>CM029280.1:24896948-25535698 GCA_016920895.1 Vaccinium myrtillus | reverse complement strand
CCAGCCTCCAAATGAAGATAACCCCAGCTATCACACAGTGACAAAGACATATTGCGTGTTCACTGCAAACATAAATACGGAAGGTTTTTTATGCCCCTTCCAGTGCTTTTCATTGCCTCTGTACTGCCAAGCCAAGCAAAGGGAACCACCTTAATACCTTTGTACTCAGCCTAGTTCACAATAAGAGCTGGCCTTAATGACTCAACCTCTATTAATAGAGGGTCTCCACAATCAGGCAGAGAAGAAAAAGGCATTTTCGATATAGAGAGTGCAGATGCTTCCAAATCCTACTCAGCAACCATCATCACATTCTCCACACAAAGATAATCTCATTTATTCGCAAAGACATCTGGCATGCTTTACACCTCCAAACATGATAAGCACATCCTACCACAATTGCAGTAGTTGTGTCATTTGAGGATTTTACTTCACTAGACTAAAAGTAGTGCTTAACGTCTCATTGTCTGGCCAATGAGAAAGGTGCACCTCCATCCCTTTGCCTTCACTTGTGCATGTAACCAGGTGAGGTGGCGGTTGTAACCAACCCCCCTATAAGGGACTCCACGTTCATTAAGTCATATGCCTGCATACACACTAGGTTCTTTCTCTAATACATACACTCTTTGTCTCAATGTCATTATGCTTTAGTCTAGCTCATCTTCACTGACCTAATGCCATTTTATTGACCACTCTCTTCTTCAGCCTACCCAATCTTCACTGTCCACAACAACTCCTATTGTAAGGCTACTTAATCCGAAAACAATTCTAGTTAATGACTGTATGGATATCACTCTTATCTGTTTGTCCAAATGTTAATCAAGATTCCTTCTCTCGTGCAGACTGTTTCACTCATCAGGTGTTTGTAATAGGGAAAACAAATTAATGCGATCATAATAAGAGTGACGCATACCCTTTTTGGATACCCCAAATAGCCGTCTCAGGGTCACTTACATTCTCCTCCTACAGTTGCACACACAAGTTCATGATGCAACCTTATAATGTTTTAGTAAGAGTGGAGAGGTTTATATAACAATATACACATAATTTGCAAACAGAAGCCCAGGGGCGTGGAACCAATAATCCATTTAGAATTAATGTAGAATGTCATGAACGGAAGCCAAATTCAAACCCAGAACTACTTGTGTAACAAATAAAGAAAGCAAAAAATTAAGAGATCCAATACAATGGAGAAGCAGAATTGAAACTTACTTCCTCAATTGAAGTTGCTCTTGCGCAATTATCTGAAAAAACAAGGTAAAAATCACAAAGCAATGAGTCCAAACCATATATGTGCACACACCTTTGACATCATTGAATATACATATGTGTACAGGGTACATACTCATCTAGAGATTCTAGAGAGAGTGAGAGAGAGAGAAAGACCTTTTCGGTGTAGGCGATGACAGGGGCCTCCCTTGGAAGGCCATCGGGTCCGATCTCAGGAAGCAACGAAGAGTGTGTGCTCGTGTTGATCGCCATTGTCTCGACTGCCAAAGAACCAGTTGGCCGCTTCTGATCTCACCGGTGATCAGAGGCTGCTCATGGGGTTTTAACCATTTCCGGCGGTAAAACTTGGTTTTGTATAGGTCGCTCAAGTTGCTTGGGTTTTGAAAAAACCGGTACGGAAACCCAAAACAAACAACCCCACATGCAATTTTCCAGTCGTATTCTCAGATCCAGCGGCGGAGCCGGGGGGGTCCAGGTTGGAAGGGCCCAATTACTAAAAGAAATTTATACTGTATGAAATTTCAAGATTAGATCTAGTGATAAGTTCAGCTAAAAAAAAATCTAGTGATTAGTTAAAAAATTAACATACGATTTGACGAACGCAGTATCTTACCGCACGGTTTCATTCACAGTTATTTAGTGCTCTTGAAATGGAAATTATTTTTACTTTTTAAAATTTATTTTTGAAGATTTTATAATTTTTTTAAATATCTAATAAACACAAAATGTACTTCAAAATAAGAAATTAAGGGTCAAGACCGTCTCCAGCCCCTGTATAGCCCCGCCATTGGTCAAATTTACGTTGCTAGAGAAGTCCTGGTCGCCAAAATTATTGTCATACCCATAATTTGGAACCAAAAAAATAAAACTTAGAGCTCCAATGATGAGGCAAAATTGGTTTTAAGTGGCTTGGTTCTTATACTGGCTTTCATACTTGGAACCATGCCTATATCATTGTCACATCACCAATCTAATACTCCCTTTGTCCCTTTTATAGTGTGGACATTTTTATTTTGGGTTGTCCCTTAATAAGTGTATGTTTTGAAAAATAGTTAATGGGTATAAGTTATATAAATATCATTTTGTCCTTTTGAAAAGTTAGCTGGTAAATAGTTAAGTAAAAGTAGAGGATTATTTTGGAAAGTGGAGGTAAAAATTGATGTGGAAAGTGGAAAGTGGAGATAAAATTGATGTGGAGGGAAATGCTACAATACGCACTCATTAAATGTGTGTATCATATGTACCTAATATAGAGTTCATATTATGCCACCTCATTGGCAATTGTAATCTTTGTTAGTGTTTCGTAACTTTTCAGCAATATGATTCGTAACATTTTCTATGATTCATAACATTTTGGTATATCTCATAACTTTTATAAAAAAAAAATCATAACTTTAATAAGGGTGCGTATGATACACACCTAAATCAGGGTAGGTATTGTAGTATTTCCCCTATGTGTGAAAGGTATAATGATGATGTTTCTTTAACAAGTTGGATTTACGAAGTCACGCACTTAAAAAGGGACAGAGGGGTAATTAATTTTTCGGTATAACTTTTTAAACCTAATTAAAGAGGTAGTAATTATTTTTCCAGAACAGGTACTTGTCAAATTTACTATAAATATCATTGTGGATGTAAAATTTACTCCCTACCAACTTTTTTTTTTTTGTCCCACCATCTCTCCAAATGCAAAAATTAATCTACCAATTAGGCGGAGGCAAGTCTACCAAAACATTAATCTACTAATATTTGGAAAATAACGTGGAGGGAAAGTTAGCTAATATTTGGAACTGTTTGGTTCTAAAATAAATAATTACTGAAGACGTAATGCCAAAATTTGACAACAAAACACTTTTTGATGCCAAATCATAGCATTGGCAATTGCCAATTTACATTTAGCGTTGGACTTGCTCTAATGCTAGCTTCTAGTTCTACGTTCCACCACTAAATTGGTTTGTACAATAGGATCGCGTTTGGTTGCGTGGACAGGAAAATACCGAGGATTGGACTGAACAATGCGTCGTTTGTTGTTTGACCTCTCGACCACTTAGAACAAGTCCAAATAGCTACAACCATTGTGAATCAGATGTTGTGTGGAGGGCTCTTGGTCCGCTCTAGCACTTTGGTGAGGTTGCGGCGATGGATTTGCCCTCTCAGGCAATGGCTATGGCTCAAATCGGACATTCCACAGCGGATGAAAACTTTTATGATCACACTCAAGAGAGTTTGCTACGCTGATTGACCCTTTTCACCCTTTAACTTAACCCAAAAAGGAAAACTATACCCATTATCATAATTTGGCACCCAATGCTTTTTGTCAAATTTTGGTATTGCGTGTCCAGTAATTGGTTCTATTTTTAGAACCAAAGATTAAACTCCATTACTACACTTTATAATTCATGGCGAACATCTACATGTCATCACTAATATATTCGTTGTATCACCAAACCTTAGACTTCACCAGGAAGCCTAAGTCACAATTCCAAGATTGATGATGTGACGTAAGGTTTGGTAATTCAGTGTAGTGGGAACGGGGGATGGTGCTACCCCTTCGGGGACAGCATGGATGCTGTGTCAATCACGACCGTCTGTGGTCGGCCATGGACGGCTTAGATTTGTTCGGCAAAGAACGATTCAAATTTGTTTTGATAAGATGTGATCTAAGCCATCCATGGCTGACCACGAATGACTGTGATTGGCTAGCGTTCAAAGGGACAGAACCAACCCTGTGTCCAATGTAGTGACCTTCGTGGCGAATTGTAATATTTGGTGGTGCCGTGTAAAGTTCAGTGATTCAGTGTAGAGACCCTCATGGTGATGTAATGATTGGTGATGTTGTGTAAAGTTTGATGATACAGTATAAAGATTGGCGATGGAGTGCAGAGGTTGGACATGAACTTTAAAATTTGGTGATGCTGTATAAAGTTTAATGATGCAATGTAAAAGATTGGTGAGTGAGTGTAGAGGTTGGGCATGAACTTTAAAATTTGATATGTATATCAAAGAGGAGACCAACAATGGGTACACCAAACAATAATGACCAGAGCCGTTCAATTTATTTAAAATATTATTTTTATGGGACCTTGTAGAAAATCAGCTCATTAAGATGTCGGTAAAAACTTGATTGATCCATTCAACTTTTATCCCTGCAAATTCAGGGACAAAAACAAATCAAGCCATTATCAATATTTGAATAAATTTCATTTTTTTTATAGAGACTCTTAAAAAAGTGTTTAAAATCATTTCATTCTAGTATCACCAATCTCTTTTATCAAAACCTATGGGTATACAATTTGTTTGGAAAATCGTGGGACATATTTTGGGGTTTTGATACACCAAATGTGTACCCATAGGTTTTGATTGAAGAGATTGGTGATACTAGAATGTAATGCTTGGTGATGTGGTGTAAAGTTTTAGTGATACAGGGTAAAGTTAGATGATGAAATATTGTGATTGGTGATGTGGCAAAGATGATAACCAGACCAAATTGAAAAAAATGATAGGTTAAGATCATGTTGTTCATTGGGAATTGAAGAAGGGAGAACGAGCAGACATGGAACGATTAGTTAATATTTCTTGTTATTGTGGAATTTGTCATCAAGATGGATTGCCCTTACACGGTCAACGAACTCATACTAATGCTAGGACTTGTCGCTGTCACAAGCAAATCCGATCCTCGCTCAGCTCCAGCTTCAAAGGTTTGATATGTAGGAGAGGAATAAGGACCCATAGAGAAAAAATCGAAAGATAAAAAAATTGAAAGAAGAATGGCTTTTTTGGTTTGTACATTTTGGTTTTTGTCTTTTTTCAAATAAAATTCGCATTTGTTAGTTTTGTGACAAACTTTTTAGGTTCCATGATTCATCTCGATGAGAGAAATTGAAAAAGTACAAAATTATGACCGAAACTCGAATAAAGACAAAATTCAAAAAGTGTAAAAAGTCATACAAATAATTTAAAAGGAACGAGGCCTTAGTATTCATCTTTCAAAAGTCAGATACTCAGCAAAACAGTAATATTATATGAGGAATTATTCAGTAGTCTTAGGACACCGCCATATGGTGCCACCTTTATCGATCAGACATTTCTGTAAGGTCCATATACTTATGGGTGGTGTATAAAGGTGTTTGGGCATCAATACCCCCAAAATAATTTTTGGTAGTATTATCTAGGAAAGCGATAAATCAACCAACATCGATAACGACAAGATAAATTATCTCCGTTCTCAAGCTCATACTTTTACAAGGGCCACTATGTTTAGCAATCCAAAGAAATAAATTATTTCTGTTCGCGGGACTCATTTTTTGGATTCCACGCGAATAATCCAAACCGATCAATAATTTTGAAATATTTTTTTAAATAATCAAGTAGAAAATGAGCTCAATTGGATATGCGTAAGTGGGTGATCCAATATTTCAATTTCTCATTCGAAAATTTAGCCACTTACGCATATCCAATTGAGCAAATTTTTTTAAAGATCATTCAAAAAATTATTGAACGATTCGGATTATTCGTATGGACCCAGAAGTGGGTCACAAGACGCTTTGTACATTTTCGGTACATTTTCCCCTCCTCCTCCCGGGCTCTCCTTCCTCTTTTCCCTCCCTCCTTCTCTTTCAGTCGTTTCTTTCTCTCTCTCTCAGATCGCCCCTCCTTCGGTTGGTGATCCCGACCATGGCCGCGCTACTGGGCGCTGCCATCTTAGTCTAACGACGCGTCGGTTCGGCTTCCTATCACACTGGTTTTCTTGTTGGAGATCTCCGGTTTGTTGCCTAACGGCTTGTGATGGTTTTGCGGCCGTGGGGGTGGGTTGGCGGTGGATTGTGGCAACAACGGCTGTCTTTCTGCCACACTGTTTTCTGAGTCTTGGGTTTGCGGCGGTGAGAGAAGTCTTTGGGGCCGGCGTTTGTGCTCGTGACCGTGATGTTGGCTTCGGGCGGTGGCCTTTGGCGGCTGATGTTTTTATCTTCATGTCTTGAAGAGTTGCAGACGGGCTTTTCTTTAGGGCAGCAACATGGGCTCGTTCCCCGGGTTCCGGTGAAGGCTGTGGCGGCAGCTGTCTCTTTTCTAGACTTCTGATGATGGCGGCATTGGTGGCCTTGGGCGGCTGTTCTGTTTTGGTTGCAACTCCTGATTTTGGTAGCATGGCGAGATGCAATCGGGTTGCTCAATGGGGCAACAACAAGGGCACGTTCCCCGGGCTCCTGCGGCGGCAGTGGGGGCGACTGTCTCTTTCTTTGTTGTTGTAGTTGGGTGCTGTTTAGGGTTTTCACTGTTTGGGCTTGGCCCACTTTTCTGGACATTGTAGGCCTTTGGGTGTTAGGTTGAGTTGAATTGTTTTATCAGGGTTTTATGACCCATCGGAATGTTGGGCTTCGGCCTTGGTTTTTCTTGATTGGCTTCTTGCCAATCATTGGGGAGGGTCTCGTTTCCCTTTAATCTTTGTTCTCTCCAAAGATTAATAAAATTATTATTTTTGCCTTTCAAAAAAAAAAAGGTCCATATCTTTATCGCTTGTAGAACTCAGCGACTCAGCCATCATCCGATCAATTTGACAACGAGGAAAACTATGCCCTTGCTTTGTGGGGCCCAATTCGAGTCCCAAATGAACAATCTGAGCAGTTCATTGATTTTCAAATACCTTTTGTAATGGCTCCTAAAACATTCAGCTCACTCGGATAACTATAACTACTTGATCCAATCTTCTACTTTTTGATAACTCTTAACACTGACTCAAAAATTAAATATTCGGATCAAGTACTCTCAGTTATCTGATTGAGTTTACTTTTGTTAAGGTCACCAAAAACATATTTTAAAATTAATGAACGACTCAGATTGTTCATATATAATCGTGAAGTGAGCCCATAGGGTGATAAACCTCTTTGACAACTGGCTATGAAAATAAACTAAATCCCCGTTTGTTGTGTAAGATTTATTCTACAATGAAAGGTCAAGTTGAGCGGTGAGTTATTTATTAAGTATTAAAGGAAAAAAAAATTGGAGGAAGATATGGAAAAGCATAATTTGACATGGCTTCTCATTAAGAATGAGATTTAGTACTTTCTTTCAGTCAGTTGCAGGTAGACTCCGAAGCAGTCAGTTGCAGGTAAGAAGTTGAAATTTTTTGCAAGCTTCCCCAAGCACCGAACCGCGCAAGATCAGCCTTCCGCACTATGCTTTTATAATTGAACGTAATTTTGAGCCCCGCACTATGCATTACTATAGGTACACCATTTGGTGCACACCAAATGTACACCGTGTTGTGTGGGACTCTTTTCGAAATTTCACACAAATAATTGGAGCCACCTAACTTATTCAAAAATATGTTTTTAAGGATTCCTGTAAAAAAATCAGCTCAGTCGGATAGCGATAAGAACTTGATCGATTCTCATGTCAAAAAATAAAGCAAATAATTGATCAAGCCTTCATCGATATCCGTTCGAGTTGATTTTATAGGGATATTTTAAAAAAGATTTTAGATAAATTGAGCGGCTTTGATCATTTGTGTGGAATCCTAAGATGAGTTCCACATAAAGCGGTTTGCATTTGGTGTGTATGAAATGGCGTACCCATAGTTTTATTTTTGATTTTTTGTATTTCAATATTTCGACCACATCCTACAACTAAAAGAGCATTGGAAGTTTGGAACAACGCAACAGAGATTTTCAGCTACAGAATAAAAGATACCTTGCATATGTTTCTGAACTAGACCTTCATTTGAAACAGAATCTTGAAATGCAGTTGTACAGATTACAATGCTTGTGTTTTATGTAGTGTCTCAAGTAACTGATGCAACACCGCATTAAAACACAACAAACCGTGTATATGTTACGAGCCAAAAGCCATGCTTGAAATAACGAGAGTTGTGACACATTTTATTGACAAACAAAACGAAACATGGTATACATCAAAGAGGAAAAGAAAAATAGAGCTCATTATTACTAACCTAGCAGGGGGAGCCCGAATTGCATTAGCATAATAGAGACAGATTCAAGAAACAAACGTAGAAAATGTTACTATTTCTGTTCTTTCATGCAGGGACTCCCGCTAATATTTGGAGGACTGCCTCCTTCGTGGGTAAGGCCGGAATTGCTCCTTTTTCTGTTACCGTAAGGGCACCACATGCATTTGCAAATAGAAGAGCTTTTCTTAACCGTTCCTCATCCTGCCAACATGTCGAGAACAAGATTCACGATTCACAAATATCATGGCTAGGCTGAACTAGGTATGGAGATGAATTGGTTGGAAGTTTGGAACCATCAAACGCACAATTTTGGTTAGCTTGGAAAAGTAAGTTGCAATGAGAGCTCTTTCAGATCGACTCAAGTGAGTGGTAAAGTCAGGGTTCTACGAGTTCATGAGAATACTAAGAGATGCGCCACTAAACATGCAACTCTCCTGGGCAAGAACTTATTGGGGTATATCTTCTATATAGGAGAAAGGACCAAAGCAAAAATTAACAGAACTAATATAGTTGAAATCTTATTTACGTATTTATTCGTTTTAAATTTCTGAAAAAGCACAAGGCTTTCCTGGTGGGAAAGTCAACTTTAATGGAGAAGAGCAATAGCTGCCATTGCTCAGAACTTTACAAAGTGATGCACAAGTCACAAAGTATAGCACGAGATAGTATCAGTATGTCAAAAGGGAAGTAGAAGCACCCATAAAGGCCAAAGTTACCTGTGGAAGTTATACTTGTGATGTTCTTAAAAATGTCATTGAGTACAAAATTATTGTTGTAAAAATGAAATATATGGGTTGTTGTCTTAGGCTTTCTTAGCAGTATGATGTTAAAGCTCATCTCATGAACTGCCAAATACCGTAGATGCCCATTGTGTGAATTGACTCAATTTGGAATTTCTCATCCAGTACTAATTCTCAGTAGATATTATTATGGGTAAGTGGTTTATTGTGATACTAATAAATATATGAGTAGTTAATCTCTCGAACATCAAGCATGAAAGGTACGATAGCAAAGTTAGAAACTTTGGGAACATTTTAAAGCCATCGAATGAACTTTCCAAACTGCTATGAGTTACAAGTATCTGCAAGACACTGTTCCTAGGCAAAATCAATTGAAAAATAAATCAATAGAAGACATATTATACCAATGATGGCATGATGCAAGGCATGCAATGCAAATGCCATTGGAATGTTGTAATGATATCTAAAAACATAGGGAAGACAAGATCACTAAAACAACAAATAGCCACATGATCCTGCAAGTTCATGCAAGAACCACTCACCTCATGAAGATAAAAATCAGAAGCTAAACTGTTTAGTATCCCACCAACAAATGCATCACCAGCACCAGTCGTGTCGATGGCTTTAACTTTAACACCGGGAACTTTACCCTTAAATTGCTGCACAATATGTTCACAACGGGTAAATGTATACACCCAAATCCATTGAAATAATCTGTTCACAACTAGGTAAATTGACAAAAGACCGTTAGCCTTCTGTAAAGCAATTGATCAACATGCATCTTCCATCAATTAAACAAACTTTAGGGCCCTTGGTTCAAAATTCAAATTATATTGCGGATCAAAATGTTCGGTGTGCCCTGTGATTTCTTGTGGAAATCAATGGCAGTATATAAGAAGAAAACTAGTCGTTTAGGTTCATTTTATTTGCTTACTCAAGACAGTCATGTGTTGTGCACATAAATGCCATTTTATTGGGGAAGGAAAAAGAATAAGCAAGTTCAAGCAGTGTTTAAGATGCGATGCTTGAAACCAAAGCAGTGAACAAAAATACATACCTTAGTGTAGTATCTGCAACCATCTGACCCTTCAGTTACCAACAAAAGCTTAAGGGTGGGATGAAAAAGCTTCTCCATCACCACATTATCGTCGTAAGGATCATCACCCCCAGTCAGGAAGGTTATTTCGTCCTCACTTATCTGCGAGTTCAAGGAAAGCAGCAGTTTCATTCTTATTCAAATACCCAACAATGAAAATTTTACTAACTGTTAGCAGAGAGGAAAAAAAAAGATATATTTAAAATCTCTTAGACAAATTTCACAATTTAAAAAATCCTACCTTAATGACATCTGCTTGGTCCCATATGCTCATTATGCCCTCCCTAGCAGCATCTGCTGAGGGCCACAATGGCAATCTCAAATTTGGATCATAAGAAAGGATGCAACCAGAATCTTTGGCAGCTGCCATTGCAGCAATATGAGTTGACCTACATGGTTCTTCAATCAAACTAATTGAACCATAGTGGAAAATCCTTGCCTGGATCGAAATATAAAATTTTGGACCAAGTTAGCATTTCTGACAGAAACAATAAATCGTGTGCAAAATACCTATATTTACATCGACAAGGGGACCTGACCTGCTTAATAAGGTTTCGATCAAGATCTGCTTCACGCAGAAGCATGTCAGCACTAGGATGACGGAAAAATACGAATTCACGCTCACCATCAGCCCTAAGTGTAACAAATGCTAGAGCAGTCCTTGCACTAGGGTCAAACCGCACTCCAGAATTGTCGACATTATTTTGTTTCAGAATATCAGCCAACATGTATCCAAATTCGTCCTCACCTACCTAATACAAATTACAAAGATTTTAGAGCAAATCCCATTCAAGCTTAATAAAAACAAAGGCTACAATGCTTTGGCTGCAACATACACAACATGATCACAATCACAATCATAGAAGATAAGTAAAGGAAATCTAACATTAAGCCAATACTCATCAGAAGTGTTAAACTAAACGAGTTATGAGAAAGCCCAACTACAAATCATGTAGCAAAATGCATAAATACTTTCTTGATGTGTTTCTTTGTAAACATATATGTTCACTTCTAAAATAAGTCCTTAACATCCCAGAATTTGTCAAAAATCGAGAACAAAACCACCTAGAAAGCATGATGTCAGGATACACGGATCTGACTGCAAATGGGTTAAATGGATGGAATTATGAGTGACCATCAAAAAGGGAATTTTATGATAAATGCAACAGTAGCTCAAGGAAGATGAAGAAAATAAGGTGGTCGTGCACCTTTCCGATAAAAGCAGAAGAACCTCCTAATCTTGCTATACCAACCGCAACATTAGCAGGAGCACCACCGGGAGCTTTTTTGAAGGCAGGCGCTTCCGCAAGTGAAACTCCACCGACTATTGGCACAAAGTCAATCAACATCTCCCCAAAGCAAACAACAAGCGAACTTCCATCTGTATTTCAAGATAGAATTTAACGATGAATTCCACATAGGCAATTGCATTAATAAGAGTGCACAGAATTAATCGAGTAATAACTACCATTAAAGAGATACTAAAACCATTCACCAATCAATAAGATTGGTAGAACCGTAGAAATCACACAACCATGAAAGATACAATAGTAGCTTGTCCCGCTTGGAACTCCCGGTGGCTAGTCCAATGGCCAGAAAATTTCAAAATAACACAATATAACTGCAGAGAAATTTTTTTTAAAAAATGATCTGGAGCTCTTTACAAACATCAAACTAGGCCCATGGAATTTTTCTTTCTTTTTCCAAAAAGCATTACATTTAATGGATTGAGACCTTATCGGATTAGGAATTGAACTCAATCGGACCCATTTTGAGGTTACCCAAACTGCCCTTCACAGTTGTGAAATTTTCTAGAGGAGGCTCACAACATTTGTGACCTAAAAAGACTACAATGCAACGAACCCATCCAAGAAACGTGAAGATCTTATTCTCTAAAATAATCAGATTCCGAATCACATTCTATTAAAATGTTACCAGTATCCATTAAAGTCAATTACGCAAAAGTTTCAACTATAATTGCAAATTTTCTAATGCCAAAAAAGTCAAACATCAATTTCCGGAGATCCTGATGAAAGAAGACAAATTGGCATGAAAAATACACCGCCAAAAGAAAAGGCATTACCTTGATCGCAAACCAAAGATTGCACATCTTAAAACAATTCAATGTACACAGAGTACAAAAATCGATTTAGATTACACCCGAATCATGAAAAGTTCACAGATGGGATTCCTGACCAAATCCAAGATTATATATCCAGACGTACATTTATAATTTCTGCATAAAAGTTGAAGGAATGGGAAGGAAAATGACAAACCTGATGCGAGTCTTTCAATGTCCGCCATAGTGTGATGAGAGAGACAGAAAAAAAAGAGGGTTGAAATAGGTAGAGAGATTAAGGATAGCTACAAGAATTTACAGAGGCAATTAAAGAAAAGAAATTAAGGATTTCTGTTGTGGTGTGAATTAAGGATTTCTGTTGTGGTGTCACCTGTCAGTACGAGGTGATGAAGAAGAAAGAGAAGCGGATGTAAAGAGAGAAAACAGGAAATCTTGAACGTATGGGGATGAAGGCATGAAGTGACAATAGAAAAAAGGGGAGTTATTGTGTGCGTTAGCACATCAGTCCTTATCATATATCTCGTACTCATATTTCACCAAATATTATTTGTACTAGTATTATTTTTGTTGTCTGATTCGTTGGGATGTCCCAAATACTATTCTTTTTTATACTCCATTATTTAGAGGAAAGTGCTAATGTTGACTCTTAAGATGGAGAATAATGTGTAAAAAGTATATTGATATTCGAGAAAAATGAATTAATATCCGCAAAGGTATATTAATTCCGCGAAAAGTGTATTGATAAAACTTGTTTGTTATTGTATGCGTATTATTCTCCACCTAATAGGTAGAGGTTAACAACACCCTTATTTTTATATTGGGTATTTGAGAAATCATATTCTAAGTAATAGCAAGCAGTTGACTCTTTTAACAATTACTTCTGCGTATGTTTCTTGAGAATTTTTTTTTTCCTTTCTCTCTCTAAGAACTGAATACATTTTATTTTTTTTAGAAATCGCTGATTGTCATTATAACAAGATTTACGAGGATCAAATTACAGCGATACAAAAACATAAGACGCAGGAGATCAAAACACCCGACAAATATAACTCCGTAATACATTAATCCCGGGTAAATAAACTAAAGCATACTCGACATTCGACAATGACAAAACTCACATGCATACACATCGGTGAATATCCCTAATCCGTTAAAAGCATGTTGCCAGAAACTGGACATTACTATATCCCCAAGTAGTACGAATAAGGCATCATACATCGGAAAATACAACCGCTACTATATTTGGTTCCACTCCGAGAACTGAACCAAACAACAAAAGCCAAACGAATTATTATCACACCATCACAACCCATCGGATCTAGGGAAATCCAGACCGGGACCAAAGCGCTGGACTGGGCGAAACCTAACCGAGAAAGAAAAACAACTACGACAAAAAACTATCAAACAAACTAACATCCTTTACCTACCCCCACCTACCAACTTTATTACCTTCACAACCTTCATTGTCGACCACAACTCGCTAGATTTGCAGAAGACGAGAAGGAGAGGCGGCTTAAAACAAGCCCTTCATTGTCGACCGTCGCCGCCACTTAAGGTTGCCATCACTTGAGCTCAACCAAACACCTGCCTCCACCAATCGGGAAGACTAGAAGCAAAACGAATAAGAGAGACCGTGGAAACCCTAGGCGCCACTGCTATAGAGAGAAACGGGAAAAGATGTGATAGAGATAGTGTGGACACCCCGCAAAAATTCACCGAGTTTCGAAAATGGTTTGAAAAATATGATTATGATTTTAGAGTCGCCACCCGGGTTTAAGGAACGTACCCGAGAAACTAGTTTTAAAAAAAATGACTCTTTCACTCTTGTTTTGGAAAAAAGTTTTCACCGGCACGTTACCAAGATTTCCCGGGTTCGGGAGCTAAGTTACGAGGGGGGAAGGTTTTTAAGGCACCCTCCTCGCCCGGTTACGAAAACCGGTCTCTACTAAGTACTTAAGAGATTTTTTAAAAACATTTGTTTCTTGAACTCAAATCACATGAACAAGATAAGAATGTAAAGATTATCACGATTAATCATATGAAAGTGGATACTTGTGATCGTGTAAATGACATGGCATGATAATAGAATAACATGAATATTAATAACAGTGACCATAAACTTTGAACAAAATGACAAAAAAGCTTTTTGAGACCTTTTTTGGAAAATCCAATTTGATCCTTCTACTTTCTTTCAAGCACCTAAAGGTATGTTTCAAACGCCTGAAGCTGAGAGGATCAGGCGCCTGAAAGGGGCTTTAAGCGCCTGAAGCTACTACTTCAGGTGCTTGATCAAACCCACTTTGACCTCTGTTTTGCCTTTGATCGATACTGATAGTAAAATGATGTTAACTCACTGTAATGAGGGAAACAAACTTGAAAGCTTCATTTAAAAACTCATTCACACCATGAAACACCATTAATCCTTCATAAAGAACAAGTTTTTCATCCATTTAAATAGCAAAACAGAGATATTCCACTCTTGCATGCAAAGAAAATGACCTCCAATAGAGATTTTGTGATAAATACATAGTTTTGACTACATTGATGGTCATTTTCCTCCTTAAAGAGTATGATTTTCACCTTTTGGAGTGGAAAACAGAAAGCAAACAGTTTGTTCCTGAGATTTAAACCATCATCATCATCATAACTATAGACCAAGATAAAACATTTTAAGATAGAAAGAGATGAAAATGAACTGGGCCTGAAGGTCTGCTTGCTGTGTCGAGCAAAAAATGCTCTTTTGATATATTTGAGTCATTGTAAGCCCATTATTGGTATCAAGAACCAACATGAGCCTACTGACTTCCCTCAACAAGAACTTTGCTACACTTATTGGGTAGATTCACTACCTTTTTGGAGCTTGAAATGGATGATTGAACAATGGGGAAGGGTTTTTGGGTGGATAATGGAGGTTTGAATGAGGTTATACACTGATTCTGGGTGTTTTCTTAAGAGGGAAATGGTTGGTTTGGCTATTTTTTTCATTTTTGAGAAAAGAAAGATGATGGAACCCCCCAAGGAGGAGTGTGAGGGTTTAAATAGGGCTCCCAAGGGTAGTTTAGGCCCCCTTGGGGCCTTGGGGTCATTTTAGGGGTTGATTTAAGCCAAGACGCTCCTCCCCTGAAGTAATATGCAGAATCACCCAAAATCACATCATAATCATTACAACCAGATATTCCCGCTTAAAATTTAAAAATTCTGGAAAAGAGCTTCAGGAGCCTAAAAGAAAGGCTTCAGGTGCATGAAATGAGTTCAAGCGCCTAAAGGGGATGCTTTAGGTGCATAAGGAGGTTTCAGGCGCCTAAAGGGTAATGTTTCAGGTGTATGAGAAAGGTTCAGGCGCCTGAAGGAGGGTGCTTCAGGCACATGCAAATATGCTTCAGGTGCATGAAATGAGTTCAATGGTTTCTTTTGGTTTTTGGTTTGGAAGTGTTTTGGGTTTTGGATAAATTTCAATCATCCCTTTTAAGCTCTAAAATGTGTTTGAAAGTCCGTTTTCATCATCGGGAATGCTATGGATTTTCGTAAGTCCAAATTGGGGTGTCTACAGAGAGTTCGAGAAGTAAGTAATAATGTAGGATGTTAACTCAATACTTGTTGAGAATGGGCTAAATGACAAGAGCCTTGCTACATGCATAGACCATCTGTGCACATATCGATATATGGGACCCACTTTTGGGTCCCATACAAGCGATCCGAGCTGTTCATTAATTTTAAAATTTTTTTTGAATGTCCTTGCAAAAATTCAGCTCAATCGAATAACTATTAAGTGTTAGGTTCAATCCTTCAATTTCTATTCAAATTTTATTCACGTTTAGGATCATATATTGTGAATGAAAAATTGGAGGATTGGATCAACTACTTATAGTTATCCGATTGAGATGAATCTTTTCAAGAAAAACTCAAAAAAAATATTTGAAAATTAATAAACGCCTTGGATCATTTGCATGGGACCCAATAGTGGGTAACACCTCGAAAAAATCAACCCTTTTTTAGAGAGAGAAAGTCTTCTCCTTTTATTCCTTTGCGAGCTTGATACTCTTGAGATGATTTGAGCTTGCTTGATCATCTTTGTTCAATCTAGTGCATACCTCTTCATGGATTGTCTGTAGATTGATTTGTTTTGGAAACCTTTAAAAAATCATATCTTTCCTACATCATTGTTAGTTGCCTACAAATCTACATATCTAGAGTTGTCTTTGATATAGAGACCGAGGGGTGTTGAACTCATAGAGGCCATGGAATCAAGAAGGGGCTCGAGGAGCTATATCAAGGAGTGAAGTTAGGTGTAACTTGGGGCAAGTTAGTAATTCTAATCATGTAGTTCTTGATTAAACCTTTTGATTTATAGCAATTAGTAGATTATGTCCTGGTTTTATGCTTGGGGTATTTAGACCCTTAGTAGTTTCCACGTATTTCCTCGTGTTTGGTGTTATTTCAATTATTGCTATATTTGCTTACATTAATTGTGGTTTTAATTGAATCTCCATGAAAAATGTTTAATTGACTAAAATGGAAATATTTAATTTTTAAATTGGTCATCCTATTCACCCTTTTAGGACTAGTGCTTTTAATTTCAACTGGAATGATCTTTATTGTAATTTTTTTTTTTTCAAAAGAAGTCTCACATTGGATGGACCACTTTAATTGCTATTATGGCAGCGTAAATTATAACTGGAGCTTTCTTGTTTCTCCATTCAAAAGAGAGATCGAGGAGTAAAGGAGAATCTCCTTGCTTGAGAATCTATATCTAAGTAACAGCTTTTGCTTTTTCAGTTCAAGACTCACAAAAAACAAATGTTTGTTTGGCAGCCGGCAACTGAACGTAAGTATCAGAATGATCCGAATGACCATAAGGAATACTCCCAGAGTCCAAATTTGTTTGTTTCTCGTTATATTGCTTTCGAGTAAAAAAAATTAGTAATATCTTTAAATTGGTAAGTAGTTATATGTTCAATGTAGATCTTGTTTAATAAATCTCGATTAGTTCTATAAAATAATATTTTTAAAATTACATAAAACATTATATCAATTATAAGATATAATCATTATAATCATTTGAAGAGTGATCACAAACTCCAAAAATGGACTAATAAATTCGGACGAAAATAGTACTTTTTTATGAAACTATGTATGTCTGGACTCTGGTAATAAGAGTCAAAATATATTCTAGTCAAAATTGCTATTACTAATATTGAGCAATTAAATAGTAGTGGGGTTTAATAAAGTTTGAAGGGTCAAAATTATATCAAAATATATTCTTAGTGCCTCCACCCTTAGTAATAAATACAGATCACTGCTCATACAAGGTCAAGACCATTCTCGAAAATGGATTGAGCTCCTCTCCGGTAATTATCTCAGACAGTCTGAATTTTTTTTTTCCCGTACCCTTGTTTCTGTCCAAAAATAAATTGGGAAAACATGTTCCTTCACTACAAGAAAAACTACTTATGGCGACGAAATGTGGTGAGGAAATTCAAATTTCCTCGCCAAATGGGTCTCTATGGCGAGGAAATTGATTTCGTCGGCAAAAAGTACTCTATGTCGACGAAATTATATTTCCTCGCCAAAAAGCAAAGATTTGGCGAGGAAATGAATATTTCCTCGCTAAAGGGTACCCATTTGGCGACGAAATTTATCTTTCCTCGCCAAAAAGCTAAGATTGGCGACGAAATGAATATTTCCTCACTAAAGGGCACCCATTTGGCGTCGAAATTATCTTTCCTCGCCAAAAAGCTAATATTGGCGACAAAATGAATATTTCCTCACTAAAGGACACCCATTTGGCGACGAAATTTATCTTTTCTCGCCAAAAAGTTTAGATTGGCGATGAAATTATTTTTCCTCGTCAAAAAGCTAAGATTTGGCGAGGGAATGAATATTTCCTCGCTAAAGAGCACCCATTTGGCGACAAAATTATCTTTCCTCGCCAAAAAGCTAAGATTTGGTGAGGAAATAAATGTTTCCTCGCCAAAAAATCGAAGATTTGATTCCTTCCCATGGTTTTTACGCGTATTGGGGTTTTCCACATGCTAGAGGTGGGGCACACGCGATGGAACTTGGTTTCAAAAATCCATGAACAAAATCTCGTAACAAAACAGTGAATTGAACTTGTTACTCAAAACCCATGAAGAGAGATTATGAGTGTTGTGTGGGAAACTTAAGCTCTTGTAGGGGAAAATGGTTTTGTAGCTCATTTAGTAAACCGAATTATCAACGTGGGAGCAGTTTTTATGGGTTTTTTTCAACTACAACGTGGGAGCAATTTTTATTGTGGGTGTAGTGGGTTTTCTTTCAGCATGAATTGTGGGCGTAAATGGTGAAAATATGAGAGATACAAAAGGTGAGAGAGATGAGGGAGGACGTGGAAAAGGAGTGGGCAGCAATTTTGGAATTTTCGAAATACTTGGAGGTTGCCTGTTTTTTTTTGCTATAGGGTTATTTTGTGAGGAAAAAATAATTGAAAAATCTGAGAATTAAGGGATTGGGGTTTGGAGGCTTTTGAGAGCCCCAAGTACATTGCTATAGTATATAGGATAGCGTTGAACCCGTGCTATGCACGCGTGCTATGCACGGGTAAGATTTACTTGCACGCACAATGTCTGTACATGGCACAATAGGTAGCATGTGGACCCTAATTATACATGCATAATATATGATGTGAAATGCCTGTGCCTATTGAGATCTCTAGTAAAATGTTAGTGCCTTTAGGCACAGCGTGACGTATGATCCATGGGTATTGTCAGTGCCTATTGTTATTACCAAGAGAAGACCCTACAAGATATGTTACACACCTAAATCGCAATAGCTTTCAGTTCAAAAAATAAATCGCAATCGCTACTATCAGTTGCAAACCATTGGAATGACCAATATCATGTGATCTGGATTTAGGAAGTTAGAAACCGCTTCGAAATTCCCACGGAATAAAATACAAACCAAGAACAACTTTTTTTTTTTCTCACGGATCAATCAAATATACAAATGGGACATGATGACATCTAGTCATCTAATTTTTGAAGGTATTCAGGATGCAACTCTAGTTTGCCACAGTGCATTAAAAATTTCCCTTACCAGTTAGTCTATGAGATACAAAAAAGATCCAAACGTGAAGGGAATAAGAGTCCTGTGAATTGTAAAAACAAAAAATTGATATGGCCAAAAATTGATTACAAAAAAAATAAATAAATAAAGGTGAAACTCCGCTAGCGTATGAAGTATTAATTTCTCAATATTTTTTTTCAAGAAGAATTAGTACATCAAAGTACAAATAATGAATGAAAACATCAAAGAGGTTTACCAATCTCATATACCGATCTATGTGCAAGTCGAATCTATATGAGAGTGGTCTCCCTTCTATTTCATGTGAACGAGAGAAACAAAAGATTAAATGATAATCAATCATATACTCTAGATGTGCAAAAATATTTGAGTTATTTTACCCTAGGCAGTTATTTTATCCAAACCCAAATCAGTTTCCATGGTTACCCTTTAGACTAAGGATTCACACTTAACTAAATACGTAATAAGCCAGATTTATGTGGGATAATTGTGGGAAAAGGAAAATTGACACAATGACAAAAAATAGGAACATGATTTCGGCATGGAGTTTATCTCCCTGAGAAAGAGAGAGAGAGAGAGAGAGAGAGAGAGAGAGAGAGAGGGAACTACCTTGTGTTCGAAATTATAAAAAATAAAAACTTCAGTAAAAACAAATAACATTAAAAGATTTAAGAAAAAAGTTTAAAGAAACACTACAAAGAGACTAAAATTAGACAAAAAGATTTAAAAAAATAGTGAGGTGAAAAGAACTACAAAATGTTATATATTAAAAGTTGTTGAACTTTGCATTGAAATGGAAGTTGGTGTGGTGGATGGGGCGCGCGTTGCTTGAGAGGAGGTCCCTGGTTCGAATCCCAGCGGAGGCGGAGAAGCTGAAATTGGATTCCTTCTTCTTTTAGTTTCAGGAGTTTTGGCGAGGAAATATTTCCTCGCCAAATGGTCAAAATAGGCGAGGAAATATTTCCTCGCCAATTGTTCTAAATAGGCGACGAAAACACTATTTCCTCGCCGAATGGGAAGAATAGGCGAGGAAAACTTTCCTCACCAATTGTTCCGAATAGGCGAGGAAAAAGAAATTTCCTCGCCAATTGGTCAGAATATGCGAGGAAAACTTTCCTCGCCAATTGTTCCGAATAGGCGACAAAAAATTTCCTCGCCAATTGACAGATTAGGCGAGGAAAGTTATTTTTCCTCGTTAGAATACCTTTTGCGACGACCTTTTGGTGAGGAAACTTGGCGAGAAAATTTTTCCTCGCCAATTCCTTTAGTGAGGAAATTTGGTGCTTTGGCGAGGAAACTCAATCCTCACTATAGACATTTTTTCTTGTAGTGCTTTTTAATAAGCACACACTGATACAAATTTTTCTCATCAAATGTTTAACATTTCCAACAAGTGACACAATGAAGTCTGAGATTCAATATTCTACTACAAGCCATGCAAACACAGTATTTTTTTTTTTTTTCCTTCTTGCTGGTTATTAAATTAAACACAAAACCATTTTGTAACTTTTTTTTCCTTTTTTCCCACCTTCAAAGAAGCCATTCATGAGGAATGTCACAGTTGTCGTCAGGCAGGGTCGTTGCTTGTTCTGGCAGGACATTTCCACCCCTGTTCAATGTTAAAGCATTCCGATTAAGGATAGATTTGGCTTAATTTATCTAAGCTAAATTATTTTTTGTATTTTCCCAACTTTTTGTTTATTTTGGTCAATTTTTTGAAAAATGTTCATTCATTTGGAAGTGAAAAATTGAAAACAAGTAAAATGGATCCGGGGGGCCTGCTGTCCGTGGGGGTCGGCAGGCCATGCCAACCTCATCCGCGCCGTCCATTTCGCGCATCAACGGTCGGATTGCATCAAACAATGGACGGCTCGGATACACTTTGGAGAGGTGAGATTTGAGCCGTTGATGCGCGAAATGGACGGCGCGGATGGGGTTGGCCGGCCCTGCCGACCCCAAGGGGCAGCAGAGCCCCCCAATCCAAGTAAAATACAACCGGAACCTAAAAAAATTGATAAAAACAAAAATAAGTTAAAAAATTGATAAAAACAAAAATAAGTTAAAATAGACATATTTTTAAGCTCAATTTTTTTTCCTCTTTTCTGAAACTTTTTCATTCATAATTTTACTTTTTATTTCTTTCGTAGAGACGAAAAAGGTCAAATAATTTCGTCAAAAATTTTAAAAAAATTCCCTTGACAATTAAAAGAATTCAAACTGAATCTAATTAATTTATAATGTATTGTAAAAACTCAAATCTTCTTTGTCAAAAAGTCTCCAAAAGTGACTCTTTTTTAAATTCTGTTTCCTTTTTGGTGTTCTAGTGCATGTGTAAATGTTGAACCCAAGAGTGCACTTTTTAATTTTATTTTCAGTATTCTTGTTACCAAACTTGATCAACTAAAATTCGTGAACCATGTGGAAACTCCACTCTAAATCAGATAAATTAAATTATCTAAAAATGACAAGGAAGTGAAGAATATACTTACCTAAAATTCATGGTGGGTACAGGTTGCACCTGAATCCCAGTGTGGCCTACTGCGAGGCTACCTCTCCATGCACCTTGAATAGCTCGAAAACGTTCTTCTTCTTCCTCAAGCTGAAATTTCCAATTTCAGAAACATAGACTATCACATCATGAATGAGATCCATTTTGGCTTAATAATTTTGTAAGATTATTTGTCTTTATTAATTATTTATTTTGCTTTTTTTAGTTTTGTGTCAATTTTTTTTCCGAATTATTGGGATTGTTGATTTTTTTGAATCTAAAAGTAAAAAAATTATGACCAAAATCTTTAAAGAATTCACTAGTAGACAATAAAGATTTGAAATAAACAGACTTTTTTGGACTATTTGTTTTTTATCTAAAAAAATAGTTGGTTCATTATTTTTTTCCCGATTTAGCTTGTGGAGATGAATCAATAATCTACCAAAAATGACAAACAATAATTTACAAAAAAATGGACGTAAAACTAACAAATGTTAAAAAAATTATCTGGCTTACTATTAAGCAAGTACCTTTTCTTTGAGCTGCTTATTTCTCTCTTCAAGATCCTTTTCCTGTAGATATATATAAAATAGAAAAAAAAAATAACATATCAACAATCTTCATATTTACGAAATTTTCTGCACCGTTAAAAAGAAGAAGAACTGAAGTGGAAATAGCTAGGTTTTCTACAATCTTGGTTTCAAAAGTTGCGAATAATTTAGCAGTACTCATCAGTAGCCTAAAACTCATATTTGGAAAATTTAGAAGTTGGTGGTATTCCATTAATTAATTTGCAGCCTTATCTCTGGGTATACCTTGGAGTCCTTTATTTATTTATTTTTTTATCAACAAAAGAAGAGATATTATTGAAACTCGAATTGGAGTCCTTTATTTTTAACTGAATGAAATAAAGTTTTAAGCTTTACTACACATTTTAATAAATGGGAGGGTATATATATATATAGTTTTATTGGTGTTTTGATAAAAATTGTTTTGGGAAATCCGAGCCGTCCAATCTCTTCAAAAGGATCAAGCCCTTTCTCGGGCTTGAATTTTTTTATAAAGTTTTGATTCCTTCCGGTATTTTTTTGAAGATTTTCCGCGGGACCCTTAAAAACACATTCTAAACACATTGGACGGTTCGGATCATCAAAAATATCAATGGAGTCCCGGTGAGGACTCCCGGACTAGAACCGGACTCATATATATATATATAGTTTTATAAAAACTCTAGAATCAAGCCCTTCTTTGTCATTTTTTTTTAGATTCTCCCTATAAAATAATTGCTCAACTATGTTGGCAATCTAAAGGTACCTAAGCCTGTCATATATAAATTCTCCAAGCTAATTGCTCAACACCCGGCAATTTTTTTTAATTCTACCAAGCTAGAAAAACACCCGGAAATTTTTTTTTGGCTAAGCAAAGGAATTTTTTACTAATCAATGAATGCAGGACATATAAAGATTAACAGCAATAATGAGGTTAGCATATATACCTTGAACAGTTATATGGAGAACTATAAATCTTAAAAAAGGGGTAGCAAGGAGCCAACCCAGATTAAAAACCCTAAGAAGTTGGCAATATATCATTTGTGGACAACCATTAACCACCACCATAGCCTACCCAAACTCATAGAATTTCGTTCACATTTCATGTTTTTAGCACCAAATGCTCAAAGACAATTATCCATAAAACCTAAAAATTAAGTTATTAAAGGTCAATTTCTTCTCATTAGCTAAAAGCTAAGTTGCTTACTTTCTATAAAAGTACTACACGCTAACTCGCTCAAAGTTAATTTTCCATAAAAAAAAATTTAATTTTTCATAAAAGTGCCAAAAGCAAATAGGAACTAGGGGTGCTAAAAGTTTTTCTTATAGCAAACGGGATTCTTGTCACATCATATGATCCAATTCTCTAAGATTTTCTTGTAGAGAATTTCAAATATAAAAGTTTTGCTTATAGCTAACGGGATTCTTGTCACATCATATGATCATTCTCTAAGATTTTCTTGTAGAGAATTTCAAATATAAAAGTTTTGCTTATAGCAAACGGGATTCTTGTCACATCATATATGATCCAATTCTCTAAGATTTTCTTGTAGAGAATTTCAAATATCAAACCCTGTTAAAATACTAACTTCATATAGTTTTAAGTATAGAAACAAAAATGCTAAAACCATTGAATTAACCGTGTTGTGTCAGTTGGTAGCATGAAACGAATTGGATAAAAGTATGCTAATCAGGTATGCGATTTCACGAATTAAACGAAGGCCTAGTTTGATTTTCATTTCATAATTTCCTTACCATTTCACGTAGTCCTTCCATTTGTGCGATCAACATATTTGTCTGCACGAAAGTTTCTATTTGTCAGCCCCCAGAACTATTATTTTGCGATGAATTAATTAAGTACCATGAAATTAATAAAGACGTAACGTAAATATATATGGAAAATGCTAACTTGTGCCTATTATAAGGTTGAAAAAATGTATTGAAATGTGTGAAAAGTGTATAAGAATATGTGAAAGTGTATTGAAAAGTGTAAAAGGTGTATTGAAGTATGTATTTTTTTGTTGTTTGTTTTTGTTTTGCTTATTGTATGCCCTTTGGGCACGCATTAGCAAGACCGAATATATATAAGAAATGGATGTCCTGAAACATTTAGCAAAACTTTATCTGACCCTGTTTAGCAAAAATGAAATACCTTCTTTTCTCTTGCTTTCGTGAGCGCCCGATCGAGCTGTTTCTCTAGGTTTTGCAAATCATCCACATCCAGTTTTCCAAGATCTTCTCCTAGCAAATGGCTTAAATATAACAGAAAATCACATACAAAGGACCAGTAATAAAATACCTAGCCAGGGCCCAACACAGCCCTGGGTAAATCCCACAGAAAATCGGCACTCAAATAGAAAATAGCTAGTAGAGCGGAGTGCAGTGGTGTCTCATTTATACTCTCATGCAAATGAGCAGGGTTCGATTCCCGTAAGCACTCATTCCCTTCCCAAGTACCCTAGGATAGAGTATATTAGGATTAACGAATAACAAAAAAAAAAAAATACTGTAGAAAATAGTATATGACTGCGGGACTAGTCACCCCCATTACACATAACACAACCCTTGTAATTTTTGACACCCCATTTGGTTAATCTATCCCAAGCTAGTTGCCAATCTAACCATAGTTTTAAATAGCAGTATTGGTGTATAAGTAACTAGCGTATCGAACGAAATGTTACGAGAATCGGGTGTAGTGGTCGTGAATTTTTTTATTTTTTTGGGCGTATCGATCGATACAATACAGTACGTATCTCTATCAGAGCCTCTAAATTCCGAGACGAACCGGCCGATACGATATAATTGATTTTACTCAGAAAAAGTCAAACATTGAGGCAGGTGAAAACTCTGCACTTGCAATTGAAGATGAGAATCGAGTCGGAATCTAAGGTCTACGGTCTAAGGTCTAAGGAAAGGGCGTTAAATGCTACAATTGCGAAGAGTTGGGTCACATGAAGGGAGACTGTTCCCCTCATTATAATTTATCTCTTGCGGCAATAGATGATTATGGAGATACTTTCATAGGCTCCGAAGCTAACAACACAGTAACATTTTTATGCGTGTATGTTCCAAGAAAGAATATTTTTTTAATTTTGAAGAAAGAAATGTCAAATCTGCAAGCCGTGTCCTTAATTTCTAACCAATCCACCAATCATCCGCTTAGTTCTATTATCTGTGATTGCAGACAACTTCTAGAGTGTAGCGGATCCACTCTCCGCCATGTTAGAAGAGAAGCAAACCGGGGTGCTGACATGCTTGCGAAGAACTCGTTTGGTTTATGTAATTTTAATTATGTTACCTTAGCGGAACCTCCTGTTTTTCTGTTTCAACAATTGGCTGATGACTCTGTAGGAGTTAAATACCCCTTGACTATTTATGCTTAGTTTATAATATCGCCTTTTTACCAAAAAAAAAAAAAAAAAAAAAAAAAAGGAATGTCAAATCTTTGTCTCCTTGTAAAATTAGGAGTGTTACAATTTGATCGTCAAAAGAAAACTTCATTATTATTAGGTAAAAAATGAAATCATTACAATTTGTGGAGTTTTTTTGTGGCATCAAATTTGTGCCGTGTCGGAATTACGTAAAACTATCTCTCTCATTCATAGATGTAAAGTGTTTTTGACCGAATTACGTAAATTTCTATGCGTCTCTCTTTTGTCTTTTTTATTTATAAGAGTATTTATTACCACTTATTCTTCGTTGTTTTAAATTATTTTACTTTTGAATCTCAACTTTGGTGCGGTGCTTCCGCTAGCTAAGCTGAAATCCCAACAGCATCCAAACCCCGATACATGAAAATAAAGAGCTGAAGTGAACCTTTGTGTGCGCTGAAGGGATTCATGCGTGGCCTTTAGCCTTGTGAACTCTTGCCTCGAAGGCTGCATTCACCAAAAAATAGAGAAAACCTATTAATGACGAATTAAATACAAAAAAGCTTTTAGCTCCGCTCCGCTATTGGACTTTTTGGTTTTTTGTGTTTTTTAATTGATGTATTGTGAGAGAATAATCTGTCTTAAAAAAACGCAATAAGCCAAAAATTCTCTTAACAGAACAAAGACTGATTAACCACAAAAATGAAGGAGAGGGAAAGAACTAAACCTGTGGTGTATGCCCATGGCCATTGTTGACTTGATCAGCTGTGTAACGATCTTGACGGTAACGCTCAATGGTTTGGCTTATGCTGGAGAAAAATAAAATAAAAAGATTACGATGAAATTTATTTCTTTTAATCTTTGTAATTTATTTCTAAGAATTAATTATATATATTTTTCTTTCAATATTTATATAGTACTTGCAGTCTTCTCAACCACCAATGCATGTGACAAACACAATTTACAAATATACTTGCATACAAAACACATATATTGGGAGTCCATCGCAACAATTAACGCACTGGAATTGAATGTTTCCAAATGATTTCCAGAAGATTATTTTCGAAAACACAAGTAATTGTATTTTTGTTATTTTTTGAACGAAGCATGAATCCTTTCAACTCCCTAAAACTAACATTCTTCTTTTTTATTCTGGGTGAGTTTTCCATTTCATAAAATCTGCTAAAATCAACATTTGTTCAAAAAAAAAAAAAAAATTGATCGGGAACAAAATCTGCTGAAATCAACATTTGTTCAAATTAACATTTGATTTTAGCAGATGAGGAAGAATTTTTGCTAAAATTGAAGATCCACTTAGATATAAGGGGCTTAATAGTAGTGATATTGAGACTAAATAGATGTGTATAGATTGGGTGTTTAGAAGGTGGGAACATAAACCGATAAAAGTACCACTCTCCCCTCCCAAACCACTTGACCTTTTCAGGTAATCATGCATTTTCTATGAAAAAATAATATATGTATGATAATTTTACATTTTCCACAAGGTCAAGCAATTTGGGACGTCAAGCAATTCGGGATGGAGGGAGTATTATATAAATCAGGTGTCTGACTTGATTTCCTGAAAGAAGATAAGATGGCTTTGTAATGTTTCTAATTTAAATTTGTTCCATAGTTCCTTTAAAAAAAATCAACAAAAAAATAAGTTTCAGCATATTTTTATCAACTATTAACAAATTTTCCAAAATGGCTGATCAAAAAAAAAAAAAAAAGTTTCCAAAATGTGTTTTGAAAAAAATTAACCATTTGGTACTTGTGGAAAAGAAGATAAGGGAAGAGAACATAATTATTAAAAAGCAAAGTGTGAGAAAATTGGATAGAAAAGTTTACTGTACTCGATAATTTGTTTGATTATTTTCTCTTCACTTTATTTTAAAACCAAACAAAATAAAAAAAGCGGTTTTTTTATTTTCTAATTTTCCCATTCTCTCCTCTCCACTCTACTTCCCCAATTTAGGGATAGCAGAGAAACCCTAGACATTAGATTAGACACTGTACTCCCTATCTTCTGAGAGTAAAAGAGTGGTACGTACTCATACTCTGTATCTTAGATCTATACAGAAAGAGAGAGAGAGAGAGAGAGAGAGAGAGGAAAAAGGATTCGCAATTCGTGTCGCGTTTCTATTAGCTGGTTACAGCCAATACCAGCAGAGAGAAAGAAAATCCATGTCTGAAGCCAAACACAGTAACCTACACTAATACTCCTACTAAACCCTAACCCTAACCCAAAGCCCTCTCTCTCACACACATAGATCCAGCAACGGAGACACGAATTTCATTATGCAAGAATGAGCTTATATATTTTTTCTATTTTTTCTGCATAGATCTCTCGTTCAAAATCCATTCAACCAATTTTATTTTATTTTTTAAAATATTACCATAAACTTCGAGTAGAAATTACAAGACAAATACTATATCTAGAGAGAGAGAGAGAGAGAGATGGAGAGTGGATTATATATAACCTTGTGCTTCCAAACTCAGAAATCTTGCCACGGGAAGAGGAGATGATGAGAGCAACCTCAGCATCGCACAACACAGACAGCTCGTAAGCTTTCTTCATCAAGCCGCTCCTCCGTTTCGAAAACGTTACTTGCCTGTTGATCTTGTTCTCTATCCTCTCCAACACCACCTTCCCCCTCCCCATCCTCTCTCTCTCTCTCTCTCTCTCTCTCTCTCTCTCTCTCTCTAGATCTATCTCTGTCTTGATGGAGTATTTTTCTGTTTTGGGTTTGTATATATTGTGGAATAAACGGGAGTTGGTCGGAGATTTTTACAAGTACTGCATTATTATGTTAGGTAATACATACTACTTATAGAGAGAGAGAAGGAATATATTTTTATGTGAATCTACTAATAATAGCTGTGACTACAAGTAGAAAAATCTAAAAATGAGCAATACAACACAACGCTACTCTCATACATTTTTATTCCCAATTTATGAGCATCATCCATTTTTATTCCCAGGTTTCTTTTCTAAGTACTACATGACCTTTTTTCTTGATAGAGATTAGAGATGAGGAGAGAGAGAGAGAGAGAGAGAGAGAGTGAGTGAGTGGGGCTCTGAAGTTGGACCAAAAGCGTACTCGAAGGATACCAGCCACTGGAAGAGGTGAAAAATGACAGTGCGACGTGTCGACCACTGGACGACTGGTTCCTGTACGGAAACCACACCAGATTTGTTTTCCTAAATTTTACTACGTAGTAGCAGTATTTTTTTTTACTTATATTTAATGATATCCGATCGAGTTGATTTTTAGAACGCTTGTTCTACTCAGTAAGCTTTACGAGATGAACGTTTTTTATCGTCAAAGCGAGGTTGGAGCACCGTGCATTGGCGTGCACAACACAATGCACTGCATGGTGGCGCACAACACGTCCTCTAAAAAGAGTCTAAAACTGGATGTGGACGTGGAATCCACACAATTATGTGTGTGAGTGTGTAAAATAGGTGTGGTTATAGCATTATTAATACGCAACCTCCCCATGTTTTAACGGTTATAGAATGATTAAATTAAAGGCCCCACACAAAGTCTTGTCTCTCTTGTTCTTTGCTCTTTTGAAGCTCATTGTGCAACAGGGCTGTCTCCACTGACCGCTCGATTTGCTCCCACTCTAGAGGCGCATGTGAGTTTAATTCTCGGGGCTAGGCCAACTAGTTTGGAGGTTAAAGTCTTAACGATTAGTCTTATAGTTGCTTCTAATTGCTTTCCGTGGGTCTTGGTTTCATGTGGCCAGCCCAAGGTGGATTAGTCTCATCCCGTTTGGGTATGTGGATACCTCCTATGTTGCAAAAAAAAAAACTCATTTGGTTCGTTTCATAATTTTTCAGTCTGGTCAACATTCTGTTAAGCGTGGTAATATGGTTCATGAAGAACAAAAAGAAAACAAGGAAAAAAGTTATAGGTCAAAATTTTAGTTGTTTTAATCTGTAAAATTAATTTTTTATGTTTTAAATATTTAAAAATATAGTCCATATATTCTGGAACTTGTAAGGTTTTATTGTAAAATTGAAATAAATTCAAATGAATTGGGAAAAAATCCAAGAAAAATTAGCTTGGGTATTTGTTGGACTGAAATTCTTTAAAAAATTAAAGGGTTGGTTAAGTAAAATTCAAAAAAGCAAAAAATAAAAAACTTTAAAATCATATTTTTCTAATTTTAACTATGCATATCGGATACAAAAAAATTGGCATAACATTGGACGAAAAAATATATAAGATGTGATATTAAGGGGTGGTTTTTCATTTTTTCTAAAAGTGCTAAACATGAATTTCGAGATAGGCCATTCTCATCATATACATTAACTATATATTTTTAGCACATTTAATTCTTTTAACACCTTTAGCACTTTGGCTAGAAATGGGAAACTGCCCCTAAGCCACTACAAATGTACCAAAACCTTATAAACAATAACAATTAAAAAAGAACAAGCTTATATAGTGGATCTGAATGCTACTAAGAAAGAATTTGCAATGAAAGTAACAAGTTCTCACTTCATTTGCTAAGTATAAAAATCTTAGCAAATTAGGGGGTGTTCCACTAAGCCAGTTTTTAAAATAAATTGATTATTTACGGGTTTTTTTATGATGTATTGTAAGAGAATGACCTGTCTTAGTTTTACGAAAAAAATATTTTTTGTTAGTGGAACAGGGCCTAAGTTTTTGTTTTTATTTTTATTTATATTTTTTGACAAAAAAGATTCAAAGTAAGTTGATACAAAATGTAGACAACTAAAATTTTCGAATACCACATCTATCACATAATGTGGTTCATGAGGGGAATCCAACCTTTTTTTTTAACAGTAAAAACATTATTAATCTTTGAAAACAAATTATAAAGTAAAAACATTATTAATCTTTGAAAACAAATTATAAAGATTAAAGAGATCTAAAGAACTAGGCATCACAACGGAGATCGAGCAAACCAGCGAAGATGGCACTCCACACACCGGCAATCATATGAGGGGAATCCAATTCGCGAGTGCAAAAATATAAATAACAATTGGAGTCATTAGACATATCCATTGTAAAATATAATAATTAACTAGTCATTTGTAAAACCCATTGGAGTTTTTTTTTTTGTTTAGTTATTACCATGGATGCATCTATTTATATTTTCTTTATTGATTTTTATTAGTATGTGAAAGCAATGTCTGCGGGTGGAGCGTACGTTTGCGACTTCATCCTTTATTGCAAAAGGAAAACGTCTAGTGTTTTCAAAAAAAAAAAAAAAAAAACCAAAATCACAAATACATAAGCAAATAATTACACCACTTTGTGAGTGGGCCCACGCACACTCATACTGTGCCCGAAAAAATCTTTGAACAATGCTCCAAGTGCATTGAATAACTTCTCCATTGAGACATGTGGTGGGAGCTCGTCACTCTTGACTCTACTATTGTGTTGCTCTGAGGTAAATTGCTGCTGAAAGCCTGAAACAATGGACTCTCCTCTTTGAAGCCCAAAAGACAAGTCCAAATTGGACGCTGCCAGCCCATTTGATTATGCGAACGGCACTTGTGGGTGATACCGGATCCGGAAAACCTATGGGTACCGACCCATAGGTACAGAAAATGTAGAGAACATGTTTTTGGGTCCCACTTTTAGGTCCCACACGAGTAATCCGAACCGTTCATTAGCCTTAGAACATTTTTTCAAGAGTTTTTGCTTGAAACGGCGGGACTTTGGTTCGACCACTTCTAACCGTCCGATTGAGCTAAATTTTTACGGGGGCCCTCGAAAAAAAAAATTCTAAGAATAATGAACGGTTCGGATCACTCGTGTGAGACTCAAAAGTGGATCCTTGAGCATACTCTGTACGTTTTTTGTGCATACATGTCTGTACGTGTAGCAAGGTCCATACTGGATCATGTAACTATATGGATTCTGCTCTTTAGGCATAAGGCCCAACAATAACCGTAATTGCTCCAGCTGTTACATGTGGTTGCATTACACAACCCGTGAACTCAGGGCCCTGCTGTGCCTTAGAGCAAATCCAATACTAAATGGAAAATGGCTATAGCCATTGCTATATTTTGGCACCAAAAAGTGATTTTTGGTGCTAAAATACAACTCAGTCTCCAATGCTTAAATAGAACCAGACAGTTCTAAATTTAACTCTCTTTCTCATCACCTCACTTTTAATTACTTTTTCAACCCCAATTCAACTATCTACGTTATTTTCAACCCCGTTGTGATCTAATTTTTTAACCCCCATTCGATCAAATTTTTTGGATATTTGTTGGATCCACCATTCTCAACCCCTGTTCTAGTTTTTTTTTTACATATTTTGTCATCCATTATTTTCAACCACCATTCAACCCCAGATATTTTGTACGCTTGCTTTTCTTAATCAACCTTAATATTGGGTAAAAATATAATTAAAAATGGAACATAATTATTACTTTAAAAAAATGAAACATAATTGTTACTTTACAAAAAAATTCCATCAATTGTCGTTACTTCCAAGAGAAAAGAGAAAAGCTTTTCTTTCTCATCTCATATGAACATAGATGCCAAGTCCCACCTTTGATCAGATGAACAAAATTCAGAGCAAACAAATGCAAACCGATCGGCCCTACGCCCTGGTTCCAAACCGATCGGCATACCCTCTTCTCCGATGAAACCTCTCTCTCTCTGTCTCTCTCTCTCTCTCTCTCTCTCTCTCTCTCTCTCTCTCTCTCTCACACACACACACACACACACACACATACACACACACATACAAACACACACACCAAACCCATCAGCCATACCCATCAACAAACCGATTGGTTAAAAAAACCCTTGGTCGATTAATTCATAGATCGGCCAAAACAGTCCACCACGGTCAGAGCATGGTCGATTTCGGAGTACCTTGGTCGATTTCGGAGTTTATCATGGTGAGAGCATGTCCAAGCATCAACTCCGGCGACTTCCCGGCGAGAGCAGCAAATTCCTGTGATTTTCCGGCATGATTCAGGTAGTCTCCGGACCCTAAACTTGAAGATGGCAGTTGGGATTTGGTGAGGTGGCAAGGATGGCTATAGCCATCGTTGGTTCTATATTTGCAACCAATTATGCAACTTATGCATTTTGCAACTAATTATAGCTATGCACTAGATTGATGATTTGCAAATTTTGGTTCTATAATGGCAATGCAACTGGATATCCATCCCCCATTGGATTTGCTCTTATCTCATACTTAGCAAGTTGCTATGCCTTGAGTTCGAACGTTGTATTAAGCTCAAAAATATAATTCAAATTATTCACTGTTTATAGCTAGACGTGAGCAACAATCGCGTAGCAAATAAAGTCAATCGGATACATGGCCGGCCTAAGGGTTTGGAGTGTTCTAGACCTAGTCTAAAATTTTTGCCCGAAGGCCTCGATTGATTCGTGGATTAACTGTCTGGAATAGGACTAACTGTACCACTTCTTGAGTTATCCCACGTTTGGTTCCCAAATGACGTTTGGGATTGTTAATCCTGATATTATTTTTATTCCTATATGACGTTTGGGATTGTTAATCCACTTCTTGAGTAGGATTTTGACAAAGATGAGAGTGTTTTTGAAAATATTCCGATGATATTCGAATTGTTCTAAAAAATTGTTTCGAATCAATATTTTTTAAAACGTGCTTTTTTAAAACAAATATTTTTCTTGTTTTTTTTTTAAAAACTAATTATTTTTTTCACTCTTTTTTTAAAAAAACTGTTTTTATAAAAAAAAATTTATCTCATAAATAGTCCCACGTGAATCAAACATGGGATTGGGTAGCTTAGGGATGAAATTAATATTAGGATAAATAATCCGGGACCAGTGGCGGCTCCAGGAATTTTTCTAAGGGTGTTCATAAATTGTTATGGTCTACTACTATAAACCACAACTTAATATAGACAAAAAAAATTCCATTAATATCGACAATGCTGCTCAAAAGCAAAGGATAAAGATATAAAGTATATTACAATTGTCCTCGGCAAGTTTTCATATTTTGAAACCGTTGCATAATAGCCTCGTTATCAACGGTATCAAATACATCACTCTCAATATAAGTAACTAAGCAATCATTCATCCACTGATCTCCCATTCGATTGCGCAAATTGCTCTTTATATACTTCATCGCTGAAAAACTTCTTTCAACCAATGCAGTGGCTACAGGAAGAGTCAACACCAATGTCAGAAGCAAATAGACCAATCTATATATGACATGTTTATCTGTCTCCACCAACTTTTCAGCAAGTTCTCCAATCCCTTTAAGCCCAACAAATCTTGTATCAGATCTCATATCTACAATGAAATTTTGAAGTTGAATGTCCAATGCCATTAAGTCCACCTTAGAAAAGTCAGACGGGTAGAGTTCTGCGAGACGGACCAACTTTTTCCTATCAAATGCCGAAAATGCATTTTTAGGATTCAAGCAAGCCATGCAGAGTAGCAACTCCGTATTCGCCTTTGTGAAGCGATTGTTTAGCTCTTGAAGTTGCATATCTATGACTGAATAAAATAGATCAACACGATAATGATGGGAAAGTGTGATTGAGGGAGCTTTGCGTTGTGGCCGATCACTAGAAACAAACATGTCACTCATGTTAGGGACAGGAATATCATGCTTGTTGCAAAATAAAGACACTTCCGCCAATAAAGTATCCCACCCATCATCTCTCATCATTTGCAACCGGTTCTTGGACATTTCAACAAGTGTCATAGCATTTACAATATCTTGTGTCTTTTTTTGTAATGCTATTGACAACTCATTTGTGATCCCCATAACATCTCTAACCAAGTGCAAGGTAAATGCAAATTCGAAAGATAGCATTGATTTCTTATAAGAACGAGCTTGCGCTTTGTGATCTGTTGACAATAAGAGATGCCTCTTGCACCATACGTTTTTTTCTTATAACAAATTTGTCCATGATGCCAAATTGCCAACTAACCAATAAAAAATGAAAAAGCATCAATAAACATTCTACTATCAATATCATCCTATATTATAATTTATAAATGCAATCAATATTTCACAAAAATCAATAGAGTAGCACATATAAATACTAGCATATATCCAAATACTAGCATCTCATCTTGACTGGTAGCTGAACATTGAAAGAATTGATGAATCAATTGACATTATCTACACTCATTTAATCATAAAAAAATTGAACAAAACCTAGGGTTGATTACAATACACTATCTAATTATCACATTACCTATGAGAGAGAGAGAGAGTGAGTGAGGACTGAGGTGGGCTTGGAGTTGGAGGTTGATACTTGAATGGTTGATCGCTGCCTTGCCTTTCACAGAATCACAGCTTCACTCGGTTCGGTCGGACTGCTCACTGCTCGAAGAGTGGTCTGTGGTCCAGAGAAGAATCACTTTTTGCAAAGTGAAATTGTGAAAAGTCGATCTGCTTTATTTGGCCATTTGGGTATCACCGTATCAAATATCTCTTTGTTTAGGTAGTACTTCGTACAATCCTTTTTGTTTTGTTTTTGGGCTTTAATTTTTTGGGTTTCAATTTGAATTGAATTTGGGTTTTTTTTATTGGCCCAAGTGTTCATTATTTGGGCTATTTTTTGGGCAGGGTTTTCAATTTACTTGGGCTTGGGTGTTCAATTTAATTTTGGTAGGGTGTTCAACAATGGGGTATCCAAAAAAAATTTACATGTATTCTAATGAATTTTTTTTTCCTTGGGTGGTCAAGTGACCATTGAAACTAAAGGGTGCCGCCGCCCCTGTCCGGGACTACCAATTCCAGGATTATTAATTCCACCTATTTCAATCCGCGAATAAAACGAGGCCTAAGAGTATAACACTTAAATAGTTTTTCAGTAACAATCACGATACGAGAGAGCTAATTCATTATATAAAAGATATGTATTAGAAGTTTAAAAGATCTCTATTACTAATTTTACAAGCCAACAATGTAAAACTCTAAAGTATAAAAAATTTCAAATTTTTTTTGTATGGAATTAAAGATCTCTATTAGAAGTTTAATTTGGTGAAAAAAAATTATAATATTATACGTGAAAGCATTTTATTTTTTGATCCGAAGCAAATTACAAAGGGTTAGAATAGTAACTAGCACTCCCGGCTTAAAATATGGAGAGGGTATGACGTGTCCATATTTAGGGAGGGCTGAGGGTCCATATTTATGGCTTACCATATTTATGGAGGGTGCAAAAATTGCTCCCAAACCAAGACATGGAAGTGGGGCCAGGCAAGCTAAGAGAGGCGCAAGCTTAGAGGGTATGCTATGACTCCATCCAAACGGGCTGATGACAAGTGGTGTCTAGCTCATGCAGTAGAGCTCTTGATGTTTCACACTGTATTTCGGGATTAAGTCTCATTCTTCCTCCTCCATGTAAAAGATTAGGAACGAGGACGCGAGAAAAAAGAAATGCGGGCCTATGTTAAATGCTACTCCAAGACTAGGATCCGGGGTGGGTGTTGTGCGCCTTATTGTGCGGTAAAACGACGTAATTTATGGCACACCTCTGAAGCTTCCAAAGATCTTGTTTGGAAGAAGGAAAAAGCAACTACAAAGTTCCTAAACCCTAAACCCAAAGTGCATAAATCCAAGTGCCTAAAACCACTATATCCTACCCCAAATAGCCTAAATCTCCTAAAATTGAACCTCAAAATCAACTATCCAAACAGGGCCTATTAAGTGTACCAAGAAAATGAACAAAATTACGTCGCTTTTCCGCACAACACGGCGTACAATATGTATCGTACAACACCTCCCCGGATTCCCAAGACTACCTTCTCCGAACAACAATGATACATGTACAACAAAAGTCTCCAACATGGCTCCAACACACTCACATGGTGTGTGGAGCCCACACACACTTGAGTGTGAAGTGTGTGTGGGCTCCACACACCATGTGAGTGTGTTGGAGACATGTTGAACTGAGTTGTTGTACATTTATCATTTTTGTTCTCCGAAAGTCTTGATCACGGGCCCTCAAATTCAAACGCAAATGGAAAATTATATTTATAGCAGCCAAAAAAAAAAGTCTTGTAATGTAGATAAGTGGTTGCGTGGACAGGTGGCAGCGATTAGATTTTTATTTTTTTTTGAAAGGAGCAGCGATTAGATTTTTCAAACCATAGAAAATCACGGCATTGGAGAAAAGCATGCGGAAAGGGTATTGTTAGGGCATCTTCAACCCACACACCTCCATTCCTCCATTTTGGAGGATCAAAATATAGTTTTATATAGAAAAAGTGAATTTGGAGGACTTCACTATTTATGTGAGTTCCAACCCACACATCTCTATTTTATCTCTAAAAATTTCCCTCCAAAATTAACCTCCAAACTTCCCTCCAATTTGCTACCAACAGACATTTCCCTCCCACTATTTCCCTCCAACTATTTCCCTCCAAAGGTAACCTACCAACTCCCTCCAATTTTTTTCCATCTGTACGACCTCAAACATCAATCCCTCCAAAAAATTTCCCTCTGGTACTACCTCAAACAGCAAATTCCCAAGTGATCTCCAACTACTTCCCTTCAATTTGTTTGTTTTGACTTCGAGAAACATGTCAATTGCACATGATCTTTTACCACCACCATCCCTTGATTATGGAGAAGAAATTGAAGAATTAGACGAGGAAGATGACTTAATGCTCCAGAATTAGACGAGGAAGATGACTTTGCATTGAACTATTTGTAATATTTGTTGGCTACTATGGTTTTTTTAGCTGGTTAATTAATGTTGATTACTATTTGTAGTTGCCACTGGAAAACAACACAATATAACACCAATGAGTTATCTGGAAACAAAAGAAATTGGAAAAAAAAGAAAAGAAAAGACAGAGCTAATCTAGTAAAATAAGACTACTTAGTGGAAAATAGGCAAAACTAACCAAACCAAAGCAAAAGAAAATAGGCAGAACTTGTAGCTCTAGTAATCTGGTAAGCCAGAATATTGTGTGAAACTGAAGGCAGAAGAGTTGGTCATTTGATCAGTTCTAGCTAAAATTTCTTCTTTTTTCCTTCGAAAGTATTCGCGATCAGTTGGGTCTTCTATGGATTTCAAGTCCATTTCCATGACTTCTCTCTCTTGACGTTCACGATCGAGTTGTAATTTATTGCGTTCATTTTCAGCTTGTAACATCATGAGTTGGTGACGACTAGCTGCATCGTGATCAATTTTAGCAAGTCGTTCCTCTCTTTGCATTTCTCGTCTTTTCATACCGTCAATAATCTCTTGATTTCCTGCAACTAAGGTTTGAAGGAGACGACTCTTCTCAGCTACTTCAGTCCTTCTCATTTTTGATTTCTTTGTTCCTGTTGGACGACTGGATGAATCAACAAAATCAGCTTGAAGGTCTTCACTTGTGCTCAAATTAACAACTGATGATGGGCTTGGGGATGCATATGCTGGAGATTCCATTTGATTTCCTTGTGAGCAATCATGCCCTTGTTGTTTTCGACTCTCTGGGGGAACAATTTCAAGGTATTTCTCAGCTTCCTTGAGAATAGGCCATACATGGTCAAATAGGAATCCTTTCTTCTCTTCCACATCTTGTGCAAACAGTACTCTAGCCTTGTCCATCTGCAAAACCAAAAAATAAAAGAGGAAAGAAAGAAGGGAAAGAAACATCATTGGACATAGGTAAGTGGTAAGTTGTGTCAAATGAAAAACCTAGCTATTAACCGTAGTTGCATGACAAATGGTTCAAAAATGCTTACAATATCCATCTCAGAAGCACCACTAGGATTAAGGTTTTCAACTTGCCGAACACATCCCCGGAACTTGTTGATAGCCTTTGTAATACTTGCCATACGACATTGGAGTGATTTTACGGATCGTTTCCCGTTGTTATAGCTAGGCAAATGATCGTTGTAGAAAGTAGTAATGCGCTCCCATAACTTCTCCTTCTTTTGGCTGCTACCCGTTATAGGATCTTGAGAAATTTCTAGCCATGAAGTGCATAAACTTTTATCCTCTTCGCATAAGAAAGCTTTCCCACGTTGATTAGCCCTTCCACCCAATTCTTTGCTTGAAGACATTCAGCAGGAGAAACAATACAAGTTCTGAATGGAAATGGATTACTTCATTTGGAAGAGAAAAAGATATTTGTAGAGGAAAGGGCTGATGAGTTTACAGGTATTTTGCATTGAATTTACAACTAACGTGGGTGATTTATTGGTGAGAAAATTTATGATTCTCATCAGCCCATTTATTTGCAGTAGTTGTTAAAATCTGTGGTAAACTCAAACATATTTATTGTATGAGTGGAGATGAGGACATGAGAGGAATTTAACAAGTATGAATAGTGAAATGGAGGTGATCCTCCATAAATTTTTTGACCCTCCATATTTGGAGGGTGAAAAACAATCCTCCAAAATGGAGGAGAAAATGGAGGATGGGTTGGGGAGACGTTTTCCTCCAAAATGGAGGAATGGAGGCAAATTTGGAGTCATGGAGTGTGGGTTGAAGATGCCCTTATGTGCTACTCGTCTATATGCATCTGAACCGTTCAAACATGTTTTAGACGAACTTGTTAAGGTAAATTTACATCTAAAATTTATAAAAATGCCATTATTCAATTTAGACTGTCCAAAATATGTTTGAATTGCTCGGATGCGCCAATGTCTACCACGTGGCGGTACTCGTTCGGCATGCAAGTTTTTCCCATGGCATTGGGATCTCATATCAAAACTCCTATCAAATTTTTACAGTAGTACCAAATCACGGCCACGGAGTGCAAATTTGTTCACCTTCACTTAATGAGAGTGAACAAAACCCATCACCCTAATTGGTAGAAAATGTGTTCGGTCCATCAGAAAGTGATGTTATGTTTATCAAAAAGTGATCAAGTCCACCACGAAATGATATGATGCTTACTAAAAAGTGATATAATTCTGTGAACTCCATATTTTTTGTACTAGCCAGAATGAGAGTTTTGTTCACCCTCGTTAGGGCGAGAGTTAATAAATTTGCACTATTATATATGCTTCGGGAGCACTGAATATTCATAACCTACTCTTCTTCAACACCAACACACAGGCACACACCCGCAGAGACTAGCTGCAGTAGAACAGAGCACGAAAACCCAATCCATGGCGTCGTTCAACGTACGAGTACAGATCGTCTCTTTAACACAACCCAAACCCACTCCACCAACAAACGCCACTCTCTTTCATCCGATCAGATCGCTTCCTCTCCTCTCTCTTCCCTCGTCCTCTCTCTTCCCCAACCTCTCTTCGTCTCTTAAACCCCTTCGCACTACTCCTCCCTTCTCCGTCAAAGCTTCTTCTTCGCCTTCCACCACCGTAGCCGAGTCCCTGAAGGTCCCTCTCTTTCTCTCTCACACACCTACACACACGCGGGCGCAATTGTAATATATATTTGAAGATGATTTGGTTATTGCTAACTAGTGTACGATTGAATTCATGATCAGATTAAATCGGTTCCAACAAAGCCAATCGAAGGCCAGAAAACTGGAACAAGTGGTCTACGAAAGAAGGTTCCCTCCTCCTTTGTTTGTTTGGTTTTTCTATGTTGTGGGATTAGCACCCAATTTAAATCGTTAATGTAGACCTTAGCTACAGAATATAGATACTTATCATTCATTGGTAGGAGACAACATTTATGCTAAAGAAAAGAAAAACAAGTACAAGCTTTAGGACATATATAGATGTCCGCTCATGAAGCGCGAATAGTAATTGATCAAATTCACGGACGTGACGTTCTTACGAAGAAACACTTATCATACTAGAAGTCATGCCTTATCAAGCATATTGTCCTTTATGCCGGAGCAAATGATAGTTACACTCTGGGTTCTAATAAAACTAATTTAATAATTAGTAAAACCGAAGTCAATGAGGGTACCGTTGTGAAGAAATTTAAACCTCGAGCTAGAGGACGTAGTTATCCGATAAAAAGACCTACTTGTCATATAAGTATTTTAATGAAAGATATATCTTTAGATGAATATATAGAGACTATCACATGGTTAAAAAAATCTAGCATAAATATAAAGAATCAGGGCCAGCCTTGAGGTGAATTTAAGAAAATGAGGCCCTTTATGCATTTTACAAGCAACATGATGAAGAACATAAGCTAACTTGAAAAAATCAATATTAACTGTTCAACGAGATAAAGTTTTTTTTATGATGCATATTGTAACAAAAATTAAGGTATTCATTGAAAGATCACTCTTTTTGCATTTTTATGGTCATAGAATCAATTCTCTCTTATCTGACATGCTCATTTCAGTTAAAAAAGAAAAGACATGCTCATTTTGAATTGCCGAAAGCTATATCACATTTTAGTCCTATATTTAATTTTAAGGTATACCATACAATTTTGTGGGCCCCTTATTTTAACAAAATTTTTGGGGCAGCAAGGCAAACGCCTTGTTCACCTTTGCTCAGGGTCGGTACTCATAGTAATGTTTTCTACATAGAAGCTGATGTTGTACTCTTTTTAACTCAACAAAATATTGGGAATTGGTTTGGTTTGGTATGTGTGAGCTGAATCCGGTGATATCTTCTTGTGATACGATTTTTTATTCGTGCTAGTGTGAGTGTGAGTGTGTTTGTGTTTGGTTCATCACCCGGCACGAAAATTTGTTGAATGTGGATTCAATTTGTTGTATTTTTGTCAGGTTAAAGTGTTTATGCAAGAAAACTACCTTGCCAATTGGATTCAGGTTCGAATATCTATGTTTCTTCGAAGGTGATATTCTTTATTTTAGGATTTAGCGTATTGTGATTGTAATGATTCATTTTTTTCTTGCTATCAAGGCGTTGTTTAATTCATTGCCCCCTGAGGATTTCAAAGATGGGTTGTTGGTGTTGGGAGGTGATGGTCGATATTTTAACCGAGATGCTGCCCAGGTGCTTCTATGCATATTCGTAACTTGGCAAGTTTGACATATTTGGAATATTTACCCGAAAAAGTAGTGTAATGATCTTGCTTCTGAATTTTGCTATAATGACAGATAATTATTAAGATTGCTGCTGGGAATGGAGTTGGCAAAATATTGGTTGGCAAGTAAGTTAGAATTTTTATCCATTTAGTGCGGGCCCGCTGGATGAATTCCATTCTAAATTTCCTTTGTTTCTTAGATTTCTTATGATTCAAGTATGTACAGAGTCAGTGTTGAATGCAAGAGTGGTGTGACTTCTACAGTTCTACTAATAGAATCTCTTTCTGAGCAAGCAAAACAGATTTTTAGATTGTCTGTGCCTATATTTGTTTGCCTTGACAGCCTTAATCCTTTTTGTGATTGTGGTTCTCTTGTGTCACTTGGTGCCACTGGAGGACAAATGCCATACAAACATCACCCGTCGCTGATTGTTTGTGGACGTCAGTATTTACAGTGGAAGTTGATCATAGATGGTTTAAAACCAATCCTAAATTATGAATTTGTGTACTTGTTGATATAGAACTTGAAGAGTAAATGACGCAGAGAAAGAACTGTGAACTCATGTATCCTTTAAATTTTGAGAGTTTATCTTCAATTTGTCAACACTCAGATGGACTTATGAAGTAAACATATGATTTGACTTTAGTCACATTTATACTAGTTATTTGGGAGTATATTCTATCTGTAAGACTAAGTGAAGGTAAATACTGGAAACTCAAATATGAATTTGTGGTTCAATACGTTCAGATACAAATTTCTTTCCCTTTACTACATAATGGATCTGGCCAAATGTATTTACTCGTCCTACAAAGACAAATGGTTCGATTAATTTGATGTCTCTTGTTATTAGATAACCACTTGAGTACTACTTAATTTTCTACATCATACAAGGAACTTATCACATCAGTTACAATTTCAGACATTCATGAGTTTTGGTTGGAGAAACTTAAGATGAAATATGATGGTTGCAGGGAGGGTATTTTGTCCACACCAGCTGTTTCCGCTGTTATCCGGAAGAGAAAGGTGAACATTTGTTTTTTTCTCTGTTTGCATCATCAGTCACCTGTGTCAAGCCCTTTTTAAGTACCTGTCTTTTCTCTTACACTAAAAGAATGTCTTTTTCGCAGGCCAATGGTGGTTTTATAATGAGTGCAAGTCATAATCCTGGCGGACCTGAATATGATTGGGGTATCAAGGTGAATTTTTAGTTTTCATAATCTCAGTCCTTAGACTAGGCTTAAACATTTCCTTCTAAACTAGGGCCATTTGATAAATTGTACTACCCTTCTAAGGTATCACATTTAGTTGGAACTTATAGAACTTCATTTTACAGTCGCATTAAGATGATTTTGTAGTCAACTTATACTTTTCAGAAAATACATGAGTATCAACCAAAGGGTTAAAAAATATGTATAATTTGTAATGGACAATGAAGTTTATTTTGGTTAACAAACTCTGCTGGAAGTAGTTGATGGAATCATAAAATCTTTGCAGTTCCACTAAATATTTTCTGACAAGTGCTGTTCTTTTTGTTGTTCATTGTGCAGTTTAACTATAGCAGCGGGCAACCTGCACCCGAGTCAATCACTGACAAGATTTACGGGAACACACTTTCTGTATGTCTCTTCTCCAACATGTGTGATTGCAATTTGATGTTATCTGGTTTGCATGTTTATGAGAATATTGCTGCTTGCTTTTAGAAAAGACAAATTCATAAGGTCTAAAAGTTCTAAACTTAGCATTCTAATTGAATGCGTGTTGGTTGTTATGTCACGTACCCTGCCATGATGATGATGATGATGATGATGATGATTGTTAAAGCATCCAACTCAAAACCAATTGGCAATGAGTGGAGAGGCCGCTCATGCTCATATACTAGACTCAGAGGTTATAATTAACCAATGTGGGACAAGCTCTAACACTCCTCCGCACGTGCGACCCCTGACCCGCACGTAGAGAGTTGAACAATGGATCCACAACATTGGGATCACAACGAAACAAGGTGCACTTATGGCTCAAACAACGGGGTAATAACCAAGAGAGTCTTGTCCAAAATCCTCCGAAAGCCTAGCTCTGATACCATGTTAAAGCATCCAACTCAAAACCAATTGACAATGAGTGGAGAGGCCGCTCATGCTCATATACTAGACTCAGAGGTTATAATTAACCAATGTGGGACAAACTCTAACAATGATGATGAGCTTATACCAAAATATCCTCAAATAAATTCGGAAAGTGGGTGTTAGCTGGGTTTGAAAAGCGGTAAATTGGTGAAATCGCTTCTCCTAGAATTCATGTGAAAGATATTAATGTATCGGAGAGATATCTGTATCCAAGAACCTCCAAGTTTTCTCGATTCATTGTGCTTTCAGTTTTTTTTAATAACCCTTTTCTACATTCCATTTTGATATCTCAGTTGGTTTTCAGTTTTAAATATCACATTGTGAAATTTTGAGAGGGAAACAGAGCAATACAATTAATCTAAGACTACAACATTTGTGGACGCTCACATTGGCTCCATTGAGTTGGAAATAGTAAGTGAACAATTAATTGCCTTAATAATTTGGTTTTCTTAGACCATAAACCTATCCAATTTGTTTTCCTTCATAATTTCTAAAAACATTGTAGTGAGAACCCTATGAGGTTACATGAAATCATGGTAAGAGAAGAAGAATGAAACTACAAATTTATCATCCTTCTGCTGTATTTTCTTTTCCTTGTTTCCCATTGTAACCAAAAAGCGACATGATTTCTTTTTCATTTCCTTCTCGTTTTGTCCCAAATCCTTTAACCAAACAGGGAATCCATTTTAGTGAACTTTTTATATTTTGCTTGGGTATAGCTGCTTACTTCCTTTAATTTTGATTTCTCTGGTGAGAAGACATTCAATTTGGGGTTGCTTGATTCAGAACTTTAAGCTCACACAAATCTTGCAGAAAATCATTGTAGTGCGCTTTTGAATCTACATACCGTGTACATTTTAGACAAGATGAACAAATTTTCCTCCTATGAAGAGAAAACAGAATGATCTGGAATTAGAGGTTTGGGCCGTTGGTTCTCAGTTGAGTGTCTTCTAAGTTCTAATTACAGTTTACTTGTTTGCTCAAATGAATACAAATTCTGAATGCTGACATGAGTATATCCTCTGGCTAATGCGACAGATACAAGGTGCAAACATTTGTATCTCGTGTAACATTAGATGGGACCAGTGAACATCTGAAACTATTTTAAACTTTCATGTAGCAGCACTTCGTGCTTTTGTTATGCTGCTTCTATTATTTTAATGCCACGTATTGTTTGAGAGGTTACTTTATCATTTTTCAGTGTTGCATATTCAGCTACAAAGCTTAACTTTTTTCTCTTTTATTACCCTGCCTCGTATATTTTGCTGGTGTACATGTTTTGTCAGAATACTTCGGTGGTTGAATATTCTTTCTTCCTGGTTACTTGAAACTATTTTTTCCAGTGCACTTGTGCAACTTGCATCTCATCTGGTTTGAGTCTCTACTTCTAATGCGCTAGATAGGTACATGTTTGAACATGATAACTGATTATTGGCCGAACTCATAAACAAGAAGTTATTCATCTAAAGTTCAGATTGCACAAGTGTTATGCAGATATCTGAAATTAAGATGGCAGAAATCTCCGATGTCGACCTCTCTTGTCTTGGAGTTACAAAGTATGGGAACTTCAGTGTTGAAGTAGTTGATCCAGTTTCTGACTATTTGGAGCTGATGGAGGTGAGAAAAGTCTGCATGCTTGAAGTTTCCTTTGTTTTTCATATGACAGAGGCAATTAACCTTGTGAGATTTTGCGCAGAATGTGTTTGATTTCTCGCTTATTAGGAGTCTTATTTCACGGGCAGATTTCAGGTATGAAGTAATATATGACTGAGTGGTAGTAAACTAGCTTTTTGTGTATTATTGAGCAGTTCTTCTCCAATGACGTGGTCTCTCATACTTCTTTTCCCCCCCAAAATTGGAGATCAATGTGACAATTGACAACCATCATGATTATAACAAGGTTATCGGACTAACTGGTCAACTAATATAGGGAACTGAAATTAACTTTCCCTATTTTATCCTTTCCTGTTTTGTTAAACAGAAAGAGTCCATGGGGTTATTTTCCTGGAAATTTGAGCTTTAAGTCATTTACATATATGCCTCTCAAGGAATTCATCTCCTCTGTGCCCTCAAACCCTACTTTCAAAGTTTTATCCCAGTTTGCCATGAACCAGATCTCTGTTTCATTTTATTCAGCTTCCTTATTGAAGTCTAACCATAGAGAGAGCCGGAGAGTGGAATTGTAAGTTGCTGAACTATTTTGCAATTTTTTTTTTCCTTCTTCAGGTTTATATTTGATGCAATGCATGCAGTTACAGGTGCTTATGCCAAACCCATCTTTGTCGACAAGCTAGGAGCGAGTTCTGTATGTCGGACATGTTCAATATATTTTGATAATCGCAATTTCCTAGCATTGAAGTTCGCTAACAAAGATATTTGAAACCTTCATGTAGGATTGCATTTCAAATGGAGTGCCTCTTGAAGATTTCGGGCATGGTCATCCAGATCCCAATCTCACGTAAGAAAGTTACACTTCTTGCGTAGATGAGTCACGCCATTTATAGCAAATGGACAAAAGCAATAATCATTCGACTTGTTCCATGAAACAGATATGCTAAGGATTTGGTTGACATTTTGTTTGGTGAGAATGGCCCTGATTTTGGGGCTGCAAGTGATGGTATGTTGGAAAATTGAACGAGCTTGAACTTACATCTATTAGTTTTTACCCTTTACTGTTTTCACCAGATTTTGCATAAGTTCCCAAATACAACTTCATTTGGTATTGTATGTGAACCTGACTGTGTTCTGAAAAATAAAGGGAGCAAAAGAGGGAAAAATGAGAAGAAATATTACTGAACGTAAGTTAAGAGTTGCAACATTTTCAGCGATGATTGAGGAGTCACCACTTTTACGTAGATCAGATAAATGAACCTGACTATACAGAACCATTTCTATTATCACACTCTCTGCACTAGGCACTAGCATATTCGTTTGCCTTATTGTGGGTAGGCTGAGTCATTGCAGTAGAGTCTCCCTTCTTGCCATCAGTAAGATCTGTTCTGATGTCTAAAGAACACATTCAGTCTTTTTGTTGGCAGAAGATATCACAAACGCAGATCATCGTAATGTCTTCATACACGAGCTCCTCGTCAAAATCAAGTTCCTTGCTTTGCTACTCAACATTATATGTGTGTTGTCTCCGTACCCAGCTTTGGCTTCATACACCTAGACATGCTCCCGCGCCGATACCTGTATCTGAGTCTATGGGGGGTGTATTCAGCGATGGATCCTCCTCGGGTGAGCCGGTTTCCTCCTTGGATGACCTGCACCGTAACAACTCGTTAGAGCCTCACCGGCCTCTTGCCAGCGGGCACTCCGACGATCAAGTCAGCCACTAGAGAGAGAGAGAGAGCCAATATCGAGAGTCAATTAGATCTATGTGAGTGTGTCCTTACCTCTAGGGTCTAACCCTTGTATTTATAGCCTCTCATGTGCTTGCTCTCCAAGATAAGCATGCTCACACACGTGCACATGCTCACACACGTGTGATGACATCACCCCTTAGTTCACTAGGCCCATGACCCCAAGTGAGTCACTTAGACACGTTAGGGTGATGCCGCCTCATCACGTCGGCCCGTGCCCTTGTACAGATTGTTCCCACTACAATAGCCCCTCAACTTCTTGTTCGTCCCTTATGGACACGAGGAGTTGATCTTCTAACTGTAGGAACAAATCCTTTTCAAAAAACTGGACTGTGAGGTCCTCAAACCTTTTCATCAAAACCGGACCTTCAAGGTCCTCAAATTCTTCTTACCGAACCGGACTTTCGAGGCCCATCAGAATTTCAAACCGAACCTTTAAGGCCCTCAGGATTCAGACCGGACCACTAAGGTCCTCAATCCTTTTATCAAACCGGACCGTCTTCGAGTCAACTCGAGCGGTCCTTTTTGCGCTTAACTTTTCTGAAGATTCTTAGCCCCTGTCTTGATCGTAGACCTTTGATTTACCAAGGATCCAGCCTTGTCCGCGGACTCTTGCCCGTCCGTTGGCTTCTTCCTAGTTATATGCACAATCTGCCAGGACTGTAGCCATTGTGTTCAAATTGACCGAGCGTGCTATTATGCTTAATCATGCACCATAAAATCAGACCGTCCTTTAATGAAACAGGAGCGATCCTCTTCAGTCTAATCAACGATTATCTGGATTCGGTGAACGAATTGCTTTGGGAGAAAACCGTTGTAAACATCTTGTAACTCAACCTTTTCCTCGCTCGGGCATCCCGAGAGAAAGGTAGACAAGCTTCTGTGTTGGCAATTAAAGACTTATGTTCGGCCAATTTGCCGCATCATCGCTTGATCAATTCTTCCACCAACTAAGCCTTTGGCACTCGAAGGTTCACATTCGGCCAAAGCGTCGCGCCATCATTTGGCAACAATACTGTCGGCTCTGTTGCCATAGCCGACTCCATGCAATGCTTTTAGGAAACCTCCGGCTTTTAACCAGCCGACTGATTCACTTTCTCTTTTTCTTTCATAAGCTCTGTAATCTTTGTAGGTGCTTCTTTGCCTTTCATGGACCGACTCCTAGCACTTAGGAACATGCCGCGTCCAAGGTATGTGATGTTGTTTCGTGATGGCCGACCTCATACATATCAACCGGTCATTGCATCTTTCTACTTATGCTTCTTTTCCCAAGCATCTTCGAGTGCTTCTTAGTACCACATACCATCCCCTACCCCCCACTCTGGGTTGGGCTGGGACTCGGTCTAGTGCAAGCCAGAGTATTTTATAAGCAATACATACTTCTGTAGAAAACCGTCCTCATAGGACTCTGTCTGGACCAAGCCAGAATCAATGATTTCAAAAACCGTCCCCTTCCCCCCATTCGATGAAGACTGAGGGTCATTCCTTTTCTTTAATACCGAATAGCACATTTGCCGATGATTGCTCCTTCCATTTAAAACCGAAAGCCCCGCCCTCTTAACAAAATCAAGAGTCACACTCTTTTGATTATACGGAGAGCCTCACTTTCTCAAAAATTCTTCACTTTGATGAATTCAACCTGCCGAACACAGCATCATTGCTGCCTCGTCGGCCATACCAATCATACTGATCGCATGTTTTTCATTGTAAGCGGTGAGGCTTGATCCCGAGGATCTTCCTCTTTATAAACAACGAGGTCTGATCACGAGGATCTCTCCTCTTTATAAGCAACGAGGTCTGATCACGAGGATCTCTCCTCTTTTAAGCAATGAGGTCTGATCAACAAGGATCTCTCCTCTTTTATCAGCAACGAGGTCTGATCCTGAGGACCTCCCTCTTTGTTGAAACGAGGTCTGATCACAAGGATCTCTCCTCTAAAAACAATGAGGTCTGATCTCAAGGATCTCTCCTCTATTAACAGTGAGGTCTAATCTCAAAGATATCTCCTCTTAAAAAGCATTGAAGCCGACGGAGTGATCAAACCGAGAACCATGTTCTCTCATCGCTTCCTCTCGATGAGACCGAAGGTTGCCCTTCTCAATCGAACGTCACACCTTCTTAATCCCCTCGGTCATTTAGCAAGACCTTGGGTTATACTCATTTGCTCATTAATTATCTTGCAAATGAAACAAAGCAAACAAGCAATTTTTGCAACAAATGGGCACGGCCACAAACATTGGCTCGGCCAAACAAGTCGTCTACGTTTGGTTTAACCAGCCAATAACCATCCTTTTTAAGCCATCAAAACAATGAAAACTTGGCATTTAAACAGGACATTCGGCATGCAAACAGAACATTCGGCCGATACATGGTGAATACTTAGTTTTGCTTCAAAACTATCAAAACAATGAACACATAGCTTTCAAGCCGTCAATACGTGGTTTCAAAACCATCAAAACAATTAATACTCGGCTTTTAATCAGTTAGCAGTAAATAACAGTTATTCTTCTTGGTAAAAAACCGAAGAAGCAATAACAAAACAAATAAACACAACTAACGCTGCATAAGGCCACAGTATTCACCATCAAAATAATTACGGGACGCATACTTATCTTTTAAACCGTCCCCTTCTCGGTTTTTAAAACCATCAAAATAGTGAAGACTCGGAGTTTAAACAATTAACACTCGGCCGGTATGCCGTGAATACTTGGTTTTTCTCTAAAACCATCAAAACAATTAACACTTAGCTTTTTAAACGGTTAATACTAAGTATCTCTTAATTTCTTGGTAAAGAACCGAAAAAAACCATTGTAAATAAATGAGTGCAACAAATAATACCAAGGCTCAACACAAGCCCCTCACTACTCCGGCAACGCGAAGCAATTTCTAGCTTTATGGTAGTAGCAACCACAAGTTAAATGGATCAAAACAATTAAATTCAATCCTCAATACAAGCCGTCGCTTTAAGGCTTTCAAAACGTGAGGTTTGTAGCCGACAATAGAACCATAGTGTTCATACCCATATTTGGCATCTCAACAACAAGACAATTACTAAAAAACTGTTCCAAGAACTCTTAAATCATGCTTTGACACATTATCATCAAGATAATCGCAAAAAATAACCCAAGAAACTCTAAAATCATGCTCCGATACCTCAAATAATTTTTAAAAACGGAGAAATAAAATGTACCGGTAATTTCGGTGTTGAATCACCTCAAACGGAGGCCACGGTTGGATCCAGAACGTAGGAATTAGTCAAGAACATGTCTCGAACCCTCCAAAAATGGTCTCAACTGGTCCAAAAATATTTTTAAACCTCGAAATGCCCTCTAAATGGCCGTTAGACAAAATAATTTTCATGTTGAATCGCCTCAAACGGAGGTCGCGGTTGAATCCAGAACGCGAGAATTAGTTAGGAACATGTCTCGAACCTTCCAAAAATGGTCCCAACCGGTCCAAAATTATTTTTGAACCTCCAAAAAACAATTTAAATAGCCTTTGGACCCTTAAAAAACCTCCCCAGAGCCTTTTGACCACCGTTGAACCCACTTGGACCGCCTTCTGACCCCTTTGACACGCGCGTGGTCCCTCCAGACCATGTCATGGCCCGTTTGATACGCGGGTGAGGCTTCTGGACCACTTATGACCCCTCTGACCACGATTATGACCCCTATGAACTGCGGATGAACCGTTTGACCAGCCGTTTGACCCTTTGACCACGCGTATGGACCGTTTGACCTTCGGTTTGACCAGTTTGGACTCGCGAACTGACCACTTCGACCTTCTTCCCCACTGTCTGGCGCGTGACACCCACGTCCGCGCGTAGATCTGACGCGCCCTGCACGCTCCACCTTCAACCTGCGCGTGCGGGCTTATCCGGTGTCTTCCAGTGACGGTTCAGGTACCATAGTGATCAGCCCACCGAGACGAATAAGTCCCTGTGCTTAGATGTTGTACCCGATCACTCTCGGTCTGAGTCGTACACGTCCAACCGTACCGCCGCTTCACGCCAACTTCAAATCGTGCGTGTGAGCTAGTCCGGCGACTAAAACCGACGTTCCTCCCACCGTTGTGATCGTCTCAACGAGGGGAACAAAACCCCATGTCTAACACTCGTCCCCGATCGCTCTAAGCCAGTCCGACATTCAATAGTAGCTCTGCCGCCTACCGCTGCTGTTCAAATCATTTTTCCGGTGCCGTCCGGGGACCAAAACCGACGATCTAGACATCTGTGAACTCGCCTCAACGAGAGGAACAAAACCTCGTATTCTAATCTCGCACCCGATCTTTCTAAGTGAGTCCGCAACACCACTGTCGTTTCGCCGCTTCCTGCTGCCTTCAAACCATCCGAGTGGGCTATTCTGGCCATCAAAACCGGCGTTCCACCCACCGTTGCGCTTGTCTACATAAGGCACACATCCCTTGCTGGTCCGACCATGCCCTTGAACGACGATCTCAACCCAAACCGTCCCTGTATCCATGGCTACCATGCTCTGCAAAACCGCCACCAAACTACCAGGAACTGATCTAAAACCATTCCATCACCGCCCGAAATCCGCCAAAAAACACCAGAAACTCAAATCCTAGCAGCCACACCAATTGTGGGGGGTGTATTCAGCGATGGATCCTCCTCGGGTGAGCCGGTTTCCTCCTTGGATGACCTGCACGCGTAACAACTCGTTAGAGCCCCACCGGCCTCTTGCCAGCGGGCACTCCGACGATCAAGTCAGCCACTAGAGAGAGAGAGAGAGAGAGCCAATATCGAGAGTCAATTAGATCTATGTGAGTGTGTCCTTACCTCTAGGGTCCAACCCTTGTATTTATAGCCTCTCATGTGCTTGCTCTCCAAGATAAGCATGCTCACACACGTGCACATGCTCACACACGTGTGATGACATCACCCCTTAGTTCACTAGGCCCATGACCCCAAGTGAGTCACTTAGGCACGTTAGGGTGATGCCACCTCATCACGTTGGCCCGTGACCTTGTACAGATTGTTCCCACTACAGAGTCCATGTAACATAGTGAAGCACTATGTTGGATAAGGCTCAACCTCAACTAGCTCCATAAACTCATCTATGTTCTTGCTGAACCACTCATCTTTCTTGGTTCTCTGATGCAATTATAGAGTTCAGTTCATATATTCATTGCTACTCCGTCGTAATTCGTATATTCTTACATGCTGGACTCTCACAGTCTCATCATTCAAACCGAGACCAATATCATGCACAATTAATATTTCTGTTAGAATATTTGTATTGATACTAGCCATTGTCATGCTTCAAAACTTCCACACGGAGACAACGGCCGTCTTGTTAATTCAGTTAAGATTGCTAGTGGCAAGAAGCTATTCAGATCCGAGCATTATATCTTGGGATTTATGCGTGTCATTTTGGTGTCGCATCGCATATTGTATGGGAGTAAGGATTTGATTGTAGAGTTAAGGTTGTGGATGCTAGGAAGTTCTGATGAAAAAAAGCAACAAAGATTCAAGGTGGTTAATGGTTTATTTGTAAAAAGACACAGGCAGGATATATACAGGCAGGATAAATATTTTAAATGTTTTGTCAACCACTGTCCTCTACGATTGTGGAGTAGAAGTTTTATGTTGGACCCAAATGTATTGAGATACGATTATTATGATTATCCAGGTGATGGTGACAGAAACATGATTCTTGGTCGAGGTTTTTTTGTCACTCCTTCAGACTCGGTTGCAATTATTGCAGCCAATGCCCAAGAAGCCATTCCATACTTCCGGGGTGGCCCTAAGGTAAGTTTTTTTCTGCTGCCTTTACTTTTTCCCTTTACTTTTTCTTCCTCTAACATAAACAGAACTCTTCGTCCTTCCAATCTTGTAGGGTTTAGCTCGATCAATGCCAACAAGTGGTGCTCTTGATCGTGTTGCTGAGAAGTTGAATCTTCCCTTTTTTGAGGTTTAGTACTTTCTTATCTCTTTCATCATGATGACTTGGATAAGTAGTTTCCTAAGAATAGCATGCATAACATTTATAGGCTCTTCCAAACTACGTTCTTAAAAATGGGCATATGTTCTTTTCAGGTCCCTACAGGTTGGAAATTCTTTGGGAATCTTATGGATGATGGAAAACTGTCAATCTGTGGGGAAGAAAGTTTCGGAACAGGCTCTGATCACATTCGTGAGAAGGATGGCATATGGTACATATTATTGTCTAGTGAGATTTTCTTCTTATGCGGTGTTAGCCAACTGCGTCTAGCCTATCATTGCAAGTAGTTTCATGGTCTAAACAAGACTGAGCTAAGTCAAATGCCAATTGAAATCTAACTGGGATTAGTAAGATTCTGGCTCAGATTGGAACCACACTCCATTGATGTTTTTCTTATGTCTGAAAATTCTTTTTTTTTTTTTTTTTTCTGTTTTGGTTCTTGCAGCTAAATCTAGGTTTTATGATCTAAATAAGACTAACCTGATTCGAATGTTTATGTGAAATTTGGACTGGGATTCATAAACATAACTAGGTCACTTCTGTGGAAAACATATATGACATATTCACTGCAGTATAAACTCTATATTTCGTATTGACAGGGCTGTGTTGGCTTGGCTTTCAATACTTGCATATCAAAACAAGGATATATCTCCCGGCGAGAAATTAGTTTCTGTCTCTGACGTTGTAAAGGAGCATTGGGCTACGTATGGAAGAAACTTCTTTTCTAGATATGATTATGAAGTAAGCTTTAGTATAGGATGTACCATGAATTGTATTGCAGCAGCTTGAACCTTTTAATTAGAGTGGAGATTCAGCGTTGTTCCGAGCATCAATATCCTGATGTTAACTCCATATTCAGGAATGTGAATCTGAAGGAGCCAACAAAATGATAGAGTATCTTAGAGATCTGGTTTCTAAGAGCAAGCCAGGTGATAAGTATGGTAAGTTTGGTTTCTTCAAATGTATCTCAACGTGAAGTTTTTATTTCTATTTAGATGCTAAGGATGGTTCCTGTAATAGGAAGCTATGCTCTTCAATTTGCAGATGACTTCACATATACTGATCCTGTAAGTTCAAGCACTTCAGAATATTCTTATCATTTGTAAAACTAGTCAATTCTCCTATGTAATGAAACCTCAAGCTACTGCTCTCTGGATTTGTCTGTTTCTAATCTTGCGCATTTGTACAGGTAGATGGCAGTGTGGCATCCAAGCAAGGTGTTCGCTTTGTGTTTAGTGATGGATCCAGGATAATATTTCGCTTATCGGTAATGCATAGTTTAACTAATTTATTCTTCGTTCTCTTATTCTTTCTTCCCTCTTCAGGATCCATCTATAGAGAACTAGTTCCGCTACTAAGACTCGTACTTGTGCTTTTTGTATAGTGTCATTATGAATTTCCACTTTGGATAGATTATGCATCACGAAGGTGGAAATGATTGAGTATTTGGAATTTGCAGGGGACAGGTTCAGCGGGTGCAACTGTGAGAATGTACATTGAACAGTTCGAGCTGGATGTTTCAAAACATGACATGGATGCCCAAACTGCACTGAAACCATTAATAGGTTAGTTCATTTGTCATTTCAACGAGCTTACTTAGCCACATACTCACGTTTTTGTTTGGGTAACGTCCTTAGATCTGGCGCTCTCTGTATCAAAGTTGAAGGACTTCACTGGAAGGGAGAAGCCTACAGTTATTACATAGAGCTAAGTGTCTGATGTCAATCTCACACAATGAAGCTGCATTAGTTCAAATGTCGAATCAGGTTGGGCATCACCCCATTTTGTTTCCTTGCATGTTACAATATTTATGTGCTTCTAAAGGAAAATTTTGTGCCAGTTGCCCATTTGCAATCTCTCACTAGACATAATAATCAAACATTGTAAATATGTTGATGTACGTGTATTGAAATAAATTTTGATCTCTTCATTGTAGTTTTGATGCTAATTAAGCATTTGATTCATGATGTACTTATTAAATCACCAATAGTCCCAAAAGCTTAAGCTGTTAGGAAATGGGCTTAACAATTTATTTCAAATTATCTAACACCCTCCCTCACATGCAACCCCGTCTTGCATGTGCGGATGCAAATTTTCATGGACAGAGCGAAGTAGAATATGAAGGGGAGAAGTAGAATGCAAACCGGAAACAAATGCAAATAGAGAGACTTGAGCCTAACCTTTTGGCATCTAGAATTACGATCGTATGCAAAAAGACAAAGCCAATTGTCATTAAATCCTCACATTTGTGAACTTGAGCTTTGGCCTGTTTGTGCAGTATGTTGTTGTGATGAACATCGTGCAGATTTTGGACAATACAGACACTATCCAACATAATTTTGTTACACAGAATTGGGTCTTTTGTTTCTGTACAATCTTTGTCGAACAGTCTCTAGGTCAATTGACATTGTTAACTGAATGGAAGCTAGCTGCTTAGAAATTTGCCACTTATTTCGTCCTATTCTAGAACTGTAAGTTCTTATCATTGATCTCACCTTTTAAAAATCTAATCATGTAGGCTTTCATTTTCTCACATGAAAAAAGTTCTCTACTGCTAATGTATCTCAAACTTTTCCAGAGCATTATATGGTTGCTGCCCTATTCTTAAGCTAGCTTCGCAAGACTTTTTCAGTCTGCATCTTTTCACTTCTCAAGGAAAGAAACAAGATCAAAATTAATGATTTTGTGCCTTTTCCCTCTTGTCCTCCAGTTAGACCCATCAATTGTAAGGTAGACCAGACTTAATTCAAGAATGGGTAGTCTTAAACCCTAGCTTTGAGTTTGACCATTTACTGCAGATTATGAGAGAGCATGTAAGTTGCTGTCATTGGTAGGATGAACAATTCTCAGCTCAACAGTGACACTGCTACTTATGTATCCGGATCAATTGGAAACCCTGAGACATTGTTCTAAAAGTCAGCAGCCTAGGCCGATTAGTCCCCGCACAGGCGCTAGGAGGTGATCCAACACCTAGATTAGGCAGCCGACTTATTGGCACCTAGTCCCGCCTAGGGTGCTAGGCGCCGATTAGTCGGCACCTAGGCGCTAGGAGGTGATCCAACACCTAGGCGCTAGGGTCCCTTTCCCGCTCAACTAGTGCCTAGCGATTTTTAGAACATTGCCCTGAGTCAAGTAAGGAAGCTCCAAATCAGGTGGGCTGTGACTTTATTGTCCTTTCTTGAGTAACTAGTCCTCACTGGCCCATTGAAAGCTTCCCAACAGTCAGTTGCAATAGCATGTGCCCATTGCACCCATTATCATGACAACTTTGATGGGCCATATAGAACATTCTAGCCTTGTGTGTGCTTGAGTACAATTGGTTTCTTGATGGTTAAGCATTACCTCACCTGGTGGCTTTTTGCTAGTCATATCTCCATGATCAAGTTCGTCCAGTTGCAAATCCCCACCTCCACTTGTGGGAAGCCTAGTGTATAACCAGGACAAAAAAGAGGACAAGAAAGATCACCATCTTCACCTGAAAAAGTTTGTCCTGCAGTTCCACTGAGTTTTCTCCCCGTATGCCATAATTCATTAGCAGGGCAAAAATTAACTCCTTCAGCCCAACACTCCCAAGTGACATGTTGGCGCAACATGCACTCATACGTGATATAACTTGTGGGGTGGGTCATTTGTCCTCGATGATTTGGAAAGGTGTTCTTTCTTTCTTTCTTTCTTCTTTTTTTTTTCCCTGACTTGACATTGTTTCGTATTGTTATCAGACTAAATTCCCTTTTTCACGAAGGGGACATATCTCTGGAGACGGATTCAGTGAGGTGTTGGCATCTTTCGGGAAAAGCACCAAGCCCTAGACTCCATAGGTTTTGTTTCCGTGCTAATGGAATGTGTCATGACCTTTTCAAATTTATAGAACCATAATTTATTCAATCGTTTGATGGTTCAATTATGGTCCATGAATAATTTGTAAATGGTATAACTTATACAGTTCTTTGTGTTGGAAGCAACCACTGTATTTTTCACTTAGATTAGTGTGGTAAAGTTTAACGTGCAAGGTAGTTAGGATAGAGAGAAAATATGAAGGAGATTTGGTAATGTCTTTATAGATAATAGTTGTGGGGAGAGTTTTGGTTTGGACAGTTCTTGTTAGGTGTAATATTACTGTTAAGTGCTACCTTTGGATCCTTTGTTTCTTTTGGTCATGGGTCAAAGTTCCTGGAGTCGGTCATATGGCCTGTATAATCCATTTCAAGGGATGCCATTTAGGATTTTTTTTTTTTTTTTTTTACTGCCATTGAACTCATTTGTATCAAGGGGAAAGGAAAACGAAACGATCGCAAGTTAGGTACGTTTCTCATAAGTGGAGAATCACAAACAGTAATAATATACACGGGGAGACACAAACAGTTATACGTGACCACGTAGATTTATGCACTCGTAACATATGCATATCAAGTAAATAGACTGTCAATTAAATAGACTGCTGATAAGCAAAAATGGTTTTGCTACCTATGATGCCAATTTTTTTTTTTGGGGTAAGCAACCCCTTGTATGTATCAATCTATGTTTGCACTTAGAGGAGCTAGGTTAGGTAGATGAAAGTGCGGCACTGAACAAATTATCCTTGAAAAAGACATGCCTAAAACCAACCAAACAGGATCAATGGCATGTTGCCAGAAAAAGGGAAAATACAATGTGCAAGGGACTTCACTGTTTGCACAGAAAACGCTAGAAGATTATTGTGGGGTTTTGATTTTTTTTTTTTTTCCTGGAAAGGAGAAGAACTGATTTCCATTATTGGAGATCTGACTAGGTGTTGAGGTACTTCTCTAGCAACAGGGCAACAAACTTTTGCAACCACTGCCACCATAGTTGAAGAACCAAAGCTGTTTTAAACCACCAGAAAAATCCAAAACCCAAATCAATTGAGATTGTCTTTGCTCCCCATATTTAATAAGATCTAATAAATCCCCCTTACTACAGACCCACCAATAAATAAATAATGGTGTAGACAAGAGAAAGTAAGCCATCTTTTAGTGGATAAAGACTAGAGGATAGAACTGTGTTTGTCCTAAATTGTGACACACCCTCGTGCAATTAACTTTAGTTGCAAATAGTCCAAATATCCAACCTTATTGGGTCAATTAGTTTTCATGGGATTTTGTTCTTGAAGAGAACTCATTTGCCCCACCTTTTGTCTGGATGACATTGTGACAACTCCACCATCATGTTAGTTGCCTTTGGTGATGGACATTGATGTTCCCTCCCTCTTCCCCACCATTTCCAATCTTGTAGTGATCAATTTGGGATGTTTGATTGTAGTGGACATGTGTTATGAAACTGATACTTTGAATGTAGGAAGATGTGGAGAATTATTTAGGAATAATTTCGTGACTTGATGTACAGGCCCAAGTTGTCAACCTGCACGTTACAAATGCAGATGTATGTACATATAGACAATATAAACACACATAATTACAGAACAAAAATGTGTTAAGATAAGAACATGTTTCGTTCTAGTTTAGGATCAAATGTTCATTTTTTTCTTTTCCTTTTTTCTCTGATAGATCCCAAACCAGTTTTGGTGGTAAAACTCTAATAGCATCAATCATGATCTGATTTTGATGATTTTCACTGTGAGAAACACGTGGTGGTTCGCCATAGAGGATATGCTCCGGGGACAATCAACTAGATGTAACTGTTTATGTGCGTAACTGTTGACAATCTTCTTAGCTACTGGTCAACTTATCTTCTGTGTTTTAAAGAGTTAATAGTCATTCTCCACAAGATCTTGTCTGTTTATGCTAAATCCATGTGATTGAGGATTTCTTGTCATTTCATTCTATTGCATATTGACATGATACCATCATCAGGATCATTACATGAATTGCTCGACGTTACTGACATTTACTCTTAATATTGTTGGTTCCATCTTTCTTTACCAAAAAAACCATATTTAATGCACCACTTTTCCTGCCCGATAGATGTCGTAAATATGATTTTGAAATCACAAATCTTGTTGGACTCTGGTGTTGATACTCCTGAGTTTTGTTTCCACTGCTGACAAAACCTGAATGCAGCGGTCGTCATACCATGTGTCTGTTCTTTTTCTGAAGATTTGGTGGAGTTTGTCCAAACGAGTCGAGTGGTTAACGATTTTATGTTGTAGGGTTTTGTTACGGTTATCATTTATAGTTAAAAAACAACAGTTAGTGGCCAACCCTGTTTTTATGACACATTTCTGCAGAACAAGACATTTGCTTTTCAAACCAATTCTATCGAAATCAACCCTTTTCCCCTCTTCTAAAAAAGCCAGAACAAGCACCAGTGGGGATTGTCTGTGTGCCCATTTTCTTAAAAACTTTCAGCAGCTCCCACCACACCACCTAATTATGGTACATACTTGTGGCAAAAAGTAACCGGTCTAACTAGTGGATGACGACCGAATACCTACTATTTATGGTAAAAGGTTACATGCCATGCTCCCCCTAATTTTAGCCTTGAAATCCAACCTGGTCTGGTCTGGTCTCTCACCTTTGAGGTGGGTCTACTACTGTTGGAATGAAACCCACTCTTTTTTCTTTTTGTGCATTTGGTTCGAGTTTTCGGACAAGTGATTACCCCACCACTCTTCTTCTTTACCCATGTGATCTCTTTTCTCCACCCCACCTGCAATTTGAACCAGCAATTTGAACCAGTAAAGAAACTGATTCTGTCTTCCCCATAGGACCTGGATAATACGGTCCTCTTTACATATTGTGTGGACACGAGAGTCAAGTGCTTCATGAGTGTTTGGCATGAGTTTGAATGTGGTTGACGTCGGGACTTGACATCATTTCTTGGTGAAGTTTTGACTTTTTTTGTCCTGTATGCCTTTGTGCATTCATAGTTAGGTTCCACCATCAAACGTAGCTGTGCCCATACCTGTCCTTTGCATACTGCAGATTATTTTCTAGGCTCTCATTTGGCTAGGGAATTTAGCACTAATTTAGTTCCAGAGGATTTTTATTTATTTTTCTCTTTTTTCTTCCTATTTTTTTTACTGCACATTTGGTGGATATTGTATACGTCACCGGGGGTACCAATAACTAAAAGGAGTTCGACTTATTTTCATAGATTTGAACTCTAAACCTCCGCGATTAGAAAAGAAGCCATGGGGTACAACCGGACGACATCTTAAATCCTTCTAACAGGGATAGGCAACTCACTTGCACTCTTGGCTTTCTGTTTCAATGACATGATATCCTTAAAACTTCCATTGTTTCTGTCAAGAAGCTTGATGATTAGAACAGAGAAACTCATCTTCCTCATGCTGCTGTCATTTTGGTGACTTCCAAGTCTATAGTCAAACCGCTCAAAGCAAACCTGCATGTATAGTAGATGACGGTTATTTATTTGTTCATATTATTATCCTATAGGATTCACATTGCGGAACACTAAAATATGTGCTAAATTAATTGGACTTGTTAAATGGATTGATATGGGTATCCATTCGCGGGGCCTGTTGTGTGTAGTGAGTCCTATCTGGCCGTCCATCTCGGCACCAATGGCTCGGATTTAATCTGAACTCTAAATGATTTGAGTTGTTCATTTTTTGGATTAAAACCTGAGCTTTTATTATCGAAATGGACGGCCGGATGTACTCACTACAACCATGCAGTGAGCCCCTCACAAAAGAGAATTATGTGCTGATAAATATCAGTTCTCATCAGTAGTTGATGATGGACAAATCCACAACACTGGTTGAGTAAATCCATAGTACTATTCACCTGTACTTTACAGTACACGAGAGATAATTATGTGCATCTTCTTGATGTATACTAAATTACAATTATACCCTGTGTATTATAATTTGAAGCCTATTTAGTACTATAAAGTTCCAAATTAAAGGAGTAGAACTAGCGATATTTAATGGGCCCTGGCAGTTACACTGGACTGTAAATAAGCTAAGAAAAGATAAGAAAAACAAAATTTTCATTACACTTTCCATACAGTTTCACACATTTCAGTACATTTTTTTAACTTTTAAAACAACGAAGTGGATTGTATTTAGCATTTTTTCATATTTAATCGGTAACCTGCAATAATAAACTTAAAGACTCAATAAAAATTTACATGTAACGTCGTAAGGACCCAAGATTTTTGATTATTTAGTGATCACCATAGTATGAAGAACTAATTTTAAAATGCTTAAAATCATGGTAAAAATCAATAGCCAATGAGGGTTTTTTTTTTTTTAAAAGCCAATGATGGAGGAGAGTAATATTCACCGCATTAACAAATGACGGTTCTACCCTTGTATCTATTTTCTCCAGAGTCCATATTAAAAACACATAAAATACGATGTTTAATTAGAATGTTCTACTCAGTAGGCTTTGCGGGATCCACAACATTTAGCTTGAGATATAATATTGAATAATGTAGACACACTTTCAGTCACGCTCTACCACACCCTCACTCACATGTGGTCCACATACACACATGTGAGTGAGGGTGTGGTAGAGTGTGACTGAAAGGGTGTGTCTGTATCATTTTTGTATAATATTACTAAGTAGACTTTTTGATAAATCTTTTTAAGGTGGCAATTGCCATTAATGATGGGGTATTTGGACGGTACAAATCAATAGAGTGTTTGGGTAGATAGTTTAGTTTTGATGATGTCAGCATGTGTAATGAGTGGAGAGAGATAGAGAGAGAAGTGAGGGAAATGATGATGTCATCAAAACTAAAACTAAACAGGGAAACGAACAAGGCCGGCGCGATTAAAACATGTCATAGGTTTTCTAGTTTTTTTTTTTTTTTAAATTTTTCATATTTAATTGTTTGTTAGTGAAGTAGGCGAAGCGACCAGGGGAGATAACGAATATCACAATTTATAGTGACTAATATTTATTTCAACATAATCCCGTGTATAATATTTATTTCATAACATTCTAAAACTCGGTAGTGAGACGCGTTAATCGCGAAAGATTATTCAGAGCCTTTGTGGCATCGCTATGCACGTAGTGCCCGAACTCCTATTCCACCACGCACTGAAGTGGACGTCCCATAGGCCTCGTTTGTTTGGCCGGAGATAAATGGATGGGATATGAAATCCCATGGGATATGAGTGAGATATGAAATCCTTGGGATATTGCTTCAGAATATCAATGGATGGGAAAAATTCATATCCGGTGTTTGTGTTCGACGGGATAGTGCTCGGGATATCCGGTTTTTTGCACTAAAAACTCCAAATCCCTTCCAAATCCCACCCCCCATGAGATTTTATATCCCGTACGGATGGGGATATTAATTGGCTGGGGAAACCAAATCTCATCCCAAATAATGTTACCAAACAATGGATTTTGGGACCCACATCCAAATCCAAATCCCATCCCACCCCATATCCTCCCTAACAAACAAGGCCATAGAGTCTTGTATCTTAAGCCTCATACCATGTGTGGTGGAAAAGAGGCTCGGGGCAGCTGGTAAGATTATAATATATACCATTTGATACCAGGTGGAGTTGGTAAATAGGGGTGCGATTAGCATTGCTGTCCCTGTAAGAAACGCCAAATCCCATTGGGAAGCGCTGCCCTGGCACCACTTCCACTAAAAGACGACAACACACCCAAAAACTGATACCTTCGCCTAATTTGTCCGTTCACAAACCCACCCCGTCTCGTGTAATTAAAACTTTCCATAAGCCCTTCCTTGCAAAATTAACTCTATTTTGTCCGTATCCCGGGCCTGTTCGTTACCGGAAAGTGGTGGAAAAAGATGTTGGGACACCGCACCACAACAGAATAATTAAGAGAGAGGCAGAGGAAGAGAGACCTATAAAATTCCAACTTTTGTTCATCGATTTCCCCAGTGAGCGGTCTTGGCTTTTCTCTCATTCTCTCTCTCCATTTCTCTCTCTCTCTCTAGAATTCACTCTTTCCTCTGTAAGGCTTGAAAACTCAAATGCAATGACAATCAACTGCATAACAAACGTACCAATGACTCAGCCACACAAAGAAGAGCAAAGGAGTTTAGTTTTCGATGCCTCCGTGCTTCAGCACGAGGCCAACATACCCACACAGTTCATATGGCCGGACCACGAGAAGCCCGGTGCCACTGCACCGGAGCTTCCCGTGCCCCTCATCGACCTCGGCGGATTCCTCTCCGGCGACCTGACAGCCGCCGAAGAGGCATCAAGGCTGGTGGGCGAGGCCTGCCAAAAGCACGGGTTCTTCCTCGTGGTCAACCACGGCGTGGACTCCTCGCTCGTGGCGGACGCTCACCGTTACATGGACTCGTTCTTCGAGCTCCCACTCTCTGAGAAGGAAAGGGCTCAGAGGAAACTCGGGGAGCACTGTGGGTATGCTAGTAGCTTTACCGGAAGGTTTTCTTCCAAGCTTCCTTGGAAAGAAACTCTTTCTTTTCGGTATTGTGCTGAGCAGGACTCGTCCGACATTGTTCAAGACTATTTCAAGAACACAATGGGTGACGATTTCATCCGACCCGGGTAAGTAACCATTACTATCACTTGGTTCCAAAATCTACGATACAGAATGACGTGACAGTGACATTTTTTGAAATTACGAGTTCACTAAGTAAGTGTTCTAATATGAAATGAAACAGAGTATTTTGTTTTTTTTTCCTCTTGTATATTTCAAATTAATCTAAATTTGGGTTATATGTGATTGTGAATACAGGAAAGTGTACCAAGACTATTGCAACGCAATGAGCAATCTGTCACTGGGGATCATGGAGCTGTTGGGAATGAGCCTCGGAGTGAGCAGAGACCATTTCAAATCGTTTTTCGAAGGAAACGATTCGATAATGAGACTGAATTACTACCCAAGGTGCCAAAAGCCAGACCAGACCTTAGGGACCGGACCTCATTGTGATCCAACTTCACTAACCATACTTCACCAGGACTCGGTTGGTGGACTCCAGGTGTTTGTAGATGACCAATGGCATTCTATTGCCCCTAACTTCAATGCCTTTGTCGTTAACATTGGCGACACCTTCATGGTAAGCTATACAAAAATTTCGCGTTTGTCAGTATCCTTCTGTTCCATTTTATTTGTCCTTTTTTTTTTTTTTTTAAAGTCTGGTTTTAAAAGTAAAAAAATATTTTATTTTTCGTATGTCGTTTTGTTATTTCTCACACTATTTTACAAGAACTTGAAAACGATTCAGAAAATATTGTACCGAAGTGCTTTAATTTTAAGTAGTACTTTAAAATGGAAATAAGTATGATTATGAATATGAATATGGAAGTACGGATGTTGTTATGCTGTCTGCTGAACAAAATCTAGTCACATCCAGCCAGTGTTCTTGTAAGGAAGTTTCTAGTGCTATTACAACAAAAATGTTACGGACACAACTAGGACCAAGTTAGTACAGCGTAAAGACCAAGTCATACAATTCACAATACCAAGTCACTTGGCCTTTGTCCTGGTTTTGCGAGGTCTTTTTATTTGTATAACTTTGTTTTTGCACTTTACTGACTTGTATGACTTGGTCCTTACACTTTACTAAGGCTTAGTTTTCCATCTGCTAAAATGGACATTTGCTAAAATCAACTGGGTGAATCTGGACACATATGTGTCCAGATTCAAATGAATCTGGACACTTGATTTTAGCAAATGTCCATTTTAGCAGATGGAAAACTAAGCCTAACTTGGTTCTAGGCTTTTGTGGTTGGTTGTTGCGGCTGGTTATTGTGTCGGAAGCATTATTGCTACTACAAAGTTCGAAAAAAAGAAAGTACTACTACTACATATCAAAAACCATCTTCGTTTGTGTTTTGTTTTAAAGTGTAAAATATCTGACATTCAGCCATATCCGCATTTTTTGTTATTACACTACAACTTGATAGTAAGGAAAGTAGTAATCACTAATCATACTATATCTACACAAAACTGATATTGGATAGTGTTACGATTTATTTAAAAAAGATGCACGAGCCTTTCGATTTTGGACTTATACAATAAAAAAAAGGCTGCACTATTCAATTTTTCGCAGATACACGTGTAAAAAGTCACATTGATTAATATGTTCTTTATTTCATTTTTAAAAAAAAATTTGTTTACTCTCTAACATTTTTCTTCCAACATAAATATCTTATGCACACTTGTAAATTTATTGCACATTGAGAATTAAGTTTTGGAAGCATTGGATAAAGTTGGTACTAATAAACAAAAGCTTTTTGTGTGGTGTTTTTATTTTATTTTATTTTCAGGCTTTATCTAATGGAAGATACAAAAGTTGCCTGCACCGAGCTGTGGTAAACAACAAAACTCCTAGGAAATCTCTTGCTTTCTTTCTTTGTCCAAAGGAGGATAAGATGGTGACCCCACCAACTGAGTTAGTGGACAATAATAACCCCAGGATATATCCGGACTTCACATGGCCAACCCTGCTCCACTTCACACAGAAACACTACCGAGCCGATATGAACACCCTCAATGCTTTCTCCCAATGGGTCTCATCAGAAAACAGCTGAAGTACTCCTCCCATAAAATAAAAGTAATTTTATGACAAGGACATAAGGAGGACAGCAAACATTATTCGGTCGTCTCGGGTACGGACACGTGGTGCATGAACACGTTTTTTTGGGGTTCATACGTTTAGTACTGAGCCTTCACAGAAATATGTGATGAATAAGGGTGTCGGGGGACCACGTGACTGTACCCGAGACTACTGAATAATTACTCGGCGGAGGAAGAGGACATGAGAGGGAGAGGAAATGATATTTTTGATGGAGAGTTTGGGCTTTTGGAGGCAGAGACAAAGTGGGAAGCCCACTTTCTTCCTTTTTATTCTAGTGGAGGGTCTAGTTAACTGGGAGTTTCTATTACTAGAGATCAATATGGGCCAGTTTTGTATTCTTCTTTTTCCCAATATAGTAACATTTATTAACAGCATTATTTCGTCTTTTTATTTGTCAGCAAAAAAAAAAAAAAGGAAATTTTATTAACTCGAGCATTGTTTCGTCTTTTCTTTAAATTATCCAAGATTAGAAGTGGAGCCAAGTTTTAGCATTCGATTATAGTATAACTTTGCAAATCCTTATCAATGCCCACATTCGATCGGTCAATTGGATCTCCGTCGTATGAGTGAAAATCGTTATACAGTTTATTGTATTTTCATTCTTTTTCGAGGATTATTTCTCCATTTACTTGTCATATGTAATTAAGAAGAAAAATCGATTGAATTGAAAACTACAGTGTCACAATTGAGTTTCCATCTTCTTTTTCTTTTAATCTATATCGATCCTAACCATGAACCCATCGATTTCTGGCTATTATAACTAACAGAGTAGGGATAAATTTGTAATCTAACCACCTCATTCTTTCTGTACTTTATATTTGTAAAAAAAACAGAGACCCGTCCCATTGGAACTTTCATTCATAAGCTAGGAACCTCCGATTAATATCGTTAGACATGTGTGGACATTAAGTCCCACATTAAAAAAATACAAAAAAAAAGCTGGATCTTAATATATAATTGGGTGACTCACCTCTTAGATATGGGTCATTTATCGTATATTGGGTCCAATCGATCAATGTGGCGGACTCTTTATCGTTACTCTTCAGAATATTGGGTCTTATGCACGCCGTGACGGGATCAATGGATTGTACAAACTCCCAACAATTACTGGGTGTGCGAGAGGAAGCATAAAAAGGAAGATGATGGGAAAGCAGGGATGAGATCAATGAGATAAAATTACTCTCCACAGTTAGCAATCGGGAATGGCAACAGGGCGGGACGGGTTTTGACATAACGTGACCCCGACCCTAACGATACAACATCGCCCGAGCCCGACCTGGTAAGTTATGGATGTCCCTATCCACACCTCACTCGGGGGTCGGGTTTACCACCCCAGAAAAAAAAGGGAAAACATATTCAAACGCAAAAAGCAAAATAGAAGGAAATGGTTAATTAAGGTGGTATTTAAGTACAATGATGAAAATATAAAGGTAAGAATAGTGGTCCTGTTTTGGAAACTTATTTATGCCTCATTCCATGATAAAAATAGGGAAATGATTTTCACACCCCCTATTTTACAATCCACACTCCTTTTTTGTCTTTATCTTACATGAATTTACAATATTGCCCTTTTTCAATACACCTTTTTCATACATCCAAGGGTAATATTGTAAATTCATGAAGATAAAGACAAAAAAGGGAGTGTGGATTGTAAAATGGGGGGTGTGAAAATCATTTCCCTAAAAATATTAAGTGGGAGTTAAATAGTGGTCCTGCATGTTTTGGAAACTTATTTATGTCTCATTCCTAATTGGTTTGAAGAGGAACTCTCCTGTCCGGGACCCTTGGGTCCGGATCTCAATCAAATTTTGACGATCCGAAATCGTGTGTTCAAAGTGTTTTCAAGGCGCATCTTCAAAAAAAAATACCGGGAAGGGCTTGAAAATTTTTAAATATGCCTAAAAATATTGGATCAAGCCCTTCCCGGATTTTTTTGAAATTTCTGGTCCTGCATTTTTGGAAAAACTTTTCTAAATTTATGTTTCATTCCTAATTGTTGGTTTGAATAATTAAGTTGACATCCTCAAATTCAAATAAACCTCAAACCACCATTTCTCTCTCCTAATTTTGTAAGTATTTCTCTCTCCAAATCTTTTCTAATTTATCTCCATCTCTCTCTCTCCTATCTTTCAAATCTTCTTCTTTCCTAATATTTTAAATCTCTTTCTCTCCTAATCTTCTCTCCCCTAAAATCAAGAAAACTACGTAAACAAATACAAAAAAAAAATGAAAAATTTATAAAGGTAAAACTAAAAAGGTTTAAATAAATATTTTTAAATCTCTCTTTCTCCTAATCTTCTCTCCCCTAAAATCAAGAAAACTACGTAAACAAATACAAAAAAAAAATGAAAAATTTATAAAGGTAAAACTAAAAAGGTTTATGTATAAACATTTCGAGGCGGGTGACGAGGGTAGGGTAACTCAACCCGTCCCCGACCGGGTATTGCAAAATTTTCCCCAAGCTCGTCCTGGTATTCGAAAATTTGATGAAAACCCTGCCCGATCAAGACGGGATAGGGGCGGGTCTGGGCGAATTGTCATCCCAGATAGCAACTGTAGATAGAGATGGACGCAAATGTTACATTGATACGAGTTTCAAAAGCTTACGGTTTAAGTTGATGAAAATAAAAATTCAAGAGTTTCAATTGTTGATCTGGATCAAACTATAGGGTTCTTTAGGTAGCTTTCCCTCCTTATTTTATGTATTGAATCTGCATTGGATGTAGCGAGAGTTTTACTATAAAAAAAAAAGGCATCAAATACTTCCAAAGGAAAAGACATGGCCCACTCTAATGAATGATTCAGAGAGGAGGGAGGATGGTGGGAGCTAGAATCCATCAATCCACTGATCGAGCTTTCAATTTGTAAGGGATTCTTGTGCAAGTGTTTTGGTTTTATTCTTTGGTTTTTCTTTTAAGTGATACAGCGTACACTTGATATAGATATACATACATATATCTGGAGTTTTGGAGTGTTCTGCAATTCTTATATGGTAAAATGCAGAAGGAGCACTGGGTGGGAGGAGGTTTGTCGTGATGTTTGTCTTTGATCGCTGCAACATTCTTCCTATGATATTATATACATACATTTTCGTACAACACTACTTAAATACACACAAGTCCCCACATATTACCTCTGTATTAGCTCATCACTCTTGTCGCTATATATACATGTATATATTTTAACTCAAATCTCTAGCTAGCAAGTTGAGTTTAAAAATATGGTGACTAGAAATGCTACAAAACATAACATGTTCAAAAGTTTAAGATAATGAGAATTGTCTATCTAGTTGGTGATCGAATTGGGTTGAAGCACGTCCCGATATTCGAACCGTTCATCTCTTGAGGTTCACCAATGAGACGACGGATGAAAAGTATGAATGATGAGGGTAGATTGTTTTGAAGGCAAACGTGAATCGATAATCTTACTATTGGTTGTCCCGATATTCAAACCGTTCATCTCTTAAGATTCATCAATCAGACAATAGATTGAAAGTATGAATGATGAGGGTAGACTGTTTTGAAGGCAAACGTGAATCGATAATCTTACTATTGGTCATTTGATTTTAACCTGAATCTTGTCTTTTTTTTTTTTGTTTGAGAAAGACCTGAATTTTCACTTAAAAAAATATGTTTGATGAGTTTTGCATGTTTAACGGTTCTGATCTTCAAAGTGTGTGATCTAGACTTCAACTTGAACCTAGTCCATTTGAAGAGTTGATAGATATAAGACAAATGCTTGAGTGATGGTACATTCGAGAATACAAAAATCCAAGGAACAATAAGCTCACAAATAGGTCAAAAGATGAGCCCTTGTGTTTAACTTTGTGTAATTGAGTTCAAGATACTTCGGAATAGAAAGAGATGTCTTGGCATAGTCCTAAGCTCTAGGCCCCAGTAGATTCCATGCCCTGAGCCATGCAAACAATCTCTCTACTCGCCACACATCCAAAAAAAGAAAAAAAAAAATCTAATAAGTATCAAATTATATACATCGTGAATGGCTCGAATTATGAATGTAGAATACGAGAGACGTCGGTCATCTTCACAAAGATGGTTCAATCCACCATATCCAATCAAGATCGACTAAAGCGGAGCTGGGTCCATTTAAAGATAAACCAGAGATCTTAGCTACTCCGTTCACATGTATTTTGTCAACAGATAAACTTCAAATTTATGTCTATAGAAAAATGCAAATTTTTGACTGCAATATTCGAGAATACTAAAAGACCAACTGTCCAAGACTCCAAGTAACGATAAGCTTACAATCGAATTAACAGATAAGGCCTGTTTTATAATTAAACGCAAGTAGTAGGAGTATTATTTTAAACATACAAAAATTGACAGAATTATTTAAGCCTAAGGCCAAACAATCAGCCAAAAACAGCCTATGGCTTCGATCTCTACTCCCAAAAAATGAGATCCGAAAAACAAAAGCTAAAATTTCGTGCATTTTTTTTGTCTTCATTGTCGAGGACCACATAAGGTTTTCACTCATTCCAAATATTCAACTTGAAATGCCAACGTACTTATTACGTCACCTGACATGAAAAAGGCTATATATTAGTAATTAAGCTTACAGCTTCCAACCAACGGGATCCCAAGTAAATAAATTTTATGTATGCACTTTGGATTTACGTCCCTTTTGGCCTTTCTGCTTCCCTTTTAATTTTTTCATTTTTGAAAAGTTGGCACTATTTGGTTGCTTTTGATCTCGGAGAAAGGAGTAACTATTCCACTCGTATTTTGTCCTTTTGCATTTTTTCACTTATCCTTGTTTTGGGCAGGAGAACTATTCCACTCGGATTTTGTCCTTTGCATTTTTTCACTTATCCTTGTTTGGGCATGGCGGCGGATCGGAGCGGGATATAATCTCCAAACTCTTTCCCCATCTCCATCCCCGCCCTGATCCTCAACGAGACTTTGTTTTCATCCTCCATCCTACTCCAAATGGGGAACGGGGATCCCCTCAGAAATTCGGAGATCTGAACATTTAAAAAAAAAAAAAAAACAGATTGTTACAACAATCACAAATATATGAAAGCAATGCATCATAAAAATCAAAGTACCAATTTTAAGCACAAACTAATACTTACAAAAAGTAAATAATCATGAAAGCACTAGCATAATTCCAGAGTAAACAATGTCATTCTTCATATTAGAAGGCCACCAAATATTTTTTTATAGTAACACACTTCAAGGTAAGCTATGCAACTCTACACCTACTTATATTTACAAGTTTGGGGATCTCATTTCCATTTTAGGCTTCTCTTAAACAAGAACAAGAGAGATGAATATATATATATATATATATATATATATATATATATATATACACAAATTATCCATCCCGGATGGGAGGTTTTTTGGTGTTTTGATGCTTTTAAAAATTGTTTTTGGGAAATCCGAGCCGTCCAATGTGTTCAAAAGGTGTTTTCCAAGGTACTCGCGGGAAATCTTCAAAAACAAATACCGGGAAGGGCTTGATCCATGATTTTTCGCAAAAACTGACATTTACAGGATTTCAAAAAATGCTTGGATCAATTACAGTTTTTTTATGAAAATGCTTGGATCAAATGCTTCCCGGTATTTGTTTTTGAAGATTTCCGCAGGACCTTGGAAAACACCTTTGATAAAATGATTCGGAAACTTATTGTTGGTGAGCATCCGGGACTCTGATGTAATGGTGACAATATATATATATATAGAGAGAGAGAGAGATTATCGCGGATCACACACGGCACAAGAGAGCTGAAGAGAGAGAGAGAGAGAGAGAGCGCATGAGAGCTGGAGAGGAGGGTTTGAGATGTCAGAAAGCACTCCGGTTGCGAATCATCTTAAAGAGTTTAATACTTTTAAAAATCAATTGTCTGCTGTTTCAATTGAGTTTGATGATGAGGTTCCTTCCTTGATTGTTTTGGCTTCGTTACCCAATAGTGGGAATCTATGATAATGGTTGTTAATAATTCCGCTGGCAAGGAGAAATTCAAATATGATGACATTCGAGATTTAATCTTGACTCTTGAGTGAAGAGGTTCAGAGCAAAGATGCATGAAAGTTAAATCTGTCTAGTTCAGATTCTTCTATAAATAACGAGACTAGCGGTTTTAGAGGTTCATGCAGCAAAAATAGATCGAAGTCGAAAAAGAACAAGGGCAAGTCTAGGTCAGGTTAACGAGAAGTTAAATGTTGGAATTGTATCAAGATAGGCCACTATATGAGAAACTGTAAGGAGGCAAGAAAGAAAGACGATTTTGCTAATGTTGTTGCAGCTGATAATCGTGATGTTTTACTTTTTACAGTTAAAAGTCCGATAGACTCTTGGGTGTTGGACTCAGGAGCTGCTTTTTATATCACTGCGCACATCGGGAAATTATCTAGAACTATGTTGCTGGTAATTTTGGGACAATGTATTTGCCTGATGGTGAGGGGTTAGATATTGTTGGTATGAAAGATGTGCGAATTAGACTGCCAAATGGGTCTGTGTGGTTGCTGCAGAAAGTCCGACACTTTTCCAAGTTACAGGTGATAATCAGTATACTTTGCTTCTTTTAGTTAAAAGTCTGATGGACTCTTGGGGGTTGGACTTAGGACCTTCCTTTCATACCACTATACACCACAAAATTATTGAAAATACTGTTGCTGGTAATTTGGGGAAGGTGTATTTGGTTGACGGTGATATGTTAGATATTGTGGTGTGGGAGACGTGTGAATCAGACTACTGAATGAGTTTGCGTGGTTGCTACAGAAAGTCTGACACGTCCCTAAGCTGATGAGGAACTTGATTTCTATGGGGCAACTTGATTATTAAAGAGATGCGGTTTTATTCTGTAGCAACCGGTGGAAGGTCACGAAGGGAGCATTAGCATTGGTTATGGCTCGTAGAGTCAAACAAGGACACTAAATATTGCAATTGCTGATGCAACTGGCCATGCAAACTCATGGCATCGCAGGCTGGGTCACATGAATGAAAAAGGGATCAATGTACTGTATCTAATGGGAAACTTTTGGCGTTGAAGTCAGCTGAGTTTGGTTTGTGTAAGCATTGTATTTTTGGGAGGCAGAAAAGGGTAAGTTTCTTGGAGAATGACAAACCACCAAAGCCATAGAAATTGGAGCTAATGAGTACAGATTTGTGGGGTCCTTCTCAAGTTGCATCCATTGGAGGTTCGAGGTACTACATTAGGTTCATCAACGACTCAAGTTAGAAGGAAGGTATGGGTTTGCTTTTTGAATTATAGATCTGATGTGTTTGATGCCTTTAAAAAATGGAGAGTCGCGATGGAGAAAAAAACTGGTCTAAGACTGAAATGTCTAAAGTCAGATAATGGAGGTGAATATGATCGTAAGTTCAAAGAGTATTGTGCTGCTAATGAGAATAGAACGCGTAAGAATATCTCGGGGATACCTCAACGAAACGGTGTGACTAAGTGCATGAACAAGACTTTGAATGAGCGAGCAAGAAACATGAGGTTGCATTTGGGTTACAAGAAACTTTTTTGTCTGATACAGTGAGCACTGCAGCTTACCTGCTAAATCGAGCACCGTTGGTTCCTATGAATTTCAGATTGCCCGAGGAGGTTTGGAGTGGAAATGAGATAAGCCTTTTTGTTTTTTAAAGTTTTTGGTTATGTTTAATATGTTCACATTGACTCTGATGCTCAAAATCGGACAATTGTTAGAAGCTGAAATGTGATATTCAATGAGCATGTTATGTACAATGATCAGCTAGAGGAGAAAAGGTTGATTGTGAGCCAAAGGTGGAGAAATAGGATGTGTTTGATTTGGAGGAGCTGTCTAAGAGTTTTGTGCAAGACAGGGGTCAGGAAAATGATGAGAATGTTATTCTACGGGTTAGAGCATCTTTGCCTCTCATCGGCAAAGGCCCTCCGATGCTTAAGTTAGTAAAGAGTTACTAAATAAGCAAAGAACAATGCGTATAACTGAGTGTTACCGCATACCTTTCTTCATGGGTATGATGCTTTATTTATAGGTGTGGGTTTACTTGTTGATCAAGGGACCTCGTTGCCCTAGTTTCCTATTCGCATTAGGAAACCTTTCCTAATAGGATTCTTCCTATTAGTTGTGGCGGTGCCATAATGTGCAAGATCTCTTCTCGCAGTAGGACTTATTTCCATATAGGATTCTTCCCTACATGGCTATGCAATGGATTCCTAGTTACACTAGGAATCCCTATAATCACTTGATTTCTCCCTTATCACATAAGAGATTGCCCCAGATCCTTCTAAAATGCTACACTGCCATATATTCTTAAGGCGGTTCCGGCCGTCCTCCCACATAGCTCGACATTGCCCGTACAAGGCCCAAGGCCCAGTCCACATATGCCGAGCTGCACTTATCTGAACCATGTAATCCCATAATGCCGTCCTAGCTATATTCGTAGCTTAACTAGCTCGGCCATGTCTTGAGACATCCTTTCGTGGCTACTGCCGAGCTAGTACATCTTCACTTGGTGTTGTTGATTAGTCTTGACCCATATTCGGGAAAGGGTTTAGGATCCCCTTCCTGATAGTGTCGAGCTAGGTGCCCTAACATGGCCACTACTTCATGCACGTATTTTATCGTTTTTGCTGGTAATTGGATTTTACCCACTCCAATGCTCCCCAGCTCTGCTCACTATTTGTTATTCATCAATGGTGTGCAGAGCTCCTTGTAAGCCTTTTCCTCTTTCAACGGTCTCATATTCTTTTTGATGCATGGCCCCCTCTCATGTGGGGGGCAAAATTGCCTTTGCATTAAATGTGAAGTGACCCGTTAGCCACCAGATAAACCCAAAGGACGTTTTTGGCTGATTTTACTCGTGCGTCACACCCTACTTTATGGGGTTTTGGGCGGGATAATGATTACTACCCCTAAAACCCTTACCCCTTCCACTTCTTTCTCATTTCATCCATCAGAGACAAAGATCGAGAAAAAGAAGAAGTTCATTCCGCCATTAACGTTATTCCAGGACCTAATCACCGAAAATTCCTCAGAAACTCTCCTCCATTCTTCGTCGGAAAGTTCCATCTTAGGGTTTCTCCTTACTCTATAAATGTTCATTTCCACCATTTCACAGTCAGTGTCTCTTTGCTACAGTCTTCTTCCTTTCTTTAAGTTTCAACAGTGAAACCCTTACCAGTCCTAAATGGGGAAACATAGAGCACTACTTAGTAACTCTCAAAAGATACAAGAGTTCCGTCAAAAATACGAGATCTCAAATGACGTTCAATTTCACCTAAATGGCCCAAACGATTTAGGAGAGTACAGGCAGACTCGAGAAAAAATTCACATCCCTTTGATTTTTATCGTAGAAGGTGGCCCAAGGTTTCCTCTCCACCCCTTTTTCCGAGAGGTCTGCAATAGGTGCAATCTGAACCCTATGCAATTATGCCCTAATTTTGTTAGGGTTGTCATGGGCACACTTTCCCTGAACAAACTTCTAAACCTTGAGTTGAATTGGTGGGATCTTCACTTTCTTTATAGTATAATGCCCACAATTGATAGTTCATACTATTTTAAGGCTAGGAACAATGACAAAAAACTCATCACCGACCTGCCCAACTCTTCGAAGGGAGAAGGTGATGATTACTTAGTCGTTACTGGGAACTGGGAGCCCAGAGATGCTGAGGGAAACACAATTGGCTTCTCTTGCCCCACCGCCGTTGGTCGATTACATTAGTTCCTTTTTTCCTTTTTTTGTAATTCTATTGCTATTTCCTTCCTTCCTCTGTTTGTGATTTCTGATTGCATTTTCCTGTTTGTTTTTTCAGCTAGCAACCTAAACGAGCACAACCGTCTAAATCACGGCGGACTGCACCATCGAGATATTGGGCTAGCCCTATATTTCGACGGATTCGAACTAACTCCGGTTGGTCTGGGCCGAGCTACCCACATCCTACTTGAGTACACCCCCACCAACTGAGGAGGAATCAGAAGGGTGGGCGAACCTCGTTCAAGGCACCCCTGGCCCCACGTCACCGATCCGACAATACCAATCGCCCCCGCCAAGCAAGGTTGAGCCAGGACCCGCAGAAACCGATCTAGGGGAAGGGTTACTCGTCCCCGATCTACAAGGGATCCCCAGCAACAAATCACGTTTGCTTACCGTCCCGAGATCCAAACCGCCATTCCCATCACCACCGCGAGAGACTTTGAAGCGAGCACATCTGGGAGAGGAGAAGAGGAAGAAGAAGAAAGGCACAGGGCTATCCCTTGGTGGCTATTGCCGAGCTAGTACATCTTCACATGGTGTTGTTGATTAGTCCTGACCCATATTCGTGGTCAACTCTATTCGGGAAAGGGTTTAGGATCCCCTTCCTGATAGTGCCGAGCTAGGTGCCCTCACATGGCCACTACTTCGTGCACGTGTTTTACCGTTTCTGCGGGTAATTGGATTTTACCCACTCCAGGAGAATTCTTAGTTTTGAAAACTGATTTAGAGAGAGATTCAACGAATCTTGTTTGAACGGTGGTCAGGGCCTTCCGGATGAAAAGTGCAAAGAAGTGGTCCGCACAAGATTGAAGTCTGGGAGAACTTTGAAAATTCCATCGTATAGTCGGCACAGAAAAACTCGAGTTTTCGCATTTTTTAGGATTTTTCTCTTACAACTATAAAAGGGACACTAGGACAGCCTTTAGTGTAATGTTGATAATCTTTTCATCGTGGTGAACCCCCTGACACCGTTTAAGAAACCATGTATATCATGTATCTTGCTTTCGATTGCTTGTTTCTTTTCTTGTTGTGTGTTTTTCTTGCCTTAACAAACCGCAGCCCCCATGATCATTGATGGTCATGATTATGGAGGAAAAATAACAAACCTACAACATATGCAAAAACATATGGAGAAACCAAATCACAAACAAAACAAATAAGAGAGACCAAGATATATGTGATGTGGCTTATGGTACCTACTCCACGGGACAAGCAAATGAGATACTATTTCATTATTTGTGATTAGAACAATACTTCGAAGAGTTACAATAATGAAAAAGCAAAATTCTCACAAACAGCCACTCAACGTTCCAAAAATACAAGTTCTCTTACCAAAACTCAATTGTTATCCCTCATAAAAACACTCTCTTAAAGTCTCACAATACCTAGGGTTTAAAACAAAAGACACGAACAGAACGGAGTTCCAGAAACATCAAATGATTCTCACGAAATACTACGGTTTCGACTAGGAAAAAACATCTAAACATATACACTGTGTTTGGTTTAGAGTTTTGAGAAGAAATTTTTTGAGAAATTTTTTGAGATAGTGTTTGGATGAGTTTTTGGAAAAAGTAATAATTAGAGAGATGTGTAATGATTGGAGAGAGATAGAGAGAAAAATGAAAATAATGATTGGATGAAATGATATGAGTAGAGAGAGAAAAGTGATTAATGATTGGAGAGATGAGAGATGGGGAAGGAATCTTTTTGAAAATGTGAACCAAACACAGTGTATCTTTCAGATGGCCGAAGGCCTACTGGACCCATCATGACAAGGGCAACCAAATACTGATGAAGATCGTACAAAGAACTATTCAACTTCTATAGATGAGACTCATGAGAGCCTTGAAGTCTTGAACCAAAAAAGAAACCTCCAAAACGAATTTTTATGAAGTCCAACACAAAGTCAAAATTGGCCAAAATACACGTCGATCGTCCACGCGGACTTGACCACCGTTCATAAGTAACTAACAAAAACTTTAGAGTTAAAACTGTGTTCGACCGTCCGGACAAAATTTGCAAAGAACCTAGATGAAGCCGAATTCCCATGGGAGGGAGTATGCGTGAAGGAGTACGGAATATGATTGTGTCTGTGGAATCAAAATAGTGAGCCGCCAGAAGTAATGACAAATTAAAGGATAGTCCCTTTCCCGTACACTCCCTTCCAAAGCCCCGCATCACGTGCCAACTTTTGTTGTCTGCTGCCTATCTCCCTTTCCATTCTTTTATATTTGTATACCAACTTTGTGCACCACCAGTCGCTAGCTGTTACAGTATATATACGTATACGTATATATATATGTCCACACACAGAGAGATAGAGGAGATCAATTTATCTATTCTCCACCTCTACCACTAAACGACACCCCTTAGGATTGTGTCATGGATTCCACCTGTCCTTCCTCTTTCTCCCCCTATTTTTTGATCTGTCCACTGTACAATCCTTTTTTAGCTCTTTGTCAGCTAGTTATCACACCATTGTTGTATTTTCTTGATTGGCAAAAATGAATTTATCAATCATTTGAAAAGAGTACGTTACAACGATTATAAGGAGCACAACAAGTATGAAACAACATCACAACGGGAAAAACCTGACATCCCAACGAGGTTGACATCCCAAACAACACGCCACCCTGAAAAGAGTATGTTACATATATGGTTGGGTAAACACATCATACAGGTTCTCAATATATAGATATTCTTTCTTCATTGTTGACTGTCTCCCGGCCGGGCAACCTTGTATCCGTCTCGAGGGCTTCGGTTGGCATGTGATCGTCACGGGTTGGATGTCAACCTTGTTGGAATTTTTTTCCTCATTGTTTTGCGGTCATGTTGTTGTCATTTTAATCTTTGTACTCAGGTTAAAAACAATTCTCCTTTCCATGTTTAAAAAACAAGGTAGGGATTTGTTAGGTGCAAAAGGAGATTTACTTCCTTCACGGGGGCCCTAAACTTGTCCATCGCACTTGTGCACATGAAGGGACTGAGCCTCTATGCAATGCTTTTTGTCCCCTTCTTTTAGACAACAAAAAAGTTATGCTTTATTTTGAGAAAGAGGACAAAACCCTTCTGCTAATTGTTTGCATTGATAATTGTGGCATTGAAAACAAATTTACTGCAATAGGATTCCAAAGCACTCCACAACAAAACTAAGCCATATCAGTTCATGGTAATGCTAATGGCTCCAATAAATCCATTTGTTATTGGATGATCTGCAATAACCAAATTATTCAGTAGTCCACTTGTATCACTTTTTCATGTGTTATTGACCAATGACAGGGGTGAAATGGGATTGGATAGACGTGGTTACTGATTTTATTTAATTTAAATAATTCAAGAACCTGTGCGCGTTGGATTATTTTTGTCGTTATTGAAAGAAAAAAAATTCGTTTTGAACATAATTTTTATACTTTTTTAATTCCTTTCGTCCTTAATAACCAATTATCCATATAAAATTGACACAAAACTTACAAATGCAGAATTTTTCTGAATAAAGTCAAAAATCTTGGCAAACTCATCAGTGGGGTTGATGCTGCACTTTGTATTTTTGGGTGATTTGTTCGGCGTCGGTTTTGTGGTCCTTGGAGTTTAAACGGGGTGGCATGTATGGCGTAATCTTTTCCTCATCGATGTTGGTGGTGGGCTATGGCGGTAGCATGGCGCGGTTCTCTCCTTCACAAATGACAGCAGTACAGTTAAGGCTGCCGAGTTACTGTGTTTAGATGGTTTTTTTTATTTTATTTTTTCTTTCTTCTTTTTCCTCATTCAATCTTTGGATGGGTTCCCCTCCCCTCCCCCCTTTTCAATGTACACTTTGTCTAGTTTCTTCAATATATTGAATAATTTTGCCGTTTAAAAAAAATACATTGTTACTCCAAAAGTGCGAAATAATTTTTATTGATTGATGTGAATTTTTACCTTTTGCCATATACATTTTGTTTGCCAAATGGAACACCAACAAAGCTATGATCCAATTTGCTAGTTCTCTCATTACTTTAATCACCTTTTTAAAAAACAAACAATATGCACTTTAACGAATCTAATCACCAACTTTAATGTGTTATCTTTCTATAACACTATACTTATCTTGCTTCCAAAGCCTTAGGTCTACCACATTGTTTGTGTTGGCTGCCTCATTAAAAAAATACCAAGTTCGTTGTCTCATTCTAATTTTGTCGCATGCAACAAAGTTCAAATAAATTTAAAAAAGAAGAAATCCCATTAATAATTGAGACATTAAATATATTATTAAAAATCAGGGACATTATTACTTGCAGGATTAGTTCATTCATTGGGCGTGGCCTGGTTGGCAATTTCAGAGCCATTCCAGAGGCACAACACAACAAAAATGGATCACAAAAATCGAGTTGTGATTTACCACTCACTTTTTATGGAAAGATTAATATAATTAATTAGAGCTTTTCCTAAAGGGTTATGGTTCAATAATTACGTGCCAGGATGTCAAACCACACAGACAAAAAAGATTGATCAATCTCACAAAATCTTACCACCGGGGATGGTGGCCCAGTGGTGGAGGCATTAACTTGCCGCAGCTTTGTCCCAGGTTCGACTCCTGAAAGAGTTAAAGAAACGTTACGGGCTCTGCTGGGGGGGTGTAATGCACTCCACTGGTGCCCTGGTGGTGGGTCCCTTCCTATGGGTTGGGTTAAATCTGGCCGTCAACCGGTGACTCCGGGGCCAGGGCCTCAGGGTGCAGTGAAGTCCCCACAAGAGCACCCTTCCCAGTTTAGTTTTAGTTTTGATGACATCATCATTTCTCTCTCTATCTCTCTCTACTCATTACACCTGCTGACATTATCAAAACTAAACTAAACTATCTAACCAAACACAGCCTTTGTATTTGCGAATAATAGTAGTAAGAGAGTCGTTGAACTCTTCGAACCTCTCTCAATGTATTTGTTTTTTTATTGTACTATTTTCATCTTTTGATTAATGATTCTTCGTCGTTCAAAAAAATAAAAAACTTTCATGTGCCACGTTTTGCTTCTTTTCTTATGAAAAAAGGAACTCACAGAAAGTATCGGAGATCTTAGAAAAAGCTACTTTCGAAACCTTGGCCTGTAATTAAAAGATAACTAACCTATTAGCCCAACAGGACAAATACTAATAAAGATAATTATTAGTAGTATAAATTTGTCAAAACTCTTTTTTTTTTTTTGCACGGAAAAAAAGAATTTTATTAATCCAATATCGAAGATACAAGATTAAACGGGGCAAGAGAAAAACCAAAAGGCTCTCGAGACCCAAAAGATTGGAAGGCTGACAAGAACACAACCAAACAATCAAAAAGAAAAACCTAAAAACCCAACACTTAAACTCCAAAACGCCAACAAGACGAGCAAAAACCCAAAGAGCACCAAAACACACCGCTCAGAAGCAAGCCCGAAAGCAAACCCACACAAGCCAAAGCAGACAAGAACAAAGACCACAAAACACCTAAAACAAAACCAAGCCAAGCAAACGAACCAAACAAGGAGAAAATTAGAGATTGATTTCAAAACTCTTTACAGCAGAATGATGTGACATATATACATGAAAACGTAACATAGGTGTTCAACTAAGTTGGTTTTTTGAAAAATTTGGTTTTTCACGGTTTTTTATGCGATGTATTGTGAGAGAATGACCAGTATCGATTTTTGGAAAAAAACAATTTTTTGTTAGTGGAACACCCCCATAATCTCAACTTAAATAAATTGTCCGCTCTACTCGACAACTCTACCGAACAAATGCAATCTACAATAAAGTCAATTACCATTTGATTATAAAAGGCAACATTTTATTCTAATTTTTTTAGCATTTGTTAGTTTCATGTCAAACTTTTGTGAATTATTGGCTCTTATCGACGAGAGGAATCGGAAAAGTAAAAAATTATGATCCAAAGTTAATTTTTTTTGTATAAAGATAAAAATAAGCAAAAAAAACCAGATTTTTTGGACTTGTTTTGGGTTTTATTCAAAAAATTGACAATTCCAAGAAGCCAAAATAGGCATTCTCTATATCGTTCAAACAAGAAATGATCAGCTAAAATCTTAGCAAGAAAAAATAATCAAACAATCGTGAATGTTGATTTGTTCGTATGCCTAGGTTTGATTACACACACTAGCGGATGCTCGTGCCTAAAGCACGTCAGGATGTAATATATTCTCTACTTAAATTAATTAAACTACCTAATCTACTGACGAATGTAATCTACACATAAGCATAACGATTTTCCTATTTCATCGCAATTCGCAAAGACTAGCATTAACATATGAATTCATTACCTAAATAGTTAGTAGAGGGGGTAAATTTAAAAATAAATGATCTGATGGCTACAACCTTAACATAAAAGTATGATCGGACGACCGTGGATGTTACATGTTTGTATGCCTAGCCATGTTGCAAAAAGCCGCTGTGTTATATATAAATATATAAATTCAAAATATGATCCACGTTTTTTTTCGGAAAGTACATATATAATCCACTTTATGAGTGCTTGTTTACTATTTTGATCGAGATAATTGTATAGTTGTGCAGCACATAATTTTCTGTCTCGGTGTCGGTGGACCTATCCCTGTAGTTCACTAGATTCGTTCAATTTTAGGACTTGTCAAATATATCAACTTCGTTCACAAAGATTGAATTTAGTTTCAATTTTAGGACTTGTCAAATAGATCAACTTCCTTCACAAAGATTGAATTTAGTTACAATTTCACGACCCTAATATTGCGGGAGGAGGGGAGAGCTTTAACCTTGATGGATGTTTTGCTTCCTCTCAAGTTTTTTCGTTCAATAACCACTTCTTTTCCGTGAGGGTCTTTTCTCTCGATTTCAAATTTGAGAGTTTCTTTGCGTTTTTCCTTCTTTTTTTCTTTATATATATATGGCTTCTCCTTCATCATTGAGGTACCGTTTCGGGTTTCGACAATAGTGGCGGTGATGGTCCTTTGGCGGCGATGGTGGTCCGATGACAAATCAGATTGGTTGGATCGACTTAACGATCGATTCATGTGGATGGTGTCATCGGTTTTGTATGTTAAGGCCATGGTGTTAAAGAATGCCTTACAACTTGCTAAGTTGCTAGTTATGATTTACTTACTGTAGAAGGGCCCTCTCAGTAGTTGATTCAGATTTTGGATAGCTAAAGGTCTTATCTTACAGAAGTAGAAGTTGTTATCGAAGATATTTTCTTGGTTAAAGATTTATGATTTTCTTTTTATTGTTAGATAGGCAAAAGTAGTTGCACACTTTGGCAACTTGGGGTTTGCGAGGTTCTGACATTTGTACTTGAGAAGTTAAACCTCCTGATTGGTTATTGGATCCTCTAAGGAACAATAATCATCATTTTTAATGTACTCCTATGCTTCTTTTTTTTTCTTCTTATATCTCAATGAAAGTTTCAAAAAAAGAGATCAACTTCCAAAAAAATTTGATAATCACTTAATTTGGACAGTCTTTTTTTCTTTGAACAGGACACAATCTGTTAGGTGTCCAATTTTTTCCAAGCTAGTGTACAGGCCGATAACCTGCTGTATGATCCACGATAAGCCCAATGTTTATTTTACAACCCATCACGGAACTTATTTGGGCCAGACTATGAAAAAACAGAAAGCAATTTTACTTTATTCTTCAGCCCATAGGCCTTCGGCACCCTTTTGGGCCCCCAACAATTTTCAAGTAGCAAACTTCATTTGGAGAGCATTTTGGATTTGCAATCAACAATTATGGAAAAAGAAGTAGTATTAGTTTCTATAGGGCTATTCAGCGGATCATCCGATCCGCCAATCCGACCAATCCGAACCGATCCGAACCATCCGTTGATCCATCTGTGAATGTTCGGTTCGGTTCCGGATCTAGAATTTCTTATCTGGCGGTTCCGGATCCGGATCGGATCCGCTCGATCTGCTCAATCCGCTCAATAATCCTTCTTTAATTTGTCAAATCCGACCTGATCCGATCCGATCCGTAACCGATCCGTGAATGTTCGGTTCGGTTCCGGATCTTAAAAATCATAATCCGCTCTGAGCGGATCGGATCGGATCCGTATCCGATCCGTCCGGATCCGATCCGTGAACACCCCTAACTGTTTAATAACAAATATTTATAATTGTGGCATTTTTGGCATCAATAAATCACGGCTTCTTTGTTTTGGCATCATTCTGTGTTTATGAATCGCAGGGGAAGTGGAGCGCGTTGTGATCGGGTGCTGTGGGCAACTTGTTAATTGATGGACTTGAGTGATCGTGCCGGCTCAATTCAGCATAATTGGGGTACAGTCCGAGTTTGAACGAGAACAAAGGTAACACAGACATTTTCGTCACGCGTGATTTGAACTCTCAATTTGGTTCTGACTTGTTCCCCAGTTGCTGGGCAGAAGATTAATTAGTTGCAAAGAAGAAAAATGTCTCAAACTTTTGAAGTAGAGAAAGCCCAGTAAAAGCCTAGCTGAAGAATGTTGGGCATATTTATGGGCAGCATATGGCCACTATCAAAACACAAGCGCCCACATGGTGTAGGTATACCCCATGGTCATGGACCACAACACTTTTTGAGTGTATGGAGTATATATATAGATATAAATATAAAGGACTCCCCACTAGCCTAAAGGGGTAGCTCAAGCGGATGAACTATAAAGTCAAACTTTCTGAGTTTGAAAATTGGCAAAGTAAAAGAGAAACTTTTTGTGAATCTCCTCGTCCCGGAATGGATGGCGTATTTTTTACTAGACCGGATATGAGATATCGGAAGTGTGCGTAAGTTGGTTCGGACACCCCTAACCGTCAAAACAAAAGAAGAAGGTACATTTGCTCATACTTCTCTATACCAATAGGATGCAAAATATGGGTGGTCACTTATGTTACATCTTCAACAATTTATAGTATCAATTTTTTCAACGTACAATTTTAACATTTGCATAGGTAATCCCCACACCTTTTTCCTGTCTGTCTTAACATTTGTTTTTGTTGGTTGGTACGCAGACAATGGCTAAAATGACCAGTTTATGTTTGGGGCTCTAGCAATCCCTAGCTAGCTCCAGAACCTATTTATATGAGCAGCTTTATGCAATGTAATTAAAGCTGGAAAATTATTCGCTAAAGATGAAGAAAAGTGGGTTGGTTCCAACCTGCTAAGAAACATAGGGCTTGTTTGTTTGGAGGGAGCTGAGGTGGGATTGGACTATTAGGTTGAGTTTCCACCACTGTATTTTTGGACCACAAATTATAAAATCAGTGTATGTAAGGGGAATGACTTGTTGGAGAATAGTAAGGATACCTGAGAATATCAAAGATAGCGTCGTAAGAACTCACCCTCAATCCCCGGCCTCTAATCCTATGAACAATCCTGAGGGGTGGGACTAATGTCATGTTTGATAACGGTTGTAGTTCTTGGGGAATTCGTAGTACGGGAGATTGAGATTAGGATTGGTAGCGAAGAGGTGTTAATAGATAAGAGATATATAAGCCCATTTGTTTTATTTGCTCCGAAGTAGGATAACGGATTGATAACAACTTGTTTGCTTTGCTCCGAACTAGGATCCGTGAATGGTCCCATTGGAGATTTATGGGACGGTGGCTTAGACCCTAAAAGCTACTAGGATGGAGAGTAGCATGCCTAGTTTCACCATTATGCACAGGCAGCTTTGCTTCACATAAGTTACTCGTGACATCGGACAAGTTTCTAAAGCAAGAAGTAGTTGTATTTAATTAGCTCTAAACAGTGGACAAACTAGGGACAAACTTTTGTACTGCACGGCCTTTGTGGTGTTTCTGTCCAATTATTTGTTGGATTCCCCTTCCCTCTTCCCCGTTTTTAATAAAATTCTATTCCCGATCAAAAAAAAAAAAAAGATTACCCAAAAGGGTTTCAAGGGTGAGATTTAAAATTTGGAAGGTAAGACAGTGTTTGAGATATCTAGTCGACGAAAAAAATAAGTGACGAAAACCGGTTAAAATAAACGATTTCGGTGAATTTGAGGATTCGATCGGATACCTTAGGGTATCTATAAAGAAAAATACAAATACGAGTAGTTATGTTTCACATTGATATTTTGTCCAGTGCAATGCACCTTCGCGTGTTCTTATACACTGTACAGATGTATGTGCCAATAAAATTTTTCACAGCGCGACTAATATTGAAAGATGCAATAGCATTCGTGTGTGCGTAAGAAATGAACAATTAATTATGAATAGGCATTTGTTATCGTCAATTTTTTTGTGTCTTAATAATGCAACTGCAAGCTCATCAATAGTACCCTAATCATTAAAGTCTAAAGTAAAAAATAAAAATCCAAATTAATTTTTAAGTTTGAGCTTGAAAAATTGCCAAAAACAGAGAGAGAAAAAAACGTGAGACTTGAGCAGTTGGCACAGGACCAATCTACAAACCACCCGACAAATTATACGCACGCCAAACCCCTAAACGAAGTTAGTAAGACACTACAAATGGACAAAGCCAAGCAATAATATTCAACTCATCCACAAACCTCTACAAAATAAAACATAAAACGACCTTAATAATTCTAAGCCTTCCACTTGAACTTCACGCCACTTGGCAATTACGGTTCGATTGGATACGAGATGAGTTTTGCGTGAATAACATCGTGAGAGGTGATAAGATATTATGAATTGAGAGTGAACCCAGATTGATGTGACATTTATGAAGGGGATAAAATAGTAGTACTTGGTTGGGAAGATTTTGGTTATATGGGTACTGGGTTTGTTTTGTAATTAGGAGTGTTCCACTAACAAAAAACAATTTTTTTCAAAAATCGAGACAGATCATTCTCTCACAATACATCACATAAAAAATCATGAAAAACCAATTTTTTCAAAAAACCACCTTAGTGGAACACCCCCTAAAATTTAGGGATAAGGATAAATTAGAGGGTTAGGGGTAGATTGAGGGTATTGAAAGGAGTATTATTTATGGATAGAATGCCCATAATTATCTTATAAACCGTTATTTAAACTCTAGCTTGTTATTTATGAATAGGGTTTAGCGCAATCTTTGCGCGCTCTCTCTCTCCTTCCTCCTCCTTTTCTTAGAACCACCTTAACCCTATACCTTCGTCAGCCGATCGCCACCGCCAATTAGGCGGCTGGCTGGCCTTCTCGTCCTCTCTCTCTGGCCGCTTCCGACGTCGTATGCGTCCCTTGGATGAGTGTTACTTGACTTTGTTCACATAAGCATCATCATCTGTTGACTACAATCCTTTTATATTGGTTGCGAGAATGGCCAACGTGCATTACCCACATTATATGGAGCCTACAACGATTCTCAAATCAATAACCAGGGTGTCCTTTTTTGGCGAGGTGATTTTGTTGTCATTCTCACATTGACAAGTTTTCCGTTTAATTTTAGCAACCCAGTTGCTAAAATCAACCCTGATTTTAGCAAATGAGTTCTCCAAATGAGTTCTATACCGCTGGTGTCCATGTTCGAGTTTTGAGAGGCTTTCTCCACCGCTAGTATAGTACCATTTGCATTGTATTTAAATTTTAATTAAAAAAATATATATAAATTCCCAATTGGTAACCTCATGTATTTAAATCTATCTAAATTAACTTAAAAATAAACAAAAATACAGCTTGGACAGGTGAAAATATCCCCATTTCTCTGGGTTACTCACATAAAACAAATCCACCAATTAGCATACCAACCATCCCTACCTTCAAAATGCAATGACTAGGGCCTTGTTCGGATGGCTGGTATATTAAACAAATGTAATTAATAGTCAAAATAAACCTCTATATTTCACCCATTGTCAGCTAGTACTGAAACATTTTACTGACTCAATATGTTCGGTTCAGTGACATCTCTCTACATCAATCACACATCAATAGTCAATATCCACCACCACCACCAACGGCGGCGGCAGCAGCAGACGATGCAGCTGACTGCAATGAAGACTGCAACTGCATCAGGTGGTGGTAACAGTCAGCCGCCGTCGGCCTCTGCTCCGGGTTATGGTCCAAACACCTGTTTTGCAATTCCCTAAGCAACTTGGGCACACCCACCAACCCACAACTCTTCACCAACTGGCCCACACCCCACACATCCACCTTCACCCCGTGCAACCCACGGCCCATTTCCGGCGCGTGCCTCCCACTCGCTGCCGCCGCGGCGTGCGGGTATATCTGCGGCGCTCCCACCGCCTCGTCGAACCCCACCAGAAACCACTCGCCCTCGTCTCCCTCCACGCCCCTCATCACTTTTTCCCAACACAAATCCCTATGCATGAATGATAAGTCGTGTAATGCGACTAGGGCTTTGGTCACGTGCTTCAGAGCCTCCACCAGCTGGTCGCAGTTTGCCGGCTTGAATTTGCAGCATCTGGGTTTGAATACTAGTGCAAGATCTTTTTCCGATGATCGGACGATGTGTTCGGCGTGTGGGACCCTTCCGTCGATGAAGTCGTAGATTTCTTTAACGGCGGCCCATTTTCTCTTGCTTGAGAAGTACCGGATAACGGTGTGCGGCGTCGTTTCGATGATGTTTCCGTTGGATAAATCGATCCTCTCAAAATCGGTGTAGGGCAGGGGCTTGTAGTTGTTGCCGTTGATGAAGTTGATGCACCGGTCTGCTAGCAATGGTAACAAACCTGCAGCAAAATTAACACTTTACAAAATAAACCATCCCAAATATCTTGTTCATTTTTACTATTCACGAGACTTCAAAAATTATTTATATTTTCAATTGTATAATATATTATATATGTGCAATATGTATTTGATAGTTTTCATAAAGTTTTATTACACAAAAGTTTTTCAAAATTATAAAAAACATATTGAAGGGAAAGATTTAAACAATTAATAAATGGCATGGATACCCGTAAAAAGACAAGAAATTCAAGACGGATGGAGTAACATTTATTTAAAAAGACATTGAACAGATTATATAAAACCATGATGGAAAATCGAACCCTCTTTAAATATGTATTTTGATTTTGACGCATAAAATTATGAAAAAATTGTTATTGAAACACAATTCGATCGAAAAATCGTGAATGTGTATTGAAACACAGCCGTTTGCTTTAGTGATTAAGGCTCGTTTGTTTGGAACATCTTATTTTAAATGAAATTCTGTAACTAAATATGATTGTGTTTAAAATCGGATACAAAGTACTTTGTTGTTCCACAAACGGACTTTCAGTGAAACTCGCACATTGGGTAAAATTAGAGGGAGCTCTTATGAGAAGGGTGAGCAAATTAATTTCGAGAATGATGTCTTGTAAAAAGCGCAATAAGCCAGTAGGCTCTCAAATGCTCGTGTCTCACTTTGCAATTTGGTTGATGTGTGAAATGAAATGCAGATATTATATTTTACGAACGAAAAGTATGAGAATGTGCATTTAGCTAACCTGCAATTCTCCAACATGGAACTAGGGCTTTCATCCTATCAGCCGGAGCGGACAAGTCAAGGGTGTACAAATCAGTCCGGACGATTCGGTCCGGTGATCGACTCAGTGCGCAAAAGGTTACGATATAGCCAACAGCATAGTACCCCAAAACGTAAGGCAAGTCAGCGTAGCTCCATAAAAGCTTCTGAACAATCGAAGAAGAAGGATCCATATAACCTTCCCTCAGTTGATCACACTCTTCCCCTCTCCACAAACAAAAATTCCTCAAAAAACCGGTCACGTTTGGCCATTGATCTTGAATTGTTTCGGCTAAGGATGAATTAGAGGGTTTTCGAACCATGACCATATCGATGGAACAGAATCTGGACACGACCCTGTTGATGCAATCGTCCCAAAGGCCGATGAACGAGTCCCTACTTGAGGCAGTGGAAGCAGTTAGGCTAGGGTTTGATTTGATAATTGCGCTTAACAAGTCAAATGTGATGGCTCTACAGTCTAGTAGCTCGGAAGTGGTAGTGAAGAAGAGTTCTCTTCCTTGTGGTAGATCTCTGTACACGTCTTTTCGTAGTGGAAAACGAAGCTCCTCTGGTGGTGGTTCTTGTAAGTGCCATGAGAGTTCGAGCAGGGTTGGGAGCGTCGGTGGTGGAAGGCGGAGGCAACCGATGTAGTACTCAGATGGGTCTTGAAACTCCCATGGAGGAATCGCTGCACAATATCAATATTGTTTTAGGCTTAAATGTTTTTAAAAAAAAAAATGTTAAAATCTCATGACCACAGTTATTCATACATAGTACGATCGATTATGTTTTTTTCTTAATTAATATTCATTTACAAGATGAACAATTTCGAAGCATATTTCAGCACTAATGTCCTATTCGTAACTTAATTTCTACTTCAATTTTTTTAGGAGATACCTCACACAAAATCACCCAAATTAGGTACCACTTTTTTACTTTTTGGTGGAAGTACTCGTGATACCCAAAATTTGCTATCTAACCGTGGCCGTGAAACCAACAGGCCACATAAAATAGCCCATATTATGTCTCAACAACATGCCAATAATCAATAATATATGGATGTCAAAGCTTACACTATGCCAAGCGGTAGGAGTTTTGGTAAGTGGGTATGAGAAGTTAATAAGTATACATCTTCTACGATGTCATATGTTCAAAACTTAAAGAGGACAAAAATTCCAAATTTGGGGCCATTGAAAGATCCATTTCAAGAGAGATTCGCGCTTGGACCAGACCAGCTAAAAACTAGCTGGTTTAATTTTTTGGAATTAGTCAGGATGCCCGTAAGCTGGTCAATATACATTGCCCGTAAGCTGGTCAATATACATAATCGGGTTATGGTGAATGGGGGAAACAAAAATCTTACACTATGGCTAATAGTTATTTTCGTGCTTGGGCTTGGCAATTGGGTTATGCAATTGTTCACAATAATGCCATTTGGAAAATGCTAGTAACAATCCATTGAATTGTCAAACAGGGAGGTAGAGAACAAAAAAACACAGTTTCCAACGCGTTAAAGATACTTTTTAATGCATCGGAAACTGTTTTTTTAGCCTCTTTCTCCCTTGTTGACAACCCAATGTGTTGTTATTAACAATTCTCATATCATCTTTACAAATTTGCATTGAATCCAACGAAATTTGTTTCAAGTTGCTAGAATTTTCTTCTTAATTAGTACTAAGAAATAAGAAATACTGGTAGAAAATTGATGAAAGCTTACATCGAATGGAGGGCTCCGTAGATAGAAGTTGACCTCTTTCATAAAAACCTAGGACAAAACACACACAGAGAAACCGTCCAGACACTTAGATTTTCCTTTCCAATAAGTAGGAGTACTATTTAAACTGAAAACGAATATTCAGTACCAGCCGGAGGAATAGCTGCAGGAGGAGCCGGAGGAGGAGCCGATGAGGAAGATTTCCTCCTGCCAAACACTTTGATTTGCTGTCCAGAAACGAATCTGTCAACAGAAAACCCTCTGAGGGGCCCATCTTCGAATGCCTCCATAGTACAAGCAACCATGGAATCATCCAAGAACGTCAGCTCATCTGCTTCAAGAAAATTCGACCCATTAACCCTAACTCTCCCTCTGTGCTGGTGGTGGTCTCCTTCTTCCCCCCATAAGCTCACTGATTCTTCCCAAATCATTCGTATTTTCCCTATTCGACGGATTTCTTTCGATGATGTTGACGCTGATGGGGCTGGAATTTCTACAGGTGATTCGAACCCTAGTAAACTCCCTCTCGTTGCGTGAAAATAGGCGTCTCCTCCGCTTGTCATGGCCAGTTGTTTAGACCTCCCTACAAACAATAATGTAGCGATATTATAATTACTAGTAACTTTTAGAGAGAGAAAGAGAGAGAGAATCAATACGGAATTCCAACTTGCATACTTGATGTTTAGACCAATACGGTGATAACATTTTGAGTATCATGTGATAGATCATTATCAAAAATACTAACCACATTATTTGATGGGTTATCAACCTATATCAAACATCAATTTGAGTGATATTCTTTCAATATGCACTTGACATTCACTTTTTCCTCCACAAATATTGATCTAAGTGTTGTGCTACCATTTTACAAAATCTTGCTCAGAAAAACTTGGGTGCAAATAAGGTACGGCTGATGTGGTGTCCGAACTCGTATCTCGGTTATCCAAAAATATTTTAGACAGCTCGAATTTCTCTCTCACTGGCTCACTCTCTCCTTTCTCTCTCCCCTGTCTCTAAAATACCCAGCCGGCACTCAAGTTTTTCTTAATGTTTCTATTGTTAAAATCAACAGATTTCCCCTATAAATTTAATAGTACTATAGTCTAATACTGCAAAAATTGAGCAACGAGTTGTATAGTTGTCAGAATTAATTCTTGAAGTTGAAATTCGACAATAATATATTCCCAAAGTACCCTTCATCAAATTCACAACAAACAAAAAACAATAAAATCTCACAGTTGTCCGAAGTACTATTACCAGATAAAGACGCATCTTCATCTCTAAAAGGAGGAGGCAGGGGGAGGGCCTTCACGGCCGCCGCCCCCCGACTATCATCACCACCACCACCAGCAGCAGTAGTACTGGAGATCAAAACACCTCTGCCCTGTGGTGTTCTCATCTTAGACCCCATAAACTGAGACAACTCATCAAAAACCTCCTCATCAAAAGAAGCAGGGAGCCTATGCAGCTTCCTTTCATAAGGCGAAAGCCTAAAATAACTCTTCCCAACTTGCTCTCTCTCTCCTCCCCTCTCCCACTCAAACACCTTCCGAAACTCACCCAACATGTTATCCCACTTAGTCCCGGCCGTCTTTGCGTCCCGATTAACCCCGTGCTGGTTCAAAAACTCCGCCACTTCCCTATCCTTATCTGCCCTAGTCTTCCCCCCTCTAGACGGCGGAGTCCCAGCCGCCACCTCACCGACTGACGGCGGAGCAGCTCCCCCCTCCACGTCAGCACCGTGGTACTGGGCCTTCCAGGCCCTGGCAAGCCATAACATCTCGTTGGGCTTCCAAACTGGGCTGACGTACTTGCCTTTTCTGAACTGGTGCCGGAGCTGATGGTCTCCTGTTGCTTCTGGTTTGCTTGAAGAAGGAGAAGAAGGAGGAGACGACGCCGTTTCCGAAGAGGAAGCTGCGGTGGTGTGAGGTTGTTGTGGTGGTGGTGTGGGGTCTATGGTAATTAGAGTGGTGATTTGGGGGTGTTTTTGTTGTTGGGAGGAGGGAGAGGGTAAGGGTTTCCATTGGGCGCTCGTGTATCTGGGCCTCTTAGGATTTACGGGTTCGAATTGTTGTTGTTGTTGTTGTTGTTGTTGTTGTGGGTCGAAATTTGCAGTGATAGTTGGGATATAGAGAGCGGTGGAGATGAAGGGAGGAGGGACGGCGGTGGGAGATTGGTGTTGTGGTGGTGGAGGTGGTGGTTTGGTTTCAGTGGATTCTTGATCAAGAGGGTCTTTGGGAGAAGAAGAAGATGATAATTGTTGTTTTTGTTTTGGTTTCTTGGTGGTAGGTTCTCCTTTGTTGTCGCCCATAGTCTCACCTCAAATGGGGGCCCAAAAAAGACTTGGATGTTAGAGAAACCTTAAACAAGAGCTAGGACAGGAGGAGAAAACCCCATTACAGCTGGATTAGCTTGGTTCCTTTTACTGTTTATATACACTCCTACAAGTCTTTTGAATATACGCAACATACGGTATAACTCGTTATGTGCAAGAATGTTTAAACCAAGGTTCGAAATATTGTACCGGCTCTTCTTCGATCCTGTTACGGTACATACCAGTATTGAACAACTCTGTATCTTTCAATTTTAGAGTTTTTACCATTTATGGTACATACCAGTATTGAACATTGACTGTGTATCGTTTCGATTTTAGAGTAAGGCCTAGTTTTTTAAAAGGATGTAGCAATTCAGTTGTTAAAATCAATCATGATTTTAGCAACTGGATTGCTAAAATCATTTGAAAAACTTAGTCTTACCATTACGCATAATAGACTCTATTAGAGCATCTCCACTCCTACACCAAATATTTCACCAAATTCAAATTTGAGTAAAAATCACCAAAAAAAACCCACTCCACTCCTTCACCAAATTTGCTCAACACCAAATTTACTTAAAATTTTCACCAAATTTGCTCAACACCAAACCCAACATCAAATTATCAACGGCTATATTTGTTCAAAGTAGGTGTACTATTTGTTCCTTGTTTCCTTATTTCCGCAGAAGAGGAAGAAGATGATGAAAAGGAATTTGTTCACTGCAAGTTTTGGAGGTAAAATGAAAAGAAAAAAAAAACTGTTTTGACAGAATGGTGGGAAAGTTTTGGAGCCATAATGGAAAGAGAAAAAAAAAACTGTTTTTGACAAAATTTTAACTAGAATTTGGTAAAATAGTAGTTTCCCATTGGAAGAGGTGATATCAAATCAAAAAAAAAAACTGTTTTTGACAAAATTTTAACTAGAATTTGGTAAAATAGTAGTTTCCCATTGGAAGAGGTGATATCAAATCAAGTTTTTGACCAAATTTTTACTCAAATTTGAGTAAAAATTTGGTAAGTAAAAAAATTTGGTGTAGGAGTGAAGATGCTCTTAGACAACAAAATAGGAGTATGACATAATGGACTTCAAACTAACAACCAATTAACTATAAGGGGGAGTTTCCTAATGGATTATTTGATTTTATCATCATCTTTTACAAATGGATAAAAGGAAGGTGATTTTATCATACTAGATTTTATCACACTATATTATCCACAACTATTATCACACTAGATTTTATCTATTGGGAAAATAAGGTGATTTTATCACCCCTCCATAAAACACCAACTAAAATCAAATTTCTCATTTTATCCCATAAAATCCATTAAGAAACTCCCCCTAAATTGACAAACATGTATTGGAATAAAACATTTCTTGAAGTTTCAACTCCTATCAGATATAGAGTTTAGAGGGTGTTTGGCCACCTCTTTATTGTATTTTCACCTTCTCATTTTCTCCTTTTGGGTGTTTGGGGGAGAACACTCAAAACTCATTCTCAAAAAACTCATTCTTGATTTTGAACAATCTAGGCAAGAAGTTAAAAAGAGGTTGGAGGCTACTTTTCCATTTCTACTTCTCATTCTCTTGTTGCAAAATGCATTTTGTACATTTCTCTCAAACACTTCTCCTAAATTCAAAACACATTCTGACCTTAATCCAAAAAACTAAAAAGCCAAAAAGTTGAAAATGAAAAGCTAAAAAATAGGCTCCCAAATCGTTGAGTCATTTGTACTTTATTCAATTTTACTTCTTAGAATGGATTAATTCAAACGTATTCAAGTTTCTAAAGATTCTGAAGATTTATGTCAGAATGAAGTTTTTTTAAAAAAAATATAGGAATAAATTTGGATGATGAGAGGAAAAATGATCAATTTTTTAATTATCCCTTATTGGTCATATAAATAATATGGAATTAGAGAGAATTTTTTTATGTTCAAATACTATCACCCAATTTTTTTACATTTTGGTGCGATTAGAATCACTATAATTTGTGGCTTGGAACGTCATAATTTTAGCCCACTCAATTATTGAAACTAAACTAACCTTTTTCCAAACATGAGAAATGCTAAGTACCTAAAAAATTGCTCAGAATTTGGAATCAGTGGTCCAAGTGAATTTGAGCCACTGATTCCATATTCTGGGTGTTCTTTATGGGTATATAGCATTGTTATTATTAAAAATTTATACTAAAAGTCATACTTTTATGTAATGGATTAATATGTAATTAGTTAATTATTAATCAATTTTATCTCTTTTTTATGAGAATTTATTATGGGTAATGTTTGCATGTGTCTTTTATTTTACATAATAGATGATCTAGTGTGTACTGTGTAGAGTACGGCTTACACACGAAAGATTGGATCATCGGTTCTAGTGAAATATAAGTTTTTGGTTCCCAATCTTAGATAGAACTTGACACGCCATCTATAGGATTGTAGCACAATGTTTTAGTAGGTTTGTCTTGACTACTGAGAATGGTTGTAATTCTAACTCATTGTGCTAATACATTTTGTGTATTGAACAAGACCGCTTTAAGGTAATTGTCTTAATATTGATACTATAAGACAATTATAACCTTATGGTTATTGTGAATGTTTATGCTCGCAATCCAAAGATAATTAACACAATATACATTTATTGTTATTGACTTTGATTCATTATAAAGTGAGATCATCGTTAGGGTCAATAGTCTCGGTGAGTTGGGTCACGACATTATATGGATGATATATTATATATATGGATATTAATTATTGATTAAATCCATGTCCCGGTTGGGATTGATAATACCCCCTGAGTAAGTTTATAAGTTTTCGATCATGTCAAACCCTGCAGGTGGATATTTGTATCCAACATATCGAATAAGTTAAGTGGAAAGTCTCGAGGTATTTTACAAGACGTTGATTAAATATAATTATCAGTATTTAATAACATAGAGCTCGAAACATAATTGAAATAATGACAGGAGTGCAATTATAATTTTGTAGTGGTGTGAATTAAGAAATATAATCTTGGTGGATTAAGGTTTCTTATTTGCACAAGAAGACAAATTTATTTCTCCTTAGGCCCCCGCTCTAGCACTATAAATATATTGTTATGTTCTCTAGGTATCACACAGTTATTCAAAAAATTAGAAGAGATGTTGTGAGAGAGAGAACAAGGAGACTACGTAGAAGTCCATGCGCGCTTGGCACGTAATCAAGGTACAAGTAAATATGGCAGAAAATGATGAGGTACTATCGAGCAAAATTTGTTGCATATAGTGATCGGATCTCTCAAGTTCTAAGAAAAGTAACAGGTTAACCATCGTTCGTGTCTACGGATGAGAGTAAACCTAATCCTGCCTCGTACGGTTTGCATTGATTTTTGTTGTCTAATCTATGGAAACTTCATATCCTTCTCAAAACCAATTGACAATGAGTGGAGAGGTCTCAACATATATTAAGTAATCACCCATTCCATCCCAAACAATGTGGGATTATAATACTTAACATTCCGTCTCACGTGCAGCCACATCTGGTCTGTTATCGTGGGGTGTGGATTGTAAATTACCTTCTTTTAGATGTGGGGTAGAATGGGCTCTGCTCTGATACCATATAGAAATTTTATATCCATCTCAAAACCAATTGGCAGCGAGTGGAGAGGTCTCAACATATATTAAGTGTTCACCTATTCCATCCCAAGCAATGTGGGACTATAATACTTAACATAATCTGTACGTGTTATTACTAGGTTCTGGGATTCATTTCCCAACAGCTATTCCAAACATCCATCTTCTCTTTTTTTCCCTCTCTCTCTAAACCCTCACCTAGACATATGGAAAAACCCTAACCTCCTCTCTTGCCGCCACCAACACTCCCTCAAAATGCCAAAGCTTGCGGTTGGGAGAGGTGTTGGTGCTATGCTCCATCGGAGCAGTCTGTTCGGCAATCCAGTGGTCCAAATTTCATCTTGCAATAAACGGCTCGGACGTCGCATGATCGAGATGAAATATGGACTATTAAATCACCAAACAGATGGCACGAATGGTGCACAACACCAATGCCGGACCCCTCGCCGTTGCATAACTTTTGGAGAGACGATGGAATCTTTGATTTCAAGCCTACCAGTCAAGCAACCTTGTAGATCTGTATTTTTTTGGGTGGGTTATCGAAGTAAAGATAGAAAACCCAACCATTGAAATTTACTGGACGAAAATCAACCATGTCGATCAGGCGAAAATTTCTAGAATCGCCAATGCGCTCCGGTAAGAACTACAGTATATGTTGTGTTCGGAACAGAATTTGACGTGCAAGGTTCGAGTTACTTGCATATACAATACGTACTGGCCGATACGATTTAGAATTCAAATCCTTTTCTTCAAATTACAAAAAAAAAATGTAAGTCTGATTTTGCAAGTTAGTGACATCAATTAATTTGCGGAAGTAAGCGAAGACGAGATTTATTCCTCGAGAAGTATGAAGAGAGTTGCATTAAATTATAGAAATATTTTTTCGTTATAGAAAAGTTAGTGACAATATTCCTTGCAAGTTAGTGACAATATTTTTTCGTTATAGAAAAGTAATCATATATAACGTCAGGCGAACAATGTCAAAACATTATTTAAGGATCGTCCAATCAATTTGTTGAAAGTATGCGTTATTAATTTTTGAATCACCAACTCCCATTTGGTAAAAGCATTAAATTGATTTTAGCAACTTATTTTTAGCAAAAGAAGTATGTGAGAATAAATTTAATAGCAACTTAGCTTTTAGTTAATAGGAAACAAAAGTGATTTTAGCAACCAAGTTAAACTCAACTTTTATGGAAAAACTCATTTAAGCAAATGGGAAACAATGCCTTACTACTCCCTCTTTTCCATAATTTTAGGGACTTTGCTATGCGTACGAAACATTTGGCGTTCAGAAAATGTGCAACGGCTTTTTTGGAATCCAATTTTGGGTCCCACACGAATATCCAAACTGTTCGTTAATTTTAAAATATTTGTTCGAATTGCCTTGCCACAAATTAGCTCATGACCTCATGGATATGTGTAACATGTTGATCTAAAATTCAGGTTTTCATCAGAGCAGGTGAAAAATTATTTTAATTTAATGAACGTTCGGATTACTTGTGAAGGACTCATAAGTGGGCCCCATAAACCGTTGTACTTTTTATGTATGACAAGATTAATGTACCCATAGCATTTTCGTAATTTTAGGTGATGTTTGAGAATCTCATTTTCAGCTTTTCAATTTGAATTTTTTGGCTTTTCGGTTTTTTGGACTATGGTGAGAATATATTTTGAATTTGGTAGGAGTGTTTAGGAAAAATGTTTAGAATGCATTTTGTAACAGGAATAGTGTTTGTGAGTTATGTACGGAATACATTATGTAGGTATTTTTGTTAATGAAAATGGGAAGTCAAAAAACTCCTCAATCTAACTCTCAAAATAAATTAAAAACTCATTATCCAAAAATGTGTTTTGCAATGAGGCTACCAAACACCCATAAGTTGAAAATGGGAAAATGAAAAGCCAAAAAGTTGGCTGCTAAACACCGCCTAAGTTTATTTCGGGAATTTCAATTTCGTTAGAAATGACACATTTAATTCACTTCAAGTCACATTACTGAGGTGGTAGCCTAGTTGGCTAGAGTGAGTGGGATAAGATTCCCCTCTGTCCCCTTGCATGGACCTCACAGGTTCAAATCCTTCCCATACAATTGCTAGGACTTATGTGGATTTGCGTGGAGGGCCTTTGGCTAAGGCCATCTCTGGTGGTGGAGTTAAAAATGTATTGTTATATGACACAAAAGTGTAAAACATGGGTCCTATTTATGTGTTGTTATGAGAATATGTGTTGTTAAGTTAAAAAGTGTTGTAGTGGTATTGTTAAAATATTGTTAAAGTGTAATAAAAATGTGTGTAAATACCACTTTTTTCTCTTTCCTGTTTCCTTCCTCTCTCTCTTCCTTTTTCTCTGCCTCTCTCTTCGTGTCAGACAATCCCTCCTCTCTCGCGAGAGTTTTTCACTTTTCCAAGGTTGGGCCCACTTGGTCACTTACTCCTGATGGAGTGAACTGTGACACCTGACATAACAATTTCCTCCACCTGACACAAATTAACTACAATTTCCTCCACCTGACTAATATGTGGTCTTAGTTACACCACTACAGATGGCCTAACTAGTCGCCTAGGTGGTGCTGTGGTGACGACCTGTCATCTTCGGACAGTTGCTATGGCTCAACCAGACATTCCACAGCTGGTTGGAAATCCCAATAGTTACGCTTATGGGGGTGCTACGATGGTTGCCCATTCCCACATTTTTACAGTTAAAAAAATGGTCACATTAGAAGATAACTTTTACCAAAATTGTATCTCTATTTCAAATTTTCAAATTGCTCTTGCCTTTTTTACTTTGACTTGTTTTAGCTAAAAGAAAAAAATAGTACTCCGCTGTTCCCAAATTTCAATGATACAAATTATTACTCTTTCTGTCTCCAAATAATAGTCTAGTATTTGAATTTCAATAAAACTATGGTGTACACCAAATGCACACTACCTTGTGTGGAGCCCATCTTTAGATCCATACAAATAATCGAAGTCACTCAACTTTTAAAAAATGTTTTTTTTAGGATCCCAATATAAAAATCTGCTCCCATGAATATTGGTAGAGACTCAATCATTTGTTTGCTCAATTTTCTGACACGAAATTGATCGAAGAATCGATAAAGCTCTTACCGATATCCGACTGAGTTGATTTTTTTACAAGGATCTTTAAAAACATATATTATCATTTGTGCGTAACCCTAAGATGGGTCGCACACAAGATGGTTGCATTTAGTGTGTACCAATTGGTGTTCCCATAGCAAGGCTGATTTCATTTTGGATTGTCCGTTAAAACTTAATTAATGAGTAAAGTTTGTACAATTATTATTTTATCATTTTGAAAAGTTAATTGGTGAAGAGTTAATGGTGAAAAGTGAATGATATGGTTAAAAATTGGAGACAAAAATAAATATAAATGATGTAATATATGATAATGTCTCTTTAACAAATTGAAATTACGAGATTATATATTTATAAAAGAACGGGGGAGTGAGAGAATGACCTGTCTCGGTGTTTGAGAAAAACAGTTTTTTGTTAATGGAACACCCCCAAGGCCGATGTTTGAACACAAAAGCGTGAAATGCCTCCAAGCAATTGCAAGGCAGGGATGCCAAGGAGTGTTTCATACACAGAAAAAGTACCGAGGAACTACCTAGAATTTAAGAACGATAATTAAAGCAGTACAAAGGCAAATGAATAAAAAATGCACTGACCGTGCTCGGGGACCCATTTGTGGGTCCTACAAGAATGATCCGAACTATATTTTGAATGAAAAGAGGGAATTTTGGAACAACCATTACGCATTGGATTGAGCTGCTTTATCGCGGGGCCACAGGAATTTTTTTTTAAGATGAATGAATGGTTTGAATCACTTGCGTAGGAGCCACACGTAGGTCCCCGAGCACGGTCAATGCATTTTCTATACATTTGCCGTTGTCCCCATAGTCAGGTCCATTTACAAATGAGTGGTTCATTCTTACTTGAGAGTGAATCTGAGTCACTAATTTTCAAATTCTACACACTTTTTGGGTAGTTTTTCTTAACAACATTTTCGAGGCCTTTCAGAAAATAGGATCAAATTATGGGAAATGTTATGGCTGAAAAGAGAGAGATGGGAAGTATGATTGGAGACTTAGTGCAGAGAACATCGAAAAAGAAGAATCAGAAAAAGTCAGTAGAGGGGTTGTGGAACCTGCTCTGAATAAGACCCTTCAAGTTTTGACAGTTAACGCAACAGTAATTAATTTTCCTTTAATCAAATTGAAAAAATTTAAAATCAATCCATTCGACTTTTGTTAAGTTTAAAAAATATATTAAAATATGTAAAACTTATATAAGAATATACGAAAGTGTATAAAAAAGTAAAAAAAAAATACACTAAATTGTGTGTTTTTAAAAAAAAAAAAAAAATAAATTGTGTGTTTTTTTTTTTTAAAATTTCTTCTTACATTGTTTTTATTCCGGTGAACTGAGTAAAATGACCCAATCAAATTAATTTGATCATTTGAGAGAGAGTCTCAGATAGAGAGAGAGACGATACGGGTGTGGGGGACGATTGGAGACTAATGATTGTCCTGCAGGACTGATAAACGCGGCTCCAAACACTTTTTTAACATTCATTCCTTTTCTCTGAAGGAGCTTAAAATGCGGTTTTGTAGTAAGCAAGATACTTAAATGCAGGATGCGGGGGTGTTCCACTAATGTGATTTTTTGAAAAAACTAACTTTTCATAGTTTTTTATGTGATATATTGTGAGAGAATGATCTGTCTCGATTTTTGGAAAAAATAATTTTTTGTTAGTGGAACACCCCCGGAATTGGATAAAGATACGGGTACAGATTGGTTTGTACAGATTGTTTTTGGTTGGAACGGTGGGACTTTGGTTGGAGCACTTCCAATCGTCCGATTGAGCTGAAATTTGGTGAGGCCCCTCGGAAAAATGTTTTAAGAACAATTAACGGTTCGGATCACTCGTGTGGGACCCAAAAGTGGGTTCCCAAACACGATCGGTACGTTTTCTGTACAAACTAATCTGTACGCCCAGCACTATCCGGATGAATTCCAGAAAAATAATTAGGAGTATTTTTTGTTTTTTTTTGTTTTTACTTTTATCCTCTAAATTATCTATATATTTTTTCTGTCGCGTATAAAATAAAAAAATCACATATTCCGTACCTAAATTGTTTGATCGCAACCCATTTAATTCAATCATTAACGGCACCCAATGTTTTGGACATAAAATTGTTTACGCGCATAGATCGCTCAGTGAGGCCTACTTTGGGGTCCCACATTAACAACCTAAGACGTTCATTATTCTAAAAATATGTTTTCAAGTGGCCTTTGTAAAAAATCATTGATATGTTTTTGGCGACTTACGAGCTACATTGGTCGCCATAAGGAGAAAGGTGGTACCAATCTTCAAATTGTTAATTAATTTTAAATACTTAAATAAAAAATAGGAATGTAAGATCAAGTACTTTGAGTTATCCAATTAAGCAAATCTTTTACAAGTTCACTCGGAAACATATTTTAAAAGTAACGAACAGATTGGATTGTTCATGTGAGACCTCGAAGTGGGCCCGATATCGCAATCTGTTTGCACAGATCTATGCTAGCAAAAACAATTTCGTCAAAAAAAGTGGATGTTGTTAACGATTGGACTAAATGTGTTGCGATCAAATAGTTTAGGGATGAAATATGTGGGTTTTTTAGTTTAGGGACAACATGCATAAAAAAAGAGAGTATAGTTTAAAGAATAAAAGTAAAAATAAAATAAAATCAAATATTGTTAAATTGTTTCTTTTGGTTAAGGTTTATTTACTTAAGAAGAGATAGTTTAGAAATTTTGTTATTACAAATAATGACGTAAACTTTAGGGTTATGGTGGTTGTTTATGGTTTAATTGATTAATGAAATTTGAGAAGTTTTTTCAATTTTTTTTTGTTAGTAGAGAGCGTATCTCTAGTTTAAACTTATTCGTCATTGTCCTTCTTGTGTGTTCTTCTTTTTCAACACGCTTCTCCGCATCAGTTGGTATCAGAGCTTGCTCTCAATTCCAAGTCATCACACAACAAGGAGTTCATTATGGTGTTGTCGAAGATTGTATGAACAAAGTAAAGCTGCACGAGAAGCACAAATAGAGGAAGGTAAACAACGAATAGAGATGATGCTTGGGGCTGTCGTACAACGCCTCGAGGCTCTAGAATTTGCAGGATGAGTTTGAGGGTACAGATGACGAATGTTCCAACCCTTTTATTGGTAACTATCAGCGATGAGGGCGGGGTCGAGAGATCTGGTTCACAACCGTGATTCTCATTACTGGGATTCTTGTATGAAGATTGACTTGTCCAAGTTTTGGGGAGATTTGACGCTAGATGAGGTCCTGGATTGGATGGAAACCATTAACGAAATCTTGGATTTCACAAAGGTTCCAAGAGGGTCCCTCTTGTGGCTACCAGATTCAGAGGGAGGACTTCTACTATTAAGGAATATTGTCCCACATTGTTTAGGAGTGGAATAGGTGATCACTTAATATATGCTGGGACCTCTCCACTCATTGCTAATTAGTTTTGAGATGGATATAAAGTTTCCACATCTACTTCGTGGTAGCAACTCAAACTTAGTAGACAAAGGCAAGGAAAGCAAAAAATTCGTTCATGGGATGAATAAATGAGCAATATCAATTCTTTCTTTCTTTCTACCCCTTAGGACCCAATTGGATGAGGTTAAAGGAATGGGGATAACTTCTTTTGGAAGGGTATAAGGTCTGATGTGACACATTTAGCATGGTTTAGCTGGACAAAAATGCAGGGAGATAAATTTTCACCCCTCCAAAAGTTATCATCGGCAGGGGGATAGAGGGGTATAATTTTTGGGCACCCCTCCCCCTGCCCCAAAGTTATCCCCGGGTATAAGGAAAAAATAACACACCCTTTCCCTTATTTCAACTACAAAAAACTTTATCCTCCATTTTATCTTCCATCCAAACCAAGTATTATTTTATCCCCTTTTTTTAATACCCTATCCAAACCAACTAATTTTTTATTCCCCCTCCATAAACATCACATCAATGTGGGCTAACCCTCCAAAAATAATATCTCCTCTTATCTTATACACCCTTATAACTTATCCCCCTTGAATTTTAGCACCATCCAATCGGGACCTTAATTATATATACCTCGGTCTTGAATCATAGAGAATTTGGAATTAAAAAAACTCATAAATTTGAGTTGAGTTTTCAATCTATTTGCCACTATAGAGATTCTTATTTGTCAACCAAATTTTCACGCAAAATATTTTCAAACTCAAGCCACAAAAGTCAAATAACGAAAGAATTGATTTTGAAGGCAAAAGTGTAAAAAAAGAGTTCATGGGTGTAGCAAAAATAGTGGGGATATCAAAGAATAAGAGGAAGAATTAGCTGGTGAAATATTTTTTTAGCACAAATAGTTCTTTAATGGATTCACAATATGATTGTGATTTGCCCCCAAAATATGGTGAGTACCCTGACGATCAGTGTGAAATAGGTGCACTTAGCATTGTTGAAGGTGTGCATGTTGCCAATCAAGAAACCAAACGAACATCTTTGCCTGAGGAAAATGCTTTTGGAGCTATCCCACAATCCATTAATGTAGTTAATGTGATGGATATATATTAACCATATCGACCCTCCATCCAAGATTCGAACATAAAAACCTCTTGGAACGACATTCGTTATAGGTCCACTACTGTTACTTTAAATTTATTATTGATGAATTTCCATCAAGGGTTAAATTTCACACAACTTATAACCAAAAATTTCGTTTGTTGTAATGTATATCATGTTTTATGATTAATGGATTGTCACCAAATTCCAATCAATTGTTACTATTTTTCAACAGATTGCTCTAGCAAATTTGATGTACCTAGTGTTGAGATTCTTCATACATTAAATAATTTTGTTATTTCAAAAAATAATAAAAATCGTCCAACCCGAAACTACCATTCAAATTGCTTCTCTTTTTTTTAAATTCGGCGTTTTTGACAAGTGGTATCGCTAGCATACATCATACTTCAATCGTAAAATTATACAACAGAAAATGATAAAAATTATATTGACCCATAGCATTTTGAAAAATGGAAAATCTAACTAAAGCCCATGCCCCATTGGGCTGTGGATAATATAAAAAAGAGCATGTTGATTTCCATAAAAAATGCATAGATATCCGAAGTGTATATCCGAAATGTGCAATAAAGTTTTTTTTTTTTTGTCTTTTTTTATATATATTCTACCAGTAAGGACACGTTTATGGCTACATAAAAAATGAGGTTGCATCTTTGCTTCCGAATTTTTTCACAAAAATGTTAAGTACTCCAAAAAATTACCTCAAAAATTATTTCGAAAGTGAAATCAGTGGTAAAATGTCCAAGTGAATCTGAATCACTGGATTTCACTTTTGGCGTAAGTTTTGGCTTACATAACATTACTATTTTTTTTCATCCCAATGCGAGTCAAAATATCCCATAAAACACCAAAAAAAATAAAATTCACAAGGGGATTTAGTTATTTTGTAACGCAAATATATTAAGCACTGAAGGAGAGTAGTTCAGTAACAAAAGTGCACAAACCAACAGTTTCTGATGGGTATTCAGATTGGCGGTGCTGCCGGAGGAGTTACTCTTGATGCTCGTTGTTTTCGTTTTCTTATTTTGTTGTTATTGTTGTTTTAGTTTCGGTCGCACACACATGTTAGCACTGTGCTCCGTTCATTTGGCCTTTTTTTTTGCCTTCGCTTGTCGTTGATGCCATAGGCTTATGTTTGGCCTTTATCTTACGACGATAGCATAGTTTTGTATTTTGTGGTCTTGTACACTATGTTTGTAACTGTGTCCTACTCTGCAAGTCTGAAACTCGGTCGTGACAGCTGAAGCATCGCTTTGGTCTTTGCCTGTCGCCGACGTACTTTCCTTATGTATTGGCAATGATAGTATGTACAGTTAATAAAAAAATCTCTGTTGACAAAAAAAAGAAGCAACATAAGTGTAAACAATATACTAGTCTAGAATCTGCCTTATATTAATGGGAGTGTTCTACTAACAAAAAACTGTATCTTTTTCAAAAACTGAGATAGGTCATTATACAACCCTAAGGCGGTCTCAGATCATGAATTTTCAAAATTGAGTGGAGCTTCGATGGCCACTACCAGAATTTCTGGCGGGCAAGGTGGTCCGCAAAAGGGTTACCACATGTTTGACAAATAGGGTTACTCTCTCTCCTCTCTCTGCGTGAGTGGGCTTTGCAAACTTGCTGCAAAAGGCTGCAACGAAGTTGGACCATGATCCATGAATCCTACCATTAATATACACGAAAACGCACAAACAAACACAGGTAATTATAATTCGCTTTTTCTTCCATTGAAAATTCTGAAGCCGTTATCATGGAAAAAAACACAGAATGCATGACAAATAAATGGGCATCGGATCTCTCTCTGGGCTCTACTTGAGATGCCTATTCCCTTCTAGGTCGGCTGACTTTACTCTCTCTCACTCTCTTTTTTACAGTACATTTCTAGCTGATCATCTTGTTCCCCTTTCTCTCTCTCCCTAGTCCCTACTACAGTAGTATTTTTTTAAAGATTTTTTGTAATCATCTACTACAGCATTTATTTCACTCAGAAAAGAGTGCAGATGAGAGGTCGTCGTACGCATTTATGCAAATGCTTTCACGAGCTTTGCTTTAACAAAGCCTCCACAAATAAAGTTTTATTTGCTTTTCTTAACTCAAGGTGAGACAGACCAGTAATTAAATTGTGCCCAACATATGCCGGATGTTAAAGAGTTGAGCTGAGCCGAGTTGAGTCGAGTCGAGTAAAAAACTCTAACTCAAGCTTGGTTCGTTATTAAGCGAGACGTGCCAATATGTTGAACAAGAATTTGTTTGCTCAAAACTTTTTCTCTAATAAAGTGATAATCAATCTCCACATGCTTGGTTCTAGCATGGAAAATAGGATTGGAAGCCAAGGCGATGGCACCAGATAAGATGAGGCAAATATAAAGACAAATGAAGTTCACATAGGAGCTGTTGAACCCATGCGACATCTGCAGCAGTAAGAGCCAAGGCTCTACATTCGGCCTTTGTTGATGATTTGGCCACTGTGGGTTGCTTTTTGGCACACCAAGAAATCAAATTAGGCCCCAAATACAAACAATAACTAGTAGTGGAACGTCGATCGATACAGTCATCAACCCAATCAGCATCGGAGAATGCTGTAAGAGTTAATGGGCCAGGAAGAAACTGCAGTCCTTGATGAAGAGTACCTTTAATATACCTCAAGATACGTTTTACAGCAATAAAATGACTCTGTGGGAGCATGCATGTGTTGGCACGCCAGATTCACCACAAATGAGATCTCTGGTCTTGTTAGAGTCAAATATTAAAGTGACCCAACAATGGTTCTGAACCAAGAGGTATCAACAAATGGAGGGCCAGGACTGAGAACAACAGGTTTCACAGAGCAAGGGGTAAAACTTGGTTTACAATCCTGCATCCCAGCCTTTACTAATAAGTCAGTGGCATATTTCGTTTGAGACAACATCAAACCAGAACCACAAGACTGAACCTCAATGCCCAGAAAGTAACTAAGGTCTCCCAGATCTTTCATCACGAACTTGGAACTTAATTTGACTATGAGATCTACAATAAACTCTTTGTTGCTACTAGTAATAACTATGTCATCTACATAGACTAACACTAGGGTCATATCTGTTGGTGTCTTGAGAATAAACAAAGAAGAGTCACACTTGCTATTGATAAATCCCAGGTGAACAAGAAAGGAAGAAAACAAAGAGTACCATGCTCGGGGAGCTTGTCTTAACCCATAAAGAACCTTATTTAGCTTGCAAACAAAGGGTGGATGAGTCACATCTTTGTAACCCAGGGGTTGTCGCATAAACACTTTCTCTTCAACCATTCCATGTAAGAAAGCATTAGACACATCTAATTGTCTAATTGACCAATTATAGTGGACTGCCATACTGAAAACAATTATGAGAGTTGGTTGCTTTATCACAGGGCTGAATGTCTCTGTATAATCCAAACCTTCGGTCTGCTGATTGCCATTAGCTATAAGTCTCGCTTTATACCTAGCTACAGAACCATCTGAATTCCTTTTAATCTTGAAAATCCACTGACAATGATAGACGCGTGGAAAGCTTGCTTCTGAGCGCCTAAGTAGGGTGATTTAGCATGTTAGACGTGCGTTTAAGCTTCATTTTCCATTTAATATGTGCACGTGGTGTTTTTGTGTGTTGAACGTATTTTGCAGGTAATTGGGGGTTGTAGGTGCAATTTTGTGACATTAGGAGTACATGCACGTAGCCCGGGAGTGAGAAGTGAGCGGACTTTGCATGCAAGTGATCGGAACCCGTCGGGAGCGCTACACTAATTCTTTGGAGCGCTCGAAATTGACACAAAAGGACCAAAAAAATGAACAGAAGGTTCTTGAGCGCTACACCAAAAGTGGTGTAGCGCTACCGGCGTATTAGAAGTCAATGGTCAACGGAAGGAGTAATGGTCAACGGCGTACGGAAACGAAGCGGTAGCGCTACCCCTAAACATAGGTAGCGCTACCGAGAGGCTATCAGACCCATTGGACGTCGTCGTTTGGCTTCGCGCGAAGTATTTCGTTCGGATTTCGGTAGGATTGCTAGATTAGTATAAATACTTTGTTTTTAACCCAGATTAGGGTTCCACGAATTTTTCTTAGGTTTTGTGTTTTCAAGTTTTCGGCTACCGTTCTTCATTCAAGCTTGTTCCAGATTTTCAGAACTTCATCTTCCGGATTGGTGTTGCGTTTAATAATCAAATTTGATCTTTCCCTTGCAATCTTACGGTATCGTTTTCTATTGCTTTCACATTTTATTCTTTAAGCATGCTTAGATCTAGGTATAATTTGATTTCTGTAGTTGTTATAATCATGAGTGAGTAGTCGTATAGAGTGCGGCTGCGGGGCGAAGGCGCCCACGTCTAGCCTAATCAATGTTTCACCTCGGGGCCGAATTAATTCAATTTTCAAGCAATTTTGGGAACTAGAAACTTTTCTAACAAACAAACCCAGGCATTACCGGAATTCAAATGCGCACGGAATCTGGTGACAGGTGGTGTGCATTTGTTAGGAAGCTTTTCTCGTATTCTAAAATCAGTAAAAGGAGTGATTGTGGCCCGAGTAAATATCGGTTAGATTAGGCGTGGACGCTAGGTTCCCTCAGCTGTGCTCTCTTTATTAATTCGCATTCAGTCAATTTAGCTTAGTAATTTAGTTAATAAAATCTCATCAAATCAAAGGGTGGCTACCTAGGAGCCAGTTAAAACTGCACTTTCACACTTTTGAGTCAAGCACTTAAGTTGTCTCTGTGGTTCGACTCCGGTACTTCCGGATTTATTGTGCTACACTGGTCGAGAGTCCTACGCTTGGGACGCGTCTTTATTCGTCTTATTTTTAGTCACCTGGTCGGTCAAACATACAACCAATAATGTTTGCATGAGAAGGTGGTGGTGGAACAAGAGTCCAGGTGCTTTGTTGAACTAAGGCTTTGTATTCCTCAGCCATTGCATGCTGCCAAACTGAGTGCTTAATGGCCTCATGAAAATTTCTAGGTTCTACCTCTGGTAAAGGTTTATCAGTCACTACTGCAGACAGACTCAAAGGATATTTTGGTTTGACAACACCATTCTTTGATCTAGTGGTCATTGGATGAATATTACCTGAAGAAGACACAATAGAAGAAGTAGGCAGAGTAAAAGAGGTAGACACATGTGGGACTGGTGAACAGATAGCAGGGGATGTAGACGAAGAAGCAACAAAATTTAAAGGAACTGATGTAGAATTAGAATGAACTAATGTGGGAATAGAAGTAGATATAGTGGTAGATGGAAGAACAGGTGGAGAATTAGAATGAACTGGACCATAAGACACATATGATATAGATGGAGTAGGATGAATAGGATGTGGCACAGATATCACAATGTCGTCAAACAAAGTTAATGGAACATTAAATTTCTGAATAGTAGATAAAGCTGGAGTAGAAGTTGTAAGAGCAGAATATGGGAATTCATTTTCAACAAACTTTACATGCCTTGATACATAAACTTTAGTAGTAATTGGATCATAACATTTGTAACCCTTGTGTAGACACCCCAAAATGAAACTCTCGTACACATTTTAATCCCCAATGATGAAAAGAAATACTCGGAAAGTCTCTCGGATTGAAATCCTTCAAGTCAACAAAGTCAACAGTACCGTACGGTAGTCATCTTTCATGCACGACACAGCCTCAGTCATGTACAGCAGCATTTTTGAACTTTGGCGGTGGAAGAGTGCCGTACGGCACAGTTGGTTTGCCGCACGGCACAGTTTGTGTGCCGTACGACACTGTCATTTGTCAAACAGCTTTTGCAGAGTTCCAGCAGCTCAAAATGTTGACGAACGCTTCCTCTGATCATCATGGTTGCGTGCAAGGCTTAAAGGCTATAGAATAGTCATCATTCCTTTGTGTGGGTAACAAGAATACTTGGAGACCAAGGGATTCCTACACCTATATATGCCGATCGGACACCATTGAAGAGGGGGAGAAAAATTGTGAAGAATATCATGAAACTCCATTCCTAAACTTTGTCACCACACCATCTCTACCAAAAATCTTCTTCATTGCTACCTTCAATTCTCAGAAACTGATCAAGTTCTCTCTTTCAAAGCAAATCCCAACTCCCTGTTTTCAGCTCCGGAACCCGTGAGTTTGCCATTCAAAATTTGTTCAAGTTCAAATCATCAATCAACTTTGTTGCTGCATCAGAAGGGAGTTAGAAGCCAAAGGAAATCCGAATCAAGTTCAGAAGGTTTCAAAAGAGTTTCAATCCGAGAGTTTCAAACCAAGGTATAATCCCGTTTCGCCGAAATTCTCAACTTTGGTACCCTGAGGGGAGGGGTGCCGAGTGTGGGATGATCTTCTATATCATCTCCACATTCGGTACACCCATGTTATAGTAAAAATCATTTTGCTTATAAACCTCCCGGTCGCGTCGTACGGTGAAAGCATCACCTCGTACGGGGTAATTCAGTGAGGAGGAACATTTCCTATTCAAACATGCCATTTTCTAATTCAAAATAACCTGTTTTTAACCAAGTTTCATGCCTTGTATGTGTTTCTATTCAATCATTTCGAAAAATCAAAAGTTTCAAACTGTTGTGAAGTAAACAGTGCCGCACGACACTCCTCCTGTACCGCACGGTACACTTGGAGTGCTGTATGGTACACTTTTGAAAATCTGACCGTTGGATCCTTGAACAGTGCCACACGGCACACTTTCTGTACCGCACGGTACACTTTGTGTGCCGCACGACACACTTTTTCAAATCAATTTCCTTTATAAACAGTTTGAGAACATGATTTTTCCTTTTAATTAGTTATTGTTACTTGATTGCTCATATCAGTTGTTGTTTATTTCGATATTTAAATTATTTGTTTTGCATGATTTAATTGCTTATTTGAATAAAGTTCGGCATCAAAATATTTTCTAAAAATCCCACAAATGTTTAGTAAAGACCGATTTTTAATCGGGCGAACGGGGTGCATTAAAACCCTTCCCCGCTCGTAACCTGGCTCCCGAATCCAAAACGAATCTCTGGTTTCTAAATCGTTCTCTAAATCATTTTCTCAATCATTTTTCAAAACGGTTTCTCGGGTCCTAAACCATTTTCCAAAAACCCGGGTGGCGACTCTATTTTCAAAACAACAAGTTTCCAAACGAAACCGGCGTGGAGGTCGACCGTCCACACCTTGATAGTATCACAATAGCCCAGAAATATGCATTTACTCGATCTAGGTTGCAGTTTATTAGATGAATAAGGCCTAAGCCGAGGAAGGAAGTACTATATAGCAGGATAACCAATATATGGAGATGCTGAAAAACCATGATAATGTGAAGGTCCAGGTATCATGTGAGAAACATTATAAGCCTGATCAGTAAAATGAGCCTGTGCAGGTGATGAATTTCTGAATCCAAGTTGTGTAGAAGGTACAACAGGTACTTGGGGTACTTGAGTTTGCATGACAGTGCTAGGTGGACCATTCAACTGAAACTGTGGCATACCTTGAAACTGTGGTATTGCTTGAAATTGTGGGGTCTGACTGTAATACTGACCATTACCCCATGGAGTTACTGGTGGATGACCCCTCCATGCCATATTATTAGAACCAATCAACTGAGAACCACCAAATGGTAAAGAATTCTATCCTTTGAAATAGCAGTACTGAGTCAAATGATTGTTTTTACCACAAATAGAACAAGGATCTCTATAGAATCTAGAACTTCTACCACCTTTTCCTTTCACAAAACTTCTATTAAACTGCTGATATGTTTGCGATTGAGGCATAAAATTGGTCTGAGGCCCTAGAATCTGTTGTGGAGGAGTAACAAACTGTTGTGATGAAGTATTAAAAGACTGTGATGACAAATGCATTTGTTGCATGGGCGGCACAAATTGAGAAAAGTTCAAGCTACGAGACTGTGAAGAAGCAATACCATTGGTATCATGTGTAACAACTAACACAGAAGTACTATCCCCTTCAGATTCCTGTAAATTCTGAATATCTTCTCCACTCAACATAGTCACCAAATCATCAAACATAATTGTATTTCCCCTAGTGCGCACTGCTGTTTTGAATCCATTGAATACTCTTGGTAATCCTCGAAGAGTATGAAAGATTAGATCATCATCATCTATAGGCGAACCAGCAACGACCAATTTCTGTGCGTACTCTTTAACAGTGTCGATATAGTTCTCCATTGTAGAAGTTTTTGTTAAGGTATACATACGGCATTTCAACTCCTGAACATGATTTCTTGATAATGAATTATATCTATGAGAAAGAGACTCCCAAACTTGATATGCATGTGTAAGCCCTAAAACATACGGAAGTGTCGTCTGAGATAAAGAGGCAGTCAAACATGACAAAAGCTGTGTATCTATCAATTTCCAGAGTGTATGTGCAGGATTAGGTGAAACTATTCCTTCGGCACTTCAAATTTCTGACGACGGACACGTAATTGAACCATCAAGATATCCGTAAAAATCATTAGCATTCGTCAAATTTTCGACTTGAATCCTCCATAACAAGTAATTTGCGCCATCCAATTTGATATTAACAAAAGAATGGAAGTTTGATACAAGAAAAGCGAGAGAAGCTGGTAGGGTTACCGCAGTCGTACTCATCGTCACAATCTTAGGGTTTCTATCACGATAAAAAGAACTTCCAGAATCGTCAAGACTTTCTGATACCATAGAGAGAAATGAAATCTGTACATAAATCTCAATTTGCAGAACTTGATTTCAAGAACACACAATGTAAAAACTGAAGTGCAGAGAGAAGTTCTATCTGATTCATTTCTTGAAAATGATGATCGATCACAAGTGATTAGCCTTTTGAGGCTTATATTTCTGTTTAACCGACTAAAACCAAACTACCACAAAACACTTTCTAACCCCTTGTATTTTGGATGAAATACAAAACCCAAAGATAAAACAAAATTACATATGCTAGTGAGTCTTCTTAACAACGAGCCCTTAATGAGCGGAGCCTAATTCATTTGTTAAACGTGCATCTACAAACGAGTCAAGCCTATACAAACGAATCGAGTTTTTTCAAGCCGAGTAGAACTTTTCAGTGCTGAGCTCGGCTTGTTTAGTAATTGATCCTAAAACTCGAGTCCATGATTCTGGTATTGTCCAAGAGATGCATTTCCATTTTCGGTTTTCAGTGAGCAAAATTGCTACCACGGAGAAAGAGATGAACTATATATCCATTTCTCTATCCATAGAACAAAATCTAGATCAAAGTTAGGCTAAAAAATCAACAATGAGCACATGGGCTATGATAGCAGTTGAAAATACTATTCAATTAATTGAATTAATTGAATAGTTTCAACTGACCGTATGGGCACCTAACTTACGCTAACCTAACACAAAAATCTACGCAAGGGAACTATACGTAGGGATGGCCATCTTGGCCGACCCTCCCCGATCCAACCCGCCCCCTCCCTGAATGGGTAGGGGATTCGGAGATTTTTTTGGGGATCGGGTAGAGTATGGGGATTGTTTTTAAAAAATTTCGGGGATCGAGTAGGGGATGGTATAGTCAATCCCCTCCTCGATCCCCGCCCCTCCCCGTTCCCTCCCCTCATCCCCATTCACACACATATATATGTATAAAGGTATATTATATATATTTATATTATAAGTTTATAAGTTTTTTTTTTTTTTTTTTTTTGGGGGGGGGATAAGTTTAAAACTTATAACTAGTTAGGGTTACTCACTGTTCCACGGGACCACAACCACCCTCATCTAGCTATTTCGCCTCTCAACTCTCAAGAAGACAAGAACCTGCCACCACATAGTAGCGGTCTTGTATGTCAGTTTTGTGGTACTTTTATTATTTTGTGTTTTTAATTAACATGTTAATGTTTCTTAAACAATAAAAACACCTCTTTAATTAACTTGTGTCTATTTTGAGTGAACTTTTGGATCCCCGATTCCCTGTGAGGGTCCCCGTTCCCCGTATTGGTGCGGGGATGGAGGTTAAAAAAAATCCTCTATAGGGATTGGGGAGGGGATGGGGATTGATATAAGTTTGAGGATTTGGGATAAAGGTAGTGGTATCCACCCCCTACCCTCCCCATGCCCATCCCTAATTATACGGATGCGGATGCATGCATGCAGTATGACATGATAAGGAAAGTGATAACACAATGCACGTAAACAAGGTAGAACATGTAATCCTAACGCGTGGGTCCGGCCCCTAACTTGGAAGGTTCTATGGTTAGCTATATGCAAAAATGCTGGTTTTGATCTCACAAGGGTACCCCGCACTCATATTAAGCTTGTCTCCCATCGCCAGGAATACTGCAATGTGATGGTAATAGCGACAGGTGTGACTCATTCTCGTCGAGGGTTGCTGGGCATTTTGGGATTACTCGTCACCGGCAAGCCGGGCTGGATTGACAAAACACACCAGCGGGGTTAGGAACAATGAACGTGTAATGCAAAAAATTGAAAAACAAACATTCTAAAAATTCTACAAAAACCTTTCAAGTTAAGCCCTCTTATTAATGCATATTTTAAAGAAATTACACACGTGTAATTAAATCGAAATATACATTAATCAGAGTCCCCAGCGAAGTCGCTAGCTTGTGGACACCCCTCCGAGGAATTCGATTCAGAGTCGCCATCCAGGTTTTTGTGGATTGTCCATGAGGAACCAAACTCGAATGACTCGTGCCTTATTTTGGATAAGGTTTTAAACCAGTCCGTCTTTGGCTGGTTCGAAGACCAGTTTTTACTTGGCATTGGTGGGATTTAATAAAATTTGTGATATTCAACTTTGGACAAATAAAAAGGGTAATGGGGAATGAGAACCAATTAAACAATGATAAGCATGGCAAAAGGCTACGGTGGATGCTTGTGTTTCGTGAACTACATGAATGATGATGATATGTGACCATGAATTAATATGTGTACAAAACAACAAATAACAGTGTTAGTATTTAGAGGATAAAAACAAAATGATACGAAGTGACACTATAAACCACTACACCAAAAAAGGTCTATAGTGAGGATTTAGTTTCCTCGCCAAAGCACCAAATTTCCTCGCTAAATGAATTGGCGAGGAAAACCAATTTGATCCCCCTGTTCAGGGTTTGAGCGCTTAAACCTCCTTAATATTGCAAATTCTTTTGACTCTGATTTAGTTCAAATGTTTGAAAATATGCCCAGGACCTTTCTGTGTTGCTGAAAATTGATGTTTTGCCGTTTGCCTAAGAGATGACGGCATACAAGCATCGATTTATTCCTAAAATGAGCTTGCGCAAGAGATGGACCATCCTGTTTGTGTAATAAAGATAACCACAGAAGCTCTCTGAGATATATTGAATCATGATTAGTAGAGCAAACATATGAAAAGCAATAGTGTGCCAAGGGACAGTTTGAGCGCTCAAACTATCTCTCTGGTTTGGAGCTTTTGATCCTTATTATTTATTTCTCAAGCTATTTGCAGACCCAAATCTATGTTACCACATCTCTTCTTCATTTTACCAAAATAAGGTTTTCATTGCCCTTTTGAGAGAAAGATGGGCATTCAAGCCTTGTTATAGGCTTGTTTGAGGAATAAACAGTGGATAACTAGACTGGGACTGATGTTACACCAACGCACACACTACTTGGTAAGCTTTAAACCATGACCAATGATCAAATTAAAGAACCAAAAATAAGAAGCAAAGTAGAAACCAGTTTGAGTGCTCTAGGGTATGGTTTGAGCGCTCAAACCATTTCCAGATTCATGGGCTTTTGTGATTCATCAACCCTTTATTGATGTTTTCAGGACTTTTCAGCTTCTGATTTAAGAACATAATGATCAACAAAAAAGCCATTTAAGACGATTGTGACATGCAAGATGAACAGAATCACAAAACTCATGAGATGGACTAAGAAACAGTTTTAGTGCTCAAAGGGTATGACTTGAGTACTCAAACCCTTTCCTGGCTTGTAAGTTTTGAAATCACTTTTCTTGATTTATAAGACCTTGTAAGGCCACTACAAGTATATAGAACCTGCATGGACTCACTGGTCATCCTCAGATGGACCAAACACACACATTTGATTGCGTTTCTACCTTTTTGGCTTGGAAATGGGCTTGAACTTGAACTTTTGGGTTGATTTTTGGACTAATGGCTTGACTTAGGAGCTGTAGACTGGGTTTTTGTAAGGGGTGAGTGAGTATATGACGGATTGAGTGGGTATTGAAGAGTTTTTGGAGTTTTTAGAACTTAGAAGATGATTTTGGCTTGAAAAAGCTAAGTTTTAAGATGTTCAAGTGGGTTTGATGAAGATTTTCTGGAATGAGAGTGAAGACTGAGTTGATGGAATGAATGAAAGGATGGGATAGTTGGCAACCCAGAACAAGGGGTGTGAGGTGGTTTTTATCTCTAAATCTTTTATAAAGCATTGTGCTAGATAGACATCGAGCACTAAGGAAGCCCTTATCAGGCACTCATCTTTGAATCCTTTACACAAAAAGTTCATGCCATAGAAAAAAATCTAGATGCTCACACTGAAACATGCATCATGAAAAAGTTTAAATTAAGTGAAATTCACGAGCTTAAGCTAATGAAATTCATGAGTTCGAAGATAATGAAATTCACGAGGCAATTATTGTGTTTTAAAATCGAGTGAAATTCATCAGCTTGTTTTGTATTTGTAAAATTTAGTAAAATTTGTGAAATTCACGAGTTCAAATCAAGTGAAAATCACGAGATCAAATCTAGTGTAATTCACGAGGTCTAACTGAGTGAAATTCACGAGCTCAAATCCAGTGAAATTTTACGAGCTCAAACCCATTGAAATACCAAGAGTTGAAATTTCACGAGCTTTGCAGGCCAGAAGTGGTCGCTGGCTAGAAGTAGATGTTGGGTGGAGGTCGGAAGTAGAAGGTGGGCGGGAAGTAAAGCGTAAATTTGTGTTTGAAGGGTAAAAGGGTAGTATTTTTCACGAGCTATACAAGGTGTTTTTGATGCCAAAATGTGTGGGTCCAAATTAGTCTAATTATATCATGTGCTATTTTATTAGACGACGAAATTAGGCTATGGATTTTTAAAAAAAAATAAACAACAGGGAAAAAAATTAGGGTCGTTCACAGTCAAAATCCAAGCTAAAAATTGACTAGAAAAGCGAAAACAATTTGAATCGTACATGAAGAAAAGTTCCTACAACTGCTAAAAGTTTACTAACAGGAAGTAAAGTTAATTTTTGCTTGTAATTAAGCTAAAAGTGGTAAATGAAGCCGCAATTATTTACTTATGTCTCTATTTAATTTACTACAGCGGCCAGCTTGCCCCCACTAGGGAAAAAAAAAGTTTCAATTCCGTCCTTATTGTTAATTTTAGTTGTTCTTTTGGGAAGATTGAATTACTCCATCTTACGTCTCAATAAGAAAATTTATCTATTTTTTCTAATCAATTAAATGATCTTTGAGACTTTGAAAAGATCACTTTTTAATAAATTAATTGAGATCTAGCAAACGATATTCATATTGTATAAAAAATATTATATATTGTTCATAAAAAAAATTATTCATTTAAAAATAGACAATTTTTAAAAATTTTGGAATAGTAAAATTGTCATCTATCTTGGGTAGGGTAGGGATGGACATCTCGGCCGATCCGCCCCGATCCAACCCGTCCCCTCCCCAAATGGATAGGGGATTCGGGGATCGGGTAGGGGATGGAGATTATTTTTAAAAAATTTCGTGGATCGGGTAGGGGATGGTATTTTCAGTCCCCTACCCAATCCCCTCCCAGATCCCCGCCCCTCTCCGTATCCCCATTCACTCATATATATTAATATATATGTATAGGTATACTATATATTTATATTATAAGTTTATAAAATTTCTTTTCCCAGATAATAAGTTTATAACTTAAACTGTTGGAGATTTGCTTAAACTAATTCATGATTTTTATTTGATGTTTGTTGAAACTGTAAGTTGTGTGCTTGAAACTGTTGGAGACTTGCTTAAACTAATTTATGATTTTTATTTGATGTTTGTTGAAACTGTGAGTTGTGTGCTTGAAACTTTGAGTTGCATCCTGATTATATGCATTTGAGCAACATGATCATCTTCTGTTTCAGTTTAAAAAATATGTATCTCTTTCATACATATGACAAGTGCATGGATTTTTGGATCCCCGATTCCCCGTTGGATCTCCGTTCCCCGCATCGGGGCTGGGATGGAGGTTATAATTAAATCCCCGGTGGAGATCGGGGAGGGGATGGAGATTGATATAGGTTCGGGGATCGGGGATGAAGGTAGTGGTATTCACCCCCTACCCTCTCCATGTCTATCCCTAATCTTGAGACGAGAGTACAATTCTAATTGTAATATAATCTGTCACTCATATAAGTCCTGAGTGGAAGCCCTATTAATTAGCCGAATCATACACATATCCTTTCATCTATAATGGGAGCACTTTAAATATACATAAAGAGGGAGATGACGGAGAACATTAAACCACAATGATAGCATGGTCAGAGGGGGTGCTGCGCAACCTTGTGTTGTGCAAAGTGTTTTGCGGCGACTTTCGGCATCTCGCTGGCATTGTTCTGACGATCGGAGAAGTCCACCGCATAAAGCTCGTCGAGTACTATAACTCTAACAAAAATCATCTCGATCGGATATCGTTAAGTGTCTTATCGGAACACATATAGCTTTGTTTTTTGGTAGAGTTGTAGTACTTGACGAGCTCCACGCGGTGAACATCTCTAATTGTCGGAACATCACGTTGCGCAGCCCCTCCTCTGTCTACACTGTAACCTCTCTCTCGAAAACTAAAACCAGAGAAAATGCAAGCATTGAACACATCACAAAATGATACATGTAGATCGACTGGAAGCAACTTTTACATTTACTTTGGGGAAATCTTAGTTCATAATGTTTTTATTTTATTTTATTTTTTTATTGGCAAAGAAAATAACATCATCCTAAATGATAAAGAACGAAATCAACAACAATAGAAAAAGAAAACCATTGCGAGAGCGTCGATAAGTGTAAGAACTCTCATAGTGTTCCTCAATCAAGCTCAACTTCCAAAACTCATGATATACATCTGCAAATTTCTTTATAAATGCAAGTACACAACATTATGTAACAGTCCAGTTAATCAGGTCCTAATAAATTTCGTTAACAAATGCCGTAAGAGAACCCTTCCGTAGTCGGTCAGAAAAAAGAAGTAACCCTGCAAAAAAATCAACATAGCCAGTTATCTAATCTATTATCTATCTATATATACTTACAAAAGAGGGAGTTGCAAGTTTGTTATGCAAAATGTGAAAAAACATCTTTGCGCTCGATTACTTTTTAACTTTTATTCTTTTGTTTTTATTATTTTGTGGGACTCACAGCCAGGGCAGACCCGGAGGGAGGTGGGGTGTAATAAGCTTGATCGCATTAATAGGAATTTTCTATGGGGAGACACTGAGAACAAGAAAAAGGTTCACCTTGTTAATTGGAACCAAATTTGCAAGAAAAAATATTTTGGAGGGCTTGGGATTAAAAAATCTCACTGCCAAAATCTGGCCCTCCTTACCAAATTGTGCTGGAAAATGGTTACTAATGAGGATAGCCTGTGGACTAACATTCTTAGAAAGAAATATCTCAATAATAATACCATCTCCAACTGGCCTAACACTAGAAATGCTTCCTTCACATGGAAAAGTATGATAAAGACCCTTCCTCTTTTGCATAAAGTATTAAAAATGGGTTATATGAAATGGGAAGGATGTTGATGTCTGGAAAGATTGGTGGGTTGGAGACTGCCCCCTGGAAGTTTTGTACCCTGGGAATCACTCTAACCGGGGTCAAAAGGTGTCGGAGTTGATTGTTAACGGTGAGTGGGATCTTCATGCTTTGAACCCTGCTGTGGATGAAACCACAAGGGATTTAATTTGTGGAGTTCGAATTCCCCAGTACTCTCAAGTCAGTGATCATCCCTGTTGGGTGAATTCTAGCAATGGAAGCTTCTCTTCTGCTGCTGCCTACGACATTGTTAACAGAGAGGAGTCAGATTCCCGAGGATGGAAAGCTAAATTGATTACCTTTCTCTGGCTTGTGTTCCACAACAAACTCCCTACCAATCAATTGAGAGCTAGAAAAGGAATTATCCCGGTGGATGTATGTCCACGGTGTCATAACTCTCCTGAGGATTTAAATCATTTCTTCCGAGGATGTTTTAAATCACTTGAGGTTTGGAATTACTTGAAGTTCAGACTTTTGATAAGTCCGGATTTTAATAGCCCTATCAAATCTTGGATTACCACTCTTTTGAAGAAGAAAAACAATTTTTCTAGTAGTGATAAAGATTTGCAATGGAATACTCTGTTTGTTGGAACTTTATGGCAAATTTGGAAAGATCGCAATAAAAAGAGTTTTGATAACATAGACATTCCTCTTACAGTGAGTTCCAAAGCAATTTTTTCCTACGCTCTTGAGATCGACAAGGCTTTTAAATCCCTCTTATCAAATTTCAGTATGAAACCTAGTCTAATTCGATGGGTACCTCCTATTTCAGGTAATTTAAAGCTTAATACGGACGGATGCTAGTATGACCATGATAAAGCTGCTGGATTTGGAGGGCTGTTTGGGGATGATCAAGGAAGTTGGTGTTCGGGTTTCTACGGAAAGCTCACATGCCCTTCAAATCTTGAAGCAGAGCTATGGGGAATCTACATAGGGTTAACCATTATTTTAGGAAAAGGAATGGTTAATGTGAAGATCGAATCGGATGCTCTAGTCGCTGTGAAACTCATCAATGAAGGAGTCAATGAAAATCACCCCCCGAGCACGATTATTCATGACGCGAAGACCATACTCGCAGGAACAAACTCAACGTTAGGGCATGTGTACCGGGGTGCAAATGAGTGTGCTGATCATCTAGCTTGTATTGGTGCAGAACAGGATGAGGATCTCATAGTTCTTGAGACTTACCCCCTCTCTTTCAGAGAATTTCTCATTAGGGATAGCCATAAGCTCAGGCTAATTTTGGACTAGTTGCCTTCCTTTTGTTGTGTTTTTTCTACCCACTGTTTTATGGGTTTATTGATGTGCTGTTGTAGCTCTTGTAGCCACTCTATGTGGCATGACTTGTTTGTCCTCTTAGTTTAGTCTTAATCCATTTCCGAAGTACCAAAAAAAAAAAAGATAGAGAGAAAAATAAAAATAAAAATAAAAATAAAAAATAAAGGTAATAATTGAAAAAACCGGTTATTGAAAACCAAAACGAACAAGGCCATAATTTTAATATTGGTTACGTTTGGTTTTAGATTGTAAAAATTCAATGTTCATGTCACTATTCACGGTATTTTACCGAAAAGTAACAAAACGCAAAATTTGCATAACAAGTATCAAAATCATAGATAATGGGGTTTACCTTACACCCTTTTCCAAGGGGGCGTACCATATCTTCTATATGTTCCTTTCCCAGTAAGAAACATTAAGCAAAATTAGGTCATGTTTAACTGGCCGGATTCGCGGTGAAGGTACTTTTAAACACAAGTAATTTCGTGTGACTAACTTTGAGTGAAAACTGAATGCCACAGCTATGCTAGCTATTGTGTATTCACATATTTAGTATGACTAATTGTCCTACGGAAATCTTAATGGTTTTCAGCAAATGTTACATTCGGAAATCGAAAATGACATAACAATTAGGGGTTTACAGTCCAATCACAGAGTCTAATCCGATCAATTAAACGAGCCCTAAAGATTAGATATTTGGACATCAATGAAATTCAGAGTGGGTGCTTACGTTAGAGTGTCAGATCATCGGTAGTTCCAACTTTCCATTGATAATATCAGCCAATTTTTCTTCCAGCATGGATAGATCAACGCATGTCGGATCACAAACCTGTAAGAGTAGATATAGAACATGTTTAGGAAGCGATAAAAGTCTACCTGAAGTACTAAACACATCAAACTGCTTCAATTTGATAGAGCGAGGGGAAACTAGCTAGTTGAGCTTGGTGGTATCTTATGATTGTAATATCCGATATCGGCTAAGTATTCGCTTGGCTAGTGTTTTCTTTTCTTTTCTTTTTTGAATTGAAAAAAGGGAAGGAAGGGGCAACCAACCTAGCAACCTCCCTTAAGCGTGACCATAGGAGATCCCGCCCCGCTGTGGAAAGTCCCGTTTGAGCATAGCTACTGTCCAAAAAGGCGGTGCTGTTACCACAACACCACCTAGGTACTAGATGTTCAAAGAGGCTTCCACGCTAATCCTACAGTTGGCGGGACTTGAACCTGGGCACATTGTGTACGGGAGGGAGGTAGCACTTAAGCGCACTCACCCTTGTCATCTAGGCTACCACCTTCAGCGGTTTGCTTACCCGGTTTTGCACACCCTTTCTTTGCAGGCTAGTCTTAAGGGTGGGATTAATCCAAGATTTTGCAAAGAAAACTTAAATGAAAACCTATATTTAGAGCTACAAGCCTACAAATTACTAATTGATTTTTCAGTGACAATACCTCAGATTTAATTGATTTTTCTTAAAAGCCGGAAACCACGTCTCCAGATCAAGGCTTCCCAACATAACAACAAATCCACTCATCACCCTGTTCGTGGATAACATTCCTGAAGAAGCCAATCTCTCTTGGCTCTCATCCACTTTCAACAACTATGGAGTAGTTAAAGGAGCTCACATTCCTGGAAAAAGAAGCTACAGAGGAACCAGATTTGCATTTGTAAAATACAACTGCCCAGTTTCTGCTGACGTTGCTATTCAAAAAGCAAATGGAATGCAATTTGGTTCTTATAAGCTGACAGTGAAGAAAGCCTCATACAACCCAAATCATAGTAAAGGAAAATCAAAGCACAAGCAGAAACACAACTCATATTATCCTCAACGGATTAATTTTCTCCCTCCTGGAACCGCCTCTCAACATGGAGAATGCAGCAAGGCAACAAAAACCATCAAAATTCAGCCTTATGGAAACGGATGGTTGCTCAGGAGTGCTGTGGCCACCCTGCACAGAAAATCAGAGATGGAAACCCTTAAATCCAGCATTATCAAAGAAAATATTCAGATTAGTGATGTCAGATCCATGGGAGGAAGACACGTTCTGATTACTTTTCCCTCTCCAGAAATTAGAGATTCAATTATTAATTCTGATATTTGGGGTTTATGGTTTTCATCTATCTCCAATTGGAATGGTCAAGCCGCTGGACGTGAAAGATTCGCTTGGCTTTCTTGCACTGGCATTCCTCTTAATGCCTGGAATATGACAACATTCAACAAAATTGGGGAGAACTGGGGTACTTTCATGGGAGTGGATGATAACACTCAAAAACACCTTTCTTTTGATAAGGGCAAAATCTTGGTGGCTACCACATGTCCACATAAAATTTCTACACAGATTCATCTGGATGTCTACAATCAAATCTACACTGTCAATATCATGGAAGAAGCTGATACGTGCCCGGTATTAGCATATCACGATTTGCAGCAAGTTTCAGAGGTTAGAGATGATGACTCAGCTGCCAACAAGGCCCTTTTGACCATCCACAAGGGGACAGATGGAGCCATGCAAATGTCAGAGCATGCATTAATGATGGAGAATTTCTTTACTCTTCATGGGGAATGCAATATACACTCACCTGTGCCGGCTATAATTAAGGAGGGGATGATTCCCAACGCCATCCACAATTTTCAAATTGATAATTTGGAGCCAATTTCCTCTGCCTCTTTTGTCCAAGATAGTTTTGATTCTATGGGCCAAAACTATGCAGAAGTCAATAAAGCCCATCCCAAACTCACTCCCTTTCCTGCCATGATCTCAAGCCCACTATACTCTAGACCCAGAGATTCCATTCTTGGACCAATCCCTCAGTTTCCCTTTGTTAACCCCCAGATTACTGGCCCTATTGGGCCTTTATTCAAGCCTGCACTCCAAGTGACTAACTCTGAAATCTCAGAATCATCTCAATCCCTCTTCGTTAATGATAATCTCAACATCATTAATGGCAACTTATGCTCCCAACTCCCACCAAACTCATCTCAGATTAATGGGATTAATCTCTTTGTGGAGTTAAACCCAAAAGACCGTAGAAGAAGAACCAGAGCTCTCATTTCAAACACTATTGAATCTCTGGAAAAAGAAAATGATTCACAAAACCATCAGACTCCTACCTCTCTCTCAACTCAAAACAGATTTTTGATTCTTTAGAATGCTGACCACAATGAAATTCAACAACTCATTCACAAGGAGTCAGTGGCCACTCTCAATACAGGGAATCAACTAGAGGTAAAACTGCTCTCTTCTGATGAATTGATTCTAAAGAAAATGATTGAAGAAGAATTCCCCCAATGCTCTCAAATAGTTGGGAGATGGAAAGAAATTTTCTAATTCTCTCCTTTTAACTCCCCTCCATTCCTGGCATCATGAGAATCTTGTCATGGAATATTAGGGGTCTTGGCAGTAGAGTCAAGAAGAGATTCCTATCTAAAATAATCAGAGAGAGGAAACCAGAGTTTTTGTTTGTTCAAGAGACAAAATTAGAGTCTCTGGAGATTTCAGATTTTCACAGATTATGGGGAAATCTTGGAGTAGAAGGAGTTTTTTCCAAATCAGAGGGAGCCTCAGGTGGCCTTATCTCCATGTGGGATAATGCAGTTTTCAGAGGTGAGCATTCCATCATTCACAAGCACTTCATCTTAACCAAAGGTTTCCTATACAATGATTTTCACTGTGTGCTTGTGAATATCTACGCTCCCAATGACACCTCTAGTCGTCGAAGATTATGGGAAGAACTGTTGCTTCTTAAACAATCATGCTCTCTCCCCTGGTGTCTTGGAGGGGACCTAAACGAGTTCAAAACCATTTCAGAAAGAGTTGGCTGTATAAGAATGGACAGAGGAATGAGAGATTTGGTGGATTTCATCAATTCCATGGAAGTTCATGACCTACCAATGATGGGAAGAAAATACACTTGGACCAATTTCCAAGATTCCAACATACACAGCAGGCTAGACAGATTTTTACTGGACCAATCTTGGTTGGACAAATTCAAGCTTACCCAGTGGGGTCTACACAGACCAATCTCAGATCATTGTCCCATCCTCTTAGCTGACGACGTCAGGGATTGGGGCCCAAAACCCTTCAGATTCTTCAACATCTGGCTTTCCAATCCAAATTGCCTCTCTATTGCTAAAGAAGCTTGGCTCAGCATAGACTCTCCTGACTGGGCAGGAAAGAAACTGGTGAAGAAACTCAAGGCAATGAAAGACAAAATCAAGACATGGAATAAGCAGGACTTCGGGGACATCAATGTCAAACTCTCTGAAACTGAAAAACAATTGCAGAAACTGGACCTACTTAGTGAACAGAGACAGCTTAATCAAGATGAAAAGTCATTGAAAGCAAAGACAAGATCTGACTTCTGGAAATACTCAAAGATGGCTGAATCCATTTGGAGGCAAAAATCCAGAATCTCTTGGCTTAAACTTGGTGACAAAAACACTAAGTTTTTCCAAATTTCTGCCAACAATAGATTCAAAAAGAACTTAATTGGGTCAATTAGAAACAATGGGGGTTTGGTGGAATCTCCCAATCTTATCAAGCAGGCAGCCATAGACTTTTTCCTCTACCTTTTCACAGAACCCCACAAATCCAGATCTACCCTTGAAGGTATTTTCCCCAGAACCTTATCTATCACTAACTCCTCATCCTTGGAAAAGCCCTTTGACATGCATGAGATTGAATCAGCTCTTAAGGATTGTAACAGCTCAAAAGCCCCTGGCCCAGATGGATTTAATTTTGCTTTTGTCAAAAAGGCTTGGGAATTCATGAAAGAAGACATTTTGGACTTCTTCACTGAGTTCCACTCTAATGCTAAATTGGCCAGAGGTATTAATCACACCTTCATAACCCTTATTCCTAAGATTGATGGGGCCTCTAATTTCTCTGAATTTAGGCCAATTGGAATGGTGGGTTGTATATACAAGCTTCTATCTAAAGTCCTTGCCAACAGATTCAAGCTTGTTCTTCCATCCATCATTGGTGAAGCCCAATCCGCATTTGTTAGTGGAAAACAAATCTTGGATGGTGTTCTTATTGCAAATGAAGTTATTCGCCACTGAAACACAAAGCACTCCGGTGGTCTTATTATCAAGATTGACTTTGAAAAAGCCTTTGACAGTGTCAACTGGCTTTTCCTTATTGACATGCTTTCAAAACTTGGATGCGGACATAAATGGTGTAGCTGGATTTTTGAATGCATCTCAACCTCTTCCTTCTCCATACTTATCAACGGATCCTTTTCTGATCGATTTCAACCACAAAGGGGTCTTAGGCAGGGGGACCCTCTTTCCCCCTTCCTCTTCAACATTGCAGTAGAGGCCATGAATATCATGTTTGAAAGAGCCAAAGAAAGAGGTCTAATCTCAGGTGTACAAGTGGGTATTGATGGAGTTAACTTAACTCATCTACAATTTGCATTTATACCCTTATCTTCTCGCAACAACAACCTAGAGGAACTCGGAGAGATCAAAAGAATTCTCGATTTTTTCAAGTCATGTCGGGTTTAAAGATTAATTTTGACAAAAGCATGATCTATGGAATTAAAATTCAAGATTCATTCCTCCTGTTATGCCGAAATCTTTGGTTGCAAACCCGGCTCTTTACCCATAAAGTATCTAGGCCTCCCCTTAGGTGCAAATCCAAAAAGGGTCTCCACTTGGCAACCAATTGTGGATAAAGTGAAGATGCAACTTTCTAAATGGAAGAGAAGACACCTCTCAATTGGTGGAAGATTGACATTAATAAAATCCACTCTCAACCTCCCTATTTATTATATGTCAATCTTCAAAATGCCAATCTCGGTGGCAAAAACCATTGAGAAGATACAAAGGAATTTTCTACGTAGGGGCGATTCATTTGGCAAGAAGAAACTGCACTTAGTCAATTGGGATCAAATTACTAGAGGAAAACATTATGGTGGCTTGGGCATCAAGAGACTTCTTGAACACAATTCTGCTCTCTTAGCAAAATGGTGGTGAAGATACAACAAGGATAATGAAGCCCTATGGGTCAAAACCATAAAAAGCAGATATGGCAACACAGATTCATGGACCCCTCAATGTCAGAATCAGAGAAGAGTCTCAAACATCTGGAAAGATATATGCAGCATTGGTAACCTTGAAACTACCATTGGTCAGATTATTTCTCAGGGGTTCAAAATCAAGGTCAATTCAGGTAACGCCACAAAATTTTGGTCTCAAATCTGGATTGGGGACCAAACTTTGGAATCAAACTTTCGCAGACTCTTTCATCTCTCCACTCAAAAAGAAGCTCTTATATGTGAGATGATCGATCCAGATGAATCATGGAACCTACAGTTTAGAAGACCCCTCTTTGATTGGGAACAAAGTCACTTGGAGAATCTCAAGCATATCCTAGGAGGCGTCAGAATCAACAATTCTAGAGATGATTGTTTGACTTGGTCCTGGAATTCTAATCTCACTTTCTCTGTCAATTCAGTATACAATGAATGGGAAAAACAATCTTTTCAGGAAAACTCAGACTTCAAGCGCATCTGGAGAAATCTCTGCCCAGCAAAAATCGAAATTTTTGCCTGGCTAGCCCTCCAAAACAAAATTGCATCAAGATCAATTCTAGCAAGGTGCAGAATCATTACCTCCAGTCAAAATTTATGCCCTTTTTGCTCCTCCTCAGCAGAATCACCTCAACATCTTCTTCTTCATTGTCCTTTCTCATGGAGAATCTGGTCCTCAATTCACAAATGGTGGAGGATCGCATGGGTTTGCCCACCCGACCTAATTTCATTTGCCCAATTCTGGTTCTCCTCACCCTTCAAAAATCTCGAAAGGAAATGCTGGGAATCCTGCTTTTATGCTACTATCTGGTCAATCTGGAAAGCCAGAAACGACCTCATCTTCAACAACAAGACCGCAATTTGGGAGGATATTGCTGAGCTGACTAAAATCAGGGTTGCTCTATGGATTAAAGGCCTGAATGATCTGAGACTCTACTCTGTTGAAGACTTCCTGGGTAATCTAGACGCAATCAGGAGAATCAAGCTATAACTTCTCCTAGAGCTTCATCGCAGCTTGTTTCTGCCAAAGAATCAATCGAAATTTCTTCATACTGGAGATTTGGATATTATCTTTTTACACTTTGACCCTTGTTTTTGTATTATGTGTGGGTTACTCCCCCACTTTTGTTTTTTCTCTCCTTTGGTATATCAACTTTTGGTTGATTTCCTCTTTTCCCCCCTCCCTCGATGTACCCTATCGAGTTTCTAATATATTCTTCTCTTTTGCTGAGCAAAAAAAAAAAAAACACAGCTAACAACATCAAGCCCATCTTCAACCAGAATTTCAAGCACTCTTGATACCTGAAACCCTTTGTCTTCAACCCCTTGATTGATAAAAATCTCCACACCACCCGAGCACATGCTCACTGTAACCCTATCGGATGAACAACTTTCTGAGCCTCCGGTTGCCTCGGTATTATTAGCAACGGAATATGACGTAGTCTTTAGCTCATCTCTCTTGATACTCGGCTCCATGATATTCTTCTGCAATTGCTTGATGTAATTCACGGACTCGTTCATGTGATCGCATATCGAATGCTTTCCCTGAGAGCCCAAAAAAAAAAGAAACAACATAAACCTAAAGACTAGATTTCTTTTGATCTTTTTCCGTTTTTTTTTAGAGCAGATCAAATTTTCGCTCATCCCAGATTCCCAATAGAGTCCGGGTGGGAAATAACAAATTAATTCTTCGAGATCAAGAATTCTTTGAGAAATCCAAAATTATTTGTCCTCTGTACTCTTACCTCAACTCCCCGATCATGTCTCCATATTACATGTTTTGTGATTTTCAAAACATGTAGCCTACGTGATGTAGAGTTTGTTCCAGAAACCGACTTCTTCCCAAATAACTTAAAAGTTTATTTATTAGAGTCATGTCATTTTCTCATAATACATCAACTCAAAAACCACAACGTCAATCGTGGTACTGTCGAAATGGAGTAACGATTTTCTCGGGACAAGAGATCCGGGAGTTGAGTTGAGGGAGGAACAAATTTCGTATAGAAAAACAAGACAAATGAGAACTAAGAGGAGAGAGATCAAACGGGGTTTTCTTACCTTGACATATTCAAGAGGAAGTAAAGACCTCAGCAAAGCATAAAGCTTAGCCATTTCCTGCCTCCTTTGCCTCTCCACGTCTCTATGTGCCATAATTTTCTGCTCACTATTCTCATGACTAGTTTAGAGCATCCCCAACTAGACTATCTAACGAGTGATTTTAGCTATAATAGAGAGGCAAGGGTCAAATCAATTCTACAATAGCCTCAATAAAAAACTCCCTATTTTACATGGATGAACAGTGTCTCTCTAAATCCCTCCCCATTTAGGGAGGAACTGTTCACTACCATTTCTCTCTCTCTCTCTCTCTGATAATAGAAAAGATTGTTGGAGTTTTGAAAGAGAAGTGAGTAAGTAAAGTGAAAAATGTGCACTGTTCACAACTATTTTTAGCTTAAAATTTACTGAGACTGTTGGGGATGCTCTAATGGTAGTAGTTGTACAACTCCTGTACTTATCTTGTATTAATTTCTCTCTCTTTCTTTTTCCTGGTGGAGTTCCTGGTGGAGGAGGAGTACTAACTAGACCAGTGGTTTCCAGAGAAGAATGGGAAGATATCAGATCTTGTTCGATTGAGGAGATCTGGAACACCAGATCATCGCCTTGTTGTAAAGAAAACATCTTTGACACTACAAAAATTCGATCAAACCTTCTTCTTTTTCTTCAGATTAATGAAAAGGGTTTCTTAATTATTGAATCGATTAATGGAAGGTAGGGTGGTTGTGATAATGGTAAAGAAAGAGATACGGCAGTAAGGGTTTGAGATCTTTCATTTTCTCTCAGATCATATGACAAGCAAGATTTCCTGAAATCCCTCTTTTATAAAATAAAATTAGCAATGTGATGGTATTTCAACAATGACTCACCGGACATTTTTAAATTTTGTTTTTCTTTTTGGGGTAAGGTTTTGTTTGTGCCGGTAGTACTGTACGTGTTAGCTGTATTATTGTAACCCCACTCATCCACTACGTTCACATTTTGGTGGACCAGCATGCAGCTGGAATTAATGGTCTGCACTCTACACTCGTTTGTTGGTCTAGTTCTTGAAGGGAAAGTGATTTACAAACAGAATGGTTATATCTATTTTTTGTTGATTGGAATTATTGACAGCACTGCGTCGCACAATTTTGAGCGTTTGATTTGGGGTTTTCCAAATGATTTTATGAGATAAAATCTAGCTAGGGTTATCAAATTATAAAAGCAAAATTAGATGGAATTATTGACAGCACTGCGTTGTGCAATTTCGAGTGTTTGATTTGGTGTTTTCCAAATGATTTTATGAGATAAAAATCTAGGATTCTCAAATTATAAAAGCATAATTAGATTTTATCAAATAAAAACATTGGGTGAAGTGATAGGCGCGCAATGTCATAGATATAAGCGCCTAAGTAGGGCGAATTAGCGCATTAGAGGCGCGATTTATTTCATTTTCCACTTGATTCGGTGTTGTCTCTTGTTTTTGGTATTTGTGTGTGTTTTGCAGGAAACAGGCCGGAGGAGCACGGGAAAGTGGCAATAGGACATCGGGCATGTTGGGAACCGGTGGGACCCAAGCAAGGACGACCAAACAACTGGAATTTCATTTTAGCAGTCTCGGTATCGATACAGGACTTCTCCTGTATCGATACCCGTGTGCCAGTTTGGGAACAGAACGTCTGGGTATCGATACAGGACTTCTCCTGTATCGATACCGAGAGCATTAAATCTGCCGTTTTGACCTTGCCACGTGTGTTGACTTCGAGGGATATAAATACCTCGTTTTAGGGCCGAATTAGGGTTCCGACTTTTGTTTAGTGTTCTTCTAATTTTCGCAGCCGCTTTTCCTTTGAAGTTACAACTTTCCGGAGACTTTTGTTTTTGAAGTTTTGAAGTTTTCTTTCAGCGATTGAAGTACTGCTTTGGTAACCTTCTTTTATTTACGTTAATCTCAGTTCGCGGGAGTTTGTCTGTGATCTGAGCTTGAATCTTTCGTTTTAATTCGTTTTCAAGTTTTAATAGCATGTTTAATTTCAGAATTCTCTTAGTTGTTCTGTTCAACATGAGTGAGTAGATTCATAAGTATGGTCGCGGGGTGATTAACACGCCGTGACCAGGGTTGGATTTATTTCTGCTCCTATTCTCAAATCAATAACGAAAAGCAATTTTAGGTTATTAAAGAACTTCCGTTGGACGAATCCGAGCTTTGTTGGAGCTCATGTAACGCGGGGAACGGGGGACCAAAACCTGATCTTCGCTGTACATGGGTAATGGCGACCGCGAGGATTCGCATCTTTCGGGGTAACCTTTTCTCTCTAAAATCAAACGTTTTCTCGGAAACAACGAATGGAGCAGGAAATATCCGGACCTGGTCACCGTGTTATGAACCCTACGACCGTACTTCCTTTTAATTAATTTAATCAAAATCAGTTTTTCTCTTAATTTAGTTAATTCACCAATCAAATCACAAGGGTGGCTACCTAAGAGCCGTGTTAAACATTAGCAACCCGAGTTTTTAGTTAAGCACTTTCCACCTTCTCTGTGGATTCGATTCCGGTCTTACCGGGTATTGTGCTACACCGGTCTCCGCCCTACGCTTGGGGCAACCCATTAATTTAGGTATAGGATTTCGGTCAAGCATGAAGTTTACCAAAACTAGATTTTATCATTTGGGAAAAAATTATTTGAAAAACACCCTCTTGAACGAATTTTTTTTCATCAGCAGCAAGATTTCATTGAAATTCGACAAAGGGTATATCAAGATAAAAAGCCACAACCAAGCACAATAGCAAGGGATGGCAAAGCAAACACATTCAAAATATTTTGAACTAAAATTGAGATGGCAAAATATCTTTTTTTATTATTATTTATAAGTGGATGTCTGGGTCAGCTTGCACGCACCTTGACTAATTCTAGAGCCTTCGAGGTAACAACTTGGTATAACCCTTACTGGCACCAAGAGTATGCTTCCAAGGAGAATCGAACCTTAAACTTTAAGTGAGAGCAAACCCCTAAGTCCCAAGACCAAAGAATTTTGTCAACCCCTTGGAGTTGATGGCAAAATATCATTACTCCCTCTGTCCCAACTATTTTGATCCCTTTTGAGGAATCCAACTAATCGTAGCATGACCACCTCATTGTATAGGCTAGCTACTTAATTTATCTCAACTCTCCCATATTAAACGTACACGAGTGCCATAACACAAGTACCCTTCAAATATCTTTTGTAGGCCCTTTTGAATTTACGTTCACATGTGCCTCTTTCACAATTCCAATGGTCTAATGCACGCTGTGACATCCAATGCAACTTGCATAATTGATAGGCGCGCGAAATTCGTGAATTTAAGCGCCTAAGTAGGGTAGAATTAGCGCGTTAGACGTGCATTTAATCCTCATTTTCCGTGTAATGCGTGCACGTGGTTGGTTTTGTGTTTTGGGCTTTATTTGCAGATATTCGTGATGTTTTGGCGCTAATTAGAGACATTGAAGAGACTGAGATGGAGCTTGAGAGCATGGGAGGCCATAGAGACCAAGTGTCAGAGTGGATCCTCGAGGAAAGCAATTTGGACCGTTGTGAGCGCTACAGGGATTTGGTATAGCGCTCCAAATGGCACAAAAGGGCTCACAAACGGAATAGAACCTTGGAGAGCGCTACACCAAAATGGGTGTAGCGCTACCGAGCAAACAAGGGTCAACAGTCAACGCTGAGGTCAACCGGTCAAAACGACAGTAAGAGGTTCAGTAGCGCTACACCATATTTCATGTAGCGCTACCGAGGGCTTTCAATGCATAGGGAACGGTGGCGTTTTGGTCGTCGCGTGGAGTTAATCTCATTTTTCTCGGATTTTAATTGTAAATAACGGGAGTTCCGTATAAATACCCCTTTTAGAACTCGAAATTAGGGTTACACAATTCATAACTTACGTTTTATTTTCTTAACTTTGGCTGCAAACCTGTGGTATCGTGTTTTATTTTTATTTCAATTATTAAAATCATGTTTAGTTCTAAATTTATGTTTGCTGCATCCGTTGAAAGCATGAGTGAGTAGATTCGTAGAGTGCGGCCGCGGGGCGAAGGCGCCCCGTCGATGTTCACCTCGGGTTTGACATAATTAAATTTTTAAGCAATTTTGGGATACGAAACTTTTCCTAACGAACAAATCCCGGGCATCGCTTGAGTCCTCGTAAGCGGGGCGAAGGAATCCGGAGCCTTCCTCTAGACTGCACACGGAAACTGGTGACAGGTGGTGTGCATTCGTTAGGGAACTTTTTCCTATTTCAAAATCAATTAGTTTAGCGAATTGTGACCTGAGTGAACATTGGTTGGGCTAGTCGCGGACGCTGGAGTTCCCACAACTGTACTCTCTTTCTTTAAATTCATAGTTAAGTAACTTCATTCATCTAGTTAAAAAATCAACCGAATTGCACAAGGGGTGGCTACCTAAGAGCCAGGATAAACTAGGATTCTGTCACTTTTGAGTCAAACACCGTTCGTCCGTCTCTGTGGTTCGACTCCGGTACTTCCGGATATTGTGCTACACCGGTCGAGAGTCCTACACTTGGGACGCGTTTTTAGTTTAATTCACATCCACCCGGTCGGTCAAGCAATAATCATTAAAATCTGATTAAATGGTCTTTGATTTTAGGATTGCTAAAAACTTTGATTTTACCAAATGGCTTCCTAATTTACTAAATCAACTGTTAATTTTGAGCAAATGTTGATTTTATCAGATGAGAAACTCATCCTAATTCCAACGCTCAGAAAATTGCATGATCATTATTTCGTATGAATTTTTTTTTCCAGAATAGTTGGTGCAAGTTATTTTTTCCTCAACAAAGATAGTATTTTCTTAATCAAAAGAACTAAAGGCGTGTTTGAAAACAATTATAAATGGGTGCGGGTTTTTTTTTTCCCTCAACAAGGATAGTATTTTCTTAATCAAAAGAAGTAAAGGCGTGTTTGATAACAATTATATATGGGGGGATTGGTAACGAGGTCGGATTAGGATTAGGATTGGTAATGAGGTGGGATCGGTAATTGCATGTTTGTTTTCCACCTGATAAGAAGATAAGATTGTTATCTAACATGTTTTTACATAAGATAGGATTGGATTATAAGTATCAATTTCCATTTTTGCCCTTGTGCAAAACTAATATATAACAATGATTTTTTTTGCACGGCTAATATATAATAATGATTTTATTTGATATACTTATATATAACAATGATTTTTTTTGCACGGCAAAGAAATTTTATTAATCATATACTAATATATAACAATGATATTACCAATAATCCTATTATTTGAAAAGTGATGTGCCTTCATCGATATGGAATTACCATCTTTCTTACTCCTTATTTATTTATTTATACTTTTTTTTTACAATTAATCTATTTGCATTTTACTTTCATTTATCATGGCACATATTCCCCACTTTGGAAGCATCCAAAGTAACAATAAATAAATAAATAAATGCACACCATAATAACAAACAGTTATCATATGTCTGTACATATATATGCATCTTACAAAATAAGGCATCATAACATGAGTGCAAATTTATTCATCCTCACCTAATGAGGGTGAATAAAACCCTAACACTGATTGGTGGAAAATGTGTGAGGTCTACTAGAAAGTGGTATCATGCTTACCAAAAAAGTGATAGAATCCACCACAAAATGATTAAACTGCTTCACCGTTGAACTATTAATTTTGGGAGATGATGTGGATTTTGTGGACCCTACACCTTTTTCCACCAATCGGAGTGAGAATTTTGTTCACCCTCATTAGATGAGGGTGAACAAATTTGGACTCTAACATAACATATGTAAAATACTTTCGTACAAAAATTTTCAAATTTTTCCACATCGAATTAGTGCAAAAAAACGAAAAAATCGGCGTGGAAATAATTTATTTTTTTGATCTGAAGATAGTAAAAAACAAAAATTTGAAAAGCGAAAAAAAGAGAGGGCATCAATGTCTTTCCCATTTTTAAGGTCTGGTGCAAAGGTTATGGGGTAATTCTGAAGTTGATTTCGCTGATTCAGGGGATATTGGTGCTCAGGGGGGCTATTAATAAGGTGGAATAAGTTTTGGAGTATTCACATGTTGATAATTTTCATAGCTCTGCTCTGATCTGATGTTGGATATCGTATGATTAAACCTCTTCATTGCCGGATTGAACTATTAATTTTGGGAGAGATACCTTGTGGATACTTGTGTTGCTATTCATATTGCTTAGAGTCCCAGGTTCAAATTCTGCTAATGATAAGATTGAGTTGCAGCTGTGGCCGAGTTATGTGGAGCAAGGCTTTGGTTTGGATATCATAGCAATTGGTTTTTGGTCTCTGCTTTCATAGCTGCTGTGTCTTTTTTTCCTTTTCCTGTTTTTCCTCCATTTTTTTTTCTTTCTTTTTTGTCCAGTTCTTCGCTGGATTTCGTTTTGTGGCTTTCCTTTTCCCTCGATGTACCCTTTATCGAGTTTTATTAAATTCTGTTGCCGATCAAAAAAAATATCAATGTCTTTCCCCTTTCAGTCCCTTCGGATGGGACTGGCAGTAACGCCCCTTAGGTTGGGTAATCCCATTCATTTGGGGGATTAGCAATCCCTTGGGAGTCATAATCCACGAAAAAAAAATCCAACCAAACATGAATTCTAAATCCCCCACCTCATTAGTAATTTTATCCCACCGCCAAAGCCCTGCTATCAAACACGCTATTAAGATTACAGAGAATCAGACATCCATATGCCACCCCGTCCAAAAGGAAAAACAAGGATGGGAATGAGAAAGCCAAACTAAGAGAGACTAAATCAAAACAAGCTAATGATGATATAAACTGAAACAAAAACCAAAAAAATGTTCAGCATCAAAACCATCAGAAGCCAATATAATCCAACAGAAGATTGTAAAGCAGCCTAAAAACCCAGCATCTGAATAACATTAATAATTCTCAAAATTTGACTTCAACTTCCCTAGCCAATAAGGAAATTGAGGACCTTAATTTGTTTGTTTTGCATGTTAGAGGTTTTTCCCTAAAAAACAAGTTCTCAAAACCGGTCCTCCAAAACAAGTTCTCAAAACCATTGGAAAGTAAATGATCAGGGTTTGTTAGCTTTGGGTTTTGGAAGATTTCTTCTCAAAAATTGCTTTTCAGGACCGATTCTCAAAATTGATCTTCAAAAACTGATTTCCCACTCTCTCTCTCTCTCTCACACACACACGCACACACACGCGTGCACACACACACACACACAATCTCTCTGTCTCTCTCCATAATGACATCATTGACCCATCCTGACCTTAGCCGCCAGGAAACTTCCACAGCTTGGGGGGAGGCCAACCTTCCCCCTTCTCCCCCCCAGGCCTCCACTTCTTTCCTTCTCCCTCTCTATCTCTCTATCCCTCTATCTCTCTATCCACCCTCCTTCCCCACCCCCATATTTTTTTCTGATCTATCTTTTTTCTACTTATTCACAAAATGATCGGCAAAGTTACTTAGTGGTTGGAAGCAGCGGTTCTGCTGGGTTGATGTCGATGCCATGGTCCTCGACGGATGAGTTCTTGTAACGACCTGTCCGCTTTGGTCGCCCCAGCTCTAAGGACTTCCCAGAAGATCACCCATCCTTGGATTGCTCCAGGGTGAGCACGTTTACTTGTGAAGTACCAATAAGCTTTGACGCCCACACGACTTTAAAAGGTCTTGTGCAAGTTAGGGCATGATTTATTCTCTTATGTCATAGAACTCTGTTGCATCTAGGTGGGTCCTAGGCTGTCACATTCTCCCCACCTTATGATGGAGCGTTCTCGTTGCATATTGGCCCAACGACCTTCTCCCATAAGGTATAACATTGAGTTATGCATAACACTTTGTTCCTACTCCCGAATTGAAGAAGTGGCTCATGCAGATTCTAAAGGTAGCTCCTACCCTGTAGTCCGGGGTTGTGCTCTAATACCAACTGTAACGACCCGCCCCTGCCTTGCACAATATTGTCCGCTTTCGTCGCCCAAGCTCCAAGGACTTCTCAGAAGTTCACCCATCCCTGAATTGCTCTAGGGTGAGCACACTTAACTGTGAAGTACCAACAAACTTTGATACCCTATGGCTTCAAAAGGCCTTGTGCAAGTTAGGGCATGATCTATTCTCTTATGTCATAGAACTCCGTTGCATTTAGGTGGGTCCTGGGCTGTCACAATTCTGCTGATCGCCTTTTTGTATTGTTTCATCCGATAATCGTCATGTGGTCCCCAGATGGCGACGAGGGCAATATTGGTAAAAGTTCTCGCGATTTTTTTCTTTCTCCTCCTCCCCATCTTTTTTCAACCCCCTAACCTTGTTTAGCTGTGTTTTTTCTATTCTTCGTCGTGCGGATGCTGTCTCCACCCTCACGAACTGTCTTTGTCTCTGGTGTGGTTCACTGATCAGATTTCTCTTGGGTTTGTTGATGTTTTGCCTAATGGCGTGAGGGAAGGCATTCCAGCATCGATCTCCCGCTGGGGGTTTCACTTATTGGGTGTCCCTAGTTTCACCTAACGGCTTCGGCAATGGCCGGGTTGTGTCCTTGCGACATCTTTCCAGTGGTGCTGGTTGCCGGTGGTGGCTTGTTGGCGTTGGTCTGATGTTCCGATTGGTGGATGAGCGCTGTTTGTTGTTGGTGGTTGGCGGCGGAAGGATGGCGGTGGAATGGAAGTTATTTAGATGAGTAGGGTTAGGTTTTGGGTATTCTGAGCGTGGGCTTTAATTGATTGATCTAGGGTTTAGACCTTTAGGGTTCTGTGTTGTATTGTATTATTTGGGAATTTTAGGCCTTTAGTTTGGGAATTAACCCCAGGTGTTCTGAGCTTATATTATTGTATTCGGGCACATCAGGCCTTCAGGTGTTTTGGGCTTTGTTCCTTTTTGCGATCCAACCTTGGTTAGATTCCTCTTCCCTTCCCCCGTACTTTAGCTTTACTATGATCGAGTATTGGGAAGTTACACAGTTAAGCTGTGTTTCCCAAATGATAAAATCGGATAAAATGGAAGATTTTATCAAACACATTCCTCAAATGATGAAAGCTAGATTTTATTGAGAAATTGGTAAATAAGACGTTGTGTGGAGATTTTATCAAACTGAATTTTATAATTTGGGAATACCAATGTGATTTTATCACCCTTCCAAATTCAACTAAAATGGAAATTCTTATTTTATCTCATCTTATCATTTACAGAAAACTCAACCTTGGCCAGGTTATAAGTATAAATGATTTTCCTATCTAATTGCAATTACAGTTTGAACATGAAGAATATTAAGATGCCAGCTTTTTCTATTGAATTAAGCACGTGAGATGCTAAGAGTTTTTTAACAAAAAATAATTGCTCCGCATAATCATTACTGTAATGTTTTTGTCAAATCAAACTGATTTAAGGACTAAAATAATGATTTCGAAGTCTGACCGAATGACTTTCTCGAAGAGCTTGGGCTCGAATCTCCATCACTCACACTGCAAGAGTGCAAGACCGGATAATATGAGCTAAAAGTTTATTTACTGCATTTAATTACTTTTGCCAACGTTGTATACACGTGGGACTTTCATGGAAAATACTCCCTCCGTCCCATTTTAAATGCTCCCTACGAATATCCGTGCCATTTTCAAACATTTATATCTTTTAATTGGTAATGTTTTCAAAGTTTTTAAAAATTTTGTCTAATAGAACTAATTGAGATCTATTAAATAAGATCCATATTGCATATATAATACATTATAGAATAAAAACTACATGAGTTTTAAAAAGGCACGCATAACCATAGGGAGCTTTTAAATTGGGACGGAGGGAGTAACTCTCTGTAGTGCTACAGACATCCTCTTAAATTCCAAGGGATACAAATAGTACAATCAGAGAGTCTCATCTGAAGTTTATTCATTTATTCCTTTTCAAATCTTTTGAGAGCATCGCCAACCCACAAGTCTCCAAAACAAAATACTATATATGGTCGACGTCTTGTTTACCATATGTCTCTTCGTTTTGCATAGGTTTTGGGTGGCACATGATTGTCGAGAGTTTGGGTGTCAACATAGTTGGATGTTTACTGTTCTTTGTATTGCTGTTGTGTCCTAGATTCTTTTAACCTTTGTAATTTTTCCAAAGAATAATAAATTTCTTTTGCTGTTAAAAAAAAAGGAGCTCAAATATTCTAAACACCACCGTTGTCTGTGTCAAAATTTTGTTCATTTTTCTATTATCAGATCATTTCACTGGTGCTTTTATGCATTTTTTTATTACGGGTAGTTAATTAGAGGTTCCGTAAAAAAAAAAAAAACGTTATGATCCCATCCCAATGAATTTGAATAGTTATGATTCCATCTCGAAATTTAAAAAATACCCAGAAAGCCCTTATGTAATATTTTGCCCTTTTAAATTTCCTATAGCGTATGAACAGTTTTTCAAAAATTAATGGTCCCAGGAATCATCCCACAATTCTCGGAAAAATTAATTTGGCAGTTTGGGTGACTTTTCCCCTTATTGTGTGTTATACGGTCATGGAATTATTTCCATCCCAAAAACCATCCCAAATCCTCCCAAACAACCCCACCCCAAAATCCATCCCAACCAAGATCTCTCCAAAGCCCTACTTTCTCGGCCAAGAAATCCTCCAAAACCCATCTATTTCAGCAACAAAATCATCCCAAAACCCATCCCAACCCAAATCTCTACAAAAACCCAAATTTCACGGTCAATAAAATCATCCACAAACCTAAAAAAGCTCATTCACCATCCTTCTCTCAGAGATTTCCAGAAACCCACCATCTCATTACCGTTGGTAGCGTCGGGGTTGTTGTCTCGAGGTCCTGCGCGGCCGGAAAAAACGTCGACCATGGCAATTTTTACACCAGAACAAACGCAGATTTTGTAACAGGAGGACGACGAAGGACATCCGGACATGGTTCGTAAGTTTGATTCCCTCACCAAAAAAGAGTGGAGAAATTGAATTGTATAGTATACACGGTAGTGTAAATTAACTAACTTAAACAAACTAAAGGAGTGAAACAAACAGTGTCCCATTTTTATTTATTATTATTTTATTATTTTTAGCAAATATTGTATACATGAGTGAGGATTCGTGGGAAATTAGTGGGTTAACAATTAAAAGAAGTTCAACATTGTTCGCTTAGAAGAACCCATTATGTAAAAGGCGCCGTTAAATGAATCTGAAACTGGTTCGCATAAGCATTTTTGTAATGTTTTTGTCAAATCAAACTGATTTAAGGACTAAAATAATGATTTCAAAGTCTGACCGAATGACTTTCTCGAAGAGCTTGGGCTCGAGTCTCCATCACTCACACTGCAAGAGTGCAAGACCGGATAATATGAGCTAAAAGTTTATTTACTGCATTTAATTACTTTATTTAATTACTTTTGCCAACGTTGTATACATGTGGGGCTTTCATGGAAAATAACTCTCTGTAGTGCTTCAGACATCCTCTTAAATTCCAAGGGATACAAATAGTACAATCAAAGAGTCTCATCTGAAGTTTATTCATTTATTCATTTTCAAATCTTTTGAGAGCATTGCCAATCCACGAGTCTCCAAAATGGAAAGGACAGCGCTACGTTTACAAACCAAATTGCACAGAAAACGTATAGAGAGTTCTCCGAGGCTCACTTTTGGGTCCCACACGAGTGATCCGAACCGTTCATTATTCTTAGAACATTTTTTCGAGGGGTCCCGCAAAATTTCAGCTCAATCGGACGGTTAGAAATGCTTCAACCAAAGTCCCACCGTTTCAATCAAAATTTCCCCTCGGAAAAATGTTCTAAGAATAATGAACGGTTCGGATCACTCGTGTGAGACCCAAAAGTGGGCCCCCGAGAGCTCTCTGTACGTTTTCTGTGCACTTTGGTCTGTACCCATATCTTAACTGAAATGGAAGTCTCCAAAACAAAATACTATGGTCGACGTCTTGTTTACCATATGTCTCTTTGTTTTGCATAGGTCTGGGGTAGCACATGATTGTCAAGAGTTTGGGTGTCAACATAGTTGGATGTTTACTGTTCTTTGTAGTGCCGTTGTGTCCTAGATTATTTTAACCTTTGTAATTTTTCCAAAAGAATAATAAATTTCTTTTGCTGTTAAAGAAAAGAGAGCTCAAATCTTCTAAACACCTCCGTTATCTGTGTCAAAATTTTGTATGTTTTTCTATTATCAGATCATTTCACCGGTGCTTTTATGCATTTTTTATTATTAAGACACCAAAAAAGAGTGGAGAAATTGAATTGAATAGTATACACGGTACTGTAAATTACGTAACTTAAACAAACTAAAGGAGTGAAACAAACAGTGGCCCATTTTTATTTATTACAATTATTTTATTATTTTTAGCAAATATTGTATACATCAGTATGGATTCGTGTGAAATTAGTGGGTTAACAATTAAAAGAAGTTCAACATTGTTCGCTTAGAAGAACCCATTAACATAAAAGACGCCGTTAAATGAATAGTTTGAATTAATCTGAAACTGGTTCACATACAAAATGAAAGAGAGTAAATGAATAACCATTAGATGGGTCGGTCTAGTTGTACTTCTTGAGTTTCAAATAGAGGTGTGAGCTTCGAGTTTACGAAGCGAACATTAATATTGTTGAACTTCTTTTAATTGTTATCCCACTAATTTCCCACGAATCCTCACTAGGCTCAGTTTTCCAAAAGATTTTAGCACCCAGTTGCTAAAATCACCATATTTAAAATCAAAAAATAAAGTGGTTCCGTGTATCGTTTTTCAATTTTTTTCGCACCAAATTAAAGAACTCCAATGTATACAATATTTGCTAAATATAATAAAATAATAATAAATAAAGGGTCTTTTATTGTCAGACCATTGGGCTAACAATAAGGTAACAAGAAAATAAAAAAACACAAACTTCAATGTATTTTTTTCACTTTCCAATACACTTTTACACACTCCTATATAGTATTTTTTACATATTTCAATACACTTTTTAAGCCTCATACTCAGCCCAATGGGCTGATTTTAGAATTTTCTTTACATAATTATAATTCTTTTAGTTCAATGCCGAGCACGTTTGTAAATTGAAAGGAGGAAAGAGAGTGGACTAATCACTGATCAAATCGAAAGGTTTTACCTTTTCCATATCCCAATAATTGAGATTAGTTATATAGAAACACGTTAGCACGTTGAAGATGACACCTAATAAATTTTTAATTGCAGTTATATATGTCTCTCTTCTCGAGCTAATTAAGTACGCAGTTAATTGCTTTCCTTAAATATGCTCTATTTCCTTAGGGATTTTTGTTTAACTTTTTGATGGGCAATTCATTACGGATGATGGACATTTCATGATATAATGTTAAAATTGCAGGTATGTGGTCAATAATACGGATTTGGGGGGCATGCTTTGCAGTGAAAATGGAGTCCATCCCCAGCCGTTGATGATGATCAGTTGGTGTGATTCGAAATGTTTGCAACTTGGAAGATTCGCCGAGTAGAATGGGAAAATGAAATTGATCAAACATCATTCTGATCAAATGATTGGTGACCTTAATTTGTATAGTTCACTGATACAGGAAATTTTCGGTCTTAAATTAAATCCATTATGATTCTATTTTCGTCAAGGGTTTTCTTCCAGCATTCTTATTTTTTTCCCAATAGAAAGGCATTCATTCATATTAAGTCAAATTAATAGCATTCTTATTTTTTTTCCCAATAAAAGGCATTCATACTGGTTAGTGCATAACAGTAGTAATTCTACAAAGGGATGCATTCAATGCATGTTTTGTGATGAAAGTAAAAAAAAAAGATCCCGGAAACCATCATGATGTCTCATCAAATTAAGATCCTTTCCTTTTGTATCAAGAATCCAAGATACAAAAGCCAGTAAAATGGCATATAAGATGGAATTTTTTACAAGAAACCATTGGAACATATTGTGAGCTGACGCGTGCAACGTGGCCCACATGCAATCAAAATGGCTGCAAATTATTTCCTCCGTCCTCATTCATTTTTCCATTTTGAAAGTTCGTGCCACATTTTAATTGATTATATCTCGTAATTTACATTGTTTTACTTGATTTTAAAAACATTGTCTTATAGATTTAATCGAGATAATATCAAACAAGATCCATATTGAATATAAAATTCCTTATTGATTTAAAGTTATAACTAATTTTTTATCCGGTTGGAATAGAACGAGTGACCAAAATTTGGGGACGGAGGAAGTAATTAAATAAAACTTTCACATTCTCATTGACTTGTTCAAGGGCCCAAGAGACTTTGAAGATCAGCACTGTGAATCTAATTTACAAAACTGCAAATGATTAATGACTGGTTTGTGAATCTAATTTAAATCTGATCCCCCAAAAATTGTATCTTGATACTTGATTCAAATCAATTTGGTATTGCTAATGATATCGGTAAGAAATAATATAAGCTTAATGATTCATTGTTGAAAAATTGGCGTGAAGAAGAGTATTGTATGTATATGGGGATGTTGGATTTTCAATGAGATAAAATCAATAAGTGAAAGATTGGGATGTCTTAGGGTTGATAGGGGGATGTTGGATTTTCAGTTCATAAATAACATGGAAATGCTTAAGATAACTATGTTGGGCAGAAGATATACATGGTCAAATTTTTTAGGAGGTGAATATTCAGAGGAGACTTGGCAGATTATTCTATATATCCCAAGAATATATGGTCGGATGAATCTAACAATTTTCAGTGGGGTTTTGAACAAAGTAATCTCAGATCACTGCCTCGTTATGATTTCCAATGAATCTAAAGAATGGGTACCTAAACCTTTTAAATTCTCGAATGCTTGGCTCCTATCAGTTGAGGAAAATAGAGGAAAGGGATAAGACGACAAGATTTCTGGGCATGTGACAAGAGGATAGAAATTTTATGTAGACAAAAATCAAGAGCAAATTAAGTGGTTAAAATAGTGACATAGAAATAACAAATATTTTCACGTTACTGCAAACAATAGGTACGGAAAAAAAGGTACGAAATAAATTTTATTGGGAACAGTGTAGATAAAAATTTAATCAAGCAAGCTGCTGTGAATTACTTTAAAGCTATCAAATAATTAATGGAACAGATATCTAGAGACAAATCTCTTGTGGAACCTGATAGAGAGACACAAACCCTAAAAGATGTAAAATCATTCACGGAACGACCTAGATTGAAGGGTTTTTTTTGGAAGACAAATTCAACATGAAACAAGACTGACTTGGAAGTACCTTTTGTGTCTGAGCAAATTATGGTTGCAGTTGAGGAGTGCTGTGCTTTCGAAGCTCCAAGTCAGGATGGTTTCAATCTAGCTTTTGTCAAGAAAGCCTGTACGTAATATTATAATCAAGAGAGATGTTTTCTTATTTTTGACAAAAACTAAGAAAAGAATGGAACTCAGGGTCTGATGCTGAAGCTTGATTTTGACAAAAACTCATGATTGTGTGAGTTGGCCTTTTTTGTTTAAGATGGTTGCCAATATGGGATGTGGTGATTAATTGATGAATGGATTAAAGAATGTGTGTCTACTGCATCTTTGTCTATTTTGATGAATGGATTAAAGAATGTGTGTCCACGTACTAGACAATGTAGTATTGCTAATTATGCTTTGATTTGCCAATTGATTTCAAGTATGACTGCAAAACATTGTAAATCGTGAATGCATTTTTGCACTTAAGTAGGAGCAGAATAGGTGGGATACGAAGCACCAGCTTTCCACCAAGAAACATATTTCAAAAACACAAACTGAGTCATATCAGCAAACTAGATTCTAACATGGCCAACACTTAGACCATCTTCCCGCATGAGTAGTCTAACAAATGGGGGAACTTCTGCGGTGACCATACGAGCAGAAAAAGTAGTTTTCCTCCTTAATTTAGTTAAAAATTAAGGGAGGCTGGCTAATGTGAATGCTCTTAGGAGTAAAATATTTTTTGACCGGTAAGAGTGCAAACACTACTTCCGGTAAGAATACATTCTCACCTGTCAAAAAGCACTCCTATATCGCCCGCCCATTAGGCTAACAGTAGATTTTCCTTAAATAAAGCTAAGATCAAAGTAGATGCTCAAATTGATGCTTCATTCCTTTTTTTATTAAGCTCCCAGCTTCAAATCTTCGTCTAGCAGCAATGATATCAAAGATTCCTAAATGTCGATTCTCTCTTGAAAAAATCCCATTTGATTAATCAAATTATTAGCAATAAAGAGGACCACAATCTGTTGCTAGTGGATATATTTTTAGTTTAAATGACTCACATGGCATCAATAATGTTAGTTTTAAATTTTTGAAATCTTCAATCCGACAGAGAGCTGGATATCCAAACCTTTTGGATAACGAACGGGAATTTATATCTTGTTAAGGGCACCCCTGTCAGTTAGGTTTGAAACAGGTCCTTTTTATTGATTGGGTTTCACTCCATATTCAGTGGGTCCTTAGTTTAGGAATCCATTGCTTTTCTTGACTTTTGTATTTAAGTGCAGCAAAGTACACGTTATCCTAGTAAGGATCTTGACCACCAGTCCACAAGTGATAAAAAAAACTCTTTTGGGGATTTCATTCGGCAGGAAAAAGATATGAAACTATCATATTAAGCTATTCCTTAAGTTGTTCTTTTCCAAGCGCTGGCAATGTATGTTACTCCCCTCCGTTCCTTTTATAGTGTTTAACTTTTTATTTTGGATTGTCCCTTAATAAGCGACTTGGGGGAGGTGCTGTGCACAGCCGTGCTATACACGGTGCTGTGCAACCCTCGGCCGTTGGATCGAGTTTTGGACGGCTCAGATGCGTTCGGCAATTATCCTTTAATTTTGATTTTTTTTTACGATAAAAAATCAAAACACATCCGAGCCATCCAAAACACGATCCAACGGCCGAGGGGGTGCACAGCATCATGCACAGCACGGCTGTGCACAACACCATTTCACTTAATAAGTGTGTTTTTTGAAAAGTTAGTTGATATATTTTATATTTTGCCCGTAAAAGTAGATTCATTTTTGAAAAGTTAGTGGGTATAATTATATTAATAAGGGTAAGTAGTGGAAAGTAGATGTAAAAGTTGATATGAGAGAAAATAAGTTGGAATTACGAGGCTACACACTTAAATTTTTTATTTTTGGTTTGGTCATCAGGTTTGTCTGTACCAGCTTGCATGCACCTCGACTAGATTTCCTCTTTGGTCCAGTCAAAGACAAACCATCGCTAGGACTGGAGAATTTACAAGAGAAGCTCTGACGGCCTGACTCCAAGAGGTACTTGTCAAGTTTTAAGATCAAAGTCGGGTCCTTGTCATGGACTTGTTAAGCAAATTTCCAAATCCTATCGTCCTTTTCACAAAGGATACACCGTTAAAAGAATCCTCGAGGATTGGGGCAACCTTGGGAAGCCGTTAAACTCAGTTTAGGAGACTTTAAATCTATAGAGTTTGAGATACCTTCGGTGTTTGTCGTGCTCATACGGCTGCCCGTGTTTCGAAATAGCCTTGAGGTTATTAGTATATGAATTGTAACAACAATATTGCTCTGTCTCGGATTGTTAATAAAAGCGACTATCTCTGGTTCCAACGAAGTTTGGAATTTACCCTCCCAAGTACTGACTTACCTGGGGTGTTAGAAATCTTTTGTGCAATGGCCTTAAGTGAGAATCGAAACTGGTAGACTTACCCTAGGTTAGCCTTAGGATAACCTATAGGATATATGTTAGGAAGAATTTAAATCCATAGAGTTTGCGATACCTCTAATGTTTACCGTGTTTGTATGGCTCCCCGTGTTTCGGGCTAACCTTAAGTACATTTGTATCCGGATTTTTACAACCTTATTACTCCGTCTTGGATGGTCACATAGGACATTGGCTTTTATTCCAACGAAGCTTAGAATTTAAGCTGGCTGTGAATTGTGACTTGCCAATGGTTGTTGATTCAAGCATCCATATAATGTCTTAAGTGAGACCGAGATTAGTTGTCAAGATCTTAGGATGACACACACGACGACACATGCACAACATTTTCTTCAATAAAACCAGGGGCAAAATGTAGATATTGCATCCTTCCTTCAAGAATAGTTCTTCCAACATTCACATAAACCACCATAGCAAATTTCTTTTGTGACCGACTAACTCTAAGCATGCATGATAGGAATCGAGGGGTTCAAGATGACTGTGAACAGAAACTAACTTGACCGAAACCTCAAGACATGGATGTTTCGGCTGAAATCGAGGGGCTCAAAATGGCTGTGAACAACATGGGTAGATAGATCGACAATCAAATCGCCTAGCTCATGATCATAGTGCAAGACATCCGTGACCGTCTCCCACCGGTCCAAGGGAATCTCTAATAACCCAATCTCTAATAACCCAGAGAAAACCTACAAATGGCCGCAGTTTTGGCCAAGATCTCTAACTACAAGAATTTGTCATTAACAAGCAGAGTTTCTTCCCCAACGCCAACTGTCCTGACCTCGAGAAATTCAAGGACACCAGTAACTTAAAGCCACACCCCTCCCTGTGGGACGTTGAAGAGGGCGATCTCACTCTAAAGGCCAAAAGAGTTTGCTCCGACAATAGAAACACGCTGTTTGGCAACAAAAGTTATGCAAACACCACTTGAAGCACCACAAACAAAAACTCCAACCAAACTAAGCCAATCAACAATATCATAACCCAAAATTAATCCCCCTAAAGACCAAACAAAATCCTTTTCCCAATTCTCAGCGCCCTTAGCCTCAGTCTATGAGAAGCTTGTCATGGCCGGTTTCCTCAAACCACTCCCTCCAACTCTTTTACCTCAAAAGCTCCCACCATACCACAACCCAAACGCCTTATGTGCCTTCCCTCAAATGCCCGGTCATGTTACCGATCAATGCTACCGCCTCCGCCACAAGAGTCAAGACCTCATCAACAATAGATTCTATTAGTTAAATACAACACCATATCGCACTCCAATCCCCGCATTGACTCCACCATATTTGACGATAAACCATTAGACATGGGAGAATGTTGATGGGAAGGATGAAGCGTTAGTGGCCATGCAGTTGTCCAATCTTCCATGAGCCTTGGGAGTTTTCAAATTTCAAGTCAAGTTTTCGCTTTTGATGACTCAGTTTGTACTTCGAGTCTGTTTGTGTTTCTGCTTTTATGCATGTATGTTTTAAAATTCGAGTCTGTAATGTCTTGTTATTGTCAAGAAAAAGAAAAGCCAAAAATGAGAGTTAGTTTCATAGTTCCGAACTATGCACAACCTGATTTTTTGCAAAAGGATATGTAGGCAACCCTTAGTGGTTCGACCGTTTCAAAAACCAATGCCATTCCTTGCTATGTTGATGTTGTCATAATAAACTTGAATTTTTGAAATAATCCTCAAACTTGGGATTGTTTTTCGCCATCGTTTGAGAATCACGATAATCACTTCGAAACGTAAGAAGGGTTTTGATCGAACCCTCACCCCATGCAAGAAGAAGGATTTTCAAAGGGCCATTCTCCATAAAGTTGAATCATAAACATTTTATAAATCTCATAAACATCTAGTAAAGACCGACTTTCAAGTTGGGCGAGGGAGGATGATGTAAAACCCTTTCCCACTCGAAACCTAGCTCCCGAACATAAGATATTATGATGATGACGGACTAGTAAATAAAATTTTATCCAAGAATGAGGCACGAATCATTCAAGTTCGGTTCCTCAGGGACAATCGGTCAAAATTTTGGTGGCAACTCTGAATTAAATCCTCCGGAGGGGTGTCCATAGAGCTCAAACCCATTGAAATTTCACGAGCGCGAATCTCGTGAAATTTTGCAAGCCGGAGGTGGTCGCTGGCCGGAAATGGAGGTTGGGAGGAGGTGGGAGGGAAGTAAAGTGTAAATTTGTATTTGAAGGGTAAAATGGTAATCTTCATCATGAGATTGTACGTAGACGTAAATAAAAACTGAGTGCATCCTTAATGGGAATTAAAGTTCATTTTTCTATCCTTAGAGGTAATTTGTTGTTTTTCTAGTCGGGCTGGGTCAGTGAATAGCCCTAGGTGGGTGTAGTTTTAAATGGGTGGTGATGGTTAGTCCAATTGGGTGTTGGATAAGCATAATCTATGAATGCAAGGGCTGAAAATATAAGGGATTGAAAAACTGAGCCCTTTTTAATATAGATAATAATACTAAAATTATAAACCCTTGTTGAGAAATTCTACCAAGGTTAGTGCTAGCTAGTCACATGGGTTAGGTACTCTAGATTGAGCTAGGTTGAGTTAGGTTAGTGCTATACGGTGCTTTTTGATGCAAAAATGCGTGGGTCCAAATTAATACATACCATGAGCTATTTTATTAGACAGAAATTAGGCTACGGATTTTATTTTATTTTTTGGTAAAAAAGAATAGGACCAAAATTAGGGCCGTTACAGTCAAAATCCAATCTAAAAATTCACTAGAAAAACGAAAACAATTTGAATCTTAAATGAAGAAAAGTCCCTACGAGTACAACTGGTAAAAAAAAAAAAAAAACAACTGGTAAAAGTTTATTAAAAGGATGTAAAAGTTTATTACAAGGATGTCAAGTTGTTTTTTGCTAGTAATTAAGCTAAAAGCGGTAAATCAAGCCGCAATTACTGACTTATGTCTCTATTTTGCTACCAGGTGTCACTTGTGAGTCTAAACTTGCCCCCACTAGGGAAAAAAAAGTTTCAATTCCGTCCCTACTGTTAATTTTAGTTGTTCTTTTGGGAGGACTAAAATTACTCGATCTTATGCCTCAATAACAAAAACAATTTCCGCACTAGTGCATGTCACAAATTTATCTATATTTTGTATCCGAACCGTTTGTTATCGTGCGTGCAAAATGAAATTTGAACAGTTCATCCAAGCAACGGACGACCCGAATGTGCATAACATCTGCTGTGCACGGAGCTGCACAGCAGCAACCACAGATCTGCATGGGACAACAACATTATCTATATCTATATATACGATTAATGTAAAATATGATCCGCTTGTAGAGAAGCCAGCCGCATCTTAAATAGAAGTCCACTCATGAGACAAATTGGTTCTACCAATAAATACTACTGGATGAGTAAAATATGTTCCTGCCAACTCATCGCCTCAACAAATTTGCAACTCATCCTCTGTTCAATTCCTACTGGATGAGTCAGTGTCCCAATACTCTTATCCTTTGCACATTTCCCCGTTAAATTCATACATTTACTATTCGGGTCTACAAAAATATGTGGAGGAGAGGTGTTGAGGCACCGCCACCACCATATAATTTTTTCAACGAAACCCTCCGATCCATTGGAACTCATTACTCCGTATCAATGAAATCTCTTCAACCCCACATGCAGAAATAAAGATTATCCGGTGCATAACTGCATATCACGAACACCATAAGGACAGTACGACTTAAATCAGGATCGACTAATTACGATCAGATAGCATGAAATGATATTACAAGCAAAATGTAGATATTTGCATCCTTCCTTGAAAAATAGTTCTTCCCGACATTCACATAAACCACCATAGCAAATTTCTTCTGTGACCAACTAACTCTAAGCATGCATGATAGCCCGAAAGGTACTATCAATTTCTCTGTAGTTAGTCTATGAACCATAGAGAGTTTTGCTTTGACTTTTAATGAGAGATCCTGTTAGTGGACGACAAAATTAGTCTCTCACGATTAAATAGTCGAGATGAGTATAAACTGACCCGAATACCCTATTATAAAAAACAATCTACGATAGTCAATTTGGTAATGAAGTATATCATCATGTAGAATCAAAGTATAAACTGGTCATAACCCCAACGGGGTTGTCGTAGCGGTTAACGACTTTCCTCCATGGAACTTACCGCTCCAAGGTCGTAGGGTTGATTTTTCTCGACAACGATTTGTCTTCACCTCACACAAACACAAGGAAAGAGCTGTGGGATGGGTTGAAGAAATCAATTCATCCGATTCATTGGTACACTCTTCTATACAAAAAAAGAAGGAAAATTCTACAATCAGCCTAATAGGCTATCGTTAAGGTTTACAAAATATGTATTGAAATGTGTGAAAAATGTATAAAAGTTTGTGAACGTATTTTAAGATGTGCAAAAGGTAAAATAGAATGTGTGTTTTTTTGTCTTTTTCTTTGCTTATTGTCCCGTTAGGTTGACAATAGAAGGACCCAAAAAAGAAACTCCTAATACGCCTCATTACGTAGATATTTATACTTGTTACGATCGATTTTAGATTATAAAAAACTCAATGTTCATGTCACTATTCACGGTAATATACCAAAACAGAAAAAACAAAATGCAAAATTTTAGGGAACAAGTACCAAAATCATATTGTACGCCCTTTTTCAAGGGGGTGTTCAATAATTTCGATGTGTTCCTTTCCTAGTAAGAAACATTAAGCATTAAGCAAAATTAGGTCATGTTTAATCGGCCGGATTAACAGTCAAGGAATAATATTACCTTTCCAGTAAGAAACATTAAGCAAAACTAGGCCATGTTTACATAGGTGGAGAAACGGTGAAGTATTTCTAAACACAAGTAATTTCGTGTGACTAACTTTGAGTGATTACTGAATGCCATGCACATTGGCTATGCTAGCTATTGTATATTCACATATTTGGTATGACTACTTGTCTTACGGAAATGTTAATGCTTTTCACCAAATGTTTTATTGAGAAATCGAAAATGACATACCAATTAGGGGTTTACAGTCCAATCACAAAGTCTAGTCCGATCAATTAAACGAGCCCTAGAGATGAGATATTTGGACATCAATTAAATTAAGATTTGGTGCTTACATTAGAGTGTCATATCATTGGTAGTTCCAACAACAGCTCAAACGCCAACGTTTTGTAACTTGAAATATTTAATCCCAGTTTCCATCGATGACATCAGTCAATTTTTCTTCCAGCATGGATAGATCAACGCATGTCGGATCACAGACCTGCAAGGGTTGATATAGAACATGTTTAAGATGCGATAAAAGTGTACCTGAAGTACTAAACACATCAAATTTTTTCAATTAAATGTTCACCAATAGAGCGAGGGGAAACTAGCTAGTCGTTGAGCTTTTTTTTTTGATCGGCAAAAAAATTTATTAAAGAAGACTTGACAAAGGGTATATCAAGCCGGGGGAGAGGGGAAGGGAATCCAACCAAGGTTGAATAAAGAAAAGACACCTAAAAAAGCAAAGCCGAATAACACCTATAACAAGGGAACCCAAACTCCTAAAGCAATCAAAGATCCAAACCCAAAATAGGCCCCATGACCAACCTCAAAACCTTCCAGATGACGACCTGCTATAGAAACCCATAAACAAGGAATGGGGTGCCTTTGAAGAGCATCAAATCTATTGAAATCGCTCGCTATCATCTCCTTTATCTTTATCCTCAAGTTATCACTATCCGAGTGAACCACCCCCAGACGATTTCCAGTGACAAGAGTTTCATGAAATTCCTTCTCAACATCCAATATTCTTTGGGTGTCAAGAGACTCACTATCATCCATATTATCACTCTTTTGAATGCTCAAGCATTCATCAAAGAATTGTCTTCAGATTCTTTTTGAGCTTGGTGGTATCTTACGATTGTAATATCCGATTTGGCTAAGTATTAGCTAAGCCAGTAATTTTTTTTTTTGAATTGGAAAAAGGATAGGAAGGGGCATCCAGCATATCAATCCTCTTTGGGCGTGACCATAGGAGTTCCCGTCGACTCGTTGCGGAATTTATGGTTTGAGCTATAGCTACTTTCTAAAAATGCGGTGTTGTTACCATAGCACCACCTGGTGTTACACGGTCTTGGGTAAAACTCAACCCCAAGAGTTAGCTCATGAAGTGATGGTGCCTTGACGCTTTTATATTTCGTATTACATTCGTACCCAAGCGATGTAGGACTTCGCTACACACCTTCCCTCACCCGCAGCGTGCTCAATCGACAGCACCTACCACATGCAGAGACACGCACCCTACCCATCTCTGGTACCCAGTTCTGATACCATGGTAAATCATCCAACTCAAAATCAATTGGCCACCGAGGCTCATATACTAACTTTGGAGGTTATAACTAAACAATGTGGGACAAACTCTAACACTCTCCCGCACGTGCGACCCATGACCCGCACGTGGAGAGGTTAACAACAGATCCACAACATTGGGATCATAACGAAACATGGTGCACTTATGACACAAACAACGGGGCAATAACCAAGAAAGTCTTGTCCAAAATCCTACGAAAACCTAGCTATGATACCATGTTAATGGGTCTTGGGTAGAACTTAATCCCAAAAGTTAGCTAATGAAGTGAGGATGCCCTCACGCTTATATATTTCGTATTATTTTGGTATCCATGCGATCTGGGACTTCACTTCACACATGGGTGCTAGATGGGCAAAGAGTCTTCCATGCTAATGCTATAGTTGGATGAACTTGAACCTGGGCGCATCATGTACGTGAGAGGGGAAGTATTTAAGCGCACTCACCCTTGTCATCTAGGCTACCACCTTTGGTGGTTCGCTTAGCCAGTGTTGCACACCCTTTCTTTGCAGGGCTAGTCTTAAGGGTGGGATTAATCCAAGATTTTGCAAAGAAAACTTAAATGAAACCCTATATTTAGAGCTACAAGTCTACAAATTTTTCAGCGACAATACCTCAGATTTAATCACGTGAAGTAAATTCTTGTTTATATGAGTGGAAACACAGCTAACAACATCAAGTCCATCTTCAACCAGAATTTCAAGCACTCTTGATACCTGAAACCCTTTGCCTTCAACCCCTTCATTAATCAAAATCTCCACACCACCCGAGCACATGCTCACTGTAACCCTATTGGAAGAACAACTTTCTGAGCTTCCGGTTGCCTCGGTATTACTAGCAACGGAATTGGACGTATTCTTTAGCTTATCTCTCTTGATACTCAGCTCCATGTTATTCTTCTGCAATTGCTTGATGTAATTCACGGACTCGTTCATGTGATCGCATATCGAACGCTTTCCCTGAGAGCAAAAAAAAAAAAAGAAGAAACATCATAAACCTAAGACTAGATTTCTTTTGATCTTTTTTCGTTTTTTTTTAGAGCAGATCAAATTGTCCCTCATTCCAGATTCCCAATAGAGTATGGGAAATAACAACTTAATTCTTGGAGAATTTGAAGATTTCTTTGAGAAATCCAAAAGTATTTGTCCCTCCCTTACCTCAACTCCCCAATCATGTCTCCCTATTACATGTTTTGTGATTTTCACAACTGATTTGTTCCACACACTAACTTATTCTCAAATTGATTTAAAAATTAATTTATTATACTTTACGAGACAGATTATTATCTCAAAAAGCCAACTTAGGTCAGTTTCTGGAACAAGGTCTAGTACCGTTGATATAGAGTAACGATTTTTCGGACAAAAGATCCGGGAGTTGAGTTAGGGGAGGAACAAATTTTTATATAGAAAATCAAGGCAAATGAGAATCCCCTGATCACATATCCAAGTATATAACTTGAAAAAAGGCAGTACAATTTGAAACCATAAGAAGAAAGAGAAGGAGAGAGAGAGAGAGAGAGATCAAACGGGGTTTTCTTACCTTGACATATTCAAGAGGAAGTAAAGTCCTCAGCGAAGCATAAAGCTTAGCCATTTCCTGCCTCCTTTGCCTTTCCACGTCTCTATGTGTAATGGTAGTAGTTGTACAACTCCCATGCTTATCTTGTAATAATTTCTTTCTCTTTCTTTTTCCTGCTGGAGGAGTACTAAGTAGACCAGTGGTATCCAGAGAAGCATGGGAAGATATCAGATCTTGTTCGATTGAGGAGATCTGAAACACCAGCTCATCGCTTTGTTGTAAAGAAAACATCTTTCATAGAAAAATTCGATCAAATCTTCTTCTTCTTCAGATTAATGAAAAGGGTTACTTGATTATTGAATCGATTAAAGGAAGAGATAATGGTAAAGAAAGAGATACGGCTGTTAGGGTTTGAGATCTTTGATTTCCTCTCAGATCATATGAGAAGCAAGATTCCCTGAAATCCCTCCTTTATAAAATTAGCAATGTGATGGTATTTCAGCAATGACTCACCAGGCATTTTTTTTTTAATTTTTAATTTTTTTTGGGGTAAGGTTTGTAGGTGTTAGCTGTATTATTGTAACCCCACTCATACACAACATTCACACTTTGGTGGACCAGCATGCTGCTGGAATGGTCTGCCCTCTACACTCACGTTTGTTTTTTTTTTTTTGATAAATACACTCCCATTCGTTGGTCTAACTCTTGAAGGGAAAGTGACTTACAAACAGAATGATTATATCTATTTTTTTATTGATTGGAATTATTGATAGCACCGCGTTGCACAATTTCAAGAATTTGATTTGAACTAAAATTGAGATGGCAAAATATTGGTAGTCCATCTGTTCCAAATATTTTGATCTCTTTTGAGGAATCCAATTAGTCGCAATAAGACAACCTCATTTTATAGACTACTTACTTTATATCAATTATCTCACAACAAACGTACACGAGTACCATAACACAAGTACCCTTAAAATATCTTCTGTAGGTCCTTTTGAATTTATGTTCACATGTGCGTCTTCACTCTTTCAATGGTCTCGTGCACGTTGTGACATCAAAATCTGATTAATTCCAACACTTGGAAAATTCATTGTTCTGTATGAATTTTTTTTTCCAGAATAGGTGGTGCAGGTTTTTTTTTACTTAACAAACAAAAGGATTTTATTAATCAAAGGAACTAATGTTACAGAGAATTGTCGGACAATAAGCACACATAAAGACAAAAAAGACTGTGGGCAAACACCAGCAGCCCTACTAATGTTACATTGTGTATGTGATCTTGTGCTTGGGGTGCTTGTGGGCCTTTGCTTGTTCTTATGGTTCTGCAAGGTATATCAGTGAGTGTTCATGTTGTTGGAATGTGTTTTATGGAAATTGGCTGCATATAGTAGGGCTGCTGGTGTTTCTGCTGGATGTGTATTCATTGGAATGTTTTTAGGAGTATGATCATGTATATGGTTCTGTTAGTGTGGGTTGTTTCTGGGTATGAACCTCCATTGATAGTTTGAGGCTGGATTAGCTTTTTTCGATCAAAGTGGAGGTGTTTCATCTAGTGCAGATCATGTTCCTGGTGAGACCGAAGAATGTTTCTGCAGATTTTAGGCTCTGTTTCTGCTGACGTATTCTCAGGTGGAGCTGCTACTGGAGTTCAAAGGTGTCGTCTGAGATGTTTGAGGCTTTTGGAGATCTATGTGTCATATTCTGGGTAGCTGAGGAGTCTATTTTTGTCCTTGATTTTGCTTGTTGTATATTTTGTTCCCTCATGTATCTGGTTGGATTGGCACCTTGCCAATCCTTTGTTTTTTTTTCCCGTTTGGGTCCATTGTGGCAGATGATTGTCGGTTGCAAGGGTGCCAACCTTGTTGGGATGCTCGTTTGCCGTAGTGATGCCTTTTTTCTTTGGCTCCCTTTAATCTTTGTAATGTGTTTTCAAAGATTAATAAAGTCCCTTTCGCCGATCAAAAAAAATAAAGACAAAAAAGACACTCACACATCTTTCAAATATTTTAATACACTTTCATATTCCATCCGTTAGGATTTGTTAGTCCATTTTGGGAGTTTTGCCACTTTTCAAATGGTCATATCTTATAATTTATAACGTTTTATGTAATTTTTAAAACGTCGTCTTATAAAACCAATTAAGATTTATCAAACGAGACCCATATTTGACATATAATTACTCACCAATTTAAAGATATAACTAAATTTTTATCCGGTTGTAACAGAACGAGAGTACTTTTTTATAAATTTTTTACATATTTTAATACTATTTTTTAAACCTTAGTGTCAGCTCAATGAGCTGACTTTAGAATTTGCCTGTAATAAACTTAGGATTTGTTTGGTTTGGGTTTTGAGAGAGGGTTTTAGGGGTAATAAGTAGATAGAGATAGAAAGAAAATTTACTAGGGACCATGGATGGTGAGTCTTGAGATCCAAATCGAACAAGGTGTTAGTATATTCAGATGCTTCCATATACTCCTATTTACTGTGTTGATGCTTTTCTATTGAATTAAGCACGTGAGATGGTAAGATTTTTTTAACCAAAGATAATTACCCCGCAAAATTATTAATGTTTCTGTCAATTCAAAGTTCAAACTGATTTAATAATTCAGTCTGACCGAATGACTTTCTCGAAGAGCTTGGGCTCGACTATCCATCAATCACACTGCAAAACCGGACAATATGAGTAAAAGTTCATTTACTGTATTTAATTACTTTTATCAACGTTGTATACATTCATGGGGCTTCATGGAAAATTAATGAGCTTTAACAAATAAAGTGAGTTCGACATCTCTCTGTAATGCTTTAGACATCCTATTAAAAGCCAAAAGATACATGTAGTACAATCAGAGAGTCTCATCTAAAGTTCATGCATTTAGGTAAGGTTTGGCTTAAAAACTTGAGTGGCTTATTTTCGTGTTTATTTGATTATTTTTTTGCAATTGTATTTAAAAAATTGAGAGTTCTAATCATAATCTCTTACTTTTTTGGATTCCTCTCGTCAAGACGAACCAATAATACTAAAAAAATCGATGCAAAACTAACAAACGCAAAAAAAAAATTCAAATAAAGACAAAAAAAAAAGAAGTTAAGCCAACTTATTTAGCCAAGCCTCACCTTACTCCTTTTAAAATCTTTTGAGAGTATCGCCAACCCACGAGCCTCCAAAACAAAATACTATGGTTGACGTCTTGTTAACCATCTGTCTCTTCATTTTAAGGTTCGGAGTGGCACATGAATGTCGAGAGTTTGGGTGCCAACATAGTTGGATACTTATTCTCTGTGTTGCCGTCGTGCTCCAGATTCCTTTAAGCTCAAATCTTCTAAACACCATCGTTACCTGTGTCAAAATTTTCTACCTTTTCGATTATCAGATTATTTTACCGGTGCTGTTCTGCATTTTTTTTTTATACGGTTGTGTAAATTAACTAACTTAAACAAACTAAAGGAGTGAAACAAACAGTTAGCAAACATTATACATCAGTGAGAATTAGAGAAAAAATAGTGAGTTAATAATTAAAGAGAATTTGACGTCTAATTAACCTCGAACCTCACACTCACACCTCTCCTTAAAGGCCAAGAAGGACAACTTGACGAACCTCACACTCACACCTCTCTTTTATTTTGTATGTGAACACAGTTTCTAATTATTTCAAACTATTCATTTAACGGCGCCTTTTACATTCCTAATTATAAGCCCATTAATTCAATGTGGAGCACGTTTCTAAATTGAAATGAGGACAGAGACTGGATTAATCAAAAGGTTCCTTTTTTATATATATCTCAATAATTGAGATTAGTTATAAAGAAGCACGTTAGCACATTGAAGATGACACCTAATCAATTTTTAATTGCAGTAATGCCTCTCTTCTCGAGCTATCATACCCACTAGCTAATTAAGTCAGCAGTTAATTGCGTTTCCTTAAATATGCTCTATTTGTTGAATATATGTCTTGAATTCAAGACGTTCGAAGAAAGGTACAAAATTGAGTGCGAAAAGACGGTCGCAGCATCTATGGTCCGGACCATTGGTGTTGAATGTGTGGGGCTGCGCATTTTTAAGAGGGATTTTGACCTTTTTTTTTTACTTTCTTATAAATAGGAGTCTTGTGGCCTCCTAGGGTTTTGTCTTAAGTTGGGTTTGAGATATCTAGGGTTTGTAGTTGTCTCTTTCGTGTGTGTGAGATGTTTGATGCTCTGTATGTCGCACTTCAGAGATTTGTTCCTATCGTGTGGATGTTTTAAGTGAGAGTTACGGGTATAGCCGGCTCTGTGTATTTCTCTCAGTTTTAGTGAATTCTCTTGCTCTTTTCCCGTAGGCGTACCTCTAGATTTTCGTGCTTGGGTGGGAACCACGTAAATCCTTGTGTCTTGTTTTCTTGTTGGTGTGTTTGTAATCTGAACTTTGGGGCATGTTCGGTTGGGGTTTTCAGACTGGCTTTGAAAACCCAGCCCAGTTCGGTTTCCCAAAATAGTCCTCTGCCCTTTTTGCTGGTCTTTGTCTGTCACTGCTTTTTGCTGGGGCAGACCTAAGGTGTATCCGAATACATGGTACAACCATCCTGACTTTGACACGCGGCGTCTTAATAGAACGTGGAATCAGGTGTGAAGGCCGTATGTGAAATGTGGACCATTGGATGTGAATAGTCAGAGTTGCCGGAGGCAGAGGTGTGTGGGGTCTCATAATAAATGAATCTTTTTTTAGGTCAAGAGACAGTGAGATGGACAATATTAATTATTTACTGGTCTTCGTACAACTTTTGAAACCCATGAATAGGCAATGAGGTTCTCAAGACCGGGTTCTCAAAAACCCAACTGAACAAGGGGGTTTCGACACAACTAATTGGTATCAGAGCTCCGAGTTCAATTCGAGGCTTTCGTTTTCCACTGCGTAGGTTATGCATTGGTGTGTCTTGATAGCGACTCATTTCGAAGTTTAGTGCAACAAGGAATATACAAGGCTTTGTTGGGGGTAAGTTGAAGAAGCCTGTTGGTATGTAGGATGGTGTTTTCGAGGATTTCTGTACGAAGGTTATATTAGGAGTATGCAAGAGGGCATACGAGGCTCTGCGGTAGAGTTAGTTAACTCCAGGTAGAGTTTGAGCACATCTTCTTTGGCATCAGTGATGGGTGCATGTGGTCGACGTCGACATCGACATTTATTAGAAGATGGTTGCTCGTTGGTGATTAACTCTGTGAGGGGAGTTGTGGTTTCAATCTCAAGGTGGAGCTTGTGGAGGCACGTGTGGCTGTGTTTACTCAGTAGTGGAAACAAGGTCAAGCAAGGGTGCATGCGCCTTGTTTGTTGGTGTCGTTGATGTGAGCCCCGTATGGGGCTGCCCCGTGGGGAGCATTGTGGGGAAGAGCGAGTTTTGCGAGGATTGCACTATATCGTTGGCTTGGATGAGAATTCAAGTCAAGGTGGAGATTGTTTAAGATATGCCTTGAATTCAAGACGTTTGAAGAAAGGTACAAAATTCGGTGTCAAAAGATGTTTGTAGCATCTTCGGTCCGGTCCATGGTGTCCGTGGTCCTGACCACGGGTCTAGAAGGTTGCAGCTTCCGTGGTTCGGATCACGGGTACCATGGTCCAGACCACAGTTGCTCAATGTGCGCGGCTGCGCATTTTTAAGAGCGTTTTTTACCTAAGTTTTGTATTTTCTTATAAATAGGAATCTTGTGGCCTCTTGGGGTTTTGTCTTGAGTTAAGATTTGAGATATCTAGGGTTTGTAGTTGTCTATTTCGTGTGTGTGATATGTTCGATGCTCTGTAGGTCATGCCTCAGAGATTTGTTTCTAGATATCACGTGGATGCTTCAAGTGAGAGCTACGGGTATAACCGGCTCTATGTATTTCTCCCCGTTTATAAGGAATCATCTTGCTCTTTTCCCTAAGACAATGTAATATTGCTAATATTGTATTGATTTGCCAATTGGTTTCGAGCATGACTGCGAACGTAGATGATCAAATTGATGCTTTCTTCAATTCTTCCTCTTTTTTCTTTGCTAAGCTCCCCATCTTCAAATCTTTTTCTAGTACCACTGATATCCAAGATTCCTAAACGAGGATCCTCTCATGATAAAATCTCATTTTATTAATCAAATTATTAGTAATAAAGTGTAGAACAATCTATTGCCAGTGGATAGTATATTTCTTGTTTAAATGACTCACATGGCATCAATAATGTCCGGTTTTTTTTTTGTTTTAAAAAAAAAAAACAATTTGGAATTCATATAACCCAACAGAGAGCTGGATAACCACTTAGGTCATAACCTTTTGGGTAAAGAAGGGGAAGTTACAATTTTTTTTTTTAACAGCAAAAATAGTAATTTTATTAATCTTTGGAATGAAATAAAGTTTATAGGGAAACGATACCCTCCCTAAGAAGCCAATCGAGAAAACCAAGGTCAAAGCCCAACATCTCTATGGGTCATAATACACAGATAAAAACATTACAATTTAACATATCACTCAAAGGCCTGCAATGCCCAGAAAAAGGGGCCAAGCCCAAATAATAAAAACCCTAAATAGCACCCAACCACAACAACAAGGAAATAGACAGTCGCAGCCACCATTGCCGCTAGAACCTAGGGAACAAGCCACTGTCGCTGCCCCGATGAACAACCCAACTGCATTCTCCAAGACACTGAAGACAGGAGCAGCACCAGTCGCCCAATGCCCCGATGCCAACCATGCCGCCAAAATTATGGCAACGAAGCCCAACCACTGGCCCCAACCAGACGACCCTCGCAGCCGCAGAAACCAAGACCAAGAAAGCAACAAGTGGCTGGAAGAAGACCAGCCACAGTCATGCGAAACGCCACCAGTGGAGACTACGAAACCTCCCATCGGTCGGAAAACCATCACAAGCCATTAGGCCACAAACCGGAGACCTCCCTTGAAAGGGAAGTTACAACTGGTAAAGGGCACCTTGTCAGTTAGGTTATTGATTGGGTTTCATCCCATATTCAGTGGGTCCTTAGAGCATCTCTAGTGAACTTCCTAAAAAATGTTTGCTAAAGTGTACACCTAAGCACATGTGGGACTCTATTTTGTATGCTAAGAACTTAGTTAACTAGCTAATGAAGAATGCACTTTAGTGGGCTACCTATATATATATTCATTAACTTTAAGTCTTTCCTTTCTCTCTCCTCTCTCTCTCTCTCCTTAAAGTCATTCTCTCTCCTCCTTCCCTTCTCTCTCTCTCTATCTCTGTCCTCTTTCTCTCTCCTTAAGTCTCTCTCCAAATTTAGGTAGTGACTTAGAGCACTTTAGGGAGTGAGGGGTGACACATAGGATTTAAGAGAGTCATTTTTTGTCCACTAGAGACCATTTTTTGAGTTTTATTTAGTTAACTAGTTAGGACACTTTAGGATACTATTTTAGATAGTCCACTAGAGATGCCCTTAGTTTAGGAATTAGTACATTGCTTTTCTTGAGTTAGTATTTATTTAAGTGCTGCAAAGTACCCGTTATCCTAGAAAGTATCTTAACCACCACAATTGATTAGGAAAAATGTTCTGGGGTTTTCATTTGGCAGGCAAAAGATATGAAACTATTGTATATTAAGTTAATTATTCCTTAAGTTGATCTTTTCCCAGTGCAGGCAATGTATGTTACAACTTAGGTGTTTATTTATTTATTTATTTTGGTTTGGCCGTCAAGATTGTCGGGCTAGCTTGCGCGAAATTTGTCTAGATTCCCTTCCTGATTCAGTCAAAGGCAGACCATCTACTCCAGAACTAGGAAATTCACAATAGAAACTCTTACAACCTAACCCGAAGAGGTTGTCAAATTTTGAAGTCAAGATATGTCTAGGTTTCATTTACGCGTTATAATTAATGCGCGTGCGCACACATGTACGTCCTATCTGTTGGAGATCCTACCCTTGGTACTATTTGGGGGATTTATACTTTGCTTTATTCTCTTCATACCAAGTTGTGCTTAATACACCTTGCACCTCAATTATCTTTAGTTACAACTCAAATATGTAAATGGAATCATCAGTGGCCTGCGCGGTTTTGAAAAGTCGTAATAGAAGTTGCTCAGTTCTTTTTGAGGTAAATAAGTTCTCTTTCCTAGGCAATGCTCATATGTTGAGGACTGTTACGGTGACTACTAAATGATCATATTTGGGACAATGTGTAAGTTGCCATTTCCTGCGTTGGTGAGAAACATGATAGGTGAAGCACAAGTATGGCCTTTGTACAGATAAGATCGAGTTCGGCTTAATTTAGTTGGTACAAAGCTTGTTTGGAAATTGCTGGTTGTGTTAACTTCCCAATTAATCTGGAATTTTTTGAGAATGACAACAACTTTGCCATAATGACAAAATTACAAAAACACATTAAGCGTGTGCATAGGGCTGCAAATAAACTAACAGGGCGTTTGGATGGCGAATTTGTTTAGGGTGGATTTGTAATGAGGGCGGATTTGAGGGTGAATTTGTAATGAGGGTAGATTTGTAATGAGGGTGGGCCTACCTCTTAAGAAGGGTGGATTTGTATATTGGGTGTTTGGATGGTATTTTGAGAAGGGGGATTTGGAGGGTGGATATGATAGGATAGGAGGTCAAATGACATAATTGCCCCCACCTTATTAATTTAGTAAATAAAATTGATTAACTTAATTATAATTATAATAAATACGTAATAATTATAATAAATATACAAAAAATACATAAAATAATTAGAACAATATTAAAAGTTTTTTTTTCCTGAAAAAAAATTATTTAATTAATTTTTAGTGGAAAATTTCTAACATAATTAAAAGAATATTTATGGTTGATTTGAACGGAGATTAGTTTTTTTTTTTTTAAAATTTAATTTATTTATTTTTTGTTGAATGCATAGTAGATGACGGTTGAATGGTGAATAGTTGGCGGGGAGGTAGATAAGTGATTGAATGGTGGGTTTGTGGTTGAATGGTGTGAACACCCCGCGGAATGCTCACGAAATTGATTTGGTTTGAAAAAAATAATTTTCGTTGATTGATTGGATGGAGTCGCCACCCGGGTTTTGAGGATCATGCCCGAGAAACCTGTTGAAAAATGACTCATTTTGCCCTTGACAAGGAAAGTATTTTGCAGGTATGCATTCAGTGAGATTTCTCAGGTCCGGGAGCTAGGTTACGAGAGGGGAAGGAATTTAAAGCATCCCTCTCGCCCGATGTAATCACCGGTCTTTACTAAATGTTTAAGGGATTTTTGAAAACACCGTTTGAATAGACTTTGAAAGCATATTCATGTGAAAGCGCAAAGATATATTAACAAGATTAATGAAATGAGTATGGATGCTTATGTGAATGTCAAGAATGCATGAAAATGAGATTTATCTCAATAAAATGCAACAAAATACGACTAATTAACACAGAAAGATCTCAAGATGGACATTCAAACACTACGCCATGTACACCTGGATTGCAATCTGGGCACCTGGATTAGGCAGATCCAGGCGCCTGGATTGGATGCAGGTGCCTGGAATGGGTGAATCCAGGCGCCTGGATGGCTTACCAGACAGCAAACTCAAAATTCTAGATTTATCAATAAACAACAAGTATGATGTTTAGAACTCACTATCTTATATCCAAAATGATGATTTGATGATTCTGTGAGTTAAATGGACCTCAAAATCAACTCCTCAGCATGATATGAACTTGATAAAAACATTATTTTAGATAATTCAATGATGAAATGCAATGCATAAGACATATCTCAGAACTGATATACTATATCCATGCATATGAGATACTATTTGAGTAACTTATAATGAAGTTTCTATTCCGGATATCATCGGATGGAATTAAGAGAAGAACAGGGGACCGACTTTGTTTTACGTATCAATATGTCGGCCAAAACCCCGAGCTCCGAGAGACGCTTCTTCTTGTTAATCTTTCTCTTCGACCTTGTCAATCTCCTTTCCATTTTTATGAATAGCATCAGCGGATGTTTATTAGTAAAACTATTAACAAGCCCATGTTCTTCGATCCCCATGCAAACATTAACTATTATGTATTGTCATATATCAATGTTGTGTGAAACTCGAAATAGAGAATATAAACATACCAACAAGAAGAACAAGACTATTTGAAGAATTTACGTTGTTCCCCTCAAACACAAACCAAGAAGGTACGTCCACGGGAAAAGAGAAAGATGATTCACTATGAACGGGGAGAGATTACACAGAGCCAACTATACTCCTAACTCTCACTTAAAGCACCCAACAAATATCTAGAGACAAATCTCTGAGGAGTGACCTACAGAGCATCAAATGTCTCAAGAACACGAAATAGAGACACACAACTCTGTAATATCTAATCCATTGAATAGACCGTCAATGGAACAACCAAGAAACTCTAACACTCTACGGGGAACGCCATGAGGGCTTCCTCAAAGGGATTCACTCAAGAAATCCAAACCCTAACAGCCCCTAGGGCTACTATTTATAAGAAAATACAGAAAATTAGGTCAAAATCGACCCCAAAATGCAGAGTCTCCAGAAAACAGTCCGGACGGATTTGATTCCCGACGAAAAACTGCTCACGACGAACTATTCACCTTTCTTCCGAACATCCCAATTTAAGGCAAAACTTCAACAAATCTCCACCTTAACTTGAATTCCCTTCGTAATTCAAAAAACTAAAAATACAAAAAGTAAAAAAATAGTCTCCCAAAACTCCCTCATGTATCTTTGGATTCTTGATACCAAAGAAAAGTATCTTGATCATTTTACTTAGGTGCTGTTTGATAAAGTTGAAAGCTGAAAACTGAAAACTGAAAATTAAGTGCTGGAAACTGAAAGCTGAATTTGTTAAGCTGATAAGCTGTTTGATATAAACTGAATTTTAAGCACTCAAAAATAAGTTGTTTGATGTGTACAAGAAGCTGAAATATTAAATTCACTAATTTTTCTACTTTGCCTTTTACACATCCATAATGGAATGCAAAAATAAAATCAATAAATGAAAAAAGTGTATAATTATCCAACTAAAAAAATATATGCAATATTGACATTCGAGGATGGAGTTGTTATTAATGGTAACCGTGTATTTACAATAATGGTGATTATGGTGGCTCGAGGATAGAGTGGTGGAGTGGTGGTTGGTGGGGAGGTGGTAGTGGTTGGTGGGGAGGTGGTAGTGGTTGTGGAGTGATGACATCTGGTGGTTGAAGTGGTGGAATAATGGTGGCGGTGGACGAGGGATGTGATGGTGGAGTAGTTGTGGTGGAGAAGTGACGGTGGTGTAGTGGCGGCAGTGGTGGTGATTATGAAGCTCAAATATTAAGAAATGAAGAATATATTATTTTTTAGTACAAACGACTTGAAAGTTTTTTTTTCTGAGCAAAGAAGAATAAATAGATAAAAGAGAGGATTACAAGACGGGAAATTCTAAGCCGCCCCCACTTTTTGTGGGGGCTTTCGTCCAAACCCCATTTCGTCTTTCACTCCTAAATAAGCCATGTGCGTGCATGGGAGAGTTTTTCCATTGGATACAAGCATGCTGCGTGTTCACACTTCCACTTTTCCTGACTCTCTCTCTCTCTCTCTCTCCCTCTCTATCTCTCTATTGGGCATGCACTTTTCCTGGCACATCAAATTTCTCTCACTCTCTCTCTCTCTCTCTCCATCCTTCTCTCTCTCTCTATCTCTCTCTATTGGGCATGCACTTTTCCTGGCACATTATATTTCTCTCTCTCTCTCTCTCTCTCTCTCTCTCTCTCTCTCTATTGGGCATGCACTTTTCCTGGCACATTATATTTCTCTCTCTCTCTCTCTCTCTCTCTCTATTGGGCATGCACATTTCCTGGCACATTAAATTTCTCTCTCTCTCTCTCTCTCTCTCTCTATTGGGCATGCACATTTCCTGGCACATTAAATTTCTCTCTCTCTCTCTCTCTCTTATTTTAGATTTAAAATAAAATAACTTTATTGTACACATTTATTTTTTATAACAATTATATAATTGAAATATACTCAATGAGTTCTTTTAAACAAGATCCATTGTGAATATGAAATTGTATACATGTAAAAAAACGTTTTTACGAAATTCACACCCATGTAGAAAGTGTGCTATTAAGGGTGTGAATTGTTACAGGGGTGTTATTGTGTGCTATTGTGGGTGTGAATTGTGTGCTATTTGAATGTGTGAATTGTTGCAGGGGTGTTAATTGTGTGCTATTGGGGGTGTGAATTGTTACAATGGGTGTGACTTGTGTGCTATTTGGAGGTGCATGTGAATTGTTGCATGGGTGTGAATTGTGTGCATTTGAGGGTTGTGAATTATTTAGAAAATGTGTGAATTCTGCATTTGAGGGGTGTGAATTCTTTCATTTTTGAAGATGTTAATTCTGCATTTGAGGGGTGTGAATTCTTTCTTTTTGGAGTGTGAATGTGTATTTTGGAGATTGAGTTGTGATGCATGTGAATTCTGCATTTCAAGTCTGTGAATTCTTTCATTTGGGAGGGTGTGAATTGTTCAGAACGGGTGTAAATTAGTATTAATTAATGGGTATAAAATAACTTTTTTTTACATGCACACAATTTAATATTCAAATGGGATTTTATTTGAAAGATCTCATCAAGTAGATTTCAAATATATAATTTTTATAAAAAAATAATTGTGTATAACAAAAGTTATTTTATTTTAAAATATAAAATGTGTGTGAGAGAGAGAGAGAGTATTAAAAGGAGAGAGAGAAAGAGAGGGAGAGAGAGTAATAAATGCATGACTTTCACCTACCATTTGTTACCGTTGAAAATGAGGGAAGAGAGAGAGGGAGAAAGTAATGATGCGCGCGTGGGTTTAAAGAAATAAGGGTTCGAGCGGAAAGGGTGTGACGCGCGCAGGGCCTAAACATCCACTGGATGTTCAAATGGGACCGGCTTGTAAGATGCCCATTACAAGTGGTCGGACTAGGCCCAAAACGACATCAAAACGAAGAGAAGACATCTCAATTATGTTAGCACCTAAATCCTTCGACAATTATAAGCCCCAAGATCCAATTACAACCAAAACCCCAAAGCCGAATACAAAGTAGCTATAATATACCAGAAGCTACAATAATAAAATGGAATCCCAGAATATTCAGGGGGTGTTCCACTAAGGTGGTTTTTTGAAAAAACTAATTTTTCACGGTTTTTTTACGTGATGTATTGTGAGAGAATGACCTGTCTCGGCTTTTGGGAAAAATAGTTTTTTGTTAGTGGAACACCCCCTCAAAGACAACATTAATTGGGGGTGTTCCACTATCAAAAAATAGTTTTTTTCAAAAATCGAGACACGTCATTCTCTCACAATACATTACATAAAAAATCGTGAAAATCCAGTTTATTAAAAAAACTACCTTAATGGAACACCTAGAAGTCGCGTAAGTTGAAAGCAAGAAACCCACAAGCACATATGATAGGCGCGCAATGTCAGAGATATAAGTGCCTAAGTAGGGCGAATTAGCGCATTAGAGGCGCGATTTATTCCATTTTCCACTTGATGCGGTGTTGTCTTTTGTTTTGGTATTGTTGTGTTTGTTTTGTAGGAAACAGGCCGGAGGAGCACGTAAAGTGGACACCGGACATCGGGCATGTTGGGAACCGGTGGGACCCAGTAAGGACGAGATAGCAAGCTGAAAAAGCATTTTGAAGGTGTGGGTATCGATACAGGGAAATGCCTGTATCGATACCTAGGCGTCATTGGGCGACCAGAAGTTATGGGTATCGATACAGGGATTTACCTGTATCGATACCGAGTGGCTTAAAATCAGCCGTTTGACTTGCCACGTGTTTGACTTCGGAAAAGGATAAATACTTCGTTTTTGGGACGAATTAGGGTTCGAATTTTGTTTATTCTTCTTCCAACTAGCGGCCGATTAATGGCTTTGGAGATTCTACTTTCTGGAGATTGTTTTTCGTTGAAGTTTTGAAGTTTTGTTCGAGGATTCACGTATTGCTTCGGTAACTTTCTGTTTTATTTACATTAATCTCAGTTCACGGGAGTTTGTCCGTGATCTGATCTCGAATCCTTGTTTTAATTCATATTTAAGTATATTAGCATGTGTTATTTCATAATTTTCTTATTCGTTCAAGTTGATATGAGTGAGTAGTCCCATAGGTATGGTCGCGGGGTGATTAACACGCCGTGGCCAGGGCTGGATTTGTTCTTGCTCCTATTTTCAAGATCAACAACGGAAAAGGCAATTTTAGGTTATTAAAGAACTTCCGTTGGACGAATCCGAGCTTTGTCGGAGCCCATGTAACGCGGGGAACGGGGGACCAAAACTTGTTCTTCGCTGCACATGGGTAATGGCGACCGCGAGGATTCGCATCCTTCGGGGTATCTTTTTCTCTCTAAAATCAAATGTTTTCTTTGGAACACCGAATGGAGTAGGAAATATCCGGACCTGGTCACTGGTGTTATGAACCCTACGACCGTACTTTCTTTTAAATAGTTTAAGCAAAACCAAATTCTCTTAGTTTAGTTAATTTTCCCATCAAATCACAAAGGGTGGCTACCTAAGAGCCGTGTTAAATCTCTCAACCCGAGTTTTTAGTTAAGCACTCTCCACCGTCCATGTGGATTCGATTCCGGTCTTACCGGGTATTATGCTACACCGGTCTCAGCCCTACGCTTGGGGCAACCCATTAATTTAGGTCTAGGATATCGGTCAAGCAACATAATAAAAATGAAAAGGGGTAATTAAAGAGATGTCCTAATCCCTGGTACCCCTTGTGCCCATCCTAGTCAAACTAATGGGTTTAATATGTTCTAGTCCTAACATTCAGAAAAATCCAAAATTACCCTTATTTAAAACAAAACCCATTTTCATACAGAATTAACCTAATTTATCACCAAGTATATACCAAATCCGCAACCCCACTCTCTCTCTCTATCTCTCCCTCGATCGATCAAATACCTGGCATGTCGTCACTTTAATCTTTAATCTACACAGATGATCGACGAAATCTACGCCAAAGGCAGTGACAATTCACAGGCTTACAAACCAATCACAATCAACGACGAGCAACTCGACGTCGAGGCCTACACCACCCTTTACACCAGGCGCACCAAGATTAGTTAGGCGCATCTTGTTCATCGCGGATGGTCTAAGTCGGGAGATCCGACCCAAATATGGTGGATAATCCAAATATTTGGAGCTTCTTCTTCTTCTTCTTCTTCTTCTTCTTCTTCTTCAGCAATCAAAGCAAGTACTCAAATCTGTATTAGTGACGACTATAGAAAGATGATTTTAAGGATGACAGGGTCTAAGAAAAGTTTTTTAAAAAAATGTTCAAAAAAGAGAAATTAATGGTTCAGATTCATAAAAAAACGAGTAATTTCCACCCCTTGCGGCGCATGAAACCCTAGACCTTTCACCTTGCCTTGCGGCGCCTCCCCGGCGGCCATCGCCGGCCGGCCCATCCCTTCCTCTTCCACCTCTCTCTTGCCCCATCCCATCCTCTTCCACCCCTCTCTCGCTATTCACTCCCGCACTCTCAATCTCTGCCCGTCTCCTCCTGCGATCTTCCTCTTTTTTTCGGATCTGCATCATCTTTGTTCACCTATTGGTGCTGCCGATTGTCCGTGTTTTGCCGGAGCCCTGTAATGTTTGAACGATTTCTGCATGTGTGAGAGAGGTTTATTGGGTGTGACCAGTTTTTGTACCATCATCACATAACTCGGTGGTGGTTTCTGGTCACTTTCTTTTCGGGTGTGGTCGATTGACCACTTTCTTATTCCCTCTCTCTCACCCTATCTTTAGGGCTTACATTTGCAAATTGGGATTTCACTATGGCAATCGATTCAACGACTCTTTTCGTGGATAATCTTCCTTTATCTATCAGAAAGATTTGGGTTCACAATTTATTTGTAAGATTTGGGCCAATTAGGGAGGTTTTTATCCCTAATAAGAAAAGCAAAATCACTGGTCAACAATTTGGATTTGTGCGTTTTCTCAACAGCAAAGATGTTCACATAGCCATAAACAATACTAATGGTCACTGGTTCTGGGGGCATAAATTAGTGGTCCTTGTTGCAAAGTTTGGAGCTGGGACCCAAAAACAACAGAGATCTCCATCTCTTTCAAGGAAAGGTAAACTTTTGGTATACAAAGTGAAATCAACCAAGGCTGCGGAATCTTCTCTCCCCAACCAAGAAAACCCAAATGTTCGAATTTTCAAGGGAGCAGGTATATCCTCCTTATTATGCAATGCCAAGAACTTTCATATACAATCAGTTGGAAATGGCTGGTTATTTAGTAGTGCTGTCGCCAAAATCAGTAAGCTTGTATCTCCCCACTACCTGGAAAGTATTTTCAAAAAGGAAAACATCCCTATTGTTCACATCAAAGCCATGGGTGGTAGATATGTGATTATTACTTTTAAGAGTCCTGAATCAAGAGATGCAATCCTTAAAGAAAAATGGCTATCAATTTGGTTCGAGGATATTCACCCATGGAATGGAGAAGCTGCTAAATATGAACGCTTTGTGTGGCTTTCATGTGTTGGTATGCCACTTAATGGTTGGACTTATCCAAATTTTAAAATTATTGGAGATGCATGGGGACATTTTCTGCAGACTGATGAAGCCACGCTTTGTGAGGTCTCATATGATAAAGGAAGGATTCTCATTGCCACGGATCAGATTCAGAGAATTACTGGTAGTATTGAATTCGACATTTGCGGTATCAAATATGAAGTTAGTGTTGAAGAAGAAAGTACTTTCAGAACCATTGATTCAAATCTTTTTCCTCCCAAGTATGCTACGTTCAATACTGTGGAGCAAAATGATGAGGAAGAAAGAAAGCAATCTGAAAATGATGATGATATGGACAATCCAAAGTCAAATTCAGCAACAGACAAGGCTGATGAAGTGGCAAAAACAAATTTGGTGAATTATAGGGAAATGGCTACTAAGGCCTCCTTTGGATAAAAAAACCATTGTGGTTTATTTTTCGTCTTTATTCACAAAACTTTAAGTTTGACTAATAATTTTATACTTTTTAGATTTCTCTCGTAGAGAGGAGCCAAGAAACCACAACAAATCGACCGAAAACTAACAAATGCAAAAAAAAATTGAATAAGGACAAAAAAAAACCAAAAAACCACCAAAAAACCAGTTTTTTCAATTCACCCAAAGGAGGCCTAAGTCCAGTAATAATGCTGAAGAAAGGGATGCAAATGAAAATGTTGAGGAGACTCCTGTCATTAATGAGGTGGTTGAGAAGTTAGACCTGACTAATCTCAATGCCAGGGAACCAAATGCTGCCACTTTTAAATCCATATTGATGGTTCCAAGCCCCATTGAGAAGCCCCAATTCTCCCCGAGAAGTGCAAAGGTCCCTCTTGCTCTGGACAAAACCACTTTAATTGTACCCACTCAGAGCCAAAATTCCTGCTACGAACCTGTTGACATTTATGTGAATACTGATGAGATAATCAATGAAGAAGAGCTGTCAGTCAGAGAAGTAGATGATGTGTCTAGTTGGAGCATGGTTTCTTTCAATAGAAATTTAAAACTAAAAGGGGCTGAGAAATATAAGAGAAAGCAAAAGTCTGTTGAAGAACTGATTGCTATTCCAAAACCAAAAAAAGGTGACAGGAAGAAAAACAAGAATGTGGTTTTTCGGGCTGCAATTGCCGCTGCTGCCCTCTCTGTTTCCTCTAATGGAATCTGTGGACGGTCGATTTCCACCGGTTGGTTTGAATGATTCGAAAAATAGAGTCGCCACCCGGGTTTTTGGAAAATGGTTTCAGACCCGAGAAACCAATTTGAATGTGATTGAGAAAATGATTTATAAAACAGTTTGAAAACCAAAGATTCGTTTCGGATTCGGGAGCCAGGTTACGAACGGGGAAGGGTTTTAATGCACCCCGTTCGCCCGATTACAAATCGGTCTTTACTAAATACTTTGAGGGATTTTTAGAAAACGTTTTAAGGCCGAACTTTAACAGATAAACATTTTAAATCAAGCAAAGCAGACGATAATAACGAAAACAAGTAAATAACAACCAACATGATAATAAACGTCACAGTAAGGGATTAAAACAGAAAATCAAAATTCCAAACTGTTTATAAAGGAAACTGTTTTAAAATTTTAGATTTTACAAAAAGAGTGTGCCGTGCGGCACACTAAGTGTACCGTGCGGTACATAAAGTGTGCCGTGCGGCCATGTTCATCAATTCAACGGTCAAGTTTTCAAAAGAGTGTCGTACAGCACTCCAAGTGTACCGTGCGGTACAGGAGGAATGCCGTGCGACACTGTTTACTTCACAACAGTTTGAACCTTTGGTTTTCCGAAAAGATTAGATAAGAACTCATACAAGGCATGAAATGTAGTTAAAAACAGATTATTTTGAATAAGAAAACAATGTGCTTAGATAAGGAATGTTTCTCCTCATTAAATTACCCCGTACGAGGCGATATTTTCACCGTACGACGCAACCGGGAGGTACGAAATCAAATTGATTTTGATGTAACATGGGCATACCAAATATGGAGATGATATGGGGGATCATCCCATACTTGGTATCCCTCCCCTCAGGGTACCAAAGTTATGAACATTTGGCGAAACGGAAATATACCTTCGGCTTAGAACTCTCAGATTGAACTCTTTCTTGAACTTTTGAAATGTGGTTTGAGCTTCCTTTGGACTTCAACTTCACTCTGGTGTAGTGACAAAGAGGATTGATAACTTGAACTTGGGCAAGCTTGGAGTGGCAACCCCACGGGTTTGGACCGAAAACAGGGAGATTTGATTTTTGAATGGGTTTGTTTCGGGAAGGAGAGTGAGATTGATTTCTGGAGGTTATAGGTAAGGATGAAGAAGGTTTGTGATTGAAGGAGTGTTGTTTTGCAGAATTTAGTGACAGAACTTCATGGTTTTTCTTGCCAATTTTTCGGGTCCTCTCATCCGAAATCGGTTGGGGTTTTATAGCCGTAGGAATCCCTTGTTTGCTACGTATACTTGATCTCCACACAAGTAATGATGGCTATGAGGTAGCCTCAAGGCTTTGCACGAAATCATGATGAGCTAGGAAACGCATTCGTCAACATTTCGAGTTGCTGGGAACTCTGCAAAAGCTGTGTGACAAGTGACAGTGCCGTACGGCACATAAACTGTGTCGTGCGGCACACTAGCTGTGCCGTGCGGCACACCTGACCGCCAAAATTCAAAAAGCTATTTGGGCTATGCCGTGCGTGAGAGATGAGTACCGTACGGTACTGTTTACTTTGTTGACTTGGAGAATTTCAATCCGAGAGTTCTTCTGGGCATTTCCTTAACACATGTATACGGGCGTCTCTTTTTGGGGTTTCTACAGAATCAAAAACAGAAACCGTATTATTCTAAATGAAGAAGAGGCAGTGAAGACAGTCTCTAAGATTATTGGGGAAGATTACATGGGAGATGAAGATGAGGTGATCAGTAACATCATGATTATGAACAAAGTGGGGGAGCATGAAATTCTGTAATTCCTGAGACATGAAGATCCTATCTTGGAATATCAGGGGGTTGGGAAAAAAGGTGAAAAGGAGGAAACTTAAAAAGATACTCTCAGACAGAAATGTGGATATTCTCTTTCTTCAAGAAACCAAATTGAAGTCTATTAGCAGTTTTCTTATTAACTCTATCTGGGGTCACTGCGATCATGGTTTTATGGAGGTGGATGCTATTGAATTGGCAGGGGGTTTGCTTTGTATCTGGAATTCTTCTGTATTCAAGCTGGAGGAAGTATGTGGGAACAGAAATTTCATTCTATTATCAGGGACTATTCTTCCTGATTTCAAATGCACCTTAGTTAATGTTTATGCCCCTTGTGTTGCATCTGATAGAAGGATTCTCTGGGACCTAATCAAAACACTGAGAACAAAATTTCCTACACCTTGGTGTCTTGGAGGGGATCTAAATGAAATCAGAAATACAGACGAAAGACAAGGATGCTCAATCAGAGATAGAGGCATGAGAGAACTCAATGATTTTATTGAGGAAATGGAGTTTATGGATTTACAACTCCTTGGGAGGAGCTTCACATGGTCCAACTCTCAAGATGAAGAAAAATGGAGCAGACTCGACAGATTTCTTTTACACTCTGAATGGCTTGATAAATTCAAACTTAATCAGTGGGGATTGGCTAGAACAATTTCTGACCACTGCCCCATTTTGTTGATGGAGGATGATAGAGTTTGGGGCCCCAAGCCTTTTAAATTCTTCTAGACTTTGAAAAGGCATTTGACAACCTTAATTGGTCTTATCTGTTTCAGAATGCTAAAACTCATGGGTTTTCCAAGTAAATGGATCAAATGGATGAAGGAATGTTTATCTTCTGCATGGATTAGAGTACTTGTTAATGGCTCACCCTGTGAGGAGTTTCAAATGCAGAAGGGGGTTAGACAGGGTGACCCACTCTCACCTTTCTTGTTTATTCTTGCTGTTGAGGGACTTAATTGGATGTTCAAAAGGGCTCTTTCTCAGGGTACGCTCAGTGGTTTAACATTTGGAAATGATGGGCCTGTCATTACCCATCTCCAATTTGCTGACGACACATTGGTTTTTTGTAAGGCTAGCATTGAGGAAGTTCAAGTAGTCAAAAAATTACTTGGTGATTTTGAGGACATTTCTGGGTTGAGAATCAACTTTCATAAACCAATCCTTTGTGGGGTTGGTCTATTAGATGGGGAAATGATGCCTCTGGCCCAAGTTTTGGGATGCAATATGCAGAATCTGCCAGAAAAATACTTGGGTCTGCCACTTGGGGTGAGTCCCAGACGCAAAACTACTTGGAAACCCATAATTGAAAGATTCAAGTCCAAGTTAGCTTCATGGAAGAGGAAGTATCTATCACTGGGAGGTAGAATTGTACTCATCAAAGCTGTTTTATGCAGTCTGCCCATTTTCTTCATGTCTCTATTTAAAATCCCTGATGGTGTAGCCAAAAGCTTAGAAGCAATTCAAGCTAGATTCTTATGGGGCGGCTCTGACATGAAAAAGAAACTCCATTTGGTGGCATGGGGTAACATAACTCAAAGTAGGTCAAATGGTGGCCTGGGCATAAGGAGCATAAAGGAAATGAATGATGCATTATTAATCAAGTGGTGGTGGAGATACGGTATGGAGAAAGAGGCCCTGTGGAGGAAGGTAATCAAAGCCAAATATAAGATGAATGGCGTGATTGGTTTCCAAAGTCTGATTTGTCAAGAAATCTCTCAACCATATGGAAGGACATCATACAAACCAAGGAGAGAAATCCAAGAATGTTTTCAGTCTTCATGAATAATACAAAAATCAAAGTGGGAGATGGCAAGCTTACCAGATTCTGGCTCGATAGATGGCTAGGCCAGCAATGCCTAGCTGAAATTTTTCCTCCTATATTCAGATTGGTTTGTAATCAGGAGGAATTACTTAGTGAAGTTCTGTCAAGGAGGGCTGAATCTAATCGATGGGGGATACATCTAAGAAGAAGGCTTTATGATTGGGAAAAAGATTTGATGGATGAACTCCATACATTTCTTGATGGAGCAAGAATCATGCTAAATCAAGGGTGCAATGACGGTCTCATTTGGGAGGGCAACACATCTAAAATTTTCAATGTTAAGTCTATCTTTGAATTGGCCAACCCTGATTGCATTGTTGCTAATAATTCTTTTGATCTAATTTGGAGGAATGCAGCCCCTTATAGAGTACAATGTTTTTGCTGGTTGGTTTATCTTGGCAAAATCAAATCCGCAGATTTCTTGCTCAGGATTGGCATCATCAATAATGAAGTAGAAGCTTACTGTAAGTTTTGTTCTATGCAAGTGGAGTCTATTGATCATTTATTTCTTCATTGCAATTCAGTTTGGATACTATGGTCTGATATCATGCAATGGTGGGGAGTATGTTGGGTCCCTCCTAGATCGGTTAGAGCCTTATTTGTTTGGTGGAAAGACTGGAGTTTGAAAAAGGCTAAAAGGAGGATATGGGATGTAATTCCAATGGCTTTGCTTTGGTCAATCTGGAACATGAGAAATGAATGTGTTTTTGAGAACCAAACTCCGGACTGGGATAAAACTTCAGAGCGCATCAAGATCAGAGTTGCTCTTTGGGTTAATGCTAAAGCTGGAGGATCAAATTTCACCATTGATGATTTCTTGTTCAGACTCAATAGCATTCTAGATTCACTGTAATGTTTTTTTATAAACTTTCTCCTACTGATGTGTTGGTTTCTCGCCGACTGGCTCTTTCCGGGGTTTGAGGGTGCTTTCCTATCATCTCGAATTTATCTCCGGTGGGTATTTTGGCCTCTCTTTCCCTTTTAATCTTTGTATTTCTTCAGAGATTAATAAAGTTTTTCCTCTTCAAAAAAAAAAAAAATTCATAGAAAAAAGAATGTAACCAGTTCATTTATATTTCCGGGTTTCGGGAAACTATTTTTGTATCTGAACATTTTTGTAACATTATATCTTGAAACCATTATGATGGCGATAGTTAATTGCCCATTAAAAAAGTTAAACAAAAATTCCAAAGGGAATAGAGCATGTTTAAGGAATGCATTCAACTGCTGACTTTTATTATTAGTAGTTGGTAGGATAGCTCGAGAAGAGATGGTACGATAAAAAAAAAAAAATCAATTACTGTAGCTAGGTGTCATCTTCAATGTGCTAACGTGTTCCTTTGTACCTAAACAAATCTCCATCATTGAGATTTACAAAAGGTCAAACCTTTTGATTTGATTAGTGATTAGTCCAGTCTCTTTCCTCATTTCAAATTATTACAAACGTGCTCCGCATTTCAAAGGAAAAGGCGCCGTTAAATGAATAGTTAAAAATAGAAAATGAGAACACTCTTGAGTTAGGGGCTGTTTGGGAGCCTACTTTTTAACTTTTCATTTTTAACTTTTTGACTTTTTGGTTTTTGGATTATGGTCGGAATGTGTTTTAAATTTAAAAGAAGTGTTTGAGAGAAATGTGTAAAATGTATTATGCAAAAGTAGTAATGTTTGGGAGAACAATAATGAAAATGAGTTATGGATTGATTTTTTTACTATTTTGCCCTTGTTTATTAATTACTTGAGTTTTGAGTTTTGGTTTTTGTAATGATTCGAGGGAGAAATAGGAATAATAATTAAAAATAGGCATTAATGATTAGAGAGAGATAGAAAAGAAAAATGAGAATAATATTTGAAAATAGGAGTAATGATTGGATAATAATTGAAAAAATCGGGTCTTTAAACCCAAAACGAACAAAACCATTGTGAACAAAAAAATTTAAGCTCCCTAAGGGCATCTCCAGTAAGTGTGGTTTAGGTGAAGTTAAGGTAAGAAATAGTCTAGTTAACTGTTTTTGGGTTCAATTTGGCTCCCAATGGTGAGGCTTAGGTGATGTTAACGTCAGAAAAAATTGTGTAAGAACTTGTTTCAGGACACAACTGTGGTCATCCTTCTAACTTATGCAAGTGAGGAGAGAGAGACACAAAAAAGTGGGGAAAATTGTGCCAGAAGTGGCACAGAAGGAGAGAGAGAGGGAGTAGACGGTGCATGTAATGAAAAAAAGACATCACTGTGTTGTTATGTGTACTTTTATGTCCATATATATGCATACATATGTACATTTGTGTACTTTTTTACACTTTAACAACAACCTAACAACATCACTGCAACACTCCTTACATTAACAATAAATTGTCATAACAACACAAAAATAGGACTCATTTCTTACACATTTGTCATATAACACCACATTTGTGTCATAACCACTAAGGGCATCTGCGGTCGTGATAATAGTGTAAAAATAGTGTAAGAATTAGACCAGTTAGACTATTTTTTCCTTTTTCTACGTCCTGGTAGTGTAATTAACTTGATGCTCGAGTCAGAAAAAATTGTGTAAGAAATACTGGGCTTGATAACTGTGGGTGTGCAGGTAAATACACAAGGGGGGAGAGAGAGAGAGAGAGAGAGAGAGAGAGAGAGAGAGAGTGAGGACAGAAAAAAGTGATTGGAAAAAGTGGGAGTGGAGCCAGAGGGAGGAGAGAGGTAGAGAGGAAGAGGGAAAAGAGAGAGGAAAAAGTGGGCCAACTTTGTACTTCATACATATTATTAGGGGTGTTCACGGATCGGATCCGGACGGATCGGATACGGATCCGATCCGATCCGCTCAGAGCGGATTGTAGTTTTTAAGATCCGGAACCGAACCGAACATTCACGGATCGGTTACAGATCGGATCGGACGGATTTGACAGATTAAAGAAGGATTATTGAGCGGATGGAGCGGATCCGATCCGGATCTGGAACCGCCAGATAAGAAATTCTCGATCCGGAACCGAACCGGACATTCACGGATGGATCAACGGATGGTTCGGATTGGTCGGATTGGCGGATCGAATGATCCGCTGAACAGCCCTACATATTATTATACACTTTCATAAATATTTAACAACACTTTAACAATACTATTGCAATACTTCTTACCTTAATAACACACTTTGTCATAATAACACATAAATGAGACCCATTTTTACACTTTTGTGTCATATAACAACACATTTTTAGCTCCACGACTGCAGATGCCCTGAGATGCTCTAAGTGATTTCTAATATTATCTTTACAAAAAATTACTACTATATTTTACAGTTGTTTTTACTACCACTACCGCCAAAAAATTTTAAGCTCCCTAAGTGATTTCTAATATTATCATCACCACCACTGCTGAAATCTAAATTAGGACTTCAGTAATGAAGGGAAAGTCGAGAGAAAGGAAAAAAAAGGAATAACATGAACAAACTCTCTAATTTCAAATCTAGAGAGAAAACTCTCACTGGTAAATATGGAATTATTGAAAGGAACAAAAGACAACACCATGGAGGAAAGAAACACCCGTCAAGGCAAAACCCTCCCCCTGCCGCCACATGCGGGTGGTGAGGGAAGGAAGAGAGGCTGTAGGATTTTTTTTCAGGGACATCCGGACAACTATTTATTTCACGTTTAATTTGTTTACGCAAGTCAATTTACACAAACCACATATTCTACCAGTCAAATTCTCTAAACTTGTATTTGTCTGGAATGGTATTCTACTGCATTTTTGGTGTCCAAATACTCCTAAATAAGGAATAAAAAGCATTCGATACTGGTAACTGTGGGGTTTAGAAGTAACGCGCTGTTTGGCAAAGAGATATAGAAGTAGCATTCGGTGTTTAGAAGTAACGCGCTGTTTAGAAGTAGCATTCGGTGTTTGTTTAGATTTTAATGCCCGAATATAATTTAGCTTCGATTTTCATATCCCGTCCACCCTTCTTTTTTAACATATACTCCCATTTTAAATACTCCCTCCGTCCCATTTTAAATGCTCCCTACGTATATCCGTGTCATTTTCAAACGTTTATATCTTTTTATTGGTAAGGTTTTCAAAGTTTTTAAAAATTTTGTCTAATAGAACTAATTGAGATCTATCAAATAAGATCCATATTGCATATAAAATACATTATAGAATGAAAACTATAAGAGTTCTAAAAAAACACGCATAACCGTAGGGAGCATTTAAATTGGGACGGAGGGAGTAATACTTTGGCTTCACTCCCACCCTACCATTTCTTTTGTTTTGTTTTGGTTTTTTAGATTGGCAAAAAAAGATTTTATTAATCAAATATCGAAGATACAAGATTAAACGAGGCAAGAGAAAAACATCAAGACAAGGAGCGACATTCCAACGAGGTTGGCACCCCACCCGACGACAATCATCTGCCTCTCGAGATAAAAAAAGATTGAAAGGCTGACAAGGAGACAACCAAATAATCAAACACCAAAACAAAACAACCTAAAGAAGTGCCAAGGCCCCTTCCAATTGATTACACCCCACGCATAAATTTATTGACTCCACCTTGCGCTTACAATTTCCCATTCATAACCCTATGCAAAGCCCAAGCGCTAGGCTTTAACAAGATACATGCCCTCGTATTTGATTTGTTTATTTGGGACAAAATAAGAATTTCACGGCCTTGTTCGTTTGGTAGTTTTAGTTTAGTTTTAATGATGTCAAAATGTATAATAAGTGGAAAGAGATAGAGAGAGAAATGAGGGTAATGATGATGTCATCAAAACTAAAACTAAACTAAAACTGAGAAACGAATAAAGCCCACATAATTATACATTATCCCACCTCCTTGTATCCGCCGTGGATAACAACAAAACAAACCAAGTAACTTTTAGTTTAACCTTTAAAAATAATACTCCTCCAAACATATCTACTCATTTACTCCTCCTTTTAAGCCTAGTTTTTCATTTGATTTTAGCAATCCAGTTGCTAAAATCAACCATAATTTTAACAAATCATTTCACCAGGTGCAAAATTATGATTTTAAAATTAAAAAATAAAGTGATTCTGTGTATCATTTTTTGATTTTTTTCGCACCAAATTAAAGTAGCTCATATTATCCGGTCTCTAGTGTGAGTGATGGAGATTCGAGCCCAAGCTCTTCCAGAAAGTCATTCGGTCAGACTTTGAATCATTTATTTATTCCATGAATCAGATTGATTTGACCAAAACATAATAAGTGTGCCAGCTAATTATCTTAACTTGTTTAAAAACTCTTAACATTTCACGTGTTGTCGAGAGGGATCTGAATACAACTGAGTTCAGCATATCGAACCTGTAATTGCAATTTAGGCTATGTTTGGTTCTTAGGGAAAGGAAGAGAAAGGAAGAGAAAATTTAAAAAAATTCCTTTCTTTTGTTTGGTTCTACAAAAAGAGGAAAGAAAATATTCAAATTCCTATTTAACTTTCCTCCCACTTTCTTTTCAATTTTCCCTCTAATTTCTTTCTTAATTATTTTTTGATCGGCAAAAGAATAGATATATAAAAACTCGATAAGGGTACATCGAGGGAGAAAGGGATCAACAAAAAGTTGAAGCCCAGAGAAAAGGAAAAAAATGCGACATAGAAATTAAATGGAAACAAAGGCAGAAAAAACAGAGATAAAAATAGATTAGATCCTGAGACGTCAAACCATTAACCCAGAGAGCAACCCTAATTTTCACCAATTCAGCACAATCTTCCCATGGAGAGGTCTTGTTATTGAAGATGAGGTCATTTCTTACTTTCCAAATTGTCCAAATGACCGAGAAGAAACAGCAGCTCCAACATTTCTTTTCCAAATTTTTGAAGGGGGTAGAGAACCAAAATTGGGAAAGGGATAGCAGATTTGGTGGACAAACCCACACCATTTTCCACCATCTGAGTATTGCAGACCAAACATTCTAGGCGTAGTTGCATAGTAAGAGAAGATGATGAGGAGATTCTCCATGCGAGAGGCAAAGAGGGCATAAGTCTTGGCTAATAGATATGATGTTGTGACTAGAGAGGGTAGATCTGGAGGCTATTCTATTTTGCAGAGCTAGCCAAGCAAAAATTTCAATCCTGGCAGGGCATAAATTCTTCCAAATGTTAAGCAAGTTGGGGTTTTCCTGAAACTCTTGCTTCTCCCATTCTGAGTAGGTCGATTTCACCGAGAAAATGAGATTGGAACTCCAAGACCAGGTAAGACAATCGACTCTTGAGTTGTCAATGATGAAAGAATTCAATTGATTTCTCAAAGCAGCCAGTAGTTCTAATTCCCAATTGAAAAGGTTCCTTCTAAATCGTAAATTCCAATCACGATTGATTGAGTCAAAAACTTCACACACCAATGATTCTTTCTGGGGTAAGTGAGCTTTAGGGGCATATCCCCAATCCAAGTATGAGCCCAAAAGGATGTCGCATTTCCTGAAAATACCTTAATTCTGAAACCTCTTTGGATGATATCCCCAATTGCTGAATCTGGATTGGCGATTTCACAGATGTTTTTCCATAGTGTAGAAGTCCTTCTTTGATTCTGAGTTGATGGCCACCAGGAGGTTTGGAGATTATATTTCCTTGAAATTGTTTTGACCCAGAGAGCTTCCTTATCTTTGTTGAACCTCCACCACCATTTGGCAAGGAGTGCAGTGTTGTGTTCTAGAAGTCTTCTAACTCCAAGACCACCAAATTGTCTGCCTCTAATGATTTGGTCCCATTTGACTAAGTGAAGCTTTTTCTTATCCGAAGAGTCTCCCCAAAGAAAATTCCTTTGCAATCTTTCAATAGTCTTAGCAACTGAAACTGGCATCTTAAAAATGGACATATAGTAAATGGGAAGGTTACCAAGAGTAGATTTGATCAGAGCCAAACGACCTCCAATTGATAGATGTCTTTTCTTCCAAAGTGAGAGTTTTTTCTTCAACTTATCCACTATGGGTTGCCAAGTGGATGCTTTCTTAGGATTGGCGCCAAGAGGGAGGCCCAGATATTTGATGGGCAAAGAACCTTGCTTGCATCCAAAAGCTTGGGCAGCAGCTAGAACGTCAGCTTCCGGAATTTTGATGCCATATATCATGCTCTTGTCAAAATTAATCTTGAGGCCAGACATGATCTGGAAAAACCTGAGAATTCTTTTTATTTCCTTGAGTTCCTCAAGACTGTTGTTGCAAAGAATAAGGGTATCATCCGCAAACTGTAAATGAGTAAGATTAATGCCATTTAGACCCACCTGAACCCCAGAAATAAGACCACTTGTTTTTGCTCTTTCAAACATCAGATTCATAGCTTCCACAACTATATTGAAGAGAAAGGGAGACAGGGGATCACCCTGTCTAAGACCCCTTTGAGGTTGGAAATACTCAGTAGGAGATCCATTAATAAGTATAGAGAGGTGTGTGGATGAAATGCACTCCAGAATCCAAGAGCACCACTTGTGCCCGCATCCAAGATTGCTAAGCATATCAATAAGGAACAACCAATTGACACTGTCAAAAGCTTTCTCAAAATCAATCTTGATGATTAATCCTCCTGTGTTGCTAATATTCCAATGATGGATCACTTCATTGGCAATAAGCACCCCATCAAGAATTTGTTTATCACTCATGAAGGCAGATTGTGCCTCACCAATGATGGAGGGTAATACCAATTTGAATCTATTGGCCAAGACTTTTGACAGAAGTTTGTAAATGCAGCCCACCATACTAATGGGCCTAAATTCTGAAAAACTTGAGGCACCATCAGATTTAGGGATAAGAGCAACAAAGGTAGAGTTTATACCTCTAGGGAGATTAGGATTGGAGTGAAATTCAGAAAAGAAAACTAGTAAATCCTTCTTCATGAAGCTCCAGGCCTTCTTAACAAAGGAAAAATTAAACCCATCAGGGCCAGGTGCCTTTGAGCTGTTGCATTCCTTGAGAGCAGCCTCGATTTCAGTCATGACAAAAGGTTTTTCAAGAGAAATGACCTCTTGGGTTGATAACTTTCTGGGGAAAGGACCTTGAAGAGGAGATCTAAACTTGTGGCTTTCATTGAAAATGTTGCAAAAGTGATCCTTTGCAGCTTGTTTGATAAGAGCAGGAGAATCTAACAAACCCCCATTTGTTCTGATGGAGCCAATGAGATTCCTCCTAAATCTGCTGTTAGCTACAATTTGAAAATATTTGGTGTTTTTATCTCCAAGCTTAAGCCATGAAACCCTTGATTTTTGCCTCCATAATGATTCCACCATTTTAGAGTACTTCCAGAAATCTGCTCTTGTTTTAGATTTAAGCAATTTTTCCCCTTGAGTAAGCTGCCTTTGTTCACTTAGAAGATCCAGCTCATGCATCTGCTTTTCAATATCAGAGAGAGTGACATTGATGTCACCAAAGTTATTCTTGTTCCAAAGTTTGATTTTCTCTTTGACTGCAATAAGTTTCTGAACAATCTTTTTTCCTGCCCTTCCAGGTGGATCAGTTCCTGTCCATGCATCTTTTGCTAGATTGAGACAATCAGGTTTAGAGAGCCAAGCATTGATGAATCTGAAAGGCTTTGGGCCCCAGTCTCTTTGATCATCAGCAAGCATAATGGGACAATGATCAGAGATAGGTCTTTGAAGGCCCCATTGGGTAAGTTTATAATTGCTTTGACCGACCGGGTGACTAAAAATAAGACGCGTCCCAAGCGCAGGACTCTCGACCGATGTAGCATAATATCCGGAAGTACCGGAGTCGAATCCACAGAGACGGACGAACGTGTGCAGGACTCAAAGATGACGGGTTCACAGTTTATCTTGGCTCTTAGGTAGCCACCCCTTGTTCAATGAGATTAATTTACTAACTAAATTACCAGACTAAATTAACTAAAAACGGATTTAAAAAGGAGAGTACAGCCGTAGGAACCCAGCGTCCGCGACTAGCCTAACCAATGTTTACTCGGGCCACAATTACTCTTTTTTACTGATTTTAGAATAAGAAAAAGATCCCTAACAAATGCGCACCACCTGTCACCAGATTCCGTGTGCATTCGAATTCCGGCGATGCCTGGGTTTTGTTTGTTAGATGAGTTTCCGTTTCCTAAAACTGCCCGAAAATCAAGTTAATTCGGCCCCGAGGTGAAACATCGATTAGTCTAGTGCGCAGCGCCTTCTCCCGCAGCCGCACTCTATACGACTACTCGCTCATGATGCTTGAAGTAACAGAAATTATAATAACCCTAGATCTAAACATGATTGCAAATTAAAATATAGGAAAATAGAAAACAATACCGTAAATTGCAAGGAGAAATCAAACTTGACTATCAATACGAAACACCAATCCAAGAGCTGAAACTCTGAAAATCTGGAACAAACTTGAACGTATAATGATGGCCGAAAACTGTAGCCGAAAACTTCAAAACATAAAACCTAAATTATGAATGTCTAACCCTAATGAATGATAACAAAACGTATTTATAGTAATCGTCCCGCGAACCATCAAAACGGCATCATTTAGCTTTGCCCGTAACCAATAGGTATCGATACCCCTTAAAAGGGTAGCGATACCGAATCCTTAGACTCCTTCTTTGACTGATAAGCCGTAGGTAGGGATACCCCTTAGAGGGGTATCGATACTAAACCTTCTGGAACCAATTCGTCCCCTTGAAGCCAATTGGTATCGATACGGCTGTGGGGGGTATCGATACCGAGATCCTTCGACTTGCACTTTCACGACTCAAGCCTCAATCCTTGATTCCCACGCCCAGCTCCACTTCAAGCCATGCAAAAGCGCGCCAAAGTCATCCTTCTACCTGGTAAATCATGCAAACACCAAACACACCACCGTGCACGCATTAAACAGAAAATGAACATTAAACCGCACGTCTAACGCGCTAACTCCCCCTACTTAGGCGCTTATATTTACAATATTGCGCGCCTATCAATAATTCTCCAACCATTCTTGGTTAATCAGAAATCTGTGAAGTCTGCTTTGAATGTTTGTGTCTTGGAAGTTGGACCAAGTGAATCTTCGACCCATGAGGGGAAGATCCATGAGTTCCATATTGTTGATAAAGCCTTGAAAGTCTCTCATGCCTCTGTCTATCCTTAAGCAGTTGGTCCTTTCAGAAATTGTTTTGATCTCATTAAAATCACCTCCCAGACACCATGGCAAGTTGGATGATTGTTTGTGAAGAAGAATGTCATCCCACAGATTCCTACGATTCAGAATTTCATTTGGGGCATAAACGTTAACTAGAACACATTGAAATCCATAGAGAGAACCTCTGATAAGAATGAAATGTCTGTGAATGATTGTGTGCTCAGCTTTGAAAATTTCTTTGTTCCAAAGTGTGATAAGACCCCCAGAGGCCCCTTCTGATTTAGAGAAAACGCCTTCCACATCAAGATTTCCCCAAAGTCTTTGAAAAACAGAAATTTCCACTTGCTCAAGTTTTGATTCTTGAATGAAAATGACATCTGGTCTTCTGTCTTTGATAAGCTTGCAAAGAAATCTTTTTTTTACCCTGCTACCAAGTCCTCTGATATTCCATGACAAGATTTTCATATTGCCAGAAATATCAATCTCATATAGCGAGAGAGATTAGAATAATTCTTTCCATTTCTCAGAAATTTGAGAGAAGTGGGAGAATTCTGCTTCAATCATCTGCTTTAGGATAATTTCATCACTGGATAAGAGATTTACCCCAATGCATTTTCCTGTGTTGAAAGAGGCTGCAACTTCCTTATGAATAATTTGATAACTTTCAACAGGTTCAGGATTTTGGAAAACCTGAAATCTGTTGGGAGTGAGAAAGTTTGACGAAATCAAATGATTTTGGCTGACATTCTGTTGTTCCAGGTTTTCAAAGATATTGGAGATGAGAGTTCTGGTTCTTTTCCTGGATTCCCTTGGGTTCAAATCGACAAAGAGATTAATGCCATTAAACTGAGATGGATTGGATGGCAGTTGGGAGGTCACAATCCCATGAGAATGGTCTACTTCCAATGCATTGGAATTTAATGCCAAAGCATTAGAATTAAGCTCCAGAAGATTGGGTCCAAAGAGATTAAAATCCCTACGCCCATGAGGCTCAAAATGACAGGATTGTTCTTCAAAAATAGCTTGATCAGAAGAAACAACTTGGACTTGATCAACTAGAGCTTGGGTAGGGTCCAAGGCGTGAAATGAATGAGATCCATTTGTGCCACTAATAGAATGAAGAGATTCTGAAAGATCAGAGTCCACCACCACAAGGTTTGGACCAAAAGGAAAGGATTTGGGTGGAGCTGTGATTGGACCAAACACTTGTAGATGGGCCCGGCTGTTTACTTCTTGGTCGTAATCCAAAGAGGCAACGGAATTCTGGACAAAGGAAGATAGAGAGTCATTCTCTTTTTGAAATTGAATAATATCATTGGGAGCATTCAAACTGGAAGCATTAGCCGTCTTAAAAGAGGGGTATTTATGATGCTTTGCATGCTCGTTGCATTCCCCATGAAGAACAAAGAAATTTTCCAATAAGGGATCTTGACCCAATAAAGCATTAGCCGTCTTAAAAGAGGGGTATTTATGATGCTTTGCATGCATGCCGTCTTAATTTCAGGTGCCCGTTTCTTACTGGCCAATACATCTTTGTTGGCATCTGACTTGTCAGAGACAAAAGTCAGAGGGGAAGGAAAAGGAAATCTGAGTTCATCCTCCTCAAGAACATTGACTGGATAAGTTTGATTTTCAATTTGAATTAGGATTTCAGCAGAGATTTTATGCACTGAGGAGGCAGCCACAAGAATTCTCCCTTTTTCGAAGGAGAGATTTTTGAAGGTGTTTTCATCAATTTCCATAACAGTGCCCCAATTTTCTCCAATTTTCTTGAAAGTTTGCACGTCCCAAGCATTGAGAGGGATGCCCAAACAAGATAGCCATGCAAAACGCTCTCTACCAGCAGCTTCACCCGACCATGGTTTGATGAAGGAGAACCAAAGACCCCAAATTTTGTCAGATATAACAGAGTCTCTGAGTTCTGAATTAGAAAAGGTAATAAGCATGAATCTTCCACCCATAGGTCTAATTTCTGAGAATTGAATTCCTTCTTTTTTGATTTGAGATTTGAGAGTCTCCAAATCAATTCTCCTGTGAAGAGTGGCTACAACACTTCTATGAAGCCAACCGTTGCCTGACGGTTGCACAATAATAAGCTTTTGAGATTTACTGCATTCTCCTTGAACAAAAACAGGTTTATTCAAAGAAGAGTAGATCTCCGGTCTCGAATTTTTGAATGAGAAGTTGGACTTTGACGCATCAGATTTCTTGTGATTCTGATTGTGAATAGGACCCTTGCTCAGTCTGGGATTATATGAGGCTATCTTGACCAACAGTTTGTTTCTCCCAAAAATCATCCCATTTGTTCTTGATATAGCAACATCAGCTGAGACAGAGCAATTATATGTGACAAAGGCAAATCTGCTACCTTGAGCACTTCTCTTTTTTGGCATGTAAATTCTTTTGACAATACCAAATTTGGTGAAGGTAGTAAAAAGCCAAGTAGGAGTAGCTTCTTCTGGGATGTTATTCACATAGAGTGTGATGAGTTCTTCTTCATTAATCAGTCTAGGAGTCTTATGATGATTGACAGGAAGCCTCTCATTCTTACCAAAGATGGTTTCTTTCACCATTCTGTTTGAGATCCGATTGCTCGCCATCGGATATAGAGAAGTAAATTCCAAATATAAACACCTAAAGAGAGAGAAATATAAACAGAAAGTGATCTAGACCTCCCCTTACATTTCACCAGAAACAAATCCAATGAAATAGGACGCGGAGATCTCCCCTTACACCTCTCTAGAGGTTAGTCCAGAGAGGTAGGACGCGGACGATCACACCCAGAAGAAAATGACCAGTGGAAACTTTACCGGAGAAGGGATCGACGAAGCATAACTTGTGTTATAGAGGGTAAACAGAGAAGGGATCGACGAAGCATACTTTACCGGGGAAGGGACCGACCGCCATTTGCAGACTCAAACCTCCAGCGCCATTTTGCGCCGGCAAGGCCGGAGATGGTGGCGGTACAGGGATGGGTATGCGGCTAGGGTTTTTTTTTATGATTGCAATTTTCTGGCTGTCCAATTTACTTTGTTTCTAACAGTTCCCTTCTTTTCTCTTTCTTTTCCTAACTTCCAAACACACTCTTACTATGAATATTTTTGTAGGTTGTGAAACTACCGTAAGCTCAACGGGACATTTTAGTTCGTATCTAGCCTCAATCCAAACTTCTCAGCTTAACCTACTCTACATAAATAACACCCATTGTTAGTACCTAATCGGTCGGAGTGGACTCGAAAAGTACTGTGATGGTTAAGTGAGCAGGCCCGGCCCAGGCCCAAGAGGCCTGGGCCTAGGGCATCCAAAAAATGAGGGCACTCCCATACTTTTTAGTTGTAGGCTTAAGTAGGAGTCTTTTATGACCCAATAGTAAAAATATAATGGCCCAATCTGATTTTTTTAGGCCTAAGCAATTGCAATGAGCATTGGGCCTTCAGGCCCAAACTAAAACATACTCCCTGATCCAAAATAAAAAAATAAAGAAATTAGTTTTAAACTTTAAAATCAATCGGCACCCTGATAGGCGCGCGATATTCCATATATAAGCGCCTAAGTAAGAGGAGTTGGCGCGTTAGATGTGCGGTTTTATGATCATTTTTCTGGTTAATGCGTGCGTGGTAGTGTTTTTGGTGTTTGCATGATTTATCAGGTTAAAAGTTGTCTTTGGCGCGCTATTGCATGGCTTGAAGTGGAGCTGGGCGTGGGAGTCGAAGTTTGAGGTTGGAATGCTGAAGAGGACGGCTTAAGGGCTCGGTATCGATACCCCCGAGAGCCGTATCGATACCAGTTGGTTATGAAGAGCGCAAATTCGTCCAGAATGTTTAGTATCGATACCCCTGAAAAGGGTATCGATACCTACGTCTTACGCGGAAGAAGGAGATAAGGGTTCGGTATCGATACCCTTATTAGGGGTATCGATACCGAGAGTTTACGGAGGCAGCTTTGAAACTACGTCGTTTTGTTGGTCGTAGAACTAATTCTTTAACTATATTGTTTGGTTTTCATTAGGATTAGGGCTCTAGTATAAATACCTAAGTTAAAACCCATTCTGGGTCGACAACTTTTACCTAGATTTGAAGTTTATAAGTTTTCGGCTACAGATCTGAAGTTCTTCGTTCGTCGTTACGCTTTCAAGTTCTATTACCAGAATTCCAGGATTTGTGTTGCAGATTGTTTGTCAGGATTAATTTTTCCCTTGCAATTACGGTATTGATTCTTACTGGTTTTATAATTCTAATTATTAAAAGCATGATTAGTTTTGGTTTCAATTTATCTTCTGCGATTCACGTCAATATGTGTGAGTAGTTGTATAGAGTGCGGCTGCGGGAGAAGGCGCTGCGCACTAGACTAATCGATGTTTCACCTCGGGGCCGAATTAACTTGATTTTCGGGCAGTTTTAGGAAACGGAAACTCATCTAACAAACAAAACCCAGGCATCGCCGGAATTCGAATGCACACGGAATCTGGTGACAGGTGGTGCGCATTTGTTAGGGATCTTTTTCTTATTCTAAAATTAGTAAAAAAGAGTAATTGTGGCCCGAGTAAACATTGGTTAGGCTAGTCGCGGACGCTGGGTTCCTACGGCTGTACTCTCCTTTTTAAATCCGTTTTTAGTTAATTTAGTCTGGTAATTTAGTTAGTAAATTAATCTCATTGCACAAGGGGTGGCTACCTAAGAGCCAAGATAAACTGTGAACCCGTCATCTTTGAGTCCTGCACACGTTCGTCCGTCTCTGTGGATTCGACTCCGGTACTTCCGGATATTATGCTACATCGGTCGAGAGTCCTGCGCTTGGGACGCGTCTTATTTTTAGTCACCCGGTCGGTCAAGCACACCCCAACCCCAATCGAACAACTGCTATCCCAACGAACGTCGGTATATATACACATCTCTGATTCTCTGTGAGTTACGCATATCAGTTCAATTCCCCTGAACTTCCATTAAAGGTGCTTCACGAATCACATGAACAACCAAATCCCCATCAATCCTTATATCCATGTCTGGTCTGGATCAAACCCACCAAAGCAGTGAAGCATTAGCTCTTGTGGAGTATTTCCTCTTTCCAAAAACATGCTCTGGTGGAGGATTTCTTCTGTGAACGAGTAGTTTATTAGGCTTTTGATTAGTAGTTTCGATATGGTTTTGCTGTAAAAATTATTGAAATGTTGTACTCTCAAGGGCACAATTTTTAAGGTAGGCCTTGGGCACTCTAAACCCTTGGGCCGGCCCTGTAAGTGAGAGACTGGAGGTGGATGGGAAAGTATAGAGCGTTTTGGGGATAGACATGCAGCATACCTCCTTAGGGATATCCCCGTGCTTTATATAGAGTTCCTTGACTTGCCCTCCAAGTATTCACGTGTTCGGCTCGCACGATTACCGCTTCCATTGATGTATCGAAGGGAGATGGTTATGTTCACGTGCACAAACTACCTTTTGTATATTGTGCGGATCAGAACAATTGGACATGGGTCGGATGGTGAACAATTGAATCGGTTCGGACTAGGGTATCTAGATCACAGAGATGGCATGCTCAACAGTAGGGCCAATTGTTCGGTCCGCCCAATAGGTCCAACGGCTGACCAGCCTTGAATGGCTAGGGATGCATTGGACCTTTACGGACCATTTGATTCGGGCCACTAAAATTTAGTTAGGAAAATCATTGTTAGTTTTATTGACATTTTCCGGATATTTTGAACCGTTCTGAGCCTGTAGTTTTTCGCTATTTTCTTTTGTGTTTGTTAGGTAGATACTCCACCAGGTGGTTGAAGAGTTGAAGTCTTTGCTCGTGCCTATCTTTGAATTAAGGTATATTCGTGCATTTCTTGTTTGCATCTAGTTGCATATTAATTTTTCATATTGCATAATTTGAAAAGTTGTTATCCATTGAATATAGCAACTATACCTTCTTTATTCAGCCAACCAATCAAAAGATACAATGTTATATAACTTGAAAATTAGGCATGGTGGTCATGCCTAAATGTTTGTCTCGTTCGTATACTCTCGTGGGGTCAGCTCATATGAGACTTTGACTCGTTTTGAATCAAGCCTCCCGCTACAATCCCTCTTGATGTCAAAAATTATATGAGAGGTGTACGTGTCGGTTGACCTGATCACTCTCTACTATCAGAAGAAAGTAAATTAATAATACCAATGATACTTTTTTTTTGAACGGCGAAAAAATTTATTGATCGTTGAAATGTTACAAAGACCAAAGGGGCAAGGAATGAAGGCATCGTATCCTAAGCGAAGCTAAGGACAGTCCAATGATACCAATGATAATGATATATATGTAACCATCTTTGTTAGCTGTGACATCAAGCCATATATATTTTCACTCCACCTCATTAATTGATTCGATAAATCCTCAATAGCAGCATGTGCAAATATTTCAATTTCCTCTGTTGATATTCCTTCCTAATAGCAGCATGTGCAAGATCACTGTATTCACAGCAAGATCTACCAATTATCTACCAATCACAGTAGGCAGGATCACACAATCTTAGTAGTTCGAGTAGCCGGATTCTTTGACACCTAATCTCACAATCTAAAATCGCAATCAATCCCAGTGCTGCAAGTGCATGACAAACATTACGTTGCAAATTGGGTCCCAACTTTTAGATTAGGACGCAAGTAGGGAAAACATAAAATAAAACTTTTGGATTAGGACAACATTTATTCCGATCACCTACCGAGCTGACCAAAAAAATCATTATTTTTCAGCATCATATTATGGAGATCTTTTCCTCGATGCTGTACGTGGGTTTCGAGAATTAAGATTTTTTTTTTTATGTAAAGAGGAAGGAGAATTGTATTAAACAAAACCACCGGCCAAAACCGGAAAACAAAATCACGGCTGAGAAACCACCGGCCAAAACTACCTAGCTACAAAACTAATGGCCACAAAACTGCCTACAAAACTAACAACAGAATAATAAAAAAATACAAAAAAAATGCAGGAAAATAAAGAACGCCGGAGCAAGTCATCGGAGTTGTCACCCACCGTTGCAGCCGCCAACGTCGTCAAGAGTCCGGATTTGGAAACCCCAGAAACGGCTCCCCCGGGTCCAAAAATCAGGTGTGGTCACCCATACCGGAACGTAGGGGATCATCCACCACGGGGAGTCTCCGAATGCCAAAGAAGTGCAACCATAGAGAATATCGACGAGTAGGAAGGGTGGTCGGGTAGGCGGGTGATAGGGGTGCGGAGGGGGAGGGGGTGTGGATTGGCCGCCAGGGATGAAGCCTGGGGAGGGGCTACCACCCACTTCTATTAATTTGTGAAATAATTTCATCATCCTATTTCTTATCTTATTGGGTTAAACTTATCTTTCCCTTATCCAGATGTTTTAGGTACACTTAGCTTATTGTTTGTCCAGTACGTTTCAGAAGAACATTTACTAGAGTGGCACATGAGATGATAGAGGAAATTTGGCACAAAAAAAAAAAAAAAGAATCACCCCATAGTGTTGGTTGGATTTTCTCCTTCTCGATGTACCCGTCATCGAGTTCCTCTAATAAAATTTTGTTTGCTGATCAAGAAAAAAAAATTGTAATTCTTTTCTTATTCCCTTTGAGCTAGTGAGTCTATGTAAGAATAGAGTGGAAGAAGTGATATTCATGTAGTTTGAGAGTTAGTACATCAATTGGTTTTAGTTGGATCAATCGGATTCACAAAGAGGAATGGGATTTCAAGGCAAATTGTGTAGACCAATGGTCCTCGATCAATCGGATATTCAATTGGGCATAACTGTTTTGAAATAGATCGATGGGTTTTGATAACGATCAATTGGAATTACACAACAAATATAAAAAACGTGTTTCTCTTTATTCTAGGGTTGTCGAAGCAGCAGTTCTTAGAGAGAGAAAACTTTCTTGGGATTTCGTTTATTTGTATCTTGGAGAGATTACAAGATCAATTGATCACTATTCATTCAAGTAATCTGCAAGAGGTTCATACAACAATCAATCTCTACACGGTTGAGTTGCTTCCAGTGGATTTCTAGAAGAGTAATAGGAAGGCTTGAGGATTTGAGGCGGCAGCGGTCAAGCATGGGCTATAGTGAACGAGGATTCAACTATTGTTCTTGAGTCAATTGTGAGGATTCTCAATTGGGTAGTAAGTTCGATTATAACCGTATAATGCTTTTCATTAGTGCTTCATTCTTTCTCGTAGTTTTTACTCATCTAAAGTTTTCCACGTATATTTGGTGTTCGTCACATTGATTTATTTCCTACGTATTGCTAGCTTGCTGATTGGTAAAGTGGGAACTTTTTTCAAAAACAGTCAAGGAGAACTCTAAATACACTAAAATGTGCAATGACCTTTTGTGAGAAAACAATAATGGTTGTCAATAATGGAAAACCCATTATTTTTTGTTCTAGTCAACAAAAGGAAAGTGGTCCTTGCCTTGGCCGATCTAAAAAATAGGCAAGTGTTGCTTCCGGACAAAAAGTAGGACCAGTGAGCAGAAGCAAGTCTTCATTTTTTGGCAATTCTTTTTAGGGTAGCTCATGGGCTCATTTTAATATCCAATTCCTTGTATGAGAAGAAACAGTATCTTATACTGCATTCCAGAGGTACTGATTACTTCAATTTCTTGCCCTTATTTAACATCTCATTCTCATCATCTCCACTACATTACCATAGAGATTGAAGCAATTAAAGCTTTTTCAGAAATGAATTCTTTCAACCTAGATGATGATATCTGGTCCCAGATGATCTCTTCCGATCCCGAGCAATACCAAACCATCCAATTACAAGATCAGATCACGATACAGGATTCAATACCCGATGTCTCCACTAACGTAGGAGAACAACAGCCGCCGAATGTTAATGATAACAGCAGCATTAACAAGAAGAAGATGCATAAAGAGATTGAAAAGCAAAGAAGGGAAAAAATGGCCACCCTTTTCTCCTCACTTCGGTCTCTTCTCCCTCTTGAATTTATCAAGGTATGCATGTAACCTCCATTTATGTTTCTTTCACTTTTCTTTTTGTGAAATTTTGCAGCTGATTATTTATCAGGGTACGTTGTGTTGAATTGGTCTAGCAGGGCAAGCGCTCGGTAGGGGATCACGTTAATGAGGCAACGAATTATATCAAACACCTAGAGAACAAAATCAAAGATTTGGGTGCCAAAAGAGACCAGCTAAATTTTTTGTCCAGTTCAAGCACTACTAGTTCCAGCCATGGGAATGGAAGCACAAATAATTGTTCAGCCAATTATGTTACAGTGAGTTGCACGTCTATGGGACAAGTGGAGGTGATGTTCAGTACTACTGACTTTGATCAAGCGGAATTGCAGCTATCATGTGTGCTAAAACTACTGCTTGAAGAAGGACTTAGTGTTGTTAGATGTGTTTCCACCAAAGTAAATGAAAGGTTACTCCACACAATCCAATCTCAGGTACTTTAAGTTTGAAATTTTGAATACCTTTTGTATTTATGTGAATGAAGATTATGAGTGCAATAACATTGAATTTTCTTTTTTACTTTTTGTCCCAGGTGAATAATGCATCATGTTTCAATCTATCGGCACTGCAACAAAAGATGAACAATCTATCTGTTTCCGCACTTAAACAAATGTAGTGTAAGAATTATACTAGATTAATTGGTTATGTTTAATTTTGAACAATGAACTTCTACTTCATTTCAAGATTAAGTTTTTAAATCATTTTTGCTGATGTTTTATCATTTTCCTGAATTGCTTAGTAGGGTAAGAAAAAAGTCATTCGTATCAGTAAGGATTATCGTTAGCACTTGCAAAAAAAAAAAAACCTAAAATTGAGATTTCCGTCAACTTTGTTCACGTCCGTTATCAATTGAACTCAATTCGTACAAAATCGAAACTACAAGGTTTAATTGAGTGAAATTAGAAAAAGAGAGACCAAATCGAGAAAGGAGTGAAACTAGAGGGACCATTTCAATAATTTTTTTCCCCTTTCTTCTTCCTCTTGCACAGACCATGCATTCTCTTCACGATCCCCTCATCAACTAATATAATTGAATTTAAACTTTACTCGACAACTCGAGCTGAAAGAATAACTTCTCCACCACCGTGAGGAGGAACCCCTCGACTGTCTATTTTCAAATCCAATCCTTCTGAAGGAGCACCGAAACCCTTTAAGATTGGTAAGGTTGTCGATCGAAAAGTATCAACAAATGAATCCTTAGAGTCATTAGTAATCCCCTTGAGCCTTATTGAAGCGGTCTCTTCCCAAACAATCCAAACACAATGGGTGGCTCCAAAAAATATCCAATGGATCGACTAACACCACAATCATACACAAGATGTTTCCCACCCATCAAAACCTTAGGCTTGTACTTCAATTTCATTCCTCTATTGTTTGAATCAACATCGATACTCGGATCGCATTGCTAGCAAAATTCTAACATTTGCTGATATCTACGAATCCATCTTCATCATACTTGTCATATATTGTAGGCAAACTCCAATCAACTTGTGATTGAGAAACTGTCGAATCCATGCCAAAAAATTCCCTCCAACGGATTATCTTCAAATTTCATGGAAAGAAAACTCAACAAGATGGATAGCTGAGCTCTGACACCAAACTGATGGAGGATTTTGTAGATGGGATGGAAGTAAAAAAGAAATGATAAAAATACTCCCTCTGTCCCAAATTGTTGGTCCTACTTTGGGAATCCAACTTTTTTTGAAAAGTACCAAAAAAGGAAAGAAGTACACACTTTTCTTTGTTAACTTTTAAAATGGCCATATGTTTTGGGACAGCCAAAAAAGAAAAGAAAGACCAACAATTTGGGACGGAGAAGCTCACCACCCGAGATAGGACGCCAAGGGATACAAATATTCACCACCCAAGGTGTCTAGTGAAGGGATACAGGGCTATGAAACTTGTCACCTGTGGAATCCTCCGGAGGAGAAGAGCTAACAAGAAGAACTATTCTTCTCACAAGCCAAAGGCTAATTAATTTAACTCAACTCAACTCAACTCAATCTCCTTAATTCATTCATAACAACACAATTTATAGACCACTTGGAACACCCCTCCAAGTATAGGTAAAAAGAACTTATATTTTCAAGACGTTAAAAATTATTAAGGCCAAAGACTTTGATTACTAAAAATTAGGTAGACTCTTTGAACGACTCAATGACTTTTCTAACGACAAAAATGACACTAAAAACTGTATAAATAAATACTTGGACTAATTATTAAAAGACATAAAAGAAGACGTACTCATCGTTCAATTGTTTTCATTATTTGCTCATGCATCACTACCTGTCTCTGTCTCTCTCCCCTCGTCCTCTGTTGTGTTAGTGCATACAATAGAATACATTATATACATAGACTACAGAAATCTAAACAAAAATATGTGTACATAGAACCATAGTTTTAAATACCGGTCGTTTCGTAATGGTTTTTGGGCTCTTCGATATTATTACCCCCGGTATACTGGCTAGAGTAAAAATCGCATGCATATCGCCCGGTTTCCGTTATGTTTCGGTCCATATCCGATTCACAGACCTGTTCACGGCCGATACTCAACCGTTAAAGGTTATTTAAACAATTTAAAATTATTCTTTGCCAAAACATTAAAGATTAAAAATTCTCGACTGCTACACCCAATTCCCGTTACGTAACGTTCGATGCGACCACGTTATACTCAAACCGTTACCTTTATGCTTCGCGAAACTGTTACTTAAAACCTTGCACAGAACATCATACAATATCCTAAGCAAACGTGTTTGAGCACCACAAGCCTCCAAAGTCCAAACATTCATTCTTAATTTTCTTGAATTTTAAATTTTTTAAAAAGTCTCAAATCCTTTTTCCCGTGTTACTCTTTCATGTGTTTTATGACTCTCGCCCCTTCTCTTAACTTCCCTATTCTACTTTTTTTTTTATACTTTCATAACCCTAGCAATTGATTAGAACTGCTACGAGTTTGTTACAAGATTTTGTTCTTTTTAACTAGTATTATGCCCGTCGATGCATGGAACAACATTAAAAAAAAGTTCTTTTAATGTACTTTTCATTTTTCGTGCATAGAACGGGTAGAACGCAATGAAGCCAAACTTGATGCTTAAAATACCACAACGAAGTGGGCTGGAGTACTGTGTTGGTGTAGTTGCAGATCGGGAAACGGGGAGTGCAATTACGTACGTGAGTTCAAGAGAGTTGTTTTAGCAGTTATCCTAATTCAAGAATTTAGCTAAACACAAACAGAGAGATTTCTTTTTAATAGTTTCATTCCCCTAGTTTAGTGAGGATTGGACTCCATAATACTATATTGATGGTATTTAGATGTATCTAATCGTTAGAAAAACACTTTTTTAAGGCTTCGTATCTTTTGTACAGTCCACAAGAAGATTATGGACAGCTATAGGAGTCTAAATTATAAAATCGTATAGTTTATACTCAAGTTTCTACTATAGTCCTTTCACTTTCGGTTTATACAAGTATATTATTCGCCGGAGTTTTTGATGGCCTGTTTCGAGGCTGTAGATCTGTGTATGTATGTTCGAAAGACGGTGTTTTGGGTGCTGACCCCACCTGCAGATGTGGATCTTCTGCCTTAATTTTGTCGATCCGAATCTGTTAGGTCGAAAGACCGTGTTTGGATGTTAACCCCACTTGCTGAAAGATGAGGACGAGGCTGTTTAGGGTGTTTATTGTTGTTGGGTTTCAATTATTTGGGCGGTGTTGTCCGGTTTTTTCAACCTTTGATTGAAATCCTCTCCCTTTCTCTCTACTTGACTTTGAAAACAAATATAATGCACTAACGAGTCCTAGAGGGGGGGTGAATAGGACGGCAATTTAAAAATTAAGTCTAATCCAATCATCCATGCTCCATTCAAATTGCCACAGTTTAATATGCAAGATATAAAGCAATTAAAGTAAAGAGACAAGACAAAAGATATACGTGGAAACTACTTAGAGTCTAAACACCCTAAGCATAAAACCACGGCCTAGTCCTACTTATGCATTCCATAAATCAAAAGGTTTACAAGAATTAACAAGACTAGGAATTACCCAACAAGCCCCTTGTGACACCTAGCTCCAATTCTTGATAGTACCCCGTACCCCTCTTTGATTCCATGTACTCCACAAGCACGTCCGTCTTGATCTCCGAGTCAACTCGGCACCGGTCCAACCGGCTCACGTAGGAACCAAGGCAATCAACCATGATATGAATGACATGATGATAAATGAAGATTTTTAATAAAAAAAATCAATCTAGAGCAAATACATGGTGAACAAAAGTATTGCACTAGATTGACAAGGAAAATGATCAAACACAAGGTTTAAATCATATAATGCATCAAGAACCCATAAAAGATAAAAGACTTGATTTTTAATGAGGGCTTTTGAATGAAGAAAATCAATCTAGAGCAAATACATGGAGAACAAAAGTATTACACTAGATTGACACAAAAGATGATCAAACACTAAGTTTAAATCATACTAAAAGCATCTAAACACATGAATCTTAGAAAAGATTGTTTCTTGATGATGCAATGAAGATTTGAGAAGAATCAAACTAGAGCATATGCATAGATATTAGAATATAACACTAGAATGAATAAAAGATGATCAAATCAAAATAGAAATCACCTCAAAAGCATAGAACCCCATGAACAAGTGAAGGAGATGTGTTTCTCTCTCTAAGGTGGGCTAATGCTCTCAAAATCTGACCTAGAAGAGTGAAAAATTAGTTTATATAGTGCCAAGGTCGAAGCCCTAAAGAGGGCCAATGAGAAAACGCCACATACACCAGTAAAAAGGCGCTGCGCTTGAAGTTGTGCACGGAGACAAGCAACAAGCGCTCAACAGGCGCAACGGAGATGTGCAGACAGGAAAAGCGCTAGTAAGTTCAACGAGCGCAGCGGGTAGCGCTCATCGAGCGCATCTTGCTGAATCTGCTTTTAATGAAGCAAACTGAAGTGATAGATAAGCGCTAGTAGCGCTAAACAAGCGCTGCGCTCAGAATCCCTTTTAAAATAGGAACATGCCTTAGAGGAATACTTGATGCTCACATTATAAGGCTAAAATCATGCAACATAAAAGGATTAAATCCCTAATCTAAATGAAGAACATGATAATGCAACTTTATACCTTTCATAAGCCAATCCGAGCCAAGGTGCGTGTAACTCCATTTCTCCAATCCTTCAACCATCGGGTGGAGCATCTAGACTCAATCTAGGCCTCCTTTGGGTGAATTGAAAAAACTGGTTTTTTGGTGGTTTTTTGGTTTTTTTGGTTTTGTCCTTATTCAATTTTTTTTTGCATTTGTTAGTTTTCGGTCGATTTGTTGTGGTTTCTTGGCTCCTCTCTACGAGAGAAATCTAAAAAGTATAAAATTATTAGTCAAACTTAAAGTTTTGTGAATAAAGACGAAAAATAAACCACAATGGTTTTTTTACCCAAAGGAAGTTACCTCCCAAACCCAAATGGAAAAAGATAGAAGTGCATACACCAATGGTTTGTCGAAATTCGAAAAATGCCAATAACACTAACAGACTTGATGTGTCTGTTGTCAAGTTTCTTAGGAAAGCTTTCGCGTTTTAAAAAAAGAAAAAAGAAAAAGGAGTATATTTTAGTTACTGACAAGCTCTAGAGTCGGTACGTCATTTGGTGGATCTTTGCTGTCATCAATACAGTGATTGGATAAAGAAATTAAGAAAATGGAAGTACTTTAAACCTGGTATATATTGAAAAGGTATTGGCACATGCTGCTATTGATGATATATAAATTGAATTAATTAATGAGGTGGAGTGAAAGTAAATATATGGCTTGATGTCACAACCTCCAGTAACAAAGATGGTTACATCCATATTGGCATTCTTATTTTTATTTATGTTTGAGAAATTTTTCTCATAACTCAAGTGTTCGGATCAACTTACGCTTCATGCTAGCATAAAATAATTAATTGATCATCATTTGAATAATAGTCTCTATAAAGATCAATTTACGTGCATCTCGAATAATTTTTAACATTATGAGGGATCATTCCTATCGTTCTGGTGGAAAACCCAATTAAAACCAGCGGCAAAATCAAGTGAAAAACAACACAAGAATTGGAGCACCGAAAAGGTTTTGAACCTAAAATTTAATTGTTCAAGATAAGAGACAAATTAATGGCACAGGATTTGTCCATTTATTTAGATCACTTTTTAACCAGTTCTCTTTTTTTATTTATTTAATTATACATTTTTGCTTTTCTTACTGGCACTTTAAAATTAAACAGTCAAACAAATTCTTAAAATTCACCAAGAAAAGTAAAAACAAGTGACAATTAAACGAAGAAAAGTTCATACAATGTCCAAAAGTTGATTAAAAAGAATGTAAAAGTTATGTTGTGCATATAACGAAGCAAAAAAAAGTCAGTGAAAAAGCTGCATCATATAGCCGCAATTACTGACTCGTGTTTCTCTATTTCGTTATCAATAATCTTGGAATTCGACGGTGAGCCTTAGGCCTCCTTTGGGTAAAAAAATCATTGTGGTTTATTTTTCGTCTTTATTCACAAAACTTTAAGTTTGACTAATAATTTTATACTTTTTAGATTTCTCTCGTAGAGAGGAGCCAAGAAACCACAACAAATCGACCGAAAACTAACAAATGCAAAAAAAAATTGAATAAGGACAAAACCAAAAAAACCAAAAAACCACCAAAAAACCAGTTTTTTCAATTCACCCAAAGGAGGCCTTAATGAGTCCAAGCTTTGCACCCACTGTAGGGAAAATAATAAAAGAAACAAAAATGTTTTAATTGAATAAGAGCATTCTCTTCAGGCTCAATAAAAATTGAGTTAAATTTAACTTAATAAACACATTTTATAAATTAACAAGTCACTTTTTTACCAAATCAGACTCTCTATCCAGGAAGTCAGGATAGAAAATTGTTTTAACCCGTGAACAGTGCCTCAAAGGATTTACCGAGTTACTATAGCAAAGTTATAACTTTTGCAGATTTACAAAAAATTTGTTAAGTGTGATTTTGGAGGTTTTTTCCCTATTTCCCTCAACAACTTAGCCATCAGGGGGATTTGTCTTCCCTGATGAGGATGCTCTAAGTAGTTTCTACTCCTATTTCATTTTCAGTTCTTCTCAGATGAGTTCAACGGCGGAGCCAGAAATTTCATACAGGAGGGATAATTTTTCATATTAAACTAGAAAACGATTCACAGTAAAATATAACAAAGAGACACTATGTACAAAATTTCAAACATTCTTCATTAGTCACAAAAGAGAAAACATTCTTGACACCAGCGGTGTAAACTAAAGTTTTCTTCAAATCGATTGTATTGCGCCATGTGCCCATGTTCTACCTTTTGGGACCACTGTTTGAATACATGGCACAATGTACGTAATAGATTTGGAGGAAATTTTGGTTTACAATGTTCTCCCGTCACAAAAACTGTTGTACGTCAAAAAGCTTCAAACATAAGCACATAAGTCTGAATTTTTGGAGTTCGCGGCGTTCACGTCTATCTATAGCTTGGTTGTGGAGGAAATCAATGGTGTTTTTAGAGAGAAAAATGTTGTTAGAACAGGGCTTGACTTTGGAAACCCACCTGGTTTTGAGTTTGGAAGCCCAATACTTGCAATAACCCAACTATCCAATTCTAACAGAGTAAGTTGTAAAAAAAAAAATTAAAAACTCTAACTGGTGGATGATTTTGCTGCTGCTAATGTAGCGTTTTGCCCATCCTCTATTCTAATTTTGAGAGCCCCAGTTCATAGTTAACTATGGATATGATGGTGATTCAAGCTGTGCTTTGCTTCCAATCAAAGTGCTATATAGTGCTAATTATAACCTGGGATTGATTTTGTTTCTCTTTTACTTGTAACCTTTTCTCCTTCAGCATTTCGCTGAATTTTCTATCCTTGCCTATACTCGGTTTCGTGCTTAGTATTTGACTTTTCCTTGATGTATCATCTGTCGAGTTTTAATAAAATTTTTGTTGCCAATCAAAAAAAGAAAAAATTAAAAATAGCAGCTGATAAAATTCCCGGGGCACTTGACCGCCCGGTCCTTTACTCCCTCCGCCCCTAGGGCCTACAGGAGCTAATAACCACAATTTTAGTTGTAATATAATCTCTTAGTAGAAACTGTGTTGAATCATAAACATGCTCTACTAAGTCACATAATATGCATATGTGAGTCGTAATCATCTTTCTTTTGAAAATATTTGATACACTACAAAAATTGCAAAAGCAAGAATTCAAAGCACAGACCAGTTTGCCAAACGATTATGTGACCTAACAGATATTCTTTCATCTTTAAGAAAGTTATTTAAAAAAAAACATAAAAGGTTGGGAGGATAGAACCAAAATGATAATTGAGGCATATGATGAAGGCTACAAGGTGTCTAGCTAGCAAGAGAAAAAGAAATCCTACTATACATTTTACTTAGTAATAGCTCATAAATAGTACTACATTATGAATTTCTTTCCATAACCAAAACCAGAAAATTGCAAGCAAATGAACAACACAAAATGATGGGGTAGCAACTCCGATTTCAGAAAAAAAGAAACTGGGTAGCAACTTTTTTGGTTTTTGTTTACTTGGCACAACCACATATAGTTAACAACGTTAGTTCCTTCTCAAGCTGAACATCCGAAACTCTTGATATATATACCCCACGTGCAATTTTCTTCATAAAGCAAGTTCTCAACTACGTTACAGTCTAGTTTACGAGTGCCTTGAATATTAACAAAAAACCGTTTTTTTCAAACACTGAGACAAGTTATTTTTCTCACAACACATCACATAAAAAACCGTGAAAACCCAATTTTTTCAAAAAACTGGGTTATTGGAACACCCCATAATTGGTCAACAAATTCCATAAGAGAACTACTAGTAAAATTCATACATCATAAGTATATCTTGTCGGACAAAGTTCCACCTTTCCTTCGAAATCGAATTGATCTTAGAGAGGGCTTCACATATGTCTTCTACCTGATACTGCACTTATGGGTCTATTTTCATAGCATATAGTATAAGGAGCGGAATTGTGTTCCGAACATACATATAGTAGTATTAGTTATGCGTGAGTGATCGGATTTCAAGTATTGTACCATTCGATCGGATACGTAATCAATGCGGGGCCCATTCAATCAATTTGTATAAATATAATGCATAGATATACTCAATTATAGCATTGTTCTGGGTACATTGCCAGACAGCAATAGCAATATGTACAATCAATATGAGACAGTGCAGTGATGTATAAACAGTCCACCCAACAGCTTGTTTCTTTAACAATTATATATAAATACTGGATTGCCAGCATGAACATGGCACCCTCCAATAAGGCCTTGTTTCCCATAGCAAATGGGAAATTCATAAAATCAACTAGCATAGTTAATGTTATGGATTTCACATTTTAGCGAATGGGAAAAAAGGCCAAGTCTATTGGAATTAAAACCGAATCAGGATCAACTAATTTTTTACGGACAACATGAAATGAAATGATATCAAAAGCAAACTAATTTGTGAACCTAGCTTAATGAATGGATCTTTCAACGTCTAAATAAACCAGCTTAGCCAAATAATAATAATAATAATAATAATAATAATAATAATAATAATAATAATAATAATAATAATAATAATAATAATAATAATAATAATAATAATAATAATAATAATCTACATAAACCATGCGATAACAAGAAATTTGCTATACGGCACGAAAGAAGGCCCGAAAGAGGCACCGAATGAGCTGGACCCCAATGGGACCCACCAATTTTCGCCCAACTCAAAAATTCTTGGACTAACCCGCCCAAATGAAAAATAATCTGATCCTCCGCCATCGGAGCCACCGCCACCAACTCCTCGGGTCCACGGTCAGTGTCAATGGAAACCTCAATACAAGGAAAAATACTTGACAAAACAAACAAATGCAGAATATTCCAAGTCTCGAGGGTCTTCCACTCCGTCACCGGCGACTACCACCACCGGCGAGAATGTTCTGGGCACACTCCAAGTGTGAAGCAAATCTCTCTCTCTCTCTCTCTCTCTCTCTCTCTCTCTCTCTCTCTCTCTCTCTCTCTCTCTCTCTCTCTCTCTCTCTCTCCTACATCCCCCACCCGCACCTCCATTGACACTGACCGTGGACCCGAGGAGTTGGTGGCGGTGGCTCCGATGGCGGAGGATCAGATCGGTGGTTTGCGATGAGTGGTAAAGAGAGAGAGGAGAGCGGCGCCGGTGGTGGTGGTTGTACGGTGTCAGTGGTGGTCGTCATACGGCGTTGGTGGTGGCGCTGGTGGTGGAGTGGTGGTGGTTTGGGAGAGAGGGGAGCATGTACAATCTGGGGAGGGAGGTAAAAGGGTTGGGAGTTATAGTTTAACCCCAAAATTTTTGAAATTACAGATTATTTTTTCATTTGGGCGGGTTAGTCCCAGAATTTTTGAGTTGGGCGAAAATTGGTGGGTCCCATTGGGGTCCAGCTCATTCGGTGCCTCTTTCGGGCCTTCTTTCGTGCCGTATAGCAAATTTCCGATAACAAATATAAATTCGTCCCTAACTTTAATAGGATAGTCAATTTGGAAACTGTTCCCTTTGGAGAATTCAACTATTGCCTTGACAGATTTTCTACTTTCCTGTATTTTTGCCCCTCAAGAACTTTTAATGGTCTTGGACTTTAAATTGGCGGATCAGTTTCTGACACATCCCAAGGAAAAGTCAGCATTTATGCCTTAGTATGGGCACCAAATTGATCACATCCACGGAAAAGTCAGCATTTACGCCTGAGTATGGGCACCAAATTAAGTCAGCATTTATGCCTGAGTATGGGCACCAAATTGATCACATGCCTAGGAAAAGTCAGCATTTATGCCTTAGTATGGGCACCAAATTGATCATCTTTTGCTTCTCTGCTTTCTAGCCTTTTTAATTGTTGTCATTTCATTTGTTAAAGTCAATATTTAAAGAGTATTTAAATTTGTATATGAGCCCATGTTTTAATTGGCCAGAATAATCATGAAGGTACATTTCAAACCTCAAGAAACTATAATGGTAGTGACACACCACTTCACCACACCACCACCAAAGAAGCCTACGTGACACTGCATGATTGATGGTTGCAAAGTAGTTTCAAAGTGTTTGTTCTCCCATTACCAATCGTGCAATGTCACGTATGCTTGTTTGATTGGTGGTGTGGTGGAGTGGTGTGTCTCTAGTATTATTCACATGTGACTTAACATTTATGTATTACTAATACCACATCGCCCAAAATGTTATATGCCTACGAGCAATGCTTTGGTGATCACCACCATTGTAGCTATTATATGATGTGTTACCATTTCATTAATTTGTAGAATGTGCATTTCTAGAATTTGCTCCACTAAATAACAAATAGGTCATATTCTACAAATACATTAATGACACATCACATGGACAGACGATATGTTACCTAACGGTATTTAGGCTCTTCGATACCACTACACCCCGGTATACTGCCGAGAGTAAATCACATGCGTATCGGCCATTTCCCGTTACGTATTAGTTCATATCCAATTCACGGAACGGTTCACGGTTGTTACGGCCGATACTTGACCCTTACGGGTTACGTAAGCAATTGACAGTTATTTTTTGCCAAAAAAATGATTTTTTTTAATTCATGACCACTGTACCTGATTCCCATTACGTAACTCTCTTATACTACCGAAACCATTACCGTCACGCATCGTGAAACCGTTATTTAAAATCTTGGACCAGTATTAACTACTGAATGAATCCCAAGAAATGTGTGGTGGAAAAGACCCAAAACCACTGAATAATAGTACTTAAATCCTACTCTTCGTTAATAACGCTAGCCAATTTTTCTTCCAGCATGGATAGATCAACGCATGATGGATCACTGACCTGCAAGGATACATATAGTGCATATTTAATATAAATATGTGATGCATGCATGTATATCCAAACTAAAGACATCAAAGTGTTTCAACTTTCAATGCCATGTGTATAGGAAGTTTTTTGCACCCACCCTCATATGAGTGAATCTTAAAGGATGATTTCTACCCCAAATGTCCACATTTGATGTAGTTCACTCATGAAATGTGAGAGTTTTTTTTTTTTCAGACTGGTGTTGGGACATGTATGAAAATTGAGTTCAACATAGGATATAAAAAAAAAATGAAGGATTTGACTTAGCACTGTATTGGATGGCTCGTCGCTTACAGAATTAATCGGTGCGAGTACATTTAACCTATACTTGTAAGGTGGTGTAAAACTCTTCAAATTCTCCAACAGATTGGACCTTGTGCACAAATGAGCAGATCAACAAATAATACTATAATATCGACTTATTTTCCAAAAAATATCTACTAATTGTGAATACTAATGGGTGAAAGAATTTGTTAAAAAGAAAAAACTATGATAAATTCAGTATCAACGAAGCGGGACGCGGGAGCCCCCTAAAAATTAGTTGCAGATCATGGGGCATCATACAATACCGACCAACTACTGGCTTAGCCAAGTGTACATGTTAACTCCAGGACACCCCACTACAAAAAAAAAGGGACATTTACCATTAGGTCACCCTTGGATCCCATAATTACCATCAGGTCAAGCCCAACTCTGAAAAATTCCCATCAACTCCCCAACCCGTATAAAAATGCCTAAATCATAGGTACCCTATGAAAGTGCCTAAAACTCTAGGGTACCCTATGAAAGTGTCTAAACCACTAAACTCTATAATAGGAAAGTGCACCATAAACCTAAACTCTAGGGTACCCTATGAAAGTGCCTAAAATCCTAGGGTACCCTATGAAAGTGCCTAAACCACTAAACCCTGTAATAGAAAGTGCACCCTAAACCTAAACTCTAGGGTACCCTATGAAAGTGCCTAAAATCCCAGGGTACCCTTCGACTAGTGTACCCTATGAAAGTGCCTAAAATCCTAGGGTATCCTACGACTAGGGTACTCTATGAAAGTGCCTAAAATCTTAGGATACTCTATGAAAATGCCTAATGATAGGCGCGCAATATCACAAGATATAAGCGCCTAAGTAGGGCGAATTAGCGCATTAGATGCGCGATTTATTCCATTTTCCACTTGATGCGGTGTTGTCTTTTGTTTTTGGTGTTTGTGATTATTTTGTAGGGAACAGGTCGGAAAAAGCACGTAAAGTGAACACACGGCATTGGGCATGTTGAAAACCGGTGGGACCCAAGCCAGGACGACCAAACAAGCTGAGGAGCAATTTAGGAGGCTCGGTATCGATACAGGGATTGTCCTGTATCGATACCGTGTGCATCATCTACGAACAGAATGTCTGGGTATCGATACGGCTAAAAGCCTGTATCGATACCGAGAGCCCTAAATGGGCCGTTTGACTTTGCCACGTGTTTTGGGCTTCGGGAAAGACATAAATACCTCGTTTTGAGGCAGAATTAGGGTTCCAACTTTACTTTGTTTTTCTTCCAATGAGGAGCCGACTCTTGCCTTTGGAGATTCTACTTTCCGGGTTACTTTTCCATTGAAGTTTGACAGTTTTATTCGCTGATTCTCGCATCGCTTTGGTAATTCTCTGTCTTCTTTACATTAATCTCAGTTCGCGGGAGTTTGTCCGCGTTCTGAGACTCGAATCTTTGTTTTAATTCTTATTCTAGTTTAATAGCATGTTTTATTCCAGAATTTTCTTATCTGTTTTGTTTAATATGAGTGAGTAGTTCCATAGGTATGGTCGCGGGGTGATTAACACGCCGTGGCCAGGGCTGGGTATATTCTCGCTCCTGTTTTGACTAATAAACGGACAAGCAATTTTAGGTTATTAAAGAACTTCCGTGGACGAATCCGGGCATTGTCGGAGCCCAGGTAACGCGGGGAACGGGGGACCAAAACTTGTTCTTCGTTGTACATGGGTAAACGGCGACCACGAGGATTCGCATCTTTCGGGGTACCTTTTTCTCTCTAAAATCAAATGTTTTTAAAACAACGAATGGAGCGATACTGTCTGGACCTGGTCACCGTGTTATGAACCCTACGACCGTACTTTCTTTTAAATAATTTAATTAAAGTCAGTTTTCCTCTTAGTTTAATTAATTCACCAATCAAATCACAAGGGTGGCTACCTAAGAGCCTTGTTAAACATTAGCAACCCGAGTTTTTAGTCAGCACTTTCCACCTTCTCTGTGGATTCGATTCCGGTCTTACCGGGTATTATGCTACACCGGTCTCCGCCCTACGCTTGGGGCAACCCATTAAATTAGGTATAGGATTTCGGTCAAGCATTTTTGGCGCCGTTGCCGGGGAAGGCAAGAGGTGTTGAAAATTCGGGTCGTTAGTGTCTTTTGAATTTTAGTTTTAATTTTATCTTTCTTCATTAAAAAAAAAAAAAAAAAAAAAAGTAATAGGGAAACAACTCATGAACGAGGTGAGAATGGAAGAATTCTGTAAGATGTGTGAGTGTTGGGGGCATTCATTCTCAGTATACTTGCTCCGCTTTTTATGCATACAAGGAAGCTTATCAAAATAATCGTGGCTAGGGAGAGTGTTATTAATCGGTGGGATCCATATCCAAATACGTACGAGCTAGGGTGGTCCCACCACCCATCTTTTTCAGGTGGTATTCCGAACCCCCAATGCCACCACAGCACCGCCTTTGCCTCTCGCAAGAAATACAAATGCTTCGAACTTGCCCAGGATCACATGCCCCAATTTGGCTCTCTTTTCCAAGACCCGCGAGGGTTTGATCCTTATTTTACTGGCCCACCCCCTGAGCTGACTTATCCCCCTCATGATGAGGAGCTTGAGGAGATGGTACAAACTATTGTGCGATCGCAAATGACCCTCACCGCGGAAACCACCCAAGCAATTGAGGACCTTAGGTCCCAGTTGACTCAACTCACAGAGGCAGTGGGACAAGTCCAACAAGAGTGGGAGACATTTCCTTCTCCGCCTCAAGTAAATAGAAGAGATGAAGTCGACCCACTTCTCATTGAGGGACGGGTTGATGATCGTTTGGAGGGACCTTCCGAGTTTGGAGGGAATGAGGAGTTTACTCCTAGGGAAGAGGAAGTAGGTCAGGTTAACGATGTTGAGGAGGTTGACTTGGTCTTACCACAGTCCTCTGAATTTGGAGGGGATAAAGAGTTTACTGCTAGGGAAGAGAGAGAAGAGGAAGTTGACCCACTTGTCATTGAGGGTCGGGTTGATGAGGGTTTGGTGGAACCTTCTGAGTTGGGGGCGAACGCGAAGCTAACTGCCCAATGTTTCTCCCTTGAGTCTAATGTAAGGGTCGAACCCCCTCTCATGTATTTCCCACTGTTGATCCGCGCTGCCTACGTTTTCCTTTTGCGCTCCTATGAGTCTAGAGAACGAGGAGCTCACTGCCCTCCGTTTGATGGTCCGATAGAAAAATCTCCCACTGCTGAGGAGTGGGACATTGAGATTGATTGTTTGCAGTCCTTAATGGACGAGCAAGATAGGAAGTATGGGTTTGAGAGTGAGTCTCTTATTTTGGGGGACCAAGACTTTGTTGAGGAGGAATTAGTTGAGAAACCAAACTTGGCGGATGAGGTTTTGGTAGAAGAGTCGAAGTCGACGGTAGTGGAACATATTGATTTTCTTGGTGTGGATGATTACGATTTTGTTTATCTTCCTTCTCTCGCGAATTATGTCCACAACTCGAAAATTAATTTGGGTTCACGTGAGCACTTAGAGGCACTTCAATTTCTTAAAACAATTCGGCAATTGCTTTACTCGAAGTATCTTTTCTTGTGGTCTGGCCGAGTTCAATTTTTAGTGCAAAGCTTAGCGTGGGGTGGTGCATTCATGGGATTCATCTTTGTGGATTTGATTAATTTTCGGATTCCACGTTTCAAAAAAATCTCTCTCTATTAAAATTAATTCAAAAAAAAAAAAATTTCTTTTTATTTCTTTTTCATTTTATTTACCTTGTGTGCGGATTTCTTTTGTTTTTTGTATGGTCCGGTATAGCCACCTAATTTCTAGCCTTAAATTTGTGTATCTGGGTTTCTAACAATCTTATTGCCGTGTCTCGGATAGTCATAAAAGACGATTGGCTCTGATTTCTTTAAGGAAAAACCTTAAGTGATTTAACCTGTTGAGTCATGACTTACCCGGGATTGTTATGATGACCTTCTCTACACAAATTTAAGTGAGATAATTAGGGAGAAAAGTAGTACCCGTGCCTTTCACGTGACGAAAGTGGTGGATTTCAATGTTTTGCAGAGTCTGTAGTAGCGTTTCTTTTCCTTCTTTTCTTTTTCTTTTGTTTAGTGTCTTGCAGACTAACACATGCAGGTTGATTTGTCCAAGTTGGGGGGTCGCTTCTCCACTTACTTCTATCTTGTGTTGTCCGCTAGTTCGAGGTGATCTCTTTTCTCTCTTTATTTATGTCCTTCTCTTTTAGTGTTTGTGCAATCAATGAGGACATTGCTTTATTCAAGTTGGGGGGAGGGATTACTTGGTCACTTGTCTTATTTAAATTTAGAGTCTTGAAAAAAAAAAAAAAAAAAAAAGGAATTTGGATGTTTGGGTGTAACTATTCTTGGTTGATGACTGTTAATTAGCGCTAGTGGTTGTTGTGCGAGTCGGAGTCTCGATACGATTTCATGAATAGACTTAAGCTCGTGAACATGATGTTTAGGAAGCACTCAGTTAGCCGTATCATCTATAGTTGGATAGTGTTTGATCACTTGAGTTCATGTTTTTCACGCGCACTGTCCCACTCTGAGCATTCACTAGCCTTGAATTTGGTTTACATATTATTGATATTTTGGTGTTAGTTGATTGCGCCCACGGGCTAATTAGAACCCCTTTCCTACATTGTGCACTAAATTGGTATTGCTTATCCGGGCGTTCATTGAGTATTCGGGCAATCGGGGTTTGCTCCCACCGTATTGTTCGCATTACAAGATGGATAGACCTTGTGAAGGCATTGGTTAAATGTGGTTAGTTTGGGTCTCTCCTTAAAGCCTTTTTGACTCGAGCAATTAAGTCTGAGGGGTCTCTTTAAACCTGGTACCCTAAGGCCATCTGGCTTGGGGATGACCGACCTAAAGCTCGTTACATGGGTCAACTAGAAAGCCCGACAGATCCAGGCATTGCACGACCACACCAGAAAAAAAAGAAAGAAAAAGAAAAAGATTAATCATTAGGGGAAGGGGTGAGTTTTAGAGACACACCGGGCTATTGATATTGTGTGAACTGTTTTCGGGATTGGTGAATTTCTATGTGTGATTCTCACTTACACGCATGTTACGTGATAAATCCCTATCCGATCGTAGGTGAGAGGATTAATTTTTGTGCTAAGTTTGCTGCGAAGTTCACTTGTTTAACTTTGTCCATGGATGAAATGTCTTGTCTTTGACTTACCTGACAGTCACTGTAGTGTTCGAGAAACTATTGATTGGGTTGAGACACATCCAAATGTCCGAGTCCTTTGTGTTTTGTGGGTTATCACTGCTGAAAACCCTCACGAGACTTCACTCGTCCTACCGGGGCCGCCCGGGGGATTAAAAGATCTATCATTTTATTTATTTGTTTTATTCTTTTCGTTGCTCGGGACTAGCAACCTTCAAGTTGGGGGGTGTGATAGGCGCGCAATATCACAAGATATAAGCGCCTAAGTAGGGCGAATTAGCGCATTAGATGCGCGATTTATTCCATTTTCCACTTGATGCGGTGTTGTCTTTTGTTTTTGGTGTTTGTGATTATTTTGTAGGGAACAGGTCGGAAAAAGCACGTAAAGTGAACACACGGCATTGGGCATGTTGAAAACCGGTGGGACCCAAGCCAGGACGACCAAACAAGCTGAGGAGCAATTTAGGAGGCTCGGTATCGATACAGGGATTGTCCTGTATCGATACCGTGTGCATCATCTACGAACAGAATGTCTGGGTATCGATACGGCTAAAAGCCTGTATCGATACCGAGAGCCCTAAATGGGCCGTTTGACTTTGCCACGTGTTTTGGGCTTCGGGAAAGACATAAATACCTCGTTTTGAGGCAGAATTAGGGTTCCAACTTTACTTTGTTTTTCTTCCAATGAGGAGCCGACTCTTGCCTTTGGAGATTCTACTTTCCGGGTTACTTTTCCATTGAAGTTTGACAGTTTTATTCGCTGATTCTCACATCGCTTTGGTAATTCTCTGTCTTCTTTACATTAATCTCAGTTCGCGGGAGTTTGTCCGCGTTCTGAGACTCGAATCTTTGTTTTAATTCTTATTCTAGTTTAATAGCATGTTTTATTCCAGAATTTTCTTATCTGTTTTGTTTAATATGAGTGAGTAGTTCCATAGGTATGGTCGCGGGGTGATTAACACGCCGTGGCCAGGGCTGGGTATGTTCTCGCTCCTGTTTTCAGAATTAATAAACGGACAAGCAATTTTAGGTTATTAAAGAACTTCCGTGGACGAATCCGGGCATTGTCGGAGCCCAGGTAACGCGGGGAACGGGGGACCAAAACTCGTTCTTCGTTGTACATGGGTAAACGGCGACCACGAGGATTCGCATCTTTCGGGGTACCTTTTTCTCTCTAAAATCAAATGTTTTTAAAACAACGAATGGAGCGATACTGTCTGGACCTGGTCACCGTGTTATGAACCCTACGACCGTACTTTCTTTTAAATAATTTAATTAAAGTCAGTTTTCCTCTTAGTTTAATTAATTCACCAATCAAATCACAAGGGTGGCTACCTAAGAGCCTTGTTAAACATTAGCAACCCGAGTTTTTAGTCAGCACTTTCCACCTTCTCTGTGGATTCGATTCCGGTCTTACCGGGTATTATGCTACACCGGTCTCCGCCCTACGCTTGGGGCAACCCATTAAATTAGGTATAGGATTTCGGTCAAGCACCTAAATCACTAAAACCTTATAATAGGAAAGTGCACCCTAAACCTAAACTCTAGGGTACCCCTATGACTAGGGTACCCTATGAAAATGCCTAAAATCCTAGAATACTCTATAAAAGTGTCTAAACCACTAAAACCCTATAATAGGAAAGTGCACCCTAAACCTAAACTCTAGGGTACCCCTATGACTAGGGTACCCTAGTCGTAGGGTACCCTATGAAAGTGCCTAAAATCCTAGGGTACTCTATGAAAGTGTTTTAACCAATAAAACACTATAATAGGAAAGTACACACTAAACCTAAACTCCAAAAAGAGTGACTTACCTTAGTGGCAATTAAAAAAATGACTTACCTTATTGGGAATTAGACATCTCTTTTCTAGACCTAGATGTAATAATCCCAAAAAAAAATTTGATTTTTAGTGACAACGATTTTGTCACTAGGTTGTCACTAAAAGTGTGTTGGTAAACGGTATTTAATGACAATTTTTTTGTGCGTTGTCACTAAACTGTCACTGAATATCATTTAGCAACATACTTTTAGTGACACGTTGCTGTCACTAGGCTGTCAGCCTGTCACTAAAATTCAAATTTTTGTAGTGCCCTCAGCCATCCCTTTGCGAGCCAGTCTTATTGGTGAGATTTTAATCGAGAATTTACACAGAAAAACACAAAATCCTAATTTAGAGTTGGAAATTAATTCAGTTTTCAGTGACAAATACCTCAGATTTAATCACGTGAAGCAACTTCTTGTTTATCCGAGTAGAAACACAGCTAACCACATCAAGTCCTTCTTCAACCAGAGTTTCAAGAACTCTTGATAGGGGGAACCCTTCGTCTTCAGACCCACTATTGATCGAAATCTCCACACCCCCCCGACACAAGCTCAACGTAAACGTACCGGAAAAACAATTTTCTGAGCTTCTGCTTGCCTCGCTATTATGAGCAATTGAACTCGACATATCCTTTAGCTTATCTCTCTTGATACTCAGTTCCTTGATATCCTTCTGCAATTGCTTGATATAATTCACAGACTCGTTCATGTGATCGGATAACGATCGTTTTCCCTGCAGATAGCCAAAATAAAAAATCATCATAGAGGCTTTTCTTTTCTTCTTTTTTTCTGAGCTGATCAAATTTTCCATCATCCCAATACAGTTCTGGTGGGAAGTAACAAATTAAATTTCTTTGAGAAATCCAAAACCCATTAGAACAAATAATCTATTTTTCGTGACAGAAGATCCGATGGGAGAAAGAGAAAGATCAAACAGGTTTTTTCTTTACCTTGACATATTCAAGAGGGAGTTGAGACCTCAGCGAAGCATAAAGCTTAGCCATTTCCTGCCTTCTTTGCCTTTCCACGTCTCTATGTGCAATCATTTTCTGCCCATTATTCTCATGACTAGTAATGGTAGTTGTACAACTTCCACTCTTATCTTGTAGTGATTTCTCTCTCTTTCTTTTTCCTGGTGGAGGAGTACTAACTAGACCGGTGGTTTCCAGAGAAGCATGGGAAGATATCAGATCTTGTTCGATTGCGGAGATCTGGAACACCAGCTCATCGCCATGTTGTAAAGAAAACATCTTGGATGGAAAAATTCGATCAAACTTTCTTCTTCTTCAGATTAATGAAAAGGGTTTCTTGATTATTGAATCGATTAATGGAAGGTAGAGTGGTTGTGATAATAGTAAAGAAAGAGATACGGCTGTTAGGGTTTGAGATCTTTGATTTCCTCTCAGATCAGATGCCAAGCAAGATTGCCTGAAATCCCTCCTTTATAAAATAAGCAATGTGATGATATTTCCACCAGGGCATTTTTATGACCTGTATTATTGTAACCTCACTCATCTATTATATTCACACTTTGGTGGACCATCATGCTGCTGGAATAGTCTTCACTTATCTGTTGGTCTAAGTCTTGAAGGGAAAGTGATTTTTGGTACAATTATAGTACTCGACGAGAGGTATCCGTGCGTGCACAGCACACTGCGCAGCACCCCAGAGTCCAATAACTATATATTAATTTTTTTTAACTACAAAAGGATGGAAGAGGACAACCAACATAGCAATCTCTTTTGGATGTGACCATAAGGACTCCTAACCCGCTATTGAATGTCCGGCTCGAGCCTATATATATTTATATAGATTGCAATTATTGATGACTCCGCGTCCAACAATTCAAGTGTTTTGATTTGAACTAAAAGAATTGAGATGGCGCAAAATCGTATATCTTAGTGAGAGCTCATTTAAGAATATCTAATGCCAAGACAGAATGATAGACAATGGGAGTTACTTGACTATTAGTTGGGCAATGCTGTTATGGGTGCAATTCTTACAATAAAGAAAAAGTTAAGACCTTCTATATGTGTAGTGTGGGGATTAAAGTAACAGTACTCCCTTCAACCCTTTTTATTAGATGTGTTTCTTGATAAATCTAACTTATTAAAGAGACATGTATCATTATTACATATTTCACATTAACTTTAATTACCTACAATTTATAATTTTCAATTCAACTTTTACCTCTACTTTCAAAACATATCCTCCACTTTTACGCATTAATCTTTACCAACTAACTTTTCAAAAAGACAAAATAATAATTGCACAAACTTTTACACTCCAACTTTTCAAAGCAGACACTTATTAAGGGCATCTAAGTTAACTCCCTCCGTCATCAAATTTTAGTCTATCGTTCTATTCTAACTGGATAAAAATTAGTTATAACTTCAAATCGGTAATAAATTTTATTTCCATATGGATATTGTTTGAAAAATCTCAATTAATTCTATAAAAAAATGTTTTCGAAATCACTTAAAACAATGTAAATTATGAGATATAATCAATTAAAAAGTGGCACGAACTCCCAAAAGGGACAAATAAATTGGGGCAGAGGGAGTAAAAAAAAAAAAGGACGGAGGGAGTATAAATTACTGTAATATGTGATCAAAAGAATACCAGACAATAACATATGATAAAACAAGATTTATTTGCCGATAAAAAAAATCTTTGTCAAGATTTCACTAATAATTTTTTTGACGATAAAAAAAACATATAATAAAACAAAATAGTTCAAAAAAATACTCTATGTAATGAGAGTTTGTAACATACAACGTTAGAAGTGAAATAAATATAATCAATTTATATCCTAACGTTATGAATTCAAAACAAGTATTATTTATGGTAATTGATATTCACACCCCCCAAATTGATAGCCACACCCCTTTCTTGTCTTTTAGTGAAGATTTTACACATAAAAACTTCACTAAAAGACAAAAAAGGGGGTGTGGTTATCAATTTGGGGGTGTAGAAATCACTCCCCTTATTTATTTGGATCCAAATGTTATAAATTGCATTTATATGAAAGATGTGAATTCAAGACTGATGCTATGAAATTGAATGTAAAGTGTTATGAATTTAAGGCAATTCAAGGGTGCGTAATGAATGGCTTTTTTCAAACATTTTCAATGTTCACACTCCCGATAACATGAGCTCAAATCTTACAAATCCTACTGTTATCTCTGCATTTTTTATTGGTTACATCATCTTTTGCACATCTTAACTAATTTTGGGGTTTCAATTTCACCGCTCACTTGCCGGGAGGTGCCTAGTCGTTACTTTGAGGGTCTCAAAATTAGTTGAGGTGCGCGTAAACTGGCCCGGACATTCAGCTATCGAAAAAAAAAAAGTTCGTTCATTTACTCTTTTTCATTGTGTGTGTGAACCGGTTTCAACTATTCATTTAACGGCGAAGTCTACATTCCTAATTAATAATTATAAGTCACATTAATTCAATGCGGAGCACGTTTGTTAATTAAAATAAGGAAAGAGACTCCACGAATCACTAATCAAAAGGTGTTAATTGCGTACCTCAATAATTGAGATAGGTCATGAAAGAGACACGCTATCGAGGATGACACCTAATAAATTTTTAATTGCACTAATGTCTCTCTTCTCGAGCTATCATTCGGTTCCTATCTAATTAAGAGGTTGTTTGATAAAGTTGAAAACTGAAAATTAAGTACAGAAAATTGAATGTTGAATTTATTAAGTTAATAAGCTGTTTGATATGTACAAGGAGTTGAAGTATTAAATTCGCTAATTTTTTTACGTATGCTTATCAAAATAATAAATATACAGAATATTGACAAGATGGTGGTATAGTGGCGGTGATGGTTGTGATGGTGGTATAGCGGTGGTAGTGGTAGTGGTAGTGGTAGTGGAATGGTGGCATCGTGGTGGTGGGGAAGTGATGGTGCCGTGGTGGGAGTGGCGGAGTGGTGGTCATAATGGTGGTGGTAATTGTGGTAGGAGTGGCAGAATAGTGGTGGTGGCAGTGGTGGAGTGGTGGTGGAGTTGGTGTCAGTGGTGGGAGTGGGAGAGTGGTAGTGGTGGTGGTGGTGGTGGTGGTGTAGTGGCGACAGTGGTGGTGGGAGTAGGAGTGGTGGTGGTGTAATGGCGACAATGGTGGTGGGAGTGGCGGAATGGTGGTGGTTTAGCGGTGGGATTGATAGAGGAATGGTGTGAGTGGTAGTGGTAGGGTGGTGGCGGCAGTAGTGGTAGGAGTGGCAGAGTGGTGATGGTAGTGGTAGTTGTAGTAGGAATGGTGGTGATATAATGGCGCGATAGTGGTGGTTGGAGTGACGGAGTGGTGGTCATGGTGGTATGAGTGGTGGTGGTAGTTGTGGTGAAAGTGACGAAGTGGTGGTGGTGGTGGAGTGCCGATAGGAGTGGTGGCGGCGGCGTAGTGGATGTGATGGAAGAGTGTTTATGGTAGTTGTAAATTCAGTAAAAATTAAGTAGCTCAAAGCTACTTAATTTTTTATTACATTTTAGCTTTCAATTTAAGAGCCACTTAATTTTTTAAGTAATGCAAAATGTGGTTATAAAACCTATATACTTAATTACTTATTACTTAATTCATTCAATTTTAAGTGCTCAATCTGGGTTATCAAACAAGGCCGTCAGCAGCTGATTGCCTTCCTTAAATACGCTCTAATCCCTTTGGGATTTTTTTTTAATGGGCAATTAACTACCGTCATAATGATGGTTTCATGATATAATGTTAAGATCATCGTTACGAATTTGGCTGCCTGCTTCACATTGAAAATAAAGTTCATCCCGAGCTGATCGTGATCACCAGATGTGATTCGAATACATTTACAATTTGAAGGTCTCACCGAGTAGAATGAGAAAATGAAATCAATCGAACATCAATTGGATCAAATGATTGGTGACCTTCGTATAGTCCTCTGACATAAGGAAATTTTCGGTCTGGAACTATATCCATTTTGTTAATTACTTACTTTATATCATTCCATTTTAGTCTAGGGTTTTCTTCCCGCATTCTTATTTTTCCTTCGAATTTTATCATTTGTTTCGAGTTCATTTTTTTCTTGTATAGCGTTTTTTTTTCTTCCTTTTTTAGCATATTTTATAATTGTTCTATATAAAGCTTGATTGGCGAACATTTGTACCTGGTTAGTACGACTTTTGTGTTTGGGTAAGTAGTTATTTTCTAGCTACTACGTTAGTTTTATCTTAAAAAAACAGTACGGTAATTCCTATGGCTATTAACTTGATTGAGTATCGAATAATACAAATACAGAAGAAAAAAAAAAGAGTTTTTTAATTTTTATTCTGTGCTTCTGAGTATTTTCTTGCATTAATTTTCTTTTTCTATGCGCTATATCATTTTTTACAATTTATAGCATTCCTCATTCATCCAACAATGGTCAATTGAAAAGCATCTCATGTGACAACATACTCGTTAGTATGCATAACAATTGTAATTCTCTGCAGACCAAAAGGAAAGGAAACACAATAGTAAAGTCTCCAAAAAAGGAATGCATTGAATGCATGCACTAAATCACAGTTTTGTTAAGAAAGTGAGAAAAATGAGTAGGAACCATGATGATGTCTCATCAAATCAAGGTCCTTTTCTTACGTATCAAGAATCCAAGATGCTAAAGGCAGTAAAATGGCATAGTCTATACAACAGGGAATTTTTGAGAAGTTTCCATTGGAAAATATTGTAAGTTGATGCACCATGTTGTCCACATCTAATCAAGATGGCTGCAAATTATTAAATAAAAGTTTCACATTCTCATTGAATAAAAAATATAAGATAATCAAGGGCCCAAGAAACTTTGAAAATCAATACAGTGATAGTTCCAACCCATCCTTCGAATCCTATTCACAAAACTGCAAAAGAAGTGAGTTTTATAGGCCGAACCGCCGAAGTCCCTTTTTTATTGGCAATTTCATAACAAAATACAAATTTGCATGTATTCCTGTTTATTGAGTTGTACTTTTTTTTTTCTTATTGTATTAGGGTGAAAATTTCATGACACGTCATTTAGATTATTTTTCTGAAATCATTTAAAAGATTGACAATAGTTCAGTTAATAATTAGAAGGATTAACTTAATAGCAAAGGAAATATTTTTTTGAACAGCAACAAGAATTTTATTAATCAATGCAAAGATTACATAGATTAAAAGGAACGAGAGCATGATGGCATCACAATACGAGGCTAACATCCCAACTATTTTGACAATATGTGCTACACCCGGCCCGAGGTGATAAGTGATCAACCTAAACAAAGCAAAGTAAAGCCCACCAAAATTCAAAAGGAATAAACCTTTTGGTTACAAATTTCAAGCCATCATCAAAACTTTAATTTCCAGCAAAGGAAATATGAAATATCCATTACTGATAAACAGAGTTTGATATGCAGAAAAAACAAAATACTCAGTTTGAAAGTTAAGTTACATTAATCCAAATAAAAAGTACGGAAACATAATAGAGCTGTCTAGAGGTCTAGGTCAAGATTCTAGTATATATTATAGAATATATGTATGGTAGGGTCTTTTAAGTCAGTCTATTATATGTATGGTAGGGTCTTTGAGTCCTTTGAGTCAGTCTCTTATATGTATTGTAGGGTCTTTGAGTCCTTTTTGTCGTGAATCTAGGGACTATTTTCTGGCAAAGTCTTAATATTTTTGTTGGGTTTGGGTTTCTTTTTTCCTTTTTGGGTTGTTTTCTCTGGGGGAGGAGTCGGGGTTTGTTTGTTTGGGTCAGGGGCTTGTTTTGATGGGTCTGGTCTTTCTTTGTATCTTTCGGGAGGTTATACTTTTTTCACATTCAAATCTCTGGTTTGCTGTCCATCTTTGAAGTATTTTGCTACTCTGAAAACTATATTATGTCCAGAAAATTTATTTGCATGCTAGTTTGAGGATCTTCACTATTGCTGCTTGGTTACTTCTGTCGTGCATGTAGTTGTTCGACTTTCCCGTTCGACTTTTCCCCCTTCCCCGTCGATCGAGCAGCTTTCTCCGATTGGAACGGAACCGCCGTGCGTTCCGATTGTTTCACGATTGTGGTTGAGGTAGAGCTTGGTTATGCATTTCCGTATGCCCTTTCGTAGGACATTTATTGTCAAATTTTTTTTATAACAATCCTTCGTGCATGCATATCACATGTCTTTTTAAAATAACATCAAAGTATTTTCGTTGCATGCTCATTACATCACACTTGTTTTGTGTCAATCCGTCAATGGCTTTGTCTTCAAATTTTATTTTCTTTCAGTGGAGCATGGTTGGTTTAGTTATCAGTTGGTTATAGCGGCGGTGATGGTTATAGTTCAGGGTCTTTGGTATTTCTGGGTTGATTGACAAATCTTTGTTTGTGAGGGGGTGTTTAAGGGCTACAACGGGTGGGACTGCTGGGTTATTCGGTTGGAGTAATGGGCTTAATGCTTTAGCTAATTGAGCATTGCATTAACGGTCTGGTTCATTCAGCTTTTTCGACGTTTGGGTTGCTTCATTGAATTGGCTTCTTGGACAGTGGATGGCTTCTTGGGCGGCGATAGTTTTGGGATGTGAGTGTTTATTTAGTTGCAATTAGCTGCGAATAAGGTCAAGGAGATCACCACAAATGCAAAAGGGATTCTCCGCATCAGTTTTATTCCAATATCCACGGTTATGACTCTTTTCGGCAATTTCTCTACCAATTTTAGAGCTCTGTGGTTGGCCTAAGTCCATTTAGTTGCCCAATGTGCTGATTGAATCAGATTCCATGGTGGCAGTTAAGCTGATAAATGAAGAATTGGAAGGCAACCACCCACAAGGAAATATGATCATGGAAGCTAAGGCTTTGATGGCAAGGACTGGTGCGACCCTCAAACACATCTATAGGGGAGCTAATGAATGCGCAAACCACTTGGCCCATCTTGGAGCAGAGCAAGAAGAACACCTCGTCGTTACTGAAGTCATGCCTCCCTCGCTTAGAGAGTTTTTTATTAGAGATAGGCTTGGCACTTGACTTATCCTAGATTAGTTTTGTTGGATGACTTCCTGTAGACACCCTCTTTGCTATTGTTTAATATTCCGCTTCACCAAAAAAAAAAAAAAAAAAAAAGTCCATTCAGTTGCGGGCGGAGCTCTCGACCTCGACTATAGGTGCTATAGTCACTTGGTTTGTATCGGTCAGATCTTGTTTCATATCAACGTCAAGCATGTGGTTTCTCGATAGTTGACAATTGGATGCACCCTTAAATTTCTCCGGTTGTTTATCTGTCTTAGCTGTGTGTTGAAAGAATCGTCATCCGTGAATATACTATGACACAGCAACTAATCGACACCATACATTGATCACGGACATTGGACATGTCTAAGCAATCTCTTGCCGAATGTATCCTTCATTTGTTTTGGTTCTGTCTTATGTTCTTCTCGTCTGTCTTATGTCTTTTCTTCTGTTGTTGTCGTTTATATACGGTAGGTTGTAATTGCCTTATTATGCAATGAAATTCTCTCTTTCACCAAAAAAAAAAAAAAATTCAATGATATACACTTTGGCAACCTTTGTTTAAAATTCACTAGCTTGAATCTTAGCTCAATCTTCATACCACACTAATTTCTGTTTGATGCAAGCCTCAAGCTGTTCACTTGCAAACTTATGACCATGGTGAGTGTGTTTTATAATTTGGGCCTAGTTTGCCAATTGATAAAATCTTGCTAAAATTAAGATTGGATAAAATCAACACTTGATTTTATCAATTAAAGAAGAAATTTGATAAAATCTCAGATTTTTGATAAAATCAAATTTGTTCCTCAATTGATAAAATCAACACTTGATTTTATCAATTCGCAAACTAGGCTTTGTACTCAATTCTCAAAAAAAAAAAAAAGACTTACATTAATTGGCAAGCTAAGGGGCTGTTTGATAAAGCTGAAAGCTGAAAACTGAAAATTAAGTACTGAAAACTGAATGCTGAGTTTATTAAGCTAATAAGCTGTTTGATATGTACTGAATCTTAAGCACTGAAAAAAATAAGTTGTTTGATCTAGGGGTGTCCACGGATCGGATCCAGACGGATCGGATACAGATCCGATCCGATCCGCTCAGAATGGATTATGGTTTTTAAGATCCGGAACCGAACCGAGCATTCACGGATCGGTTACGGATCGGGCGGATTTGACAGATTAAAGAAGGATTATTGAGCGGATTGAGCGGATCCGATCCGATCCGGATCCGGAACTGCCAGATTAGAAATTCTCGATCCGGAACTGAACCGAACATTCACGGATGGATCAACGGATGGTTCGGATTGGTCGGATTGGCGGATCGGATGATCCGCTGGACAGCCCTAGTTTGATCTGTACAAGGAGCTGAAGTATTAAATTCATAATTTTTTTTTATAGTGGCGGTCATGGTTGTGATGGTGGTATAGCGGTGGTAATGGTAGTGGTAGATATTGTGGAAAGGTGGCATCGTGGTGGTGGGGGAGTGATGGTGGTAAAGTAGTGGTGGTGCCATGGTGGTGGGGGAGTGATGGTGGGAGAGTAGTGGTGGTGCCGTGGTGGTGTAGTGGCAACAATGGTAGTGGGAGTGGCGGAGTGGTGGTCATGATGGTGGTGGTAATTGTAGTAGGAGTGGCAGAGTAGTAGTGGGTGGTGTAGTGGTGGCAATGTGGGAGTAGTTGTGAAAGCCGTGTCAGTGGTGGGAGTGACAGAGTGGTGGTGGTGGTGGTGTAGTGGCGATAGTGGTGGTGGGAGTGGCAGAGTGGTGGTAGAGTAATGGCGGCGGCTGTGGTGGGAGTGCTAGATGAATGGTGTGAGTGGCGGTGGTGGGGTGGTGGCGACAGTGGTGGTGGAAGTGGCGGAGTGGTGATGGTATAGTGGCGGTAGTGGTGGTCAGAGTGACGGAGTGGTGGTCATGGTGGTGTGAGTGGTGGTGGTGGTTGTGGTGGAAGTGACAGAGAGGTGGTGGTGGTGGAGTGGCGATAGGAGTGGCAGCGGTAGAAGAGAGTTTGTGGTAATTGTAAATTCAGTAAAAATTAAGTAGCTCAAAGCTATTTAATTTTATCAACATTTTAGCTTTCATTTTAAGAGCCACTTAATTTTTTAAGTAATGCAAAATGTGGTTATCAAACCTACTTAATTACTTATTACTTAATTCATTCAGTTTTAAGTGTTGAATATGGGTTATCAAACAAGGCCTAAGTCATCTATTTCTTATACCAAACCAAGCCCAACCCAATTACCTTTTTTTTTTTGATAATCACCCAATTACCTTTTCAATGTCTTTTTTTTTTTTTTTTATCGGCAGCTTTTTCAATATGTCACTATTGCCTAGGAAAGAAAACTTATTTACTTCACAAAGTACTGAGCTAACTTCTGTTATAACTTTTCAAGAACCGTGCATGCCAGTGATGTGTATATATATATTTGAGTTCATAGATAACTAATGGTAATTGTGGTGTAGACTTTTGTGACGTTGGATCAATAGAAATCAGCGTTACTTCAACACCTTGAACAACAATTCTTACCCTCTCCTTTGGGTTCAAGACTGCATATTGAATAAGGGCTGCGAAATGGAGCTTTTTCACCCATCATCACTTGCCCAACAATCCTACCGAAGTTATTCAGGTAGGGTGGTTTTCTCCTGGAGAAGGAAAATTTAAACTCAACGTGGATGGTGTTTGGAATAAAAATGGACTCTCTGAGGCAGGGGGTTTATTATGTGACGCTCAAAGAAATTGGGTCATTGGTTTCAAACGGCTTATAGGCGTTGTGGACAGTGTAGGCCAGGAATAGAACTGTGAGCTTTAAGAGATGGTCTTAGGCTATTAGCGGACAGAAATATAAAACTGGACTAGGTAGAGTTAACTCAACTAGGTAGAGTTAAAACTGGACTATACCTGTATAACTTGGGGATTATTCATAATTTGGAGGATGTTATATGCAAATTCTGTAATATTGATCATGAATCCTCGGACCATCTCCTTCTTCACTGCCATTTTGTGTGGGTAGTATGGACTGAAGTGTTGTCATGGTGGGGCATTCAATGGTTTGTGCCTCAAAATGTCAATGACTTGTTCATTTGGTGGATGAATTGCAAAATCAAATCTAGTCACAAAATAATTTGGAATTGTATCCCTTTAGCAGTCATATAGTCTATTTGGAACATGAGAAACAAACATATTTTTGATAATGCTCCTTTGGATTGGGTGGAGGTTTTGGAGCTAATCAAACTCAGAGTAGCCTTTTGGGTCAAAACTAAGTGGGGTCCTAATACATACTCAATCGATGATTTTATTCATAACTTGGGGAGTATATTGGCTGTCATTTAAGTGTTAACTTTGGTGGCGGTCTTTGGTTTCAATATCTGATGCCACTGTGTTAAAGTCATGCACTTCATCACTCTCTGAACTGTACACTTCTTGCTGCATTTTGCTACGGGTTTGGATACTGTTGCATTTCATTCCGGGTTCGGATACTTCATCAATATTACTGCTGCATTTTGTTCTGGGTTCGGATACTGCTGCTTTTCGCTCTGGGTTCTGATAATGCTGCATTTCATTATGGGTTCTGGTGGTTCAGACACTTCACTGTTGTTGTTATGTTGTCAGACACCAGATACATTAGTTGAGGGGATACTGGATTTACTACTGTACTGACCTTGTATTTTTCTTTGGATTGGTTCTCTCTTTTGTTGACTCCTTGTCAACTTATTGTTCCTCTTGGGTTCTTGGAGGCAAATGATTGTCGTGTGGTCGGGTGCCAACCTAGTTGGGATGCTTCCACTCGTTGTGATGATGTTATTCCTCGATCTCCTTTAATCTTTGTAACCTGCTTTCAAAGATTAATAAAATTCTCTTTTTATTTTCATAAAAAAAAAAAGAAATATAACAAATGTTGATGTGGAAGTTGATGCTGCTAGTGCTACTGATTTTTTCTCGGGCTGTGATGATTCTTCTCACCCTTATAATCCTATCATATGCGAATGCAGGACGCTAATGACTCGTGGTCACACTACAACAAATATGGGTTTTTATGGCGCTATACAATAACGTTCTTTCAAGATTGCTATTATAGAGAAACAATTGTAGCGTTCAGCATGAGAAAAGAACGGAGAGGCTCCCGAATAGAGAATGACAACGTTTCATTAATTTCAAATACAGTGTTTGTTCAAAATACCTCTATTAAGCGCCAAATCTCCATCAGAAGTCCCACACAAAAATTGCTGAAAATTCGAATCGATTTCAGGACTAGCGCCAGATCTCCTCATCACTTTGTAAAACTGAGCGTAGCTAAGCTTGTAAAACTAACAAGTGACCAGTAACTATCACTTGGTGCGTGATGGCTACTACTATCACCCAGTTCATATTGATCAATGCCTTGGCACAATCTCGATATTTGGATGTAAGAGACGAGTTTTTTGTCAAGTTCTTTTTTCTTTCAAATAGAGTTCTGAGCTAGAAACAACTCCAACATGCGTTGAATCGTAAAGGTACGCACTGTTGATTTGATTAGAAGTTGTGGTTTTAAGTTCCACATACTCCCTTGGGTAGTGGAGTTTTGTTCATTCCTACTTGTCAAAAAAGAATATGTATATATTGTTGATGCCTTATAGTCTTCTTGAAGTTTGATTTGATTCAAGATCGGTATTATTGCAGGTCTATGAGTTCAATAAAAGAGGCTTCCTCATCTTGTCGTCGAAGACAAATTGGTGATCTACGTCTGGGTGGAAATTTGTAGAAGTCTTTTCTTGACATTTCCTTTCATTTGTAACCAGACAAGTAAGCAAGTTTTGGAATTTTTAGTAGTAGTTTTTATGGCTTTTTAGTAGTCCTTCCATACGAATGCCGTGTATTTTGATGTTGAATTTTAATGCAAATGATGGTGAATGAGTTGCAGTTGTATTCTGAATTTTGGATTTATCTAGTGATCTCATAGTGGTGGTGTCTGATCAAAAAGGAAAAATGGTGGTTGTGCGCTATCGAAAGTGTTTCTACCAATGAATAACTTTATAAGATACAGTGTACAAGATAGCGTTTCGTGAACCTTGTCTTTGAAAATCAACTTATAGCAAGCATAAAACGTTATTGTTGGAGTTCAGACAATAGCATTTTACAAATGCTATTGTTAAAATTCAGATTATAGCGTTTCACAAATGCTATTGTAAAAACATATGCATAGCATGCTTAAAACCCTATAATTGATGGAAAATTCATAGCATCCAGAAAATGCTATCGTTGGTATCGACTTTTTATAAGCATTCTTCCTTATGAACGCTATGTATTAGTTTCTATAGCGTTTTTTTTTTTTTTTGGGTACTTCAGAAATAGATTAAAACTAGAACAGAGTCAGCTGCATCAGAGGTGCAAGGATACGATTACACAAAGAAAGGCTTAAAAGGAAATCCAGAAAGAAGCCCAACTGCAACAAGCTAGTCAATAATTTGCCTAATATTAGGGCTATCCCTTATGAGATATTCCCGGACCGCCAGAGGAGGAGTATTCATCACCACCAGGGGCTCATTTTGTTCAGCTCCGAGATGAGCAAGACAATCAACGCATTCATTGGCACTACGGTAGATATGAGTTAGGGTGCTTCCCGTACGGTTGAGAATATATTTCCCATCGTTGAGGATATTACTTTGAGGATGATTAACGTTAGCACCTTCATCGAAGAGGACTACTGCAGTTTGCGAATCCGATTCGATACGAGTATTATACCAACCTTTCTCCAGGATTATCGTTAGCCCACGGTAAATACTCCAAATCTCTGTTTCCAAGCTTGAGGAGGCTGTCGTTCTCCCAAAAAAGCCCAACTGCCACGATCCTTGATCAGTCCGGAATAAACCACCAAATCCAGCTTTCCTGGTGCTCTCCATCCAGCAACCATCCGTGTTGAGCTTTAAAGAACTGTAGGAGGAGGAGACCAAGGAATGAGTTTGTTGTCAGAGATATGAGAAAGTGTATAGGGTGTTAAAATAACCCTAACACGAAAAAGCTTTATTTATATTGTCATGAGACACATTACTCAACATAACTAAGCAATGTGGGACAAATACACATAAACTATTCTAACACTCCCCCTCAAGCTGGAGAATAAATATCACAAAATCCCAGCTTGTTACATAAAAACTCGAAACGGGGTTTAAACAATGACTTAGTAAAAATATCTGCAATCTGAGCTCCCGTGGGTACAAAAGGTGTAGCCAAAATACCGCTGTCAATCTTCTCGCGAACGATATGACAATCTACCTCAATATGTTTGGTTCTTTCATGAAACACCGGGTTTGAGGCAATATGTATCGCCGCCTGATTATCACAATGCATAGGAATGGGTAACTGCACTCGAAATCCAAGCTCCTCAAGAAAGGATCTCAACCAAACAACCTCACATGTAGTATGAGCCATAGCACGGTATCTGCCTCAAGCACTAGACCTTGCAACAACGGTTTGCTTCTTACTCTTCCAGTAAACTAGGTTGCCACCAATAAAAGTACAATAACCGGTTGTTGAACGTCTATCGAGGGTGACCCCCTAATCTGCATCGATAAATGCCTCAACACGCAATGACCATTAGACCGATAAAATAAGCCACGTCCGGGTGAGCCTTAAGATACTTCACAATGCGAATGCAAGCCTCCCAATGTGGAAGACGAGGAGCGACATAAACCCGACTCACCATACTAACAAAGAAATGAGATATCGGGACGAGTATTGGTGAGATAAATCAACTTACCAACTAAGCGACGATCTTGATCTGGATGAGAAAATACCTCCCCGATCAATGCAAAGTTTGACATTAGGATCCATTGGAGTCTCCACAGTTTGGCTCCCAATAAACTGTCTCTTCTAAAATATCCAACACATATTTTCTTTGCGACAAACTAATCCCATCCTTGGATCGTGCCACCTCAATACCCAAGAAATATCGTAGCTTACCCAAATCTTTAGTGTGGAATTGACTTGTAAGAATTGTTTCAACTCATCAATCCCTCTCTCGATCATCTCCAATAATAATAATGTCATCAACATAAACAATAAGTAACACTTTCCCCGAGCCGACATGAGGGAGAATACAGTGATCGGACCGACTTCGACGCATGCCAAACCTCATAATAGCATCACTAAACTTGCCAAACCACGCTCCGGGAGATTGTTTAAGTCCATAAAGTGCTTTGCGAAGACGACATACCTTATGAGGCTCCCCCGAGCAACAAACCCGGGGTTGCTCCATGTAGACTTCCTCCGAAGATCACCATGGAGAAAAGCATTTTTAACATCAAGTCAAATAACAACGGCCAACCAAGATTGGCGGCGAGGGAAAGAAAAATCCGCATGAACCAAGCTTGGCAACGGAGAGAATGTTTCGGAGTAATCAACGCCATAGGTCTGTGTGTAGCCTTTGGCCACTAGGCGGGCTTTATGACGCTCAATAGTACCATCAGAAGATACTTGACGGTATAAACCCAACGACAAATGATGAAGTGGTTTTTCCAAAGCGGAAGAGTAACCAACTCCCATGTGCCATTATTATGAAGAGCAGACATTTCATCTCCATAGTCCCGCCACTCGAGGGATAATGCCTCCCGAATGTGTTAGGAACAAATATGGAGGAAACAGAGTAGTGAAAGCACGAAGAGATGAAGAGAGATGATCATAAGAGATAAACCGAGAAATAGGATGAGAAGTACTCGAGATATTAGAAAAACCATATTTTACCGGTGGGTGACGATTCTCACGAGTAGGATATCGACGAGCAGGCGGATCCGGCGACGAGGGGGAAGACGGAGGTGTGGGCAAAGACGGTGCAAAGAATGGGGATGGGTCGGGAGGTTGAATTGGTGTCGGTCTTGGCTTGGGTGGGTCAATAAAACGACGAACATATACCGCAAGGGTTTTTGGGGAACACATCAGTGGGACACCATAGGTAACACTGAGACTCAAGGGTAACAAGGTCGTTGGTAGTAACAGGATCCGAGTAATATGGCAATGACTCATTGAACGTGACATCGGCACAAACAAAGTGACGACGTAAAGTAGGAGAGTAACATCGATACCCTTTCTGAGTGTAGGAGTATCCCAGAAAGATACACTTAAAAGACCGAGGATCTAGTTTACTCCTATCAGGGTCAAGGACGTGGACATAACAAGTGCACCCAAAAACCCGAGGGGGTAATGAATGGAGAGGCCGACTAGGGAACACGACCGTATGGGGAACCTGACCACCTAAGACCGTAGAGGGCATACGGTTGATTAAATAACAGGCAGTGAGAACAGCATCACTCCAATATGACTTAGGAACCTGCATGTGAAATAGTAAAGCACGCATAACCTCAGACAAGTGGCGAATCTTGCGCTCAGCAACTCCATTTTGTTGTGGAGACCGAGCGCACGATGATTGGTGAATAATGCCATGATCATCAAGAAATTGAGAAAGTAGACTGTGAAAATACTCACGTGCATTATCTGAACGAAATATTTTAATGCAGGTATCAAATTGATTCTTAACTTCCATGTAAAAAGACTTAAACACAGATTTCAATTCAGACCTCTCTTTCATTAGATAAAGATATGTGATACGAGAAAAATCATCCACAAAAATAACATAATATTGAAAACCAGAAATACTGGGCACATGAATAGGCCCCCAAATGTCTGAATGAACCAACTGAAAAGGACGCGATGCACGACGCTCAACCCTAGGATAAAAAGAGACTCGTCGGTGTTTACTAAACTCACAAACTTCACACACCAACTTATTAAGGGAACGACACGAGGGAACAAGGTGCTTCAAACTCTGGAGAGATGGATGGCCAAGGCGACAATGCTGTTGGTACGGTGACTCTGATGTCTGAAGGGCAACAGGCTGAGGAACTGTCAGGTAATATAGGCCGCCTCGCTCAATGCCCCCACCAATCTTCCTCCCTGTCGTGAGATCCTGAAAAATACAGCCATGAGGAAGAAATGTGACGGAACAATTTAAAGATTTGGTAAGGCGACTCACAGACATAAGGTTAAATGGAAAACGAGGAACATGTAATACAGAATTCAAAGTAAGGGAGGAAGTAACAGGAACGGAGCCCAAACCAGTAACAGCAGTGGTAGAACCATCAGCTAAGGTGACATGGGATGATTTACCAATTGGCTGTTGACCAAAGAAAAGAGTAGATGTACCAGTCATATGATCTGTAGCTCCCGAGTCAATGACCCAAGGAGAGGATGAGGATGAGGCAACACAGGCAACAGATGAACCGGTCTGAGCAAGCGTAGCAGTGGAAGACTCTGTCCCAGCCTGAAATGACAAGAAACGCTGGTAATCCTCAGCTGAAATAACCACACTATCGGCAGAAGATTGAGCAAACTGTCCAGTATCCTCAGAGGCAACCTGATGAGCTTGGGGAAAACCATGAAGCTCATAACAATAGTCCACTGTATGGCTTGTACCCTTACAATGAGTACAAAAGCGGGTACCGCGACCACGCCCCGAACCACCACGACTTCCCCCTGATGGGCGACCATGACTAACACCACCACGAGTAGAATTACGACCATTGAACCCAGAATCACCACGACCACCATAATTATTACCCACATCATAGCTACCAGAACCTCGGCCTCCAGAACCACGATCACGGCCACTAAACCCAGAATCACGGCCACGACCACGGCCACGACTGACAGAGAAAGCAGAGCCATCAGAAGATGGTGTAGAAATAGATGATGACTGACGGAGACGGCGAAATACCTCGCTGAGAGGAGGTAAGTCAGTAGATCCCAAAATCTGATTACTCACGGGGCCAAAGGTCGATGATGCACCAGATAAAAAACGAGTGACCCGCATACGATCCCGCTGGCGTCGCACAACCTGAATATCAACAGAAAGTGGCTCACAAATATCTAATTCATTACAAATGCGCCGAAACTTAGCATAATACTCCTCAAATGAACCATCACCCCGAGATATAGTAAAAAAAGACTGATGAAGCTCATATGTGCGGCGGAGATTGTCTAAACCGGAATACAATTCTTTGGCCTCTGTCCACACTTCTTTCGCTGTCGCACAGAACATCAACGTACTAGCAACCTGTTCCGTCATACTATTCCATAACTCGGAGCGTACACGTGCATCAACCGCTTTCCAGACCCGATATGTGGAGGAATCAGCAGCAGGAGGATCATCAATCAAATAAGAGTCCTCGGACTCACCCAGATAATATACCTCAACAGCTTTCGCCCACAGAACATAATTTCCCCCATTCAATGGTGTGGAGGTAATAGGACGCCGGTCACGAGACCGGGAGCCACCCAATAAACTACCAATAGCTGTCGAGTCAGAACTAGACAGAGTACCAACAACGGTAGAAGTAAGACCCAAACCAGAACTAGAATCAGACTTCTCTTCAGACATTTTGCCAAAATTTGGGAAAGACAATAACTCAAATAACCACCAACAGACTACTAAAGAACCCAAAAAAAAACAACAACCAACCAGTCAGCCAACGTGCAATCACCTCAGCAACAACCAACAACTTGAACTAACATCATCACTTGTCAACAAAGCAAATAACACCATAAACAGAACCTGATGTGCACAGAAGCAACAGTGGAGCATCAACAAATGAACCAATAGCATCAACTAGTACTTGAAATCGACCGACAGCTCTGGGTGAATACCAATCAATAGCGGAAGCATGAACTTGATCAGAAAAGCAAGAATCGACCAATCTCAAGCAACAATCGACCAATTCCGAGGCTGATGGAACTCGAAATCAACATGAACAGGTGCGAATTTGGTTTAGAAGGTATCTGTGGGGTTCGATTTGGGGTTAAAGGTCAGTTTTAGGTTCGTTTTGGTTCGATTTTGGGGTTATTATGGTTTAAGAGGAGTCGACAGGCTCTGGTAGGGTTGTATAGGGTCAGGTCAAGGTCGTATAGGGTCGTCTAGGGTTTTACAGGAGTCGAATGGATCTGGATTAGGGTTTACAGCACTCGTTTTAGGGTTTCGAGTACCACAGATGTGATTTCGAATGGTAACTGAGAGTTTCGTATGTCAATCGAAGGTTTTGGGGTTTCATCCATCGATCGAATGATACCAGTCGATCTGTTATGGGTCGATTTAGGGTTTTGGTTGGTTCGGTGATGAAGAAGAAGAGATGACGTCAGCTACTGGTGAGGGTTTTGGTTGGCTTGATAAAATCAGAGGTTAGGTTAGTGTTTGGGTTAGGGCTTGGATTAAGGGTTGCTCTGATACCATGTTGTCAGAGATATGAGAAAGTGTATAGGGTGTTAAAATAACCCTAACACGAAAAAGCTTTATTTATATTGTCATGAGACACATTACTCAACATAACTAAGCAATGTGGGACAAATACACATAAACTATTCTAACAGAGTTTATTCTTCAAAGGGTCAGTAATAAGAATAGATTTGAATGCTTGATCTATTTCGGACGCATAAGAACAAATAACTTTGGAACTATTCCAAGGTAATACCCCTCCATCCAGCATCCATCTCTACGTTATCAAAGCTTTTTTATTTCGATCTTTCCAAATCTGCCACAGAGTGGTGCCGAAGATAATATTCCAAGGTAAATCCATTCCAAAATGCAAAACAGGAGTCTTTTTAAGATTTAAAGAAATCCAGTTCGAGATAGAGTTATCAAATCTATCTCTCATTACCCGACCCGATGGAATGTACTCCCAAATCATCTTAGCTTTGAGGCATTCCCTGAAAAGGTGCTCAAGAGTTTCCGGAGAGTTATTACACCTAGGACAAAGGTATGTTGGTGTAATACCCCTCCTAGCTCGAAGGCAATTGGTAGGAAGTTTTTTATGAAATATGAGCTAGAGGAAGGTTTTAAATTTTTGAGGCATTTTGATCTTCCATAACCATTTCCATCCCTTCACGTCTCTTTCATCTTTGCTCAAGAACTCATAAGCCGCAGAGGCAGTGCATGTGCCATTCACCCATGTAGGGTGATCATGTCCAGGCGTATAGATGGGCAGTATAGAGTTCCTGATGTCACTCCGAGAAGTATCATCCAAAATATGGTCTATGGTATCCAGATTCCAGTCCCCATTCTCAATGATCTCAGACACTTTAATATTGCACTGTGTGTGGACTCCCGAGTGTTTCAGCTCCAGAGGGCCCTGGCCACACCACCAATCATTCCATAAATCCACATATTTACCGTCTCCAATGGACCATTTGATACCTTTCTGAAGCGTATCTCTAGTATGCAAGATACTACGCCAAGTGAATGAGGCATTCTTGTTACCAGGCCAAGATTGGATAGTATGGTTTTTCATATATTTATCTCTAATAATTTTGACCCATAAGCTATCCTCATTTTGAGCAATTTTCCATCCCAATTTCATAAGAAGTGCTAGATTTTGGGTTCTAGCTTTCCTAAGGTCAAGTCCTCCAACATCTTTGTTTTTACAAACAGTGTTCCAATTGACAAGATGGATTTTTTTCTTGTTAGGAGTGACCCCCCAAAGAAAGTTACGATTGAGCCTATCCAGCTTGTCACAGACATTCGTGGGAAGATGCATAGTTTGCATGGTATAGTTAGGAATGGTGGAAGACGAGGCCTGAATGAGCGTGGCTCTACCAGCAAGTAAAAGGGTATTCGATTTCCAACCAGCAAGTCTATTATGCGTTTTCTCTATAATATGTTTGAAATGGTCTCTGTTGGTTCTTTTGTGAAGAAGAGGAACTCCTAGGTACTTTCCTAAGTCATTAGTGAGACCAATACCGCAAAAATTGCTCAATCTTCTCGCTTTATAACCAGGAATGTTGGGAGACACAAACATCTTAGATTTAGAAAGATTCATAGTCTGTCCAGAAAGTTTGCAAAATTCAGTTAGAGCCTCCATGATGTCCTTACAAGTAGATAGGTTCGCTTGACCAAAGAGAATAAGGTCATCCGCAAAGAAAAGATGAGTAAGGTTAGTGGAGTCTCTAGACACTTTTAAGCCTTTCCAATTACCATTAGTGCATTTTTCCTCAATGAGAATGGAGAGTCTCTCCATGCAAAGGACAAACAGGTAAGGTGATAGAGGGTCACCTTGTCTAAGGCCTCTACCTGGGGAGAAATCTTCAAGCTTTTCCCCATTCCAATGGATGGAAGTTTTAACACTCGAAACACAGTTCATAATCAGAGCAGTCCAAGCAGGGTTAACATTAAAGAATATCAAAGTATCAAGCAGGAATTTCCAAGAGATTTTATCATAGGCTTTTTCCAAATCAATTTTAAGCAGAATACCCCCTTTCTTGCCTTTTTTAGTTCTCAACGTGTGGAGGATTTCCTGAGTGATAATAATATTATCATTCGTGGATCTCCCGGGGATGAAACTACTTTGGAAAGGGCTAACAATTTTATCTAAAAGAGGGCGAAGTCTAGAAACTATAAGCTTAGTAATGATTTTATAAGAAACATGACAAAGGCTTATGGGTCTAAACATCTTAATGCTATCCGGATAATCTTATTTGGGAATGAGGGAAATGAGGGTTTTGTTGATGTGCTCAGGTATCTCACTATTCTCAAAACAGTTTTTAACAAAGGAACAAATGTCCTCGCCTATAATGTTCCAATATTTATGAAAAAATATCGCTTGAAGCCCATCGGGACCAGGAGCTTTATTGGCAGGGATACTTCTCACAACAATCCAGATTTCCATGTTGGTAATAGGGTGAAGAAGAATATCATTATCCTCTTGGGATAAAGAAGTTATGAGTATTGGTGATGAAACAAGTGCCAGGAGTGTCCTCATAATTGCAGAAGAGGTCCTTAAAGTAATTTTGAACAAGCTCTTTAATCAAGACAGGATCATCTATCCACATGTTATTAGAATCTTTAAGGAGATTGATTTTAGCTTTACGTCTCCTAATAACAGTGGAAAGATGAAAATATCTAGTATTCCGTTCTCCCATCACAATCCACTTGGATCGCGATTTCTGGAACCAAAGAAGTTCCTCCTGGGCCAAAATGTTATTATACTCCGCAATCAGGTCTTTTTTAAGAGCAAGAAGATTATGAGAGAAGTTAATACTTTGGGATTTTTGGACCCCATTTATATGAGCTAACATCCAGCGTTTTTTCCTAAAAATATTACCAAAAACATTTTTATTCCAGGAGGTAGCAGCATTGTTATGGAGATTAGAACCTCTCCAATTATTAGTAACAATAGTCTCAAAGTTGGGATTTAAGATCCAAGCTGCTTCAAATCTAAACGGTCTATTAATGCCAGTGTTAACAACAATACCCTTAAGATGTAATAGGAGAGGTGAATGATCTGAATAAGTACGAGGGAGATTTTGTATGATACCTTCTGGAAATAGAGAGCGCCATTCCTCATTGCAAAGGCCTCTGTCCAATCATTTCTGGACGTTCGTTGCACCCAATCTACCATTGCTCCAAGTAAATTTTGGGCCGGTTGACCCAATATCCACAAGGTTACAATAGTTAATATTGTCACAAAACTTCCTTCTCTGACCGTGGCTGGAATCTGTGGCAGTGCTCCTTGTTGACGCAATATCCACCATTCGACTCCTGCTAGGAGAGTTGCTTTTGTCACGGTGTCGAGGGGGATTTTCACTTTGAATGAACTGATCTTTGTTATTTGCAGATCTGGCATATTCATGATAAGTTTGGGTGGGAAGGGCTTGAATGTCGGGTGGGATCTTGTGGGAAGAAGGGTTGGAGGAGAAGGGCAGAGTTTCAATCACAGAGTGGATAGGGTGAATATCAGTGAGATGAACATCAGTAGAGCTACTAGTGTTTAAATCTATAACAATATTGGAGGTGGGCTTAAAAATGGGTTTCTCTAATTGGGCTTGGGTATGTTGTTTCAATAGGGGGTTAAACTCAAACTTATGGTCACCTGGGTTAATGGCCCATTTTCTTTTGTTTGCTGTTGAGGAGTTATTCATGGGCTTACCCGAGATGGGCTCTTTATTTCTTCCTGGTTCGGGCTTACTTGGGCCTTCCATTCTCTCTTGGACCTTAGCATTTGAGTTTGGGCTGTTTTTGATATTGGGCTCTCTCTGATTAGTATTGGCAGCCAGGCCATTGGGCCTATTCTTAAAATTATTTTTGCGGGCCACTAGCATCCATTCTGCAAAGCCCAACTCATTGGGCTCCTCTGACACAATAGTCCCGTTATACTTGATAGATTTGGGGTCAGGCTTTGCAGCGCCTTCAACGGTCATAGCAGCGACATCACTCTTTTCCGGCACTGGCAAGAGGTTGCAGCTCTCTTTCCGGTGACCCACCCTACCACACGAAAAACAAATGAGGTGAATATGTTCATACTCAATCAAATAATCATACTTACCTATGGCTACCGAGATCTCCAACGGCTGGCTTAAATCGAGCTCCACGCACACTCTGGCGTAGCTCTCGCGAATACCATCAATGGTGTTTGTACCCACTTTGAAGGGCTTCCCTAATTTAGCAGCAAATGTTAATAAACTTTCTTAATCATAGTATTCATAGGGAAGATATTTGAATCTCATCCACACAGCCGTCTTGATGGCGGAAGCCATATCGGCTTTGAATTGTGGATGCCATTTTCGAACCGTTAAGTAATGATCTTGGATAATCCATGGCCCTCCCGTATAAACTTTATGGTAGTCCGATTTGGTTTCGAACCGAATTAGATAAAATCCCAAACCTAAATCTACCGGGGTAAAAAGCCCCTCAAGATTCCAAAGGTTTGAGATTTTATCCATCAGAGTTTTGAAACTCATGTTTCTTCCGAGCAATTTGATGGTTAAACATCCCTTGTGGTTTTGACGAATCCTCTTCAGAAGTTCTTTGGGAAATTCTATTTTGATTCTCGAGACTGTCTTCGAAGGATCATCCACCTCCTCATCATCGTCGTAATCCTCCTCAAAGGCAGAGAATTGTTCCTTTTCACATTCCATATGACCATTGTTAGTGTTTAATAAGGCTGCTTTGAAGGACCGTGCCTTCTCTGAAGGTTTCCTCTGGGAAGTATTTGATGGATCTTGGACTGTTGGGGGAGTTTCTTGTTGAATCGATTCCATGGGGATGTCTGCGTTTTGGGGATGAGAGGGAGTAATTTGCTCAGATTCCATGAGAATGCACTCCACAGGGGGTTGGGGATCCAAGTTTGAGCTTTTGATTTTTTTGGTGCTTCTTTCAAGATGGTCTTTTTCTTCAGAAGATTTGGGATCAGAAGAAGAAGGTTGAAGTTGGGAATTGGGTTTGGGCATTTCTAGAGAGAGAGAGTCTCTAGCGGCTTTTTTATGCGGCTTTCACAAGTCTATAGCGTTTTCTGCCTACTATAAAACGTGATTTTTGTTGTAGTGGACCATGTGCAACAGGTTAGTTTGGTTCGGCGAGGAGCAAACATAAGTGCACATATGCTGGCGAAAGATGGTTTCAATTTAAAGTCATTTTCATGTTATCATGATAGATGCTGTTGCTCCTAGTTTTTATGTGTAATCAACTAGAAGATGATCACAGCTATAGGGGTCAAGTACATAGAACTATTCGTATTTAGTTATTTTATAATATCTCCTATTTAAAATTTGTGGTGCAAGTACATACAGACCAACTGTGTTGTTTTTATTTGGGTTTGGGTGCATGACAGATGATTCTCTTAAGTAATTTGTTGGGATGCTTGTTGTGTAACTTCCTATTTAAAAATTAATAAATTCGTCTTTAATTGTTGTTTAAAAAAAAACACACAAGTTATATGGAGAGAATATAGAAAAGTATAACGGCCCCAAAACAGTATCAAGGGCAGGATCTCCAGCAGATAGTAAGTACATAGATGCATAAATTATACTAACATACATATATAAATTGTACTCCTACTGATTCTTAAACTAAGGACCCACTGAATATGGGATGAAACCTAATCAATGTAAAGGACCTGTTTCAAACCTAACAGACAGGGGTGCCCTTTTTTGAACGGCAAAAGGAATTTTATTAATCAAATGTAGAAATACAAGAGATTAAAAGGACAAGCAAAAAAAACGGCATCACAACAAGAATATAAGATCCCAACAAGGTTGGCACCCTACACACTTGACATTCATATGCCACTCGACCAAGAGAGCAAGGTTGAGAAGAGATCAACCAAGCCCAGAGAAGAACCCCAAAAGAACTTGTCTGAGTCACAGACAGGGGTGCCCTTAACCAGATATCACTTCCCCTTCGTGGTCATCCAGCTCTCTATTGGATTAAAGAATTCAAAAATTAAAAACTAACATTATTGATGCCATGTGAGGCACTAATTTAGACATTTAGTCCAAAATATATCCACTTGCAATAGATTGTCGTACTCTTTATTACTAATAATTTGATTAATCAAATGAGATTTTATCATCAGAGAATCCTCATTTAGGAATCTTTGATACTATAAGAAGATTTGAAGCTGGGGAGCTTAACAAGAAAAAGGAAGGAATCAAGAAAGCATCAATTTGATCATCTACTTTGATCTTAGCTTTTATTTAAATCTAAAAAAAGCATGGAACTGCCAGATCCGTGTTGATCTTATTGGATTAGAAGTCAAATAATTAAATAGGTTGCACAATCCTTATTGCCAAATAACTTATAAGCCTGCTACACAGGTGTAATTGTAATGTACATTCAACATTTGGTGCATAAAGTGTCCCAAATATATGCTCTCTCTGTCCCTTTTTTATTATTGATTATTCTATTTCAGGTTATCCATTTTTCTTTTTTTTTGAAAAGGCAAAAGATTTATTAATATGAACTCGACAATGGAAGCATCGAGTGGGGAAAGCAGTGAGATCTCTAGGATGACATGACATACCATGAATCTAGAGATCAACCCGAACAAAAGAAGAAAATCCAACAAGCAATTTGAAGAAAACAAGAGATAAGTCAAAATCTCAACAAATGTGTGTATTTTGAAAAGTGTGTATTTAGGTCGTCCCTTAATAAGTGTGTATTTTGAAAAATTAGTGATACGTAAAAGTTTGTACAATCATTGTTTTGCTGTTTTGGAAAAGTTAATGGGATACTATTGTAGTGCATATCTTGTACGAGATGGGTCCGTGGGATCCATTTTAAAGACCCACACAAATGATTCGTGCCGTTCATTAATTTTTTAAATAATCTTTTGAGTCAGTCCAAAAAAGTCAGCTCATTCGAAAAATTGTAAGTGGTTGATCCGCCTTCTAATTATTCATTCACAATTTAGGATCATGAATTTTGATAGAAGTTTGAAAGAAAGTTAGACAACTGGATCAAGTATTTAAAGTTATACAATTGACTTAATTTTTTCCTGGATGACTCAAACAATAATTTTATAACTAATTGACGGCTTAGATCATTTGTGTGAGTCTTTGAAGTGGACCCTACGGACCCATCTTGCACAAGTATTGCACTAGAGCATATCTACAAATGTTGAAGAGAGAGAAAATGCTTCTGCCATTTGGAGGCCCCACGGGAAAAGAAAAAAAAAAAATGGAAACTGGGGCTCGGAAACCAAATCGATATTGGCATAAAGTTTTCCTTGAAGAATAGCCAGATTGCGACCATGTTCCAATTAACAAAAAAAAGAGATTAACCAGAATGTTTTCGTGTTAATTGTGTCATAGAACAATTCAACCAAAATATCATGGTGAAGTTTAAAGTCATCACTACAATCGACCATATATCTTGGATAGATTGTTGAGTTTGCACACGTTTATGAAAAAAATTGAGCAGATTTTAGAATTTTTGAGCTAGTTTAAGTGATTCCCACTGGGCTTTTCGAACAAATGAACGGCCTTGAACTACTTGGTTTCAACATTTCATGTGCAAACCAATGCCAAGACACTTGCCTGCTGACTCAGATAATCAATGCTTCAGTTTCGATAGTGTTACCCAAAAGGCAACCTAGAGAGGAGGTTATAGGGTTTGCTAAAATAACGCCCAACTAAAAATTTACTACTAAGCGATTATATAAAGCAAAAGGCAAGATTAACCAACTAATATAAGAATTTGAATCCGTGAAGTAAAGAGAAGGGAATGTATAGTAGTTCCGCAAAGCTTAGCCTAGTCCACTTCTCAAGCTTCGACTTAAATTTTCACTGTTCTTCAAATGTGAATTACACACTAGCTTTTTTGGGTACAACAACTGAGTTCTTGAATTGATTATTGGGTGATAAAATCAGAAATTAAATCACTATCCTCGACAAATAGATTAAATGAAGGGCTGATTTTAGCTTCCCTTTTTTGAAACGGAGCGTGCTAGGGGTACAGAAATAAGTGTACAAATTATGCACAGATTTGTTCGGGGACCCACTTTTGGGTCTCACACGGCAAATCCGAACCGTTGATTCATCTCAGAATAATTTTCGTGGGGCCCCGCGAGAAATCACCTCGATCCGACGTGCGCAAGTGGTTGATCCAAAATTCACCCATTTCATTCAAAAGCAAGTGGTTGATCAAAAACTCACACATTTCATTCAAAATTGTTTTGAATGAAATGGGTGAGTTTTGGATCAACCACTTGCGCACATCGGATCGAGGTAATTTCTCGCAGGGCCCCACGAAAAATTCTTCTGAGATGAATCAATGGTTCGAATTTGCTGTGTGAGACCCAAAAGTGGGTCCCCAAACAGATCTGCGCAAAATCTATACACCAAGGGTCTGTACTCTTAGGTTTTCCGTTTTGAAACCTAATGGGAAAAACAACTAGATTTAGGCATTGTTCTTGAATGGATATTCTCTCATAAAATCTAATTTTGATAAAATTTAACATTCCCAATGGATTTTAGCAAAACTAGATTTTATCTCACAAAATCATTTACAAAACATGTTTATCAACCATAGATTTAATCCATTGGGAAAACAATGTAATTTTATCACACCTCTAAACAAAACTACATTTTATCAAAATTAAATTTTATCTCATAAAATCCATTTAAGAACAAGGCCTTAATCTATTGGGAAAACAACATGATTTAATCACCCCTCCATAAAACACCAACTTAAATGAGATTTTTCATTTAATCCATTCAAGAACTCGGCCTAAATGTGAAAGTGGAAAAGTTGAAGGTTAAGGAACTTGATATGGGAGCTCTTGGATTTGTATGCTTGAGTAATTTGATTGCTCTTGAATGTGTAATGGATAGCCAATTTGATGCTTCAACGCTTTTATAGATGAAACTGAATATATTAGTCGTTGGTGGTACTTCTGCACGCCATTAAATGCAGAATATAGCTATTAGAAATGACGGTTGCTGCAAGATACATGGACTAGGAGTCCCATCGGTTGACCGGCGACTGATAACCGGCGACCGGCCACCATGACTAGCTCTCAGATCTTGTGTCTGGTAATCAGTGAGAAGCAGCATGTCAACCGGTCTATCATCTGATTAAAACTAAAACGTATGTATTGATTCCGTTGAAGCGCGCCTTGATTCCGAAGCATTTTAAAGATATTTATTAATCTTTGAAAATGAATTACAAAGATTAAAAGGGCCGGGAAAAAGGCATCACAGATATTTGTTTTACTAGTCTCGTCTTGTGGTTGACTCCTTGTTAACCCTTGTTATTTCCCCTTTAGGTCCTTTGAGGCATATGATTGTCGCGGAGAGGGGTGCCAACCTTGTTGGGATGTCTAGGGAAGGTGCTTGTTCATTATTTTGTATGAGTGGTTTCAGTTGTTGTGTAGAGAGTTAGTGTTGGGTTTGGGGGTGTGTTTTTTCAGGGTTTTGGTTTGTGTGGGAGTTGGTTCTTGTATGGTTTGGAGGGTGGGAGCCAGTCCTCTGGTCCTGGTTAGACTATGGTCTTGCTTTTTTATTTTGTTTCATTGTTGACTTCTTGTCGACCTTCTATCTTTTGGAGGCTCGCGCGAGGTTTGGGTGTCAACCTCATTCGTTGGAATGTTCTCACATTGTGATACCGTCTTGCTCTTTTGTAACATTTTTTTCGATTAATAAATTCTTCTTTTCGCCGTTAACTTCAGAAAAGAAAAACATATATATGTAGGATCAGCAGTATTAAACGTATGGACTCCACGAAAATATGTAGTACAAAAGGCCCAAAACCACGAAATAATCAATACTTAAATCCTACTTTTCATTAATAATGCTGGCCAATTTTTCTTCCAGCATGGATAGATCAACGCATGTCGGATCACTGACCTGCAAGGATACATATCATATAACATTTAAGTATGTTATACATGCTTGTATATCCAAACTAAAGACATCAAAGTGTTTTAATGCCATCTATGTGGAAAGATGTGAACACCCCGCGGAGTAGGTCCACAAAAACGGTTTCGATTTGGAAAATGATTTAATTGATTGACTGGAGCCGTCACCCGGGTTTGAGGACCGTACCCGAGAAACCATTTGAAAAATGACTCTTTTTCCCTTAGAATAGAAAATGTTTTACTGGCCTCACAAAACGAGATTTCTCGGGTCCGGGAGCTAGGTTACGAGAGGGGAAGGAATTTAAAGCACCTTTCTCGCCCGGTGCGACCACCGGTCTCTACTAAATATTTAAGGGATTTTGAAAATGTTGTTTGGATAGACTTGACTCACCAACTCATGCAAGAACACATAAATACACAAAGAAGATTAATGAAATGAAAGTGGATGCTTGTGCTTGTGATATGAATGACAGAATATGATGCATAGAACACTTAAACTACGATGAATCCCGCCCAAACTGTACAGAAAGGTATCAAAACTTAGCCACAAACATTGTATACACCACACCCGGAAAGCAACTTGGACACCCGGATTACCCAGACCCAGGTGCCCAGGGGGAGTGTAGGCGCCTGGAAATAGACAATGCAGGCGCCTGGAGTGACTTCAGGCGCCCGGAAGGCCCAGTATGGGCGCTTGGAATGCTTGGCAAACACAAATTTTCTTTTACTCAAACCTTGGATCAAGCAACAGATGCAAACTTTAATGTCCATTCTCACATATACCATGGATGTTTGAAGATGTTTTGGGTTTCGGAACTACATTCAAGAGATGACCTATGCTCTTAAAAAAAATGATTTCGGATGATTTAATGACAAAATAAAATGCCCTAAGTGTGTTCTTGCCTAATGCATCATATATCATATGTGTAATATATATTATCTAAACAGCTTGTGTGTGTAAAATAATAATAATAAAAAAAAGGGTTAAATGTCTCATTACCAAAAGTAAAAAGAGGGAATATTAATAATAAATCCTAACAATGTGGAAAATGCTAAAAGATATAGAAATATTTTCATTCCCATTAGAACCTCAATGATCAGATTTAAAAGTGTTTAATGAATACATGCAAGCTTTCATTTTTCACATATCTCCTCCATTCAAGCACGGTTTTCGATTTCAAGTGCATCTCAAATGACCATTAAAATGAAGATTTAACCATATAATGAAATCAATAAAACATAGATGAATGCATATGCTATAAACGGATTATTAAGAACACAAAAGAATCAGAAAACAAAGAAATAGGATAGAAATCCGGGCGCCCACATCAAGTTGATCCAGGCGCCTGGATACGATATGGGCGCCTGAAGTAGGTTACTCCAGGCCCTGGAGTGACTGTTGGTGCAACCGAAAAACTTAAAATTTTCTGAGATTTGAAACCTTTCCAGACTCTCAACTAGTATGAAGAACTAGTAAGAGTCTAGATGGCGTCCCCTCAGGACCTATTTGAGCACTTTGGTAGATGAACTACCTTTGAGCATGGGACGATGTAAGGAAGGAGCCCATAGTTTCAATCAAAACCAGCTGCCAATGGCCCATTGGAAGTAGTTCCAGGCGCCTGGAGTTGGTGAGTCTGGGCGCCTGGATTGAGTCCGAGCACCTGGATTTGGTGATTCCGGGCGCCCATAGTGAGTCCAGGCGCCTAGACTGCACAACACACCAAACTTTGCGGGGCCGCTTCGAGTGCTACCGAACTCCGTTTTGCGCATGCTTTGAAGCGTTGGAAAGCTTGTCAAGTCTACTTTCTAACCCAAGTGGTTTGAACCCAAGATGATTTGTACATCAAAATATGTGACCATTTTACCCTCAGAAAGTCGGAAAAACAAGTCGTTTTAGTAAAACGTGCACATCTCCCTCATTTCAAAATGGATTGTGACATATTATATATCGATAAAAAGCGTTTTGAATGTACTAGAAGGTGGTGCAAGGTTGGATTTATTTTGAAGAGGTTTAGGAGGGGTTTCCAAGTTTACAATCAAGCCTTGCGTGCTCTTTATCAGGCATTTTCATCATCGGAGATTGCCAAGGATTTTCGTGCGTTCAAATTCCCGTCTACAAAAGATTTTTGTACCCATGCACCCTCATATGAGTGAATCTTAAAGGATGATTTCTACCTCAAATGTCCACATTTGATGTAGTTCACTTATAAATGTGAGAGTTATTTTTCCAAACCGGTGTTGGGACATGTATGAAAATTGAGTTCAACATAGGATATGAAAAAATGACGGATTTGACTTACTATTGTATTGTATTGGATAGTTACTCACTTACAGACTTAATCGGTCGATGTGAGTACATTCAACTTATAAGGTGGTGTAAAACTCTTCAAATTCTCCAATAGATTGGACCTCATGCATATGAGCAGATCAACAAATAGTAGAAAAAATTTGCCGGCCGGATAAAAAAAAATCACAGTGCAAAACTCCTTACAAGTGGGTATTTTTGCATCCCACTTTAATTTTTTATTTATTTTTTTTTTAATTTATTTTTTTTTACACAAACGCAGATATATCACTTCTACTGTTCTACTGTTCTCCATCGTGCATAGGGCTGACCTGTGTTGAACTATAATATCGACTTATTTTTTGGAAAAATACGTATTAATTGTGAATACTAATAGGTGAAAGAATTTGTTAAAAAGAAAAAGCTATGATAAATTCAGTATCACCGAAGCGGGACGCCGGCATATTCCAATACCGAACAATTACTGGTTTAGCCAAGCACACATGTTAACTCCAAGACACCTTACGCACAGAAAACACAAAACCCTAATTTAGAATTTAAAATTAATTCAGTTTTCAGTGACAAATACCTCAGATTTAATCACGTGAAGCAACTTCTTGTTGATCCGAGTAGAAACACAGCTAACCACATCAAGTCCTTCTTCAACCAGAATTTCAAGAACTCTTGATAAGGGGAACTCTTCGTCTTCAGACCCACTATTGATCGAAATCTCCACACCACCCCAACACAAGCTCAACATAAACGTACCGGAAACACAATTTTCTGAGCTTCCGCTTGCCTCGCTATTATCAGCAATTGAACTCGACATATCCTTTAGCTTATCTCTCTTGATACTCAGTTCCCTGATATCCTTTTTCAATTGCTTGATGTAATTCACAGACTCGTTCATGTGATCGCATAACGATCGCTTTCCCTGATAGCCAAAAATAATAATAATAAATCATAAGAAATTTAAGAGGGTTTTCTTTTCTTCTTTTTTTCTGACCTGATCAAATATTCCATCATCCCAATACAGTTCTTGTGGGAAGTAACAAATTAAATTTATTTGAGAAATCCAAAACCCATTAAAATAAATAAACGATTTTTCGTGACAGAAGATCCAGTGGGAGGGCAACGAATTTTGTCAAAGAAACTCGTTTCTTAGCCTATTATATAAAGAAAGAGAAAGATCGAGCAGGTTTTTGCTTACCTTGACATATTCAGGAGGGAGTAAAGACCTCAAGGATTCATAAAGCTTAGCCATTTCCTGCCTCCTTTGCCTCTCCAAGTCTCTATGCGCCAACATTCTCTGCTCATAGTTCTCATTTTTACTTGTAACAGTAGTCGTACAACTCCCACACCTAACTGGTTGATTAGTGTATAATTTCTTTCTCTTTCTTTTTCCTGGTGGAGGAGCAGTACTAACGAGACCAGTGGTTTCCAGAGAAGCATGGGAAGATATCAGATCTTGTTCGGTTGAGGAGATCTGGAACACCAGCTCATTGCCTTGTTGTAAAGAAAACATCGATCAATAGAAAAATTCGATCAAACCTTCTTCTTCTTCTTCAGATTAATGAAAAGGGTTTCTTGATAATTATTGAATGGATTAATGGAAGGTAGGGTGGTTGTGATAATGGTAAAGAAAGAGATACGGCTGTTAGGGTTTGAGATTTTTCATTTTCTCTCGGATCAGATGCCAAGCAAGATTCCCTGAAATCCCTCCCTTGTAAAATCATCAATGTGATGATATTTCATCAAGTGACTCACCAGGCCTTTCTTTTTTTTTCTTTTTTTTTGTGGTATTTTTTTTTTTATTTTTTTGTGGGTACTACTGTAGTTATGAGCTGTATTATTGTAACCCCACTCATCTATTATATTCACACTTTGGCGGACCATCATATGCTGCTGGAATGGTCTTTATCTGTTGGTCTAATTCTTGAAGGGAAAGTGATCTGCAAACATAATGACTATATATAATTCCAAGTGTTTTGATTTGAGCTCTAAAAGAATTTTTTTTTTTTTTCATTCGTCATTCCTAATCTATTAATACATGGGAGGAGGGAATGAGACTCGATCCCGAGATGCAGTGTGCGACATCTATGAGCTCTACTGCCTGAGCTAGCCATCTCTTGCAACTCTAAAAGACTTGAGATGGTGCAAAATCGCTATATCTTAGTGAGAGCTCATTTAAGAAATTCGAATGCCAGAGAGAATGATAGACAATCGGAGTTACAGCTTGATCTAATAACTTGTGCAATGCTGTTATGGGTGCAATTCTCATAGAGAAAAAGTTGAGACCTTCTATATGTGTAGTGTGGGCATTAAAGTAATATAAATTAGTCTAATATGGGATCAAAAGAATATCAGACAATAACATAAAAATAGTTATAAAAAATATGTGATGAGACTGAAGTTTGTAACATACAATGTTAGAAGTCCACACAAAAAAAAAAAGTACCGAATACCGTTCAGAAAAAAAAAAAAAAAAAAATGTAACGAATTTATATCCTAACATAATGAATTCAAAACGAGTATCATAAATTTATATCCAAATGTTATAAATTGCATTCTATGAATTTAAATGTAAAATGTTATGAATTTAAGACAATTCAAGAGTGTGTTACGATGGCTTTACTGAACGGAAGATGCTTTCCCTGATGAAAAAAAAAAGGGTGCATACCGAACACATACACATGTACCATAACACAAGAACACTTGAAAGTTCAAACATTTTCTAGAAGCCCTTTTGAATCTTCACACTAAAAGACCGATAACATGAGCTCAAATCTTCTAAATCCCACTGTTATCTGCATTTTCTATTGGTGTATCATTTCATCAACTTCTGCGCATTTAAATTAATTTTGGATCAATTCCACCGCTCACTTGCGGCAAACCCAATCGAAAGCAGAACAAAACTCTATATGTTTGTGTAAATTAACTAACTTAAACAAAATAAAGGATCAGTGAAACAGACTGGCCAAAGTTAACCCCAAGGAGTTGGTAAAATGATCTTGCTTTGGGTTGGGGGTTTGTGACTTTGTTCACACCTAAGGTCTCAAGTTCGATTTCACTTGCCAGCAAACTCTTGAGGCCACTGGGTTTATCCTCGGTCATTATCACCAAGGCCCCGAAATTAGTCAAGAAGCGCGCAAACTAGGCCAGACATCCGTCTATAAAAAAGAAAAAGAAAAAGAATAAAGAGTGGCCAAAATTCGTTCATTTACTCTTTTTCATTTTGTATGTGTGAACCGGTTTCAACTATTCATTTAACGGCGAATTTTACTCCACTTTTCTAAGTATAAGTGACATTAGTTCAATGCGGAGCACGTTTGTTAATTAAAAATAAGGAAAGAGACTCGACTAATCACTAATCAAAATGTGTTAATTGCGTATCTCAATAATTGAGATTAGGTCATGAAAGAAACACGCTAGCACATTGAGGATGACACCTAATAAATTTTTAATTCCACTAATGTCTTTCTTCTCGAGCTATCCTACGGTTCCTAGCTAATTAAGTCAGCAGCTGACTGCCTTCCTTAAATATGCTCTAATCCATTTGGGATTTTTGTTTAATGAGCAATTTACTACCGTCATAATGATGGTTTCATGATATAATGCTAAGATCGTCGTTATACAGTCAATAATTAGGGATGGCAATTTCACCCGAAACCGATGGATACCCAAACCAAACCGACCTTATCGAAGCGGTTTTTTATATTTTTTCCTACTCATGGGGCGGGTTTGGTTTTCAAAACATGATACCTAGCAGATTTGGATTTGGGTTTGGCCTTAGCAAGTATTCGGCCAAATCAAAACCCAAACCGATCCATATAATATTACTTATATGATACTTATATACATATTATATTTTTATATACATGTAATATTTATTTTTCAATTCATAACTTTCGGTGACTTTTCATTTTATCTCCCTTCTTATTCCTCTCAAATTCCTTAAAAATCTCAAGAGTCTCTATAGGAACCATTTAAGAAAAGTTTATTCTTTAGTTATTTCTTTTGATTATGTTGGAATTTAGATGTTTAATGATGAAATCTTATGGCATGTTACTTTTTTATTTTAATATATAATATTTTTCCTCCGTATGTTCATTAATAGAACGAATATTAATGAGAGTTTGGTGCGTTCAGATAAAATCCAAATCCATATGGTTTGGTTATGGTGCACGACAAATCATACCCGTCGGAAGATGCTTTCCCTGATGAAAAAAAAAAGGGTGCATACCGAACACATACACATGTACCATAACACTTGAAAGTTCAAACATTTTCTAGAAGCCCTTTTGAATCTTCACACTCAAAGACCGTTAACATGAGTCAAATCTTCTAAATCCCACTGTTATCTGCATTTTCTATTGGTGACTTGGTGTATCATTTCATCAACTTCTACGCATCTAAATTAATTTTGGGATCAATTTCACCGCTCACTTGAGGCGAACCCAATCGAAAGCAGAACAAAACTCTATATGTTTGTGTAAATTAACTAACTTAAACAAAATAAAGGATCAGTTAAACAGACTGGCCAAAGTTAACCCCAAAGAGTTGGTAAAATGATCTTGCCTCGGGACTTAGGTTTTTTATCACACTTAAGGTCTCAAGTTCGATTTCACTTGCCAGCAAACTCTTGAGGCCACTGGGTTTATACTCGGTCATTACCTCCAATGCCCCGAAATTAGTCAAGAAGCGTGCAAGATAGGCCAGACATCCGGTTATAAAAAATGAAAAAGAAAAAAGAGTGTCCAAAGTTCGTTCATTTACTCTTTTTCATTTGTATGTGTGAACCGGTTTCAACTATTCATTTAACGGCGAATTTTACTTTTCTAAGTATAAGTCACATTAGTTCAATGCGGAGCACGTTTGTTAATTAAAAATAAGGAAAGAGACTCGACTAATCACTAATCAAAATGTGTTAATTGCATATCTCAATAATTGAGATTAGTCATGAAAGAAACACGCTAGCACATTGAGGATGACACCTAATAAATTTTTAATTGCACTAATGTCTCTTCTCGAGTCCTAAACTATTTTCGGTCCTAAACTATTTCCATTTTCGGTCCTAAACTAATCAAAATGGGTTTTCGTCCCGCGTTCTTATTTTCCCTTCTAATTTTAACATTTGATTCAAGTTTTGTCTTTCCTTGTTTTATAATTTTCTACTAAATTTTTGCCTTCGGGTAAGTAGTTATTTTCTAGTAGGTTAGTTTTTTCTTTCAAAAACAGGACAGTAATTCTTATGCCTATTAAATCAATTGAGTATCGAATAATACAAATAAAAAAACAAAAAACATCAAGTTTTTTCAATTTTTATTATGTGCTTCTGAGTATTTTTCTTGCGTTAATTTTCTTTTTCAATGGGCAATATCATTTTTTCTCTATTTATAGCATTCTTCATGCATGCAACAAAAGAAAAGACAATAGTAAGTCTCCAAAGGCATGCATTGAATGCATGCACTAATCACAGTTTTGTTAAGAAAGTGAGCAAAATGATTCAGAAACCATGATGATGTCTCATCAAATCAAGAATAGCATTTCCTTAGGTGTCAATAATCCAAGATGCTAAAGCCAGTAAAATGGCAGTCTATACAACATGGAATTTTTGAGAAGTTTCCATTGGAAAATATTGTAAGTTGATGCAACATGTTGTCCACATGCAATCGAGATCGATGGCTGCAAATTATTAAATAAGATTTCCACATTCTCAATGATTAAAAATTACAAGATAATCTAGGGCCCAAGAAACTTTGAAAATCAATACAGTGAAACACACCCTGTGAATCCTATTCAAAAAACTGCGAAAGAATGACTGTACGTGAAAGTTTCATAGGCCAAATTCTCTTTTTGTTGGTAATTTCATGACAAAATACAAATTTACATGTCTTCTCAAAGACGGAACCAGTGGGGGCAAAGGCACCCGCGTTGTTTTGGGATTTTTTTTTTATAAATTTTATTATGAAATACTTTAAGTTTACATGACCAATTGGGAAGTACCTTTAGGAATTGGAAAGTTCAAACAACATTTTCAAAAATGGAGTGTAACGACCCAGATTTTAGCCCTATTTTTTTTTTTATGAAATAGTTTTATTACTAAAATTTAGTATTTGATTAAATTTATTTTTTTGTGATTTAGTGGTCCTAATCCCATTACACTATCCGATTACCCTAACCAAATGTTCCTAATTAGAATTCTAAGCCAACCAAGTTGTCACTTCCAACTATATAATACATCATTCCCTCATGTCTTTCATTGCTTAGCCATATTTGGGAGGCCTTTTGCCCAACCAATGACCAGCCAACACCACACTCAAATGCTTTCCTTTAACCCCTACACAATTGCCACCTCAATATCCTATGGGTTTTATTGCAACTCCTAACCTCCTATATTCTACCTTCCCTCCCTCACATATTTCGGCAGAGAAAGGGAGAGATATCTCATCACCTTTTCACTCCACTACTTCCTCCTTTTCTATTCTTTTTTTTTTACACCGAGAGAAAGAGAGATGGATGGGTAGCAAAAGAAGAAGAAGAAAACAAGGGAAAAAGAAGAAGAAAGAAGAAGAAAAAGGAATAAGAAGAAGTTCAGTCCATTCGACGCGACCGAGGCCCATCCAAATCACTCCGGTTTAGCTTAATCTTCGGAAGAAAGGTAGATACATCCTACTGAACTCATCGGTATATAATAAGTCGATTTTCGTTTCGTAGAAACAAAACCCGAGCATTTCGTTAGTTGCAAGGTAGTGTAAATTCGTTTTTGACATTCTGAGCTGCTGGGTCTCGTCCAAAACAATCTGAACCCAACTTTTTCCGTGATATAAATGTAGTTCATTTCATAACGAACGTTTTGATATATAATACGTTGATTTTCGTTAAGTAGAAACAAAACCCAAGCGTTTCGATCGTTGAGGAGCAGTGTCTATGCGTTTTTGAACTTCTGAGCTGCTGGATCCCGTCCAAAACAATCTGAACCCAACTTTTTCCGTGATATAAATGTAGTTCATTTCATAACGAACGTTTTGATATATAATACGTTGATTTTCGTTAAGTAGAAACAAAACCCAAGCGTTTCGATCGTTGAGGAGCAGTGTCTATGCGTTTTTGAACTTCTGAGCTGCTGGATCCCGTCCAAAACAATTTGAACCCAACTTTTTCCGTGATAGAAATGTAGTTCATTTCATAACGAATGTTTTGATATATAATACGTTGATTTTCGCTAAGTAGAAACAAAACCCAAGCGTTTCGATCGTTGAGGAGCAGTGTCTATGCGTTTTTGAACTTCTGAGCTGCTGGGTCCCGTCCAAAACAATCTGAACCCAACTTTTTCCATTATAGAAATGTAGTTCATTTCATAACGAACGTTTTGATATATAATACGTTGATTTCGTTAAGTAGAAACAAAACCCAAGCGTTTCGATCGTTGAGGAGCAGTGTATATGCGTTTTTGACTTTCCGAGCAACTGGGTCACATCCAAATCACTTCAAATCCAACTTTTTCTGTGATAGAAGTGTAGTTCATGTTCCATCGAACATTTTGATACATTATTTGTTAATTTTCATCGTGTATAGACAAAACCCGGATGTTTCGATCGGGGGAGTATATGACTACCACCCCACTCGGTATAGTACACCGACTTGTAATCATGTGAATAAATAGTTTGGAAAATTTTCAGAAAACTAAACCAACTGTCGACCTCTGGCCCCACTTTATTCTTATAAATTTATCTTTGTGTTCAAGGAATTAGGCGAGCATTTGATAAAAACTGTTGCACTTTCAACCAGTTTTGAGCATATTAGAATAGTCATATATTAAAAGTGTTAATTAGCATTTGGATATAATACTTTGTGGAGTAAATTATGAAAGTTTAGCTTAAGTCATTACTCTGTTATTGTTGTATTATTATTTTGCACTCGAATTCTTAACGCATGTTTTAGATTATCTTTTTATAGCAATGTTGTTATGCAAATTTGTCATATCCCAATAACTTAGACGGACATTTGCTTCATGGGTGGGTTTACGGTTTGGAGATTTACATGTAGATGTAAATTGAAAAGAAATGAAAAATGGAAATGTATGGAAATATCGTTGAGCTGACGAGCTGTGGTTCCGGGGGTGACCGGAGTGGGCCCCGGACGGATGAACGTTTAAAATACGAAACCCTGGATAGGACATGGTGGTGATTGACTCTCAAGAATGGTCGGGCTATAAGGGTGGCACTGTGCTTGCGTCGTAGCCCGGGGATGAGTTGTGGGGCCGCACTCCCGGTGAATCTTGTTTCTCGTGCCTTGGGGTCATGGAAGTGGTACTTGGGTATGTAACCCAGGTTCTCTATCCGGATTTTTGCAAGGGGGAGTCAAATCACACCAGTTGCCTTATGCTAGAGGTTGGAGGGTAGGATGGATCTCGTGGGTGAGAATCCTAGATGACACTTAGGTAAATGGCTAGTAATTAATCAGAAATGTTATTTTTGCTATCTCCTGTTATTCGTTTATTATGCATGTTTATCTGTTAGATACATGGGGTTAAGTAGAGTAAGATATTCCTATTGGGCTTTTTAAGCTCACGGGTACTTGTACCGCGGTGATTTATCACCAGGAAATGAAAACGGAGCTGAAGGGTCGTACAAGCAGACAAATATCAACATTACTGAGGAAAAAGCCAACGAGCCTTGGTTTCCGTATGCCTAGTCGCTTTGAACAATTTAGGTGACTATATTTTGAAAGCTTAAAGTCTTATGGAAAATTGTACTCCAATATTTTGACAGTTTAACTTTAATTCGATATGGTTGTAAAACTATAACAATTGCTTTCGGTACGATTTTATGATGGATCTATGGAATTTTTTTTGTGAAATTACGTTTTTAATTTATTTTAACGTTTCCGAAAAATCGGGGCATTACATGGAGCTTAATCATTTTGAGTATAATATCATTCGGATCGAGAATTTGAACAATTACGATGTATTTTCAACCTATATTAATTACTGATTGAGACTAGAAGATCAACAACCTACTTAGTTGTCTATATAATGATAGTACTTGTGCTTACTCTTCATAGTTCGGCTCCCGTTCACGAAATCCTAGTTTCGTCTCTTTTTGTTCCTATTTATCAAGTTGTACTTTTTTTCTTAATGTTTAAGGGTGCCAATTTCATGACACGTTATTTAAATGATTTTTCTAATATCATTTAAATGATTGACAAGGGTTCACCTGATAATCAGAAAGATCAACTTAATAGCAAAGGAAATTTTTTTTGAACAGAAAAATCAATTTTATTAATCAAGGCAAAGATTACATAGATTAAAAGAAACGAGAGCATGATGGCATCACAATGCGAGGCTAACATTGCAACTATGTTGATACCCTGACCCCACGATAAACACATGCCACACCCTGCCCCAAAAAAGTTGATAAGAGATCAACCTAAATAAAGTAAAAGTAAAGCCCACCTCTAGACATCTCAATTTCGACCCTCCGGATAACCTTTTCACAGCAAACCCTAGCCTACACCATCTTCTAGTACATTCAAAACTCTCTTTATCGATATATAATATGTTTGAATCAGTTTTAAAATGAGGGAGATGCGAGTGTTTTGACCTTTCCAACGCTTCAAACTATACACAAAACGAAGTTCGGTAGCACCCAGGGCAGCCCCGCAAAATTTAGTTTGTTGTGCAGTCAACCTTGAGCGCTCAAGTCATTGTTTTGTGCATTCAAGTCAAACTTAAGATTGACCAGTCAAATCTAAGGGCTCAAATATATTTCTGAGCTCTTAATTTTGTTTCTAAGCCCTCCAATCAAAGATTCGGTCAAACCTGAGCGCTCAAATCGTCTATACGCGACAGAATTTTTCAGGCATATTTTTTGTAGTTGCTGGCCAACCCACACTATGCCTTTCCCCAAGCCATGCTTACCCCTTCCCAACTTCCCTCCATCATTATTTTGACTAATCATGAGCCTTTCGAAACTTTTCAAAAATATTTTCCCTCCTAAACTCTCCTATAAATAACCCTTTCACTCTACACTCCACCATACACCACCTTACCCTACCAGACCTTCAAACACACCTGATACACTTCATATCACCCCTGTTTTGTGACAAAACACTGTGATTTTAGAGAGAGAGAGAGTCTCAAAAATCCTCAAATACTTCAAAACATTCAACAGATCTTCAAACACTTCAAACCCTCCACAAAATCTTAGCCACTACATTCAAGTACCTAAGTTTTTCAAGCCCTCAAGTTTTTCAAGCCATAACTGTTTTTTAAACCATCAACAACCAAGGAGCATTGTTTCAAGCAAGAACAGGGTAAACAATCTTCTTCAATTCGTTGTTTTGTTCAACCTGAGGGGAGCTGTTAGGCTCATACCAGTTCCTCATACTGGGCCCACGCCCAGCTAGCCTTTATTGTAACAAAATGATGTCAAAACCTCTGGCACCAGAAGCCTTCTTGAGCGCTCAAGAAGGGATCCTGAGCACTAGGGTACACTTCTGAGCGCTCAGGAGTGTTTACAGTAGCATTGTTTCATCTTGTTGTATTTTCTATTATTTCGTGATTATTTTCGTATTTCAATATATTTACAATGCACTGCTCATCGTCCACACACGTACACGCAATGTGTTTACTGTTTTCAATCCCTTTTATTACTTCCTCTTTCATTTACATGATCAAAGTTTAGAAATAAAATGTTTTTTTAAAATCCTACAAACACTAAGTAGAGACTGACATTCAGATCGGGTCAGGGGGTGCCATAAAACCCTTCCCCTTTCGTTACAGCTCCCGAACCTAAGATAGTATGGTTATGATGGACTGGTAATAAAACCTTTTTTTCAAAAACAAGGCACGGAAGTCATTAAAGTTTGATTCCTTGGGTGGCAAACCCCACACCCGGGTGGCAACTCTTAAATAAATGCCCGCTCTAAAGGGGTATCCACAAGCTGACGACTCTACTGGGGACTTGAAATTAATCTATACCTTGAGTTTATTACACTTGTGTAGTTTTTGCAAAGCATGGATTAACTTCAAGAGCCAAATTTGAAAAATGTTTGTGGAATTTTGAAAATATTTTATTTCTCAACTTTTGCATTGCACGTGCATTTTTTTTTTTTTTTTTTTCTAAGCAAAAAAATTATTAATCTTTGAAGAAAGACCAAAGATTAAAGGGACAAGGGCACACCGGCGAAAAAACGCCACCCAAGACCAGCAAGGAAGGCAAGAAACCAACTGTGGACGCCCCTCCGGAGGATTTCTCATCGATTCGGAGTCATCACCCAGGTTTTAGCGGATTGTCCCCGAGGAACCGAACTCAATTGACTCGTGCCTCATTCAATGGATAAGGATTACTGGCCCGTCATCACCATACTATCTTAGGTTCGGGAGCTCAGTTACAAGAGGGGAAGGGTTTTACGGCACCCCCCTCGCCCGATTCGAAGACCGGCCTCTACTTTACTTTTGTGGGATTACGTGAAATGAATGCAATTCAACCATGAACAAATACGGGGGATAAGGGATGGGAAGCCAAATAAAGATGATAAACATAGCAACAAACTACAGTGCATGCATATGAGATGTGATCTACACGAGTGAAAGGCTTATTCTTTGCTTGATGATGATAAAACATCATTTCCATGGCTTTTGGGTTGATTGATCAATGATCAAGAGTAAAGTAAACTGATTTGAGAGTAGTTGAACCAACAAAGAGCCATTGAACGATGATATCAACATGATATAGCATGAAAACCACATAAATCATAAAAGGGCCAAAACAGTTTGAGCGCTCAAATGGGGTGTTTGAGCGCTCAAACCCTTTCGACTCCATATTTTCAAAAGTTATTTTTCTTCATTTCTTGGACCTCGTAAGCTCATAGAAGGTATACAGAACCTCCATGAACTCACTGGTCTCCCTCAGATTGACCAACCCGTGATTTTTTACATGTTTTTCTACCTTTTTGGCTATGATCAAGGCTTGAACTTGTGGTTTTCTTGGATGATGGAGTAATGGCTCAGGTTATAGGCTTGAGGTGAGGTATTTTGGACAGAGAAGTGTGAGTACAAGGCTGATTGAGTGATTACTTGAATGGATGATGGTGTATTGGAGCTCGAATGGTGATTTTTGTTTGGATAAAGTGGGTTTTGATGGATGAAATTGATGGAATGTATGGGTTGTAAATGACTTATTAGAGTGAGGGAGGGGCTGGTGTAGTTGGTATCTTAAAGACCCATGTGTATTGGTCTTAAAGATGGGATTTTTGAATGTTTGAGTGTTTGAAATGAGATGATTAATGAAGAACAAGGACTGATTGAAGTGGGTTTGTGGATTTGAGGAAGGTTTGAGGGCAGTAGGCTTGGTGAGAGGTGATTTCTTCAAAAACCCATAGAGTTTAGGCCTTTTAAAGAAGGTTTTTGGGTGTTTTGGAGGTTGAAGATGATGGAAATGGATGTGAGAGAGTGTAAAACGTGATTGAAGGATGAGAGAGAGTGGTTTTGGTCTGATGGAGGGTGTAAGAGAGAGAGGACCAGCCCAAAGAGTCCTTAAACAATGGGTGGAGGGTGGTTTATATAGAGAGAAAATGGGAGGAAAATGTAATTTTTGAAGTTTAAGGGTCAATTAGGCTCATTAGGGGTCGTTTTAGGGGCTACTACACGTATACGAGTATAAATACGGCAGCTAGGCGCTCCCATGTCAGAAGAATCTCATGATTAAATGCTCTGTCAAAAACAAACTGGACAGAGCTTGAGCGCTCAATGTGTGACATCATCAGGGTTTGAGCGCTCAATGTGTGACGTCATGGTTTGAGCACTCAAACTAGGGGTTTGAACGCTCAAAGTGTTTTGAGCACAGAGGTTTGGCTTGGCTTATTTGAGTAGTTTGAAGGGTATTTGGGTTATTTTGGCTAGCTTAGGTTTGGCTCAAAGTGCAACATTTATTAGTAAAAACAATTCCACATATATATTTTTGTGTTTGCAACTCTAGCTACTTGAGCAGCTCAACTCGTTTACGAAAAGAGCTTGAAATTCTAACTTTTGCTAGTTATTATCTTAACAAGTAGAGCTCGAACGAGCCCTTACCGAACCGAGCCTCTAATAATTCGCAGCTTTCTAATAAATAACCCTCAGCTTTTTCCCACCTCAAAAGTCAAGGGATCCTGCTGCCAAACTAAAGAGTGAATTTCCAAAGCATATCAAAGATTTTCATGTTCCATTGCAGTTGCTCAATAATGGTACCTACAAAATATCAAATCAACATTGCAGGCTTGGTTGCATACAAATAAAATTTCAACTCGATAATTTCACCCCCTCAACGTTTAAGACGAGTGATAAGAATTTGCTTCAGAGCGATTCTTGCCTATATACCAAGAAGTATTGCGTTAACGCTGCTTCTGCTATCTGTGAAGATAGCTGGATTCATCATTACTGGAGATTCTGTTCGCCATTAATCACGCCAGACAGTTTTTGTTGCAGCTCAAATAGATCAATATGCATCAGACCACTTACCTGCACTTACAAAGGAAAAATCAAAAAGGAACTTCGCGAATTTAAACCAAAACCCTAAACCTAGCTAGGACTATGCCATTGATGTTAATTAGGGAAGTGGTTGTTCAACACAATCTTGTTTGGATATATATGGTATGCAACCCTTTAACCACTTTAACTCGTAGCATTTTCCATAGGTAAATTATCCCAAAAAAAACTCGTAACAAATAAGAAAAAACCTCATGAAAACCTAATGTTGTTGATTTAAGATTGATGTTATTAATTTTTACACCAACTGTCGAATTCAAGGCAATCTAAGAGGGTACATACCGTATACACTCGGTAAAATGTACATGTTCATTGTATCATTTCCTGCATTAGTTATTACCTCGGATCTAATTGTGTGAAATAGCCTTGCATTTACTTCAGTGGAAACATAGCTAACTACATTAAGCCCTTGCTCATTTAGTACTCCCAAAACTTTTGATATGGGCAACCCTCCTTCCTCTCCAAAGCCACAACTACCGATCAATACCTCCACACCACCGCGGCATGGGTTGACCGTGACACTACTACTAGTTTGCAAGCAATTATTGGAGGAGCTTCTTAATCCAGCTGCGGTGGCTATAGTACTTCTGGAATCGGACGCCTTTGTTAGGTTGTCTCTCTTGATTTCTAGTTCTTTGATATTGTCCTTCAGGTGATTTATGTAATTCACAGCCTCATGCATTTGATCTGATACCGAACGCTTTCCCTGAAAATTGAAGTACCCATCAAGAAATTAAATCCCATATGTCAATATTTAAACCCTACGAAACCTGAGAGAGAGATTTTGTTTTGGCATTCATGAGGGTGAAGATTATTATAAAAATAATTATAAAGAAAATAATACATGAACAACCAGAATTTCAGATTTTTTTTTTTTTTCCACCATTTCCTAAGGAGTCTGGATCATGTCTGAGTCTCATATGCACGCACTTCGTTTCTCAAGAAATTTGCAATGTCAAAGACCATAACTTTGAGACTTCCCAAATTAAGAATATGTATTCAAATTTCTTGGTAGTTCATATGGTCACCGAAATTAAGAGACAGTGAAAACAGAAATTCATCACCTTGATGTATTCAAGAGGGAGCAGAGATCGCATGGATTCAAAAAGATTAGCCATTTCTTGCCTTCTTTGCCTTTCGACATCTCTATGCACCACTCTTCTCTCCTTATTTCCCATAGCTCTCCCACCGTTGTCGCCGGATCGTATGGCCAGCGAAGTTTGGAGCTTTTTCCCTCTTTTTCCTACGGTATTGGGTGAAAGATTACCACTCTCCAGTATAGCATTACCAACGATTAGATCAGCTTGCTCGATTTCATCTTCTTTGGAGGAAGTAAAATTGATCTGAAACATTTTTTTGGAGAAAATGTTCAAAAAGCTTTCCTTTGATGGAGGGAGGAAGGAGAAGTGTTGATTAGGGTTTTATGAGAAGGCAAAAATTATTTTTAAATGTGATAGCTACTGTTCTTTTGACAACTGCAACCCACTTGTAAATTATTCACACGGGGCCGGTGGACCATCCATCAAATCTTGAAGATCTTTGAAACGAAAATCAAGAAAAATTATGGCAAAAGTCCAATTTACATTTACCCCCTCGTGGTTTACCCCTCCTGCGGATCACCTCCTTGACATTTTGACTTCATTCCTCCGAACTACCGAAGTGTGGCAGTGGAAGGTTGGGGTGGGTGTTAGAACTAGGGCTGTCAAAAAGAAACCCGCGATCCGTGAATCCGAACCGGACCGAATCGAACCGTAGGTTTTGGATTGGGTCCGTGGATTAATAGTCCGGACACGGATTGAAAAATTAGAAAACCGTGCTTCGCGGTTCGGTCCATGGATTTTCATAAAAGAACCATAGATAAACCGAACCGGACAGTGAGAATTTAATAAATAAAAAAATATATTTATATATATAATATTGGGATAAGAATTATAATTAAACATATTATTCTTAATTTTATACCCTAAATAGGTGAATGTGGTATAACTGAAAAGTAAAGGTGCAAACTGTAATTAACAATTGTAATTTTGCTTGCACGTATATTAGCTACTCCCGGACTCGGGACTGGTTGTGGTGATGACTTTTGTTTACTCGCTTTATATTATGTTGTTTTTGCATCTTTTTACTACTGCTAGTGGTACTCTCTTGAATGTGAATCTCTTTGAATCATTTTGAAGCAATGTTGTTGGTGACTTGGTGTTGTTTATTAAAACTTAAAAGCTACTGATGAATTTGTTCCAAAAGTTACATTGAGAATGTGAATGAGAAATATCCTTTTTTATTTTATTTTGTGGAATGTTATAATCCGTGGATAAACCGTGAACCGAACCGTGATTTTTTTTATTGTTTCGGAACCGGACCGTAGACTTTTGGTTTGGACACGGATTGTCTTACATTGGACCGTAGACTTTTGGTTCGGTCCTCGGATTCAATACCAATCCGCACCAAACCGGACCGTTGACACCTCTAGTTAGAACTCAGTTAGGAGGTGATCCGCACGAGACTTAAACCACACAGGGTAAATTAGATTTTTTTCAAAATTTATCCAATGCTCTTGGACAAGATCTTGTGGCACGCAAAGTGCGATTGGTGAATGTTGCAGACTCATAACTTCTGCGTTGGTATTTTTTATTTTTTAGGGTTTGCAATATTGTTAGTGTTAGAAAGCATCGCTCTAATTAATATGCTACTATAATTATTAAACATCAAAAACTCTAAAGACATACACACAAATTTATACACACACATATATTCAGGCACTCATATATATACACACAAACTTTGTGTGTTTGCGTAGATGTATGTGTCAATATATGTCTGTATCCATACTATTTCAAAGGGTAAATTCAATTCAACGATAATCAATTCACTTTGGCAACCTTTGTTTAAAATTAATAGCTTGAACCTTAGTCGCATATAATTCATAAAAATGTCTTCCACTCCTGCTCTCATTCTTCATATTGCATTCATTTCTTTTTCTTTTTTTCTTTTTCTTTTGATCGAGCGTGAATTTCTGTTTGATCCCAGCCTTGAGCTATTCACATGCAAATAGCTCAGTTCATTTGCAAACCTATGTACACGGTGAATGTGTATCATAATTTCGTCACTATTCCATAGGTTCAAAAAGTACTGAGCTAACTTTTGTTTTAACTTTTCAAAAACCGTGCATGCCAGTGACGATTATATAATTGAGTTCATATATAAATAATGGAAATTGTGGTGCACGCTTCTAGATCTGGCTAGCTCTTCGAGATCGTCTAGGTACTCCTTTGGCAAAAAAACTTAAACCAGATTATTGGTTTTTTGGTTTTTTCTCAAATAATCCAAAAAACCGGGTTGGCTAATAATCCAGATTATTCCCTCCTTTGGCTAATAATCCAGATTATGGATTATTGGATTATTCGTTTGTCCTTATTCAAATTTTTTTTGCATTCGTTAGTTTTGCATCAAGATTTTGTACTTGTTAGATTCGTCTCGTCGAGAGGAATCCAGAAACCACAAAATCTTGATGCAAAACTAACGAACGCAAAAAAAATTTGAATAAAGACAAACAAATAATGATTATTGGATTATTGGATTATTACCCAAAGCACTCTGGTTTTTTGGATTAAGTTTTTTACCCAAAGCACCCTGGTTTTTTGTATCCCAAAAAACCAATAATCTGGTTTAAGTTTTTTTGCCAAAGGAGGCCTAAGGATTTTTTTATTCTACAGAAATGTCTCCTCGGATTGGTTTTTTTTTTTTTTTGATCGGCAACAAGAATTTATTGAAACCCGACAAAGGGTACATCGAGGAGAAACATATTCAAGAACAAGTGCTCCTCGGATTGTTTTTGCCCTCATTGACGTCCAACTCCGTTGAACTCCTCTTTATTGTTTTCACCCATCACCACTTGTCCAACAATCCTATGGAAGTTATTCAGTAGGGTGGTTTTCTCCTACTGAATGACTTAAACTCAACGTGGATGGAGCTTGCAATAAAATAGACTCTCTGCAGCAGGGGGTTTATTATGTGACGCTCAAGGAAATTGGATCAGTAGGGTGGTTTATTATTTTTTCTCACCCATATAATCCTATATATCATATGTGAATGCAGGATGCTAATGACTTATGGCTGCAAGGACGTACTGACCAACTGGGGGTTTATTATGTGGGGTTTATTATGTGAATGCAGGATGCAAGGACGTACTGACCAACTGTGTTGTTTCTCTCTGGGTGATAGATGATTGTCGTAAGGCTCAGGGATGGAGCTAGAGGGGGGCCAGTAGGGGCGGTCGCCCCTGCAAGGAAAACAAAAAAACCTCTAGTATTACATAGAAAAAAACTAATTTTCCTATGAATTATATAGGCTCGCCCCTGCAAGGTATTTTGGATAAAACATTCGCCCCTACGTAGTGAAATTTTTTGCTCCGTCCCTGGTAAGGCTTTGTTGGAATGCTTATTTTATAGGCCTCTTTGGTGTTTTTAATCTTTGTAACTTCCTAATAAAAAGGTTAATAAATTCTTTTTAAAATTTTGTCTTAAAAAAGTCACAAGTTGATATGGAAATAATAAAGACAAGTATAAAGCGCCAAAACAATATCAAGGGCAGGGTCTCCAGTACATAGGAAAGCCCTCCTAAACAATATCAAGGGCAGATCTCCAGCAGATAGTATGCATAAATGGTAGTATACAGGGATGGAGCTAGGGAGGGGCCGCGGCAGTCGCCCCTGCAAAGAAAGAAAGAAACCTCTAGTTTTATATAGAAAAAAATAATTTTTCCTATGAATTATATAAGCTCGCTCCTGCAAAGTATCTTAAAAATAAATTCGCCCCTGCGTAGTGGAATTTCTGGCTCCATCCCTGGTAGTATAATTCCTAAACTAAGGACCCACTGAATATATGGGATGAAACCAATCAATAGAAAGGACCTGTTTCAAACCTAACTGACAGGGGGTGCCCTTAACCAGATATAATTTCCCCTTCGTTATCCAAAAGGTTAGGAGTGGTTATCCAGCTCTATGTTGGATTAAAGAATTCAAAAATTAAAAACTAATAACATTATTGATGCCATGTGAGGCATTTAGACATTTAGTCCAAAAAGATATCCACTTGCAGTAGATTGTCGATCCCACTCTTTATTAGTACTAATAATTTGATTAATCAAATGAGATTTTATCATGAGAGGATCCTCATTTTGGAATCTTAACAAAAAAAAAAAAAAAAAAAAGGAAGGAATGAAGAAAGCATCAAATTTGATCTCCTACTTTGATCTTAGCTTTTGTTTAAATCTAGAAAAAAAAAAATGGAACTGCCAGATGTGTTGATCTTATTGGATTAAACTGAAATAATTAAATAGATTGCACAATCCTCATTGCCAAATAACTTATAGGCAGAGTACACACGTGTAAATGTAATTGTAAATTCAACATTTGGTGACCTAAGGTGGCCCCAAATAGCATATAAGAATCAATGATGTTAGGGACACATATTTACGTGCAAAGTTTTAAAGTATCATGTTCAAGTTTAAAGTTTTAAAGTCGTCACTCCAATCAACTGTATCTTGGAACACGTGTTCTACTCCTAATGACACTGTGTGCCCCGACTCGACCGTTATGGATCTATTTAATGTAACCTACATTGGATGGATTCTTGAGTTTGCACACGTTTACGAAAAATTTTGAGCAAATGTTAGAATTTTTTTTTCTTTTAGAAAGCACTCCCTCCTTCCCTTTTGAGCAAATTTAGAATATTTTTGCTGCACTTCAACAATCCCTTGGAATTGAGCTAGTTCATAAGCTAACCAATGCCAAGACACTTGCCTGCGGACTCGGACACAAAAAAAATGCTTCAGTATGCATAGTGTTACCCAAAAGGCAACCTAGAGAAGGTACAGGTTGCTAACAATAATGCCCAACTAAAAGTTTAATTACTAAGCAATTATATAAAGCAAAAGGCAAGATTAACCAACTAATATAATAATTTGAATGCGTAAAGTAAAGAAAAAGGAAGAGAAATCAAACACGCGATGTATAGTAGTTCGGCAATGTTTAGCCTAGTCCAGTACTTCTCAAGCTACGACGTAAGCTTCCCCTACTCTTCTCAAGCTACGACGTGAGCTTCCCCTACTCTTCAACCGTGAATTACATACTTGCTTTCCCGATTACAACAAAAACTTTAGTTGAGTAGATGTGAAAGTGGAAAAGTTGAGGAACTTGATTTGTATGCTCGAGTATATTGATCGCTCTTGGATGTGTAATGGATAGCCAATTTGATGCTTCAATGCTTTTATATATGAAACTAAATATTAGCCGTTGGTGGTAGTTCTGTAGGCCATTAAATGCAAAATAGCTGATAGAAACGACGGTAGCTGCAAAATAAACAGACTGGTAGTCCCATCGGCCCACCGACCAGCCACCTTGACCGGCTGTTATGTCTTGCGGCTGGTAGACGTCCGACTGGTACCTTGTCAACTGGTCTGTCATCCGAAAACTAAAAAACGGCATGTATTGATTCCTTTGAAGTGCCCCTTCATTCCGAAGCATTTCATACATAATTACAACAGTTTATATCTCATAAACATTATGCATAAGCTATTTACTTAAAAGCTCATAACTTGGAATTGATCAGAGGTTAAAGAACCTTGTTGTGACATCACAATTACAATATATACATTCGATTTCTAACACATAGGATGAGACAGTGAAATCCTAATTCTATTGTCTGGGAACCAGTATAATTTGATTTGTATTTGATTTTTTGACACCACCTACCAATTGGTGAAACCTCTTTAAAAACCTACAAATGTTACAGGTGTCTGTCTTCTTTTTTTTCAAACTCGATAAAATGGCAAAAAAGAAAACCGGAGTGGGGGCATCAGCAGAAAGAAAAGAAGCTAAAGCCTTGGGAGGTTAAGAAACCCAATTGGGGCTCAAAACACCTCTTGTTAGAAGCCTTTGCAATCCTATTGACTGTTTCGTTTGCTGCTCTAGGGCACCACTCCAAAAGGAGGGATGCCTCCGGTTCATGTATCGGATATCCACTTTCGCTGCTGCACATTCCCATGGGGGATCATCTGCAAAGACAATACAGTAAAATAACAACCTCGTTATCACCTTGAATTTCCACGCTTGATAAGTTCATAGTCTTGGGTAGAATGCAAGAGTAACGATTGGGCAAAGCTTCAGCTTGCATCACTGAAGAAGCATAAACTTCCTCAGCAAAATCATTGATTAAGTTACCTTTCCAATCAAGCATAATGTGCTCATAATTGGTTTCGTGAGAACATTCATTTGGTGGAGACAATGTGCTCAAACTTCGAATATTCATTTGATTTTTTTTCTTTTTCTAGAGCTGCCATGATTTCCAATCCAGCCGATGCACCTTGCCCTTTCTGGAGATGGGTTCATTGGTAGATAAGAAAACATATTGCCCTTTCTCTCCTAAATAAACCAGTCAGGGCAAGCTGCTGCTCAAAAATTGATGGGATCTTTTCCATCTTGGAAACCTTCCATACTCTTGACTGTCCGGTGCATAACAAATTGCGAGCTTTGAGGAATGACTTTGAATTGAACTCACTCCCAAAGCACACAGCATGAATCCATTCACTCCCAAAGAGCCACCATTTCTGGAAATTTGTGACTAATGTGGAAAGTGTTGGAGACAGCATATATCATGTGGTGCAAATTGTCCTTCGTAGCAAGAAGGTTTTCACAAGCTTTCCCCCCTGAAGGATTAACCATAAAGGGACTTTGAGGTTCCTAATGATTTTCGAGACTTAATTGGGGAGGGAGATAAAGGAAGATAAGGCCTTGGGCCACCCTGTTTCACTGGTCTGTTTCCTTTCCTTTGAAACCATTTCAAAACACGACAATGTCAATCATTTGACTTCTAAAGTCAAAAAGCATGCGTAGAATTTTATAAATCCACCCCAGACCCTTTAATGGTGGTTTAGGAATCAATATAACTATACACAGATGATAGCGAAGTGCTAAAAACTTTGTGACAGAAGAAACACTCACCACTATCCAAGTAGCAGGTTTCATGATAGATTAGCGTGGCCATCACTTTATCTCTATCCGCCCTTGTTTGCAGGGTTAATGGTTCATACTTCATAGTACCTAACATAAGAAGAAAAAATAAATGAATAAATAGCTGGAATTGAGTCTTTCCAATTTAAGCACTGCATTGAGTCCTTCCAAAAGGGATGTAATGTTTTGTTAACCACTGCATTAACATTTCCCAACTTGCGTAATTATAGATGCTCTCTATTTTGGTAACTATGGCAAGCAAAAGAAAACCAGAAGAACTGTGTTTGTAATTAGTCAACTATGTCACCCTCCCAACTCATGGATTGATCTTGATGTAGCTTGTTAAAGCATCCAACTCAAAACCAATTGGCAATGAGTGGAGAGGCTGCCCAGGCTCATATACTAGTTTTCGAGGTGATAATTAATCAATGTGGGACAAATTTCAACAAGCTAATGTGCCAAAATTTAGACACCTTAGTGCAACTGTGCACGTATTATCAAAGGAAAGGTCTCCATTCAGTCCACCAACTTTCTCAGCATCCCATCAGGCAGAAGCCGCCGACCTAAAACACAGCCAATACATTCATCCAAGGAATTGATGACAGGCAGGGAGAGTAATCGTTTCCATGGATATGTTCACTTCCATTTTCAATCAACAGAATTGGGTATAACTTGGAAGCAAAGCATGGTACAGAGGACTTAGGGCACACTATTACTGATACTTTGCTAGTATGCAACAACATGGGCTTACAGCAAGAATGATCACATTGTTATAGTAGTAGTTTTTCATTGCAAGGAATTCTTTGAAGAGAGAATGATACACGGTCCTAGGATGTATGGTGAGAACTCTGAATAATAGTCTTTCCGACCCTAATACCCACCAGAAACAACAATGGACCATTTTTTTACGATTTGCTCGTGCTTTTAAAGTGCATCTCAAAGTGGAGATGGAACTCAATTTAAAGCAAGGAACTTTCTTGTTGATAGACACAAATTAGACAGAAGCTAGGTTCAAAATTTGTTTCAACTCAATCTTATGGACCAAAACTGTCAAAACAAGATTGAGGAAGCTTACAAATGCAGATGGCTTTGGTCTTGAATGCCTCAAGCACCATGTGGAGCATCGCTCTCTTTAATCTGCAGATAACAGTAAATATGAATGACAACCTCTGGTATCAACTTGGAACGATTGTACGCTGTCCCTCGCTGCAGAGTTAAATTGCTATACCTGTGTTCCGATAATACAAGATTTACGTCAAACAACTCATTGATAACGGATGAAAGCGTCAAATACAGTTTAGAATGAATCCCAGCTCATTCTTAGGCAAATCATCAAATTTCTATGAAAATGAACTCTCAATCACTTGCAATGGGACTTGGTAACATGTTTATCCTCTTTTTTTGGAATGACATGCAATGGCCCTGGTTGTGTGTTTGTTTTTTTACGAGTGGGCATTATCCAACAATCATTGTGGGACGTGGGTGATGGTAATGCATTAAGGATTATAGTTCAACAAGGTTGAAGAAGAATTACAGCCTTTTCTGATATTTAAAAGCAGAGGCATATTGTTCCAACTTTAAAAGCTTGTGATTGCAGGATTTGAAAAAAAAAAGTGGCTGTTGCAATGTGTTAGGTGCAAGTTATGAAATAGCTTATTTTTTTAGGTGCAAGTTATGAAAAGTTCTTCCTAGAAAATCCACTAATGCAAGGCACGAGACAGGCCATAATGTTCATGAGAAAGAAAAAGAACAGAGTAAAAAACTCTAGGTATTTTCACAAAAAAATTCTAGTGGTTACCCCTTGAGATAATAGCGCACAAAGCATCACATGAAGCAACAAAAACCTTGCACCAACTAAGAAGTAAACTCCATAAAATAGATGCGGCCAGATATTTAATGGTCTGTCTGTTTGCCTAATCCTAATAGAACAGAGTCCAAAACTAAGAAAGTAATAAATTCCGAAGAGCTAACATGTTCTAACAAATACACCGAACTACAACTTATGCACAAGAAGATTCAGGGCAATACCACCAGGTGCTACCACCCATGTCCAGCAATTGAAAATTACAAAATCTACTACTACTTTAAAACATCGGAAGAGGACAAATTGTTTTCCAAACTTTTCATTCCAATTGTACCCTTGGTAATAAACAAAATTTGCAGTCCTATGCTTCCCTTTTAGAAATCGAAACTTGGCAACGTTTTATTTGGCTTTTAAAATCAACACACTAAAGCCGTTTGTGAGGAAACATCATCACTCAAAGGTAAAACTCTTCGCATTCCATTATCTATTATCCTGTCACGATTGTGACGTTTTCTGACGAATACAAAAGGAGTTCTTGGTGTCGCCAAACAAACTCTCTTCTCCGGAATTCTTTCATCTCCAAGAAACTGCATCATCAGCAGTCATACAATGCGAACCCAACGGTCTGGTAGTGACTGCGAACCCAACACCTGATCATTGCCAAGTTCATGCACAATGGGAAGCAAACTTCTCGTACAAACCCAATCTCACACCAGGTAATGACCCCAATGTTCAATACTAGATTTTTCTGCATACTCCTGTTTACAATGTTCTCCGTTGCCCCCTTTCAAATTCAATTCCAATACATTAGCCTTCATTTCAATTCATTCTTCACTGCTATAGTCCACGCAACCTGTACAACGAAATGTGTTTTCTAAATATGAGGTTCCCAGACCTTAACACACTGTTTCCTCCTGACAAAGCATTAAACTTCATGCGACTTGCGTCGAATTGGGTTCTCTATGTGGAGACTGCAACTCACTTTCAAAGTATTTTAGGGGGTGTTCTAGAGCATACTCACTACCTGATCACGTCAAATGTTTTTCTAATTCTTGTTGTACCTCAGAGATACCCAATATCTACTAAATGCATACCCAATCGAACTAGTCCTTTTCCATATGGAGATGAAGTTAGCTTGTCTGGATGTTTTTCTATGCTTAAAATGCTTTCAGAATTAAGCTTCAGTTTGTAGGAAATTAGCGTAATGACTAACCCTTATGTTTGAACCTTTTGCCATGAACGCCTTGTACCTTGGATCCTTCAATCAACTAAGCCATATATTGCAACTTAATATCTGATTCTTACATTTGACTTTCTATCTGCTATAGACAATTCATTACTCCAACTTATAATTTTCTTCTTTGCAGACGTATCCTAGCTGTACGATGATGCTTTTCTTTTCAGTTGTTAAGGTTTTGTGGTAACCATAAGATTTCTCTAGAAGATCCATCAATAGAATGATTAATTCAAGCGATTCCACGGCACAAGATGCTTATGCTTATGTCTTTGCCTCTGTTATAGCTCTATGCGTCATATTAGAAGAATTTACAACACTGACAGGCATATAATCCATGGATGATCTTTCTCGGATAAAAATACATGGAAGACATCATTTGGTCTCAAGTACCTTCTCTGTTTTGTAGATGTTAGTTTCCAAATTCTTGGTAAGTAAGCCATGGAAGAAGTAAGAAACCAAAGAAAGTACCTACCACAGATGATGCGATATCCAAAGAAGAACACTTTATTTCAATCTTAGGGGAAGTATGTTAAATTTGGGAGGGGGACAACAAAAATGGCCAACATGCTGCAAATCTAGATGACCAAAAACTAGAGTGGTGTGACAATATCTCCATGAGATTCTATCGCATCAAGAAGGGAAGGGGACTTCTAGCCACAGCATTCTCCATTGTTCGTAGATTGCATGGGCATGTTTTTCTTGGCCAATAAAATGTCCAAGCACCAAGGCTTGGCCCAGAAGTGTTGGGATTTTGATCATATACCTCCTTTTTGAAATTTCAAGGTAATCTAAGCCCCAATTCGAATTCTTTTCTGGTAGAAATATCTAGTAGGGTAACTCGCTAGTGTCGAAAGCAAGTTCCCTCAAATTTGTTTGTGCCTTCATCATTTTGTTAAATTTTACCAGGTGTCCAGGCCAACTTATGCACACTGTGGCAGTAACTCATATTTCATTCAATTTTTTAAAAATTAGGTCATTTCTTTATGATCTTAACAAATTTTAAACTATTTGATTTATTCTTTCTTTCGTTTCTCCAAGAAAGTAAAACGTGAAAATGGCATATTCCAAAGCTATATTCAACTTTAGTGGATACAAAATCCATATTGCCAAAATTTCAGTTAACCTCTGTAAAATGTCCAGAGTAGATAATCTTTTGTTTAACTCTTTGTTCTCTTATGGTGATGCAAACAAGAGTAAAATTGGTATGTTGAGTGCTTACGACAAATAGAAGGCAAATTTTCTTAATAATGACATGACTAAACATTGTGATGTAACAAGAATACAAGATTGACGCCATTGAAGCTACCCCCATTTTTTCTGGTAGTATGAGCATTGGGAGAGCTATCTGTCTTCTATTTTTTTGTTAATGAGTTATCTGCAGGTGTATCTAAAAGGAATTTTAGTTGAAGATCTTTTGAAGGTATTTGGGTTGGATTTTGGTATTTTGACTCAATGTTTTATATTTATGAAGTTTTGATATTCATGGTATATCAATAATGAAAGTTTGTTATTTGTTTCCGAAGTTCAATAAAGTTCATTATTGGTTGTATTGCTCTGAAAGTTGAATGAAAATATTTGTTTTCAAGTGGTTTGGTAGTTTTTCCTTTTCAAATTTGTGTCTGGGTGTTTGTGAGAGTTTTTTCTTTTTAAATTTGTGTCTGGGTGTTTGTGAGATAGAGAGAGAACGTCACATAATTCGTAAGCTTAATTTGTTTTATGTTTGACATGCAAAATGTCATCTAGAAGCTATTACCTAAGCATAACCGGAAAAGAAAGGAGTTGTTGAGGGATTGAAGTGCACCTCCTTTTTTAAGTTGTATGCTTAGGAGATTTCATTAAAAAACAGTATACTAACAAAACTAAAACTAATGAAAAACATAAAAATTCTCCAGCATTAAACTTGTAAAAACACAACAAAGTCCGTAGAAATTATTATGGCTGTGTTTGGTTAGATAGGTTAGTTTAGTTTTGATGATGTCATCAGGTGTAATGAGTGGAGAGAGATAGAGAGAAATGAGGGAAATGATGATGTCATCAAAACTAAAACTAAACTGAAACGAACAGGGCCTATGTAATCCCTATGTGCTAAATGTGAAAATAGAGACTTATTCTTTTTCTACATTTCACATTCTGCATCATAAACAAAAGTTTATGATTATAATGTCTTAAAAGTAGGTAGTTAATTACTCCCTCTGTCCAATTTATTTGTCCCTTTTGGGAGTCCGTGCCACTTTTTAATTGATTATATCTCATAATTTACATTATTTTACATGATTTCGAAAACATTGTCTTATAGAATTAATTGAGATCTATCAAACAAGATCTATATTGAATATAAAATTAATTCCCAATTTAAAGTTATGACTAGTTTTTTATCTGGTTAGAATAGAACGAGGGACTAAAATTTGGGGACGGAGGGGGTAGTAAGTAGTAAATTTTAACCGAAGACAAACAGAGGAAATGAGCTACTGAGCTCAGGTAAGATAAACAAAGTTGACAAGCTATGAAGTCTCAAGCAGAAAAGTTAGGCTTGTGACAACCCAGGAAGAGGTCCTGGTAGTCTAGACCCACATCAGCTGGATATCGAAGGATTATTCGATATATAAAGGAACACATGCTACTTGAAAACTTGAGCTTATGCTTTTGGGCCACATGGTTAGGTCCCCTAAAGGTTGTTAGGCCAGCAAGTGGTGGGTCGTAAAAAAAATGGTATCAGAGCCCACACCAACCAGAAGAGTGAGGCAGGTCCTGCTAGGAGACATGCTTGGGAGGGGCCTACAAGGGACTAGCTTGAGGTGTTTGCGGAAGGTGTATTCGATATATAATGAAACCACATGCTACTAAATAACTTGCACTTAAACTTTTGGGCCTATTAGGCCACCAAGTGGTGGATCGTTACACGGCCAGCAAGTAGCATTACCATTAGTTAAGCCCATTTTACTTGAACAGAAACTATTTCCCGCATACGGAAACAAAAAAATTCTACTCATAGTAGATCCAACGGAGCTAATAGAAGATAACAATATAACTTTCTGTGTACCTTGCTAACTAAACACCCAGAATAACCCGCTTTTCACATCACCAATCAAGATACTCCCAGCTTTCTTCACCAAGTGTTTCCTCCTCTAGCCGCAGCCTCCATTATGCACCTGCCAAAAAGGTCAGTGCCACACAGAAACAAGTTTCACACTATCATGCTCTTTTCAAATTTATAACCCGGTCAACTTGTAACACAATAATGTCCTCAGACTTTCTTTCTTACAGAATAATATTAGCTCACAAGGGTTTTAACATGGTATAGGTGATCTAATGCTGTTAGAATGTCTCATCAAAAAAAAAACTGTTAGAATGAGTCGTGTAGATTTCAAAGTTGGTAAGCTCAGGATATACTTTTAAATTTTTTATCAGAATAAGACAAAAAAGTCGATGTGCACTTGCACTTGCAAGTTTACTTCAGACCACAACGTCATAGAAAGTTGATTAGGAATAATCCCTACCAGCATGAAAAAATTGCAGGTTTATGCTCCTACGAAAACTGAAACCCGTTCACTCTTAAATAGATGTCCTATCCATCCATAGGTTTCCCACCCAAGAAACTAATTTTGCCAATACTATTGTTCCTTACTAGTCGTTTATTACTATGCTTCAGATTGGTCCGCATTTACTCGGATAAGCATGACACACTGGAAACTTAAAAGCAGCCCAAAAGTATGGTTATGAAGTGCAGAAAAAGAGACATACGACTAACCTTCAAGTTATGTTCCCATGGTTACCGAAACCATGTTATGAGATATATCACCCCACAGTAAAATAATAGTCACTACACGATAGAGCACAAGAAGCATGATTGTTCACACAACTCTCCATCATATGAGTATGACCAAGTTCAGACCTAAAGAACAAATAGTAGCTGAATGTTCTCTTCTGCCATCCGTACACCACCTCTTTCGTCAAATAAAGATAACACATGCTCTTTTGTTTCAACTTTTTTCTAGCTGGAAATGTTCGTGGAAACACACATAATTGCACTCATTGTTCCAAGTTTTCAGCCCCACAAGCATCTTGATTATTAGAGCTTCTCTAGGGATATGAAAATTTTAGGTTGTTTGCCAACAGCACCATCCTCAACCACTTGACCAACAGGCTTTCAAATATAAGCCCTGAACCAGAAGGAGCTCAAAGCATAAGTTTCCACAAGAGAAAAAAAAAAAAAAAAAAACCTTGACACTGAAGCAGATGAATAGCCCGACATCAAAACACTTTCTGCTATGTTTGCAAGCATGCAATATCTGTTTAGAACCTTCAATCTTTCTTTAGAGGCCCAATAACTTTGAAGTCCTGCTTAACTATTGTTTCAGTGAGTGTAACTTGGTTCGTAACAAAACAGAATCATATTTCAGTGTGTTCTTATCTCTAGTGGTATCAATAACTAGCATGTCAGTGACTAGTACTAATACACAAATGCCAAACCTTAGATTGAATATCTGCAAAATCTATTCAATTTAATAACGTAGCTAACAATAGAGTCGCACAATTACTCTTCTTCTCGAGGACAGGGATCACGCATATTTAAGGTACACCGCATCAGTGAAACCAATTGCCACATTAATTGTGATCCAAATATCACAGGAATCCGTACAGATAAATGCCAGAAATGAAGTTGGGTCACGTATCTTTAATTTTATTTTTCACAGGTGCACTACGGAATGATCCTCTTGAATTACAGTAGCCAAAATAGTGTCAACATCACAGGAAGGAAAGAACTTAATAAATGATTCTTAACTGAGGAGTAGTAGCCAAGCTAAAGTAAGGGAAGGGTAGAACTCGAATCCATTAAACAAGTCAGTCTGGTGTTTTACATCAATCAAAAGCTACAATGATCATGAGAATCGGAACATCAAAATTTACACACTCACCGGCCCTTCTTCTGCGACTTGAATGGAAAACGGGAGGGAGTCGAAGGGGAAAACTCAACAGGTAGCCGGGGAGGTTCTAACTCTCCAGAAAGCATCCCCACTACTTCTTTCATTGAAGGCCGGCGAGCAGGTGATTTCTGAAGGCAGAGAAGCGCAATAGTAATGCACAATAAAGCTTGCTCTCGATCCAAACACTGAACAGACTGATCAACTAAATCAAGAAGCTTCCCTGCACGCGCAAGCTGCTTAGCCCAAGAAATCAAATTGGCCCGTCGGAATTCAGACATGGGTGAACCGGTCACCTGAAGCGGCCTTCGCCCGGCAATTAGAACAAGCATTAGAACCCCATAGCTGTAAACATCACACTTTTCTGAAATAACCCCACCACCACCATACTCAGGGGCGACATAACAAACAGTTCCCCTCATACTTGGTGTGCTACTAACACCACCACTTTTGGGTATATCTCCACTAGCAGATTCATGACCACCACCTCTCCATAGCTCACCACTAATTCCATCCAACCACCAATCCACACTAGTTCGACTACTGCTCCTACTCCTACTCCTCCTCTTCTTCTTTCTATCGATGTATAAATCCTTGTCCATCGGCCAAAACTCATCCCTACTACTACAGTCAAGGGATGATGTCCCTTGTCCTCCTTGTTTCTTCTTTTTCTTTTTCTTTCTAGCTAGTTCTTCACAATACTCCTCCTTCCACCACTCCCTCGCCGGTCTCCTCTTATCTCTTTTCACAACCTTATCCTCATCCAAACTCGTCCACCAATCCAATCGCTTCCGTTCCTTCTTTCTCTCCGGTTTCTCTGATTTCACCATCCCCGTCCCTGAACTCGAACCCACAATCCATTCACTCCTAGGCCTCTCCTTCTTTATCTCATTCCCAATCCATTCCATCACATAGTCCTTCACAACACCCCCAGTCTCTCCTCCTCCATTATCTTGCTTCCACCACCACTCCTTCACCGACCGATTCTTCTTCAACCGTTTCCCAGACCTCTTGCCCCCACCATCTCCATCACTCTCCACACTCGCCTGATCAAAATTCCCCTTGGCTGGAGACGCGGTCACAGCCGTCCTCGGGGAAACCTCCTCCGCCGCGGCCGAGGCCTCAACTGTCTCCGGCGAGGTTTCCCCCACCGCAATAACCCTAACAAAACTCTCCGGCGACTGATTATTGCAAAAGTTGAACTCGTCCAATCCACTTGCCGTCGTCACACTCTCCGTATCTTCAACCACAGATCCATTATCCTGATCTAACTCCTTCGTTACACAAACCTCAACCTGATCCTCCTCCGTCTGTTTCAGCCTAGCCAATCCAAGATCACCAATCTTCGCGTTGAAATCACGATCCAGTAACACATTACTCGGCTTCACGTCGCCGTGAATCACAGGCGGGTTACAGTAATGGTGGAGATACTCTAACCCTTTCGCTACGTCAATCGCGATTTTAAACCGATTTTTCCATTCCTTGAGTTCAACGCACTTGCGATAGAACAAGCAGTCTTGTAAGCTGCCGTTACTCATGAACTCGTACACGAGCAACATGTGGCGTCGCTTGCGGTCAGAGGAGAAGCCCTTAACGGAAACAACGTAGTCTGACTCGATTTGTGCGGCGAAGAAGAGTTCGGCTTGGAACTCGCGCTCGCCCTGGAGGGAGCCGGCGTTCATGACTTTAACGGCGATTTGTTGGTTGTTGGAGAGGGAGGCGCGGTAGACGGAGCCGAATCCGCCCTGGCCGATGCGGTGGGAGGGGGAGAAGGAGGAGGTGGCGCGACGGAGGGCCGAGTAAGAGAACCGGTGGGGGGGTTTGGTGGTGTCTGATGGAACGGTTCGTTTTCGGGTCAGTTTGACGCGGACCCACCAGATGGTTAGTAAAACGACGACCGATAGGACGGCGGCAACACCGCCGGCGAGTGGCGGGAGTAGACTGGTGGTTTGGTGTTGAGGCGGGTTTAACGGCGGCGGTGGTAACGGGCGAGAGGGCATGATTGTGGGTGAAAGGGAGGGAATCAAAAAAACTTTCTAGCATCAACCTGTAGAATTCAAGTACTTCCGATTCTTGGCAGGAACAATTTAAAAAACATTAGTAAGTATGATCGAAGGGATTAAAATTGATGATGAAGAAATGGGTTTTTGACTTACCAGTGTTTAAACAGTTGGTACCCTGTGGTCCCTGTGGGTAGTTGAAGAAAGCAGAGTCTTCTGTTCTGTTGTGTTCTATCGTAATTTGAGAATCATCAATTGGTTTCTTTCATCTTCTCGGTGAAGATTTGAGAGTTGTCCTGTTGCGTTTTGTACTTTTGTTCTTTTTTTTTTTTTTTTATAAACGTTGTTCGGGCCACATTACACACATCCTTGGGGTGTTTCACTAACAAAAACTATTTTTTTCAAACACCGATACAGGTCATTCTCTCACAACACATCACATAAAAAGCCGTGAAAAACCATTTTTTTTTAAAAACTGAGTTAGTGGAACACCCCCCTAATCTACTAACTACTTGTGGAAGACAGAATTAAAATTCGAGGCTCGGGCCTCAGAGTAAATTTCTGTATAGACTGAATTCACCGAAATTTAGATGTTTCACTGTGTTTTTGCAGAGCGCCCAATTAAAACAGAAGCAAAGCTCCTCGTGAACTGACCTTAAAAGGAATTTACAAGTTTCAAAATTGAGTCCAAACAAATCTCTAAGTCGCGGTCTTTACCACCATGCAAACCGGAGTTCTTCTTTATTTTATTTTTTAGATGAGGTCTTTGATTTTTACTCCCTTCATCACAATTTAATTGCTCCCTACAGTTATGCGTGCTTTTTTAAAATTTTTGTAGTTTTCATTCTATAATGTATTTTATATGCAATATGGATCTTATTTGATAGATCTCAATTAGTTCTATTAGACAATTTTTTAAAAAACTTTGAAAACATTAACAAAAAATATATATAGACGTTTGAAAATGGCACGGATATTCGTATGGAGCATTTAAAATGGGACAGGGAGTATTTTTATTTTAACAGTGGGAGTACATTTTCTCTGTACATGAATCTCTAGTCATATTTAAGTATATTAATATGGGTTTGGGTGGAGGGGGTTGGGTGGACAACACCAATATGATGGAATTGATTATCTTTCAAAACGATTCATTATTTATTTAACCAGTTTAATCTACTTTGAGCATATTAATTTGGAGTAATTAATTATCTACTGTGAACAATTTATAATTGGATTAATTATCTTGAACACGATTCACATTATTGATTTAACAGATTAACAACATTACTTTTCACATAACCCTTTCTCTCTTTGTCCTGTGGGGAGAGATCAGATTTGTTTTTGTATTTGAGAGGGAAAAAATGAAAAATATACTACTCCTGAGTTTGACCTATTGTGGTTGCTTGATTTCTATGACAAAAAAAAAAATTAAAAATATATATATACAAGCTACAAAATCCGAGTTAGAGAAAAGCTTTAATTGAGAAGACAAAAAAATGGTCAATTTGAATTGTATTTATCATTAGTGAATTTTGTTAGTTTTTTAATTGAAAAGGTTGGGCTGTCTACCTGTTGCTACCAAGGCCTTTCATTTTTTCCATCGACTGAGTATCTCATCCGTTACGGTCCATGGCAAAAGCGAGCCTCCTGAGGACCCTATGACTTGTGACTCTCAAGCTTTTGTTCCAGGCCCCTCCACCATTGATGAGTCAGCAAATGCTTCTTTGGTTGGTGAGCGGGTTCTGATGTCAATTGGATTACAAACACCGCCTCAATCTTCCAATATTGAGAAGCCTCCAATTAGTTTAGAAGCTGATCTTGCGCATTCAGGTTCAAATGTGAAGAACCTCAAATCTAAGCGCATAACTGCTTTTAAGGAAGATGTTTCTAAGGGCATCCCATAATTCTGTGTTGAACGTCTCCACTGCTATTGAAAATAGGATCACTGATTTTGTGGATGGAGTCATCATACGGCGCGTTCATCCAACCACATGTTAAGGTATCTCAGGTCTGTGCGAATCAAGGCATCTAGGGATAGCTGTGCCAAGAAGAGAGGGCATCATTTTGCTAGTACAAACAAATGCAGGACTCTTACGGTAACACAAGGCTGAAAGCCCTTGATCATGGTCAAACTGTCAAGGCTTTTCAAAAATTCAAACGATCACATACCATTGAGGATAGCTACTTCAATCTTCATGTCTTTCGTGCACCGCAGCGTCGCGTGCTGCACTAGTACTTTTAGCTGCTCGTTTCGCTCTAATAGTTTTTTTGCAAGTACTAGTGTATTTTTCTTATGCAAGTGTTAATGTGTGTTCGTTTAGTTGCATTTATCAAACAAGATCCATATTGCATATGCAGTATTTTTTTTTTAGATCAGTATTGAAAATAAGCAATCAAAATGACACAGATTTAAAAATTGAACCAACACATGTAAACGGATGGAGTAGGATATAAAATCCTTAGGATATAGGTGAAATGTAAACTTACTTGGAATATAGAAATGGTGGAGAGAGAAGAAATTAGGTGTTTGTTTTGGTTAGAACTGTGACAAATATTTTCAATTTTACCCTCATGCAACGAGGACAAAACGCAAAACAGCCACTGATGACTTAAGGGATATGGAACCCCACCAGCTCCCCCATGGAATTTCATGTCTTGGATATGGGCTGTAATCTCGTTTATAATAATATGGTATCAAACACTTGACTTTTGCTTGGTTTTTTTTGACTGGTTTTACCAATTTTCCGGTGATTTGAAGATTTCATCTGGTTTACTATCAATAGTATGAGCTGCAATCCCTTTTGGAATGCTCTTCAGCTGAATTTCAGATAGATTCTATGCCGACACATCGTGTTGGTCTGCTTCGTGCAGTACGAGAATCTAGAGCTTGCACACCCTTTTGTGGTTTGTGCTTGTGTCTTGTATTTGGTAGTTAGGGTTCACTCCTGTAATTTGTTTGAAATCTTATATATGAAATGCATGTTTCTCTGATCAAAACCCAAGAACAAACGAGCCGAAATTATGAAAGCAAGACACTCAGTTACTAAGAAACGCGAAAAAAAAAATGGAATATAGACAAAACTCAAAAAGTACTTTTAGGGGTGTTCCACTAACAAAAAACAGTTTTTTTTCCAAAAACCGAAACATGTCATTCTCTCACAATACATCACATAAAAAATCGTGAAAAACCATTTTATTCTAAAAACGCACTTGCTGAAACACCGAAGTCTAAGTGACTAATTTTTGGAAACTACCCTTAAGTTACTTAAAAAAGAGCTTACGTGTCTTTGTTGAATGTTTAGTTCGTGCACATCATTTTGCACTTGTATCACACACAATTGGACCACGATTGAGATAAACCAAAATGTCCATCGATTGTGTTTGACAACGTCATATTAGTTAGACCGAGCTACATCTATAAGTCAGATCAAGCACCCCAAAAATTATTAAAAATAGAGGTGGGAACCACGTCTTTCATGTGACGACCCTGATTTTTAGAGCCATCAAAAAAATAAATAAACTACATAGTCGTTACAAAAACCTTTAAAGGCTAGGTAAGTCTTCTCCTATCTCGCTGCCATAGCACACACTCGCATTCACCATCAGTACAAGGAAGAAAATAGGAGGAAGAAGAAGGAAAGGAAAAGAAAGGGAGAAAGAAAATTCGGACAATGGATTAGGGCCTCGATTCATATTCTATTTTCTAAAATAATACCAGAAACATTTTTATGTAATAAAAATAGAATAATTTTATAAGCGATATTAAATATGGGCATTTACTAAAATACGGGGTGTTACATTTTACATCCGAAACTAATGAAAGATATGAACTGTCAGATAGTAGGGATAAAAATTAACGACCCTACTCCTCGTAGAAGTTGGTGAGTAGATTGGTATTGGCTCAAAACCATTTTAATTTTCTTTTAGAAAAGATAATTCAAGTTATCTCAGGCCAGATTTTACACACTTCAGATTAATTCAAGGAGTTACTATCACAACCGTTTCATGTAAACATGCATGTTAGTACTCCTAAATCTCGTACGTGTCTAAGAAAATGCGAGCAACTCTTGGATTGATTGGATGCCCGTTATCATCTACTTAACAAACCATGTTTTTCAATATGTACCAAAAAAAAGTCTGAAGGAGAACTTACCCTCCCATATGACCGGATCAGGGGACTCTGGGGATGGCAGGCTCTACCGCCCGATCTCGGCCGTTCAATACGGGAGTTAAAATACCCAAAACATCATTCGGCACCCCTCAAGTCTGAATCGTTCAAAACATATTTGGACAGCCGAGATCTGCTCGGCAGGGCCTGTCATTCCTAAGGAACGACAGAGTCCCCGAGTTCCATATGACCCACACAAGTAATTAACTCAAACCTCTTCCCACCGCACAACGATAAAGAAGAAAAATGAAAAGGGGGAAAAAGAAATGGTTAGGGTAGCTTGAAGTTGAAGCTGATTTTAGAGTAGTCCCATATTCTTCAACCTCTAACTTTTTTAAAGGTTCCCCGCCTATCTTTCTCTGTTTGACACTGAAATTCTAAGTTGCCGTGAAAGGTCGTAACAACTTTACCAAAGAAAGGGCAAAAAGCCACTGAAGAAACCAAATCATTGACGAATCTGTATAGTAATGTCAAGCCAGCCCACCTCTCTTTTTTCTTTCTTTCATTAATTATGGAAATCAATTACAATAAATATGGTAGGTATGAATAGTTATTAAATTGTTTGTCCATCCAAATCCGTAAATTTCACCAGAAAGTACGTAACTAATGTATTAAAAAAAATTCTAAATTTTTTTTCCATAAATATTAGTATCTTGCTAGCTAGGGTACAAAGTTTTCGTAATTGATCAAGTCACTTGTACAAGGTCAAAGATTTAGGTGAGCCAAGGGATACTTAAATAGATGGAATTGCTTGACTTTAGTCTTACATACATTTCGTCTTTTTTCGTTGTATTACTTTGTACTCGATATATTGTAATTTTTATTATCAATGAAGTTCTTACGGTTCCGCTTAAAAAATTTAAAAGAGGTAGTGTATTCTACTTTGTGAATTTGAGTTCAATAAAAGTAGCCATACCGATCTTAAGATATTAAAAATAAAAGGTTGTTTTTCATTTTAGCTAGTCAATTTTTAAAAGGGGCACTTCAAGATTGTCCTCCTCGCAATTGCACTTAAATTTAATAAGAATTAGGTCAATATGATAGTTATAATCAAGGGTAAAGATATGGGTACCGAACAAAGGGTACCGAGAATGAACCGATCGCACACGGGGACCCACTTTTGGGTCCCACACGAGTGATCCGAACCGTTCATTATTCTTAGAACATTTTTCCGAGGGGCCCCACAAAATTCCAGCTCAATCGGACGGTTGGAAGTGCTCCAACCAAAGTCCCACCATCCCAACCAAACTAAGAACAATGAACGGTTCGGATCACTCGAATGGGACCCAAAAGTGGGTCCCCGTGTGCGATCGGTTCATTTTCGGTACCCCAACTTCTGTACCCCTATCACGATCCTATAATCAATTACCAAGGAATTATGGTTAAAAATAATTGTGTAACAACAAACATGGTAAAATTGAATTTTGCATAAATGTACACAGGGTTTCAACGAAAATAATACCAAATTTATTATGATAAGTTCAATAGACATTCTGAAAATTGGTTACTCAGTTATTCCTTCATCTTTACTCCCGCTATTCCTTAAAAAGAGTAGCGTATTCTATTTTGGAATGTTCTTAAATAAATGTGATGTTAGTGGGTAAAGTTTAATGATGATGTTTTCATCACGTGCAACAATGGAAAGTAAATGTAAAAATTGATATGAAAGATGCAATAATAATATTTTCTTAATAAGTTGGAATTACGAAGCTAAGCACTTAAAAAGGAAATGAGGGAATATCATTTTAATACTCCGTGTTGATGACTATAAAAAAAAATGCTGTAACACCAATAACCAAAGAGTTCAAAAACAAAAGAGTAAGAACTTGACTATAAAAAAAAAATGCTGTAACACCAATAACCAAAGAGTTCAAAAACAAAAGAGTAAGAACTTTAGTCATTAATTTCTATATTCATTTTCTTATTTCAAATTTCAAAATTAGGCAGTGGAATATTTTCCTTTCACAAGACGAATATGGAAATTGGAACACTCCTTTTCATATGGTTTCTTCAAGTAATTCATAATTCGGATTATTGGATTCTTCGTTTTATCTTTATTCAATTTTTTTTTGCATTTGTTAGTTTTTTGCCAAATTTTGTGGTTTTTACGGATTATCTCTAAGGCAAATCTAACAAGTATAAATTTATAGTCAAAAATTTTTTTTTTAATAAAGCCGAAAATAGTTGGATTATCGATACAATTTTGGCTTTATTCAAAAAAATTTGAGTTTTGACCATAATTTTATACTTGTTCGATTCGTCTCGTCGAGAGGAATCCAGAAACCACAAAATCTTGACGCAAAACTAACAAATGCAAAAAAAAAAAATTGAATAAGGACAAAATGAAAAAACCAAAAAACCGGATTAAGTTTGTCTCGTCAAATCTTTAGTAGTCATATCAGTAGCATCTTGGGGTTTGCCCAGGCAAAATAAGTCCAAATGGGTTCCACCCGGGTATATTAAACGTGGGCCAGCCCATTTTGTGCTAGACCCACCTGGCTGAAAGCGATGTCAATCCCGACCTTTTCTTTTTGTATAGAGAAAGAGATATCTCCGAAAGTGAAAGCTCCTGCGGGCCCCTTTAACGAAAACTTCTTTAAATTCACACAAGAAAGGTTCCAACAAAAAAGTTATTTCAATCGAAATTAATAAACATATATTTGAATCATATTTATCAGTCAGGCAAAAATAAAATTTATCGTTGGAGTCATATTTTATTGACTCTTTTTCGTAAATTACGAGAATTGAATCATGTAACGATCATTGTTCAATCAACTTGGTCTCGTGTTTGAATGATCTATCTCGAAGGCTATTTGATTTTCAGTTACTATTTCAGGCTTTATACCACGTCGCTTATCTAAATCACCCAAGCTAGCTAATACATTTTAAATGTTACAACGCCATCTATTGTCAATTATTGGTTTTAGGTTGGAACACTCTAAAAAATTTAACACGGTATCAGAATTCTCCTTAATTCGTACATCCATGTGCATCCAGTCTGCATGTGAGGAAGAGTGTGAGACTTTATCCCATATCACTCTTCTAAGTCACTTAAATTTTGTTAATATAATTTAGAGACTACTACACTTATAGCCAATTAATTTTATGTTAGAGCCCTCTAAAGCAAGTCAATGGTAGTTGGAATACTACCTCCCTTCCACAGTATTTTTTAGTCCACAAAACAATGACCTGAAAGTAATCTACTTTTTTTAAGAAATATTGAAACAAATAATCCACTTTTTTAAAGAAAAATTCAACTACTATCTCTGATGAGGTTTGCATATTCTAGCTATTTTTCGGTGAACTCAGGTAGCTTTCGATCTCCATTTTCATGTAATTTCAGTTGGGATTGATGAGTTGGCAAAGATGGCTTGACTATAGCCATCCTTCATTCCAAATATAGAACCAAGTATAGAACTTTGTCATTTTACAACCCATTTTCATCATCATTGGAGCATTTAGTGGGTATAATTGGTGCCAAATTATAGTTATACAACCCAATTTCCATCCCCATTGAAGTTGCTCTAAGAATCTAACATAGAACCCTCAAGTGGTTGGTTCTCCGCCTATGTCAATCGTCTCACCTCATCAATTCATACCTCCAGTTAAAAAAACAAAAGAAGAAAAAAACTCATACCTCCACGTGCTTCAGGACTATACGTAAAGGGGAATATTAGACTTTGTCCCACATCTGTCACCTAAGCCACCCAATAATCTAGATGTTATTTCACCCTTTGCCAATTGATTTTAGGTTGGAACCTTCTAAGAAATCTAATGCTTATCGCTAAGGGCCATTTTGGCGTAACCTTTTTTTTTCTGACTTCTTGACACAAATTTTTTTTTCCCTCTTTATTCTTACAAGATTTTGGTAAATTTTAGATTACAAGTCGTTCGTGTCAATGAGAGAAATTAAAAAAGTATGAAATATAAATCAAGATTGAAAAAAATTCATACAAGACGATGAAACAGACAAAAAAACACGGTCTATACTCTGTAACACATTGATGATAGTAAGTTTGTGGTTAACCCAAAGTAGTCTAACAAAATGGTTCAATTCATTTGAAACTTTTTCTTTTGGGGGGAAATAAATTGTAATCTCTTACAGGTGCACCTAACATATTTATACGAGGTAAAACCACCTGGGGTCTGGCCGACCAACCAATTTTTGGCGCATTCAAAGGCAATGGGCCACATGTGAAACAGCCCAAGCACAATAATATTTTTTATATATATATATATATAAACTATATAACACAATAATATTTTTAGAAATATATATATATTATATATATTTCAAAATTGAATGAGAACCCAAGCACAATAATGTTTTTAAAATGCATTTTCCAAGGTCCACGCGGAAAATCTTCCAAAAAGATCCCGGAAGGGCTTAGATCCACACAGTTTTTTGTTAACGCGATCCAACGCGTTTTAACAAAACTGTTTTCCCGCCCTTTTTTTTGAGGGAGCCCCATGCATTTTAAAAACTTGAACTTGTATATATATATATATATACCGCATTGTAACGATCTGTCCTTATTGGATCCCTATATTATATATTAGGATCCAGGGCATTTTCGGTGTTTTGATGCTTTTACAAATTGTTTTGGGAAATCCGAGCCGTCAATGTGTTCAAAATGTGTTTTCCAAGGTCCACGCGGAAATCTTCAAAAAAATACCGGGAAGGGCTTGATCCAAGTAGTTTTCAAAAATTGTAAATATAAAGTTTTGCGAAAAACTGCTGGATCAAGCCCTTCCCGTATTTTTTTGAAGATTTTCGCGTGACCTTGGAAAACACCTTCTTTGAACACATTGGACGGATCGGATCGTCAAAAAATATCGGGAAGTGGAGTCCCGGATCCGGGACTCCCGGACTAGAATAGTTACTATATATATATATAGGATAATGATCTTTAAGGGATTTTAATAAAATTTGAGTGCATCCCTTTTTTTCACCTTTCCGAGCCAAATTTTGTGAAATCCATCGAACCGCTCAATGTTTTTAAAATGCATTTTCAAAGGTCACGCACGGGAATCTTCAAAAAAAAAAAAAAATACCCCAAGGGTGTTTTTCCATGCATTTTCACCAAATACCTAATAATATGTAGTTTTTGCAGTACTTTTACAGCTTATTTGGCCAAATGCATGGATGTATTAGTACAATTTTTTTTAAGATTTGCCCATCCAATATTGAAATCCAGTTTTCATCCCGGATCAAAAAACATTTTTGACTGTTGTTCAAATTCAGATTCAGAAAAACACTGACGAACTGTTTTCCAAAGGTAAAAAAATGTGGTGATCCGTAGACGTAATTTTTTCCAATGTCATCCCCATTAGATTTTGTTATCCTATTTTTTTTTATATATATAATTTTTTTTTTTTTTTTTTTTGGATAACCGAGAAAAATGCCCTACAATAGGCCACTAATTGCCTTCACAATAGGCCAAAACTAAAAATTGACCACCGCCCGACGACCCAAACTCGGAGGAACTCCGTCCACGAACCCACACCCGAGGGAACACCCCGCTTAACCCTACCCTTAAGCACAAGATAAAATCGACCAACAAGCACCCCAAAGTCAGGGACTAAAACCAACCACCTGCAACCAAGGGGTAAAATATTTCACCAAATACCTATATAATATGTACAGTAATTTTTGCAGTACTTTTACAGCTTATATTGGCCAAAATTAATATCGCTATGTATTACAATTTTTCCTTAACATTTGCTCATCCAATCCTGAAATCCAGTTTTCGTCCCGGATCAAAGTCCCATTTTTGCCACTGTTGTTCAAATTCAGATTCAGAAAAACACTGACGAACTGTTTTCCAAAATTAAAACCACAATGTGGTGATCATTTTGATTGGTAGGCGTAATTCGTGAACTTCCAATGTCGTCCCCACCTTAGCATTTTGTTTAGAAAGTTTAAACCAACAAATTTTCAAGATTCATTAGAAAGGGTAACAATTTAACCATTCGGTACTTGGCAATATTTACCAAATCGCAATTCGAAGTATTAATACTGTCACTACTTATTCTTTTCCCGATCCAAAAAAAAATTACTGTCACTATTCGCTGGCTTAGTAATCCCAAGGAAAATAGTGGATCCATATCCCCCGTTGGATACCCATTAGGGGTGGAAAAAAAACCAGCGGGACCCCAACTGAACCGAAAACCGAAATTTCGGGCCGGTTTTCGGTCGGTTCATGCTTAAAAAAACCGAAAAAACCAAACCGAAAAAACCGAAATATATTTCGGTTCGGTTTCGGTTTTGTGGAATTACAGCCAAACCGAAGTAGGACCGAACCGATGATGGACCGAACCGACCTAGCCCGAACCGAACCGAATTATAAACCTAATCCATACCGTCCACTTCCTTTGATCTACACCGTCCATCTATGACCTATAAAAACAAAACCCTAACCTAACTTCTCTCCATCACTACTCAGCAGTCAGCAATACACATTACACACGACCTCTCCTCTCTTCTTCTCCCTCTCTTCTTCTCTTCGCCCTCTCTTCTCTTCTCATCTCTGTGGAGTGTCGACACAGTATATACAGTGACGTTGCATCTCCACCTGTTCAACCAAACCCTAGGTCGATCGATCACAAGCTCAGCGACAACGACGTTGCATCCAAATCTGAAGTGGGTTCATTCAACCGTTCAACTAGCTCTCTCTCTTTTCTTGGTGAGACCGATCGATCACGATGTTACAACTTACAATACTTTAAGCTTTTCAAGTATAAGTTTCTCTCTAGTACAAAATCTCAAAATCTCCCTTTTTTACCGATTTGAATCTCAAACTTATAATGGTTGTTGGTAGCAGCGGCAATTAGAAAGACAACTCGTCTAGGTATCCAATTGTGTCCCAAGTAGCACGAGATGTGCTAGCTATCCCCGTGTCTACGGTTGCCTCCGAATCCGCTTTTAGCACGAGTGGACGTGTGATTGATCCATATCGTAGTTCTCTCGCTCCCAATACCGTGGAGGCTCTTATTTGCACTCAACAATGGATAAAGAAACCAACTAAAATCAACATTAGAGAACAACTTGATGAGTTGGAGGAATTGGATTCGGGTACTACTCTTTGCTTTCTTTATTTTTTGTTTTCTTTATTTTAATTACTTCTATATATGTTGAATAATATACTTGTACGCTTTTTTGTGTGGTTTTATTGTACTTAGTTATCATGGAATCAAGTGGGAAGACTAAGAAGTAAGGGGTTGCTGTTCTTGAGGGGCTGCTGTTCTGGACTCAAGTGGTATGCACTTTTGCCTTTGTTGTTTTCCTTAGTTGTGACTGATTAAATTTAGGTAATGCTCTGTCGTTGTCTATGGATCAGGTTCTCTAACAAACACCAAGTGGTTGGTAACTGTTTTGTATAAACTGGAAATTATATGGTGACCATTGAGTGGTACTAGCTCATGTTTACTTGCAAAAGCATGTCCAGTGGTACTAGCTATGGCAGAGAATTTCGGACATGCGACACATAATGAAGGCTCAGCTTGTTTGGAGTATATTACTCTTGCTGAATTCTGTAAATTTAGGTAGGAATGAAATCTGCATCCATTGGTTCTGTGTATGCATGTGGATGTTATCAAGCCTAATTATGTGTCCTAAATACCAAATATATACGCTCGCTGGTTTGTGTCTGTGTCCATATTATTGTGGACATAAGAGGACACTATTAAGGTTACTATCTAAAGAGAACTTATGAGCTGGAAGTACAGATTGTTTTAGCATGTTACAGCCACATGTTAGAGTGTTTCCATTTTAGTCTTTTGTTGATTTTAGAAGCCCGAGTATGGTAGTAACAATGATGGTATAAAATCTCTCTTGATACCTTTATTTATCTGCTAGTAGTATTTAATTTTAAGTTGTCCTTTACATGGTTTATTTTGGAAGCGATCCACTATTAGTGAAGCCTATTTTCCAAGTTGGTTAAACTTATACCGATGGTGGTTCGGTTACTGATCTCGGGTTTTTGCTTCATATTGATATATGATATGATAATTCGGGATGATGGTATTGGATTTAGTGGATATTGTTGAGGCGTTTAAATAAATTATAATCAAGTTTATGTGACCTGATGATTTAATGCTGCTTAGATCTTACTATGTTTTGTCCAATTTTTTACAAAATGTGACCTGATGGTTTAAAAAATTGATGGTTAGATGCAGAAAATAAGTGGAGACTGTTGGAAATTGGAAAATGCTATGCAGACTGCTGGAAATTGAAAAATGCTCAGTGCTCACACGTCTTGTTGGCATTTTGATCTTCGGCTGGAAATTGGAAAGATATTATCTCGTTGGCATGTTATATGTATGAGATTTGTTGTGTGAATTGTGAACTTTGAAGAGTTTTTTAGCCCATATGAGGGAATGGCTAGACTGGTTGTAATATCATATTACGTATGGGATTTGCGCTGTGATGAATTTTTAGCATATATTTTTCTATTTTTAAGTTTTTAACGGCTGAGTTCCATTTTTTTCCTATGAATGAACAAAAATGGCATTGGCAAATATGGACTAGGCCCAAAAGAAAACGTTTTAATAGGCCCAAGTTGGGTTTGGCCCGAAAAATTTCTATAGAGGCTGGGTTTGGTCCAAAACAAATTTTTTTATTAGGCCCAAGTGGCCCAGACCAAAATACCCGATTACCCCGAAATCTCAGACCGAACCGAAGCGCCCCGAACCGAAGTCGGTCCCTTCTTTAAATCGGTCGGGGTCGGTTTAAAGAATTTCTACCCCAAACCGATTCAGTCCAAGCAAGAGGCACCCCGAACCGATTTCACCCCTAATACCCATAGACCCAAAAATGCTCAACTTTGGCCCAAGATCTCGCAAACCAGTTGGCCAGTTTTTTTTTTTTTTTTAAATTTATGAAAGCCTCTTCCCCTCTTATAACTGCTGAAATAATGTCAATGCAGAGAAATATTTACTTGATTTTTCAATTTCGATAGTTAGACAGATGAAAACGACGAATTAAAGGTACTCATTTAAGTTACAACACACCAGATCAACTAAAAGCAACATCAGGTATTTGAGGATAAGGAAAAGTAATACTATACAAACTCTGATTGACCAGTATCGGTGCCGAATGGAATCAATCAGCTTTATCACCAGAACCATTCGTGTTGCGCGTCAACTGCTTTTGCGTTTGTTGATACAAGCGGCATCATCCCGTAGAGGGAGATGAAATCATTCAGGCATTTGTTTCTTGTATTGCCGTGCCCTGGTAAACTGCTAATGCCTGATGATCCAATATCATGCATCTTCCCTGCAAAATCATTAGCAATCTTTATTACAGAATTTACAAGAGGCCACCATTAAAGGAAAATTGCTAAATATATTTGATATAAGTTGTTGACAATAAAAGCTGCACTAATATGTGGTTTCCCATGGATTTTTGTCAACAAAATAGTAACAGGAGCCCGTCAACTAACTGATACTGAAAGTTTCTTTGGTAAAGTTGGAACAGAAAAGCGGGAAAATACCTGAAAATACAAAGAGGAATTTCACATTTTGAAATACTTTTTCATTGAAAGAGGTGAGGCCATACCTTTGACCCAGATTGGAGGGGCATTAGTGATATTTGCAACAAGAAGAGACATAGCAATGTCTTCACAGTTTCTGCCAAAAAGTGGACACACTAGTTCGTATATCGACCATAAATTCAATCGCATATAACAAAAGGACAGTTATTCAAGGTGATACCTCTTTGTGGTTATGTAATCCTGAATCGACGAGGGCATTTTGTTAGTGTACAAATCCAAGTACATCCTGTGAAAGAATGCTGCTTTTGTGAGAACCATACTGTAACTGCCCGTCCACCAAACTGACCACCACCCTCCATACTTATAGTATGTCATGCTACTTTTCTGGTTTACAATGGAAAAAGAAATTCAATAATATCATGGAAGACGGAGATTAACTTTTCATTGTCGAAAATACAGGAAGAGCTCACATCCCAGACTTCATATCCCGGGAAATGCAGCCAAGTTATATTAGAATTCCAGGGTCACAAATACAGATGCTATGAGATAGAAGGTGATTTATCAGATAATGAACTAGCTGTTAAATGGAAAGGTGGAATTCTTAAGTCAAGTATTTTCCTGTTCTGAATAACATCCGTATATGAGTTTCCCCAAAAATAATTGTTAATATGCAGCATATACTCTATGCTAGCAGTAGGATTCTTAAGCTGATTTGATAGCTGGAGTAAACCAACAGAGGTAATACCGGCAGCCACAGTACACCAATATATGAATTCAGAATGACATGTTCAATGGCTTGTACATTTCTATTGTTTTCGCTTGTAATAGGAAAACAATGAGAGCAAAGAAAAAAGGTAAAATGAATTACCGTATAACATGGGCATGAAATAGGTTTGAATAGCACAATATTTAAAGCAATAGACAGGGTACAATAAACAGGTGGTTGGAATCTTATAGCCTTAAACTAGTGCCGCATCACGGTTTGTTTTCCATGCAAATTACAAAAGCGAGAGGTGATTGTTTCTGTCACTGAAAATGAAAAGAAGAAAGAAAAAGAAAGAGCTGATTGTTGGTTGAAAGCCATAACTAGCTCACGTACCAATTGAAACAGAAGAAGAAGAATTCAAATGTGCAAAGGTTGCCCGGACATCTCACAGTCAGCTAAGAGCCAAAATCTATAGAGAGGACTAGTTTAGGCAAACTAAAGTTTTGATACCCATAACCCATCGGATCGGTTATGCTAGAAATTTCCTTAAAGCTCGACATAAACACAAACTTCAACTGGCCATCCCATTAGTGAAAGAAAATGAAAAGCATACATAATGAAATGGTACAAAAGGCCGTTTCGAATCTCAGTAAGTGATCCAGTCTCATGAAAACCAACAGAAAACTGGTTTCGGGAAGAGCTTTTTTCTTAGCCCATTCCTGCATAGATGGTAGATCTAAAGCAATACTGAAGTAAGTAGCTTCAGCAACCACGTCACCACTAACCAGTTAGCCTGATCTGGTTACCCATAAAAAATCTGGAAGAAAATCTCATAATGACATAAATCACTAACCTCCTGAGCAAGCCAATGCATGCGAGGAACGAATCCCACCATAGTGTGTGGAGCGCTTTGCCAGACAGCGAAGGCAAAATCTAGAGTATGACATGGAACAATCACATCATCATCTACTGAGAAAATTGCATCTGTTCTGAGATCCTTAATTGGCTTAAATCTATTGTTCAAATTATCCTTCTCATTCAGATCAAACTTGAAGTTGGGCTTGCGAGCTGCCTGTGACTTTAACAGCACAATTTTCTTCAGGAAAGCTTTTAGACTAGAGGATGGTGGATCACTTTCACTCCACACTACATGTATGGCATCGGTCCCACTGCAGGATGCATAGTGAGCAACAGATTGCTTAAGAAGAGTATTCTGTTTCCACGTGTTGATAAGCACTGTGTAGCCGCCCCTAAAAATATCAAATATGGAGGTTATTCGTAATACTATGACACAATATCAACGCACGTTTTTATTAATCTTAAACATAGTTCTAATTTCAAACATTATCGAATCTTCTAGAGAACAATAAACTGGATGAACTTTTTTCCAGAGAAGAATTTACATAAGAAATGCTATACTAATCAAAGCAAACTATAGGAAAACGTAAAAGACGCAATGAAGTGAGCAACAACTAAAAAAATCGAAGCTGGGAAAAGATTGTTACAGACTATAGGCGGAAACAATGTGGGAGCATGGGAAAACATTCCAACCCAAAATTTCTCCTGGTTTGCATAGGAAGATAACAACACAGAGATAAACAGAAAGCGCATTTGTATAAGGCTGAAGCGGATTTAATCCATATCAAGATAAAAATAGGGAACTAGTGTAGTCGGTAGAAGATAATACCCAAACACAACACAAAAGGCAAAGAGCCTAAAATGATCCTATTGAGCACCTAATCAAGGTCATGAGACTCATGACCACAACATTCCTCACGAGCATCAAATATCGATAAGCAGAATGTAGATACAATAAAGAAACTCAAAAGAAGGAATTTTTATTTTGTGAAACAGAAAAAGCAATAAGGTAGGGATGATATACACTATCTGTAATTTGCAGCAATATAACCAAGAATGCAGATGATCGGATACTTGGAAAATAAAAAGATAGTAGTAAGCAAAATTTTAAAAATAGTTTTAAAATAAGTACAATAAGATTCATACGGGCAGAGGATTTTCATTGAACTTTTAATAGGAAATGTAATTTGGCTTACATATAGCCACAAGATAGTAACTAAGGTAGAATTTTAGAGTATGATTAGGTAGTTTACCATATTTTATTATCAGAATCACAAACCTACTCCCATGAATCAACCATGGAACAGTGAAGCACTACTAAATTGTTGGGATCAAAGAGTCCACATCTTCACAGGGAACATAAGGGGTCTTCCCTATATGGGCTTTGAAATATAGATTTTCTTCCACAAAAGCTTTTATTCGGTTTACCAAAGAACTAATAAGTTATGCAGCAAAACATGCATGCATTTAAAATCTCTCAACACCGAATTATTACCAACAACTAAATTTACTCCTCAACGTGTGCTACAGCCTACTGATAGCTCAACATCTCAGCAATAACCGAGAATAGAATGTAGATTCATTGTATTAAAATTGAATTGGATTTTCTATAACCAGTTAAGAAACCGGAATCTTTCCAATTAAGTAGGATACTACACTACATCACAATCTTCAAGTCCATGGAAAAAACAATTACGATCAGAATCCATAGCTTACGATATTCCAATTGAGAATTTACACTCATCAAGGTTTTAAATAGCAGTATCGGGACACGTAACGATGGCGGTCACAATGCAACGGTATCGGAAGCATCGAAAGATAACTAACCGGAATCGGATGTAGCGGTCGTGAATTTTTCCATATGTTAAAACTTAAAAAGTGCCCAAATCACCAGTGACGCCAGCCCTGAACTGCTCCGTGAATAGGAAATACTAAAAAAGACTGATAGGTAACTGAACCAGGTAATACACATGCGAATTTCTATATCACCGGAGTGGAAAGGCTACAAAACCGTTACGTATCGACCCATATTTAAAACCTTGACTCCAAATCAATAAAACTGAAAGAACCACGACCTACCTGGAAGGATATGAGACCGAAGAAGGGTAGTCAGGGTACCAACCCATAATAGGACCAATTCTAGAGGAGAACATAACCACGAAGCTAAGAGCGAAGAGAGAGAGAAGCACATTGGTCCTTAAGCCACCGAGAAGAAACCGGAAGCGGCGGTAGAGGAGCGGCGAGCGGCCGCCATAGACTCCCCTGTTGGCCGCCTTCTCCTTAGTCGGCGAGCAGAGGCCGTCGCAGTCGGCGGCGGCGGCGCCTTCTCTGATCGCGATGAGAGTCGGCGACATTGCAAGCCCGCTCGATGGACGGCCGTGATGTGACTCGTTTTTCTAGTACATTCATTTTGTTTGTTGTGTTTTTTCGATGGTGAAGAAAACAGTTGGGGTTTGCTCCGAATCCTAACTGTTCTCGTGTAATCTGAATTTTCGTGTTGATCAATGTTAACCAAGGGGTGTTCTATTGAGCTAGCTTTTTGAATAAATTAATTTTTTACGGTTTTTTATGTGATATATTGTGAAATAATTATCGGTCTCGATTTTTTTGAAAAACAATTTTTTGTTAGTCGAACACCCACTAAATTTTTGTTTCCAAAATCAAATGGAGTTTTTTTTTTTTTTTTGTCATTCGTTGTTCTTATTCCTAATTTATTAATTACATAGGGAGGAGGAATGAGACTCGGTCCCGAAATGCATTATGGGGTATCTAAGAACAATCACGCTATATGTACAATCATTTTAGCTCCAATCATTTACTCTCACATACTTGTGGGATCCACACACAATTATGAATGTCAACCTCACGTATATATAAGGGGTTGTAAATAATAGAAACCAAAATAATTGTACGAGTAACATTTTTTATTCATATGGCATGAGCAAACTATCACATGCTAAATGGAGTGTTTAGTACTTTAGTGGAGTATTTTATTTCTTGTATCTTACGCCTGAAGTTTCGGCCTTTTCCATAGGAACAATGATACATACACTCCCTCACAACCACTCCATACCACTCTCTCTCTCACATGTGGTGGGACCCATCACATGTGGGACCCATGGTGGGACCTACCACATGTGAGAGATGGAGTGGTAGGGAGTGGCTGGGGAGGGAGTGTATCTATCATTTTTGTTTCCATAGAGGTTTTTAGAGGCCGGTCCCGTTTTTCTGGCCCAGGCCTAAATTAGTCCACACCAAATTGTTTCAGTTTTTAAAGGAGTCATGATTCTAAATATGAGCGCATCTAAACATTAGAAAATTATTCAATGCTCATGGAGCATTTTTCGTATGGTGCACTATTAACGTATGATTTTTTTTTTTAATATAACCATATGTTCAGACCACTATGCGCGCACCTCGACTAATTCTGGGGCTTTAGAGGTAATGACTAGGCATTACCCCTACTGGCCCCAAGAGTTTGCTAGTAAGGGGAATCAAACCGGAAACCTTTTTTTTTTTTTTTTTTGAAAGGTAAAAACTAGAGGGCAAGAAAAGCAACATGCACATTAATTTACCAATCCGAGACCCAAACCAACAAAGGGAAAAAAACCCACCCATAGGCCTATAGCCCAACACCCGTGAGTCAAAACCCAGATACAACGATAAGCACAAAGACACCCCATGGGTTGAAACCCAGATAAAACATTAAGCACAAGAGGCCCGAAACCTCATGGGCCAAGCCCAACCAAAACATCTCAACCCTAATTGCAGCAAACCACCTCTAGCAGCCATCGCCACCGCCCAGAAGATCATGCCTCCATGTCCTCACCAAAATTTTGGATAACCAAAAGTTGTCCCATCATCTTTTGGTTTTCCATTTAGATGTTGCTAAATTTAGAAAAGTCAAGTCCCACATTAATGTTTTTAGTTTATGCTAACCAAAAACAATGGACCCCATCACTTTTTCAAATTAGAATAACCAAAACTTTGCCATCACTTTTTCAAACTACAAAAAATAGTTTTTGAAACTTTTAAAAAAAATAATATTTTAAAGACCTATTTTAATACAAAACAGTTTTTTGAAAACAAAAAAAAAAATTAAGAAATAGTTTTTGAAAAAACAATTGTTTTTTATTTTTATTTTTTGAGTATAAACAATTTTAGAGAAAATAGTACATTGGGGGGGGGGGGGGAATGTTTTTAAAAAAGTAGTATTTTGAAAGCAAAAACAGTTTTTCTATAAACAGTTTTTAAAAGACAGTTTTTTTTAAAAAAAATCTTTTGAAAGAAAAAAAAAACAGTTCTTGTTTTCAAAAACTGTATTTTAAAATGAAATTTTGAAAACATTGTTGAGAGAGAGAGAGAGAAGGTTGTCATTTTGTATAATGTGGGTGTACTTGATTGGGTAAATGTGGGGTCTACTAAATTTGGTTATTGCCAAAAGGTTGCTAGTTTTGGTTATCCAATGGCCAAAATTTGGTTAATTGCTAAGGGGTTGCTAAGGTTGGTATTCCAATGTGAGCACTTTTTTTAACAAACATTGTTAACTTTAGCGACATTTTGGTTTTGATTAGGCCACTGTGAATGCTCTTAGGTGGGAGCAAACTCCTAAATTTTAAGGTAAAACCACTTTGTCAACCCATAGAGGTTACCACTAATGTATGATTGGTCTTTTTTCTTCTTCCGCTTTCATGATTTTAGCAACATATTAATACGTGGCATATGGTGAATGGTTGGAAAAATATTTTACCACTAGATAATTGTTGTATTCATTACTTTCTCTCTCCACTTTCAAATTTACAATATCATATCTTTTGTTGAAAATATTCAACTTTCAAAATAATAACTTTTTTTGGAACCTATTCAGCGAGATCTACCAAACAATATCCATATTGAATATGAAATTACGTAAAGATAGAACAAAATTATTTGAAGTGAACAATTCATTACGTGAACTATGTGAATCGTTGTGAAGTATGCACAATTAATATAGCCCCACCACACACTAAAATACACAATTCACAAATCTTTTTCAAGTTCTCATGGGGTTATGCAGTTCACTTAGCCTCACCACACTCACTTCATGTAGCCCAACTATACAATTCATATAAACACACTAAAATACACAATTCACATAGCCAATTCACCTAACCGTATCATACAAACTTCACAATAAGGTTATACAGTTCACATAGACACTTTACATAGTCTCACCACACACTTTACATAGCCTGACCACACAATTTACATAGCCCACCCATACTAAAATACAGTTCACATAGTCTCATCATACAGAATTCACATAGGATTATACAGTTCACATAGCTTCATCATAGTTCATATTTCACATATTTCATAGTTCACATAGTACTCACAGTAAAAAATTAATTTTTTTTTTATCTATGCACAATCATAGTGAATATGGATAGCATTTCATAGATCTTTTAGAGTAGATTTCGAAAATAAAAATTTTACTAAAACTAAACATGTACAGTAAAAATTATGGCATTTTAAAGTTTATAATATAAACAAATAAAAAATGACAACATAGAAAAATGCAAGAAATAAGTACAAGAGTCAATTGTTACACTCGCGTATCCAGGTTCGGACATAATAAATAGGGTTGGGATCAAACGAGCCTAAAAATAAGGGCCGACCTCTAATTTTTCAATTTCCACAGGAGCTTGTTTTGAGCGATTGAATGTTGAGAGAGAACCTTGGGGTGTGGCCCAATAGTTGTGTAATGCTCCTTGGGAATGTCATGTCTAGAGTTCGACTCATGTGGACAAGAGGTTGGCTCTCTAAGTAATATAAAAAACACTAATGCCGTCTGGAAATAAAAAAGAATGTTGTTACAATGGCATGTTCTATAGAACATGTGTAGTAATTCAATTTGAGTTATTTAAAATATATATAAAAAAAAGTGTGGTTTTCGACAAGAGGTTAGGAAAAATAGTTTGTTCTATATTAGCTCTCCAAATTTTAACATGCCATTACTTTTTACTCTCTCTTTTGGAAGGAGAGAAAATAGAAAGGAAAATGAAGTGAAGAGAAATAATACAAATTTTAATAGATGACATGCAAAAATAGGTAGTATTGTTATTGTTTTGAAAAAGAAATAAACTAGATAATTATAAAAACAAACTTTTTGATATACAAAATGACTATTATTATTGTTGTGCATGCTCTAACACCTCCTCTTCGTCTCCTGTTACTGGTCCAGTGAGGCTATTTTAACTTTTTGAAAACTTGCAATGCAATGCATATCTAATTTTCAAGACTGGCCTTTATTATCTACTAAGACTATTTTCATCATATTTTCTTTTACGGAGAAATTTTTTGAAAATTTTATCACTTTTTTATTTTAACTTTTTTAAGACAACTAAATATTCTGAAACATTCCAAAATGGTATAATGAACCACTTATATGAAGAAGATGACGAATGGCTTGAAAAAAAGAATGTAACATCACAATTTAATTACACGAAAGGGGAAACCATTCCGCGTAAAATTGCTTGTGGAAATTATTATGTTATAGCTTTCGAACACGTATTATATAGCTTGCAGATTTCCAAAAGACAATAACTTTTATAATTCTCACAAAAATAAAAGGCAATATCTACACAGAATGGTGGTTTTAATTTGCCATACTTTTTCTCTCTTTTTACTTTTTAGGTGGTGTGTGCCCTACTTTCATTGCATGGCATGTCCAGCCGAGTTTGCATGGAGGTGGGTTGAAACTTGAAAGGCCCTCTCGGCATGTCATGTGAAGCTTTGACCATGCTTTTAAAAAGTGTCAACTTATCTCCATAATATCATGGAGATTCGACACTGAAAGGGAAATAAAAATTCCCGTTATGCTTGATGGTAAGATCTATATATGTAGAATTGACACGAGACTTTTCAATCTCAAATTTGAATTGGAAATTAAATAGTTTCAGTAAAGAAAAATGTTAAAATCAGCTTACTAAGTTGTCGTTAAAGTTTAAAAAATGTACAAGAAAGTATAAAAGGTAGGGTGAGCATGCCTAACACGAAAAACAAGATAAATCTATATAATTGAGCTAAAAATTAGTAATACTTTTATGAGTAATATTATACTTTAGATATTAGTTTGATGAATTGTTAAGTAAAAAAAATTAAAAATTTAGCTAAAAATAGGATATTTCGACATGACACAACACGAACCTGACACGACCCGAACATGACACGAAAGATTCGGTGAGTTGAAAATGTCGTCGGAATTCATACATAAGATTTGGATACATAACACGAAATTGATACAAAATTACCTGTTGCCCACCCCTTATTAAGTGTATAATTAATGTGTGTAAAAATGTATAAAAAAAATTGCAAAAAGTACATTGGGATATGTGCTTTTTCGTCTTCTTCTCGCCTTTGTTAGCGGAGTGAACTGACAATAGAAGGACCCTTAAGTACACTCTCAAGTCACTAGCTATGGAAAATAATGAAGCTCGTTTGAAATTACCTTGCAAGAAAAACAACACATTTATAAAATGTACTTTCAACGTTGGTTGGTTCTCTTACCAAACTTGACCTGATCGAGTCTATGTTTCATACCTAATTTCAAACCATGTTATTGGATGAGTAAATGCAGATACAAAATGAGTAGCAAATCGAATAACAACATTTTATGGTCTTTTATACAATAGAACGTTATAAAATCATGCTTTGCAAACTCAATGCCTTGATAAGTTGAACACAATTTTTGTAGCTCAATTTAAACTTCCAAAAGCAGCCTAAAAGGCGCCACAACCAACGAGTGTAAATCGTAGTTGGATTTTGGGTTTGGGTCGGAAAAATGAAAGAGGAAAGGGAAATGAGGGAAAAAATTAGCCTCACAAATCCCCTTCCGTTGGCCAAATTCCAAAAACAGCATTTATCAATGGCCAAAACCACATAGCCAGCACAGGAATTATGTACGTAGTAAACCAACATGATGCTGATAAAAACACAAAAAATAGTTCATAATAAAGCAAGTTTTACTTAAGTACGAAACTTAGGTTCTATATGTAACATTCCATCTCTTATGTCAAAGGGATGTAATTGTAAGGATCAAGTTCCGGAGTCCTTTGTTTAAGGAACCCTGATTTTTCAGTAACTTTAGCGAAACCGAAACGAAACATAGCTTCTTTTTTTTTTTTGCACGGCAAAAAAGGATTTTATTAATCTAATATCGAAAATACAAGATTAAACGGGACAAGAGAAAAGCACAAAAGCCTCTCGAGACCCAAAAGATAGCTATACCATAGGTGTATGGTCATTTTGTCCACCATGCAACCCTGTACAGGCCGCCTATTTGCTACCACGGCACCAACAGAAAAGTTTGTGTACGTTTTATTTATATCTTACGCGATCAGTTCCTCCTCAGATCGACAACTATGAGTCTATGACGCTGATGTTGTCAGAGCTTCTCCGACCCAAAGCGAGGCGCGTGAGCAGCGTGGCCGCCGATGCACTCCGAGACGGGTAGAACACCGTTGCAGGCGCCCCTTCATCTTCTTGCATCCGAGGCGCGGCGGGAGGACTCCTTTCCCGAAGACACTCACTGGCTATCTCACAAGCCAAGTCGTTTGATAGGACGTCCCACAGTCCATCACTCGCGAGAATCAAGCACTCATCTCCCGGGTCCCGTCTTGTGAAGGAAATTTCCGGCTCCGATATCACGATTGGTTTCAGATACTTGTCTCCTGTTTGAAGAAACAACAAACAAAAGAACAATTAAAAAGAGAGGTTTAATTAGTGGAATGGACTGCATTAACATCATATTATTTGTTCCAGAGCAGGATGTTCACTTGACGATTTTGGAGAGAGTAGCTTGACACTCACACTTCATTACTCCCTCCGTCCCTTTTTAAGTGTGTAGCCTCGTGATTCTAACTTATTTTTTCTCACATCAACTTTTAAGTGGCTAGCTCATCAGGCAGAGCTTTTGCATGTTCCACACTACATTCTGGGATCGAATTTCATTCCCCTCCTCCCCCATGTAATAGAGTAGGAATGAAGCATGACAAAAAAAAAAAAAAAATTTTACAATTTTTACATCTATTGTCCACTACTTACCCTTATCAATATAATATACCCATCGACTTTTCGAAAAAGAATCTACTTTTAAGGACAAAATAGGAAATGAACCCAGTAACTTTTCATAGTACACACTTATTAAGAAATAACACAAAATGAAAAGTTAAAACACTATGGGACGGAGGGAGTATTAAAGACTTGCGATGGCAAATTATGTTAGTGTGTAAATGGACCTTTTTTTTATGTTAGTGTGTTGTGTAGTTGGGTCTTTAAATATAAAGTTCTAGTAAAGGCCCAAGGCCCAAAGTTGTATCGTCTAAATTCCCATTTATAAAGGCCCAAGGCCCAAAGTTGTAGCTACCCCCTGTTCTCCATTTTTGGTGCGTGTTCCTCCCCGATCAACTAGTGGCAAGGAGCCGCTCTCTCTATCTCAACTCTTCACAGCCCCACCATTGCAGCCCCTCCTTCCCCTCCCCCTCCATGGGTTGCACACCCTTTGGGCGGGAGGGAGGGAGGACTAATCCCCTTTCTAGATCTGGTTTCCCCTTCCCCTTAACGCACCATATCCGCCTTCCGTTCGCCAATCGTTGGAACTTGGCGTTCCTCAGAAAAGAATTGTAGCTGTTTAACTCGTTACGATTAAATCCCTGCTCCTCCTTTGTAACCTTACGGGTTCCGGCGGCTTCTTAGGCCTCCGGTAGAGGCGCATGACCGGTTGGAGGTTTGGTTAGAGATGGGCTGCTCAGTGACGAAGGGGAGTGTATCTTTTTTCTCGTTTCTTTTGTGTTTTGTCCGGCTTTAGGCCGGTTATGTCCGGTTTTAGGCCGGTTTTTGTCCGGATTTTGTCCGGTGTGTTCCGTTGGTTTGGTCATACGCTTTCTCGTTGTATTTCTGTGACCTGTTGTCGTTGGAGTGTCCGATCTGTGGACTCCCAATCTTTCCCCATGAGAATCTTTGATGAATACTATCTCTTAACTTTTGACAAAAAAAAAACTAGCGGCATTCAATTGCTTGCTTGATTCCTAATTTCTCCACTAATTAAATAAAGGGTCTAGGCTAATCTCAGCCAACAAAGTGGTATCAGAGCTCAGTTCATCAACAACAACTGGAAAAGAAAACAAATTACCCCATGCCCGAATTTGTACAGATTTGAATCTTTACAAATAACTGAAAGATGGCTTATGAATGTGATCATGATTTCTATGATACGCTGCTTTCACAAGGGGAACTCCATGATGGAAGTAGTAAAATTTAGAGGGAGTTCCGCTAAGGGTGTTTTTAGAATAAATTAGTTTTTCATGGTTTTTTATATGATGTATTATTAGAGAATGACATGTCTTGTTTTTTTTTTTTTTTTTAAAAACTACTTTTTGTTAGTGGAACACCCTATTGGTCTTGCTAGTGGCAAGTTGCAACCTTTACAATTTTACATGTCGTATCTGAATTACAAACTTTGTATCATCTAAGTTGCCTCGTAGTTTTGAAAGAGCAAGTAATGGACACTTCATTTGGTGATGGTTCAAACTCTCTCTCTCCTTCCTCTAAATGGAGCATAAATTAGAATTTTCTCGAATGATAAAAAAAAAAATTCAGGATTCTGGAGGTAACAACCAGGCATAACCCCCAATGGCCCCAAGAGTTTGATGGCAAAGGGAATCAAACCTGAGACCTTAGATGAGAACAAATTTCTAAGTTTCAAGGCAATACCACTTTGCCAACCCCTACGGGTTAACATCGAAGCATGACAATTAATGATAAAATTTAGGAAAAAAAAATTAAAGGGCATGATGATGCAGTAGCCAAGGAGGAAGAGTACTTTCGGCATTTTAAGCCTCGGGTGGCAAAATCGTAATTATGCCGCTGTGGAATTTTGCGTTGGGCCCACTTGGGTCGGACCCGAATCGGCCCAACGGGCAAGACCCATCGCTTATGCCATGGCGTACGTCGTTTTTCAGGCTTTCGTCGCTGTTTAGGGCTCCGGATGTCCAAATTTGCCGTTTAAGGAAAGATTTGACTTGCCAATTACTTGGGCAAGGAAAATCCGAATTAAGTTGCGCTTTTGGGAAACATTCTGGAATTTTATCTAGTTTCTTAATTTGCTATTAATTCCGAATTTTCCATTTTTGGTAATTTTGCGTTTTTTATTGATTTGGCTTCCTTTTCGGGGCAAATCAATTAGGGTTTCCTGTTTCTTATATAATAAGTTGTAAGCCTTAAAGGCGAGACAGTTTTTGGAGTATTAATGAATGATAAAAGAGTCTAGAGAGCGTTTTCTCTAAACTTTCGTGTTTGTGTTCGATTGTTGCACGTCTTTTTCTGTAGTTCATAAGGCGCCCTGCATCAGTTGGTATCAGAGCATTGAGTTCCAATCCTGACTATGGCCGGAGGACGTGCTGGAGGTCGAGGGGGACGAGGTGATCGTACCGATAATCTGGAGGACATCTATGAAAGAGATGACGTAGCGCAGGAGGCGAGAACGGAGGCGCGATTCCAACAACTAGAACAGAGCATGACGGCGGCAATAGCTGCTTTAGCCGACCAAGTTGCTGCCCTAGCTGTTGGGGGGAATCCACCTCGCCATCAACCGTACAATCGGCGGCCTCGAGTGGAGGACGAAAGTATGGATGGTGAAGCGGCCGAAAACCTTTTTTTGCGGGGCATTCGGCGTTGTTGGCTTTGGCGGCGGTGGCTTTCGTCAACAAAGGCGAGGCCGGGAGATCATGGCTGATAACCGTGATTTCCGTCCATGGGAGTCGGGTTTGAGGATCGACCTGCCTGAGTTCCAGGGGGGTTTGACGCCTGAGGAGTTCCTTGATTGGGTTGCGGCTATGGATGAAGTCTTGGAGTTCAAACAAGTTCCAGAGGATAAACGAGTGTCGCTGGTGGCTACCAGATTCAGGGGTAGAGCCGCAGCATGGTGGCAGCAATTGAAGCAAACTCGGCTGCGGCAGGGAAAAGACAAGATTAGTTCGTGGGAAAAATTAAAGAAAAAGATGCGGGTGGCTTTTCTTCCCCACAACTACTCGCGTCGATGTATCAGCGGCTGCAGAACCTCCGTCAGAATTCGCGTTCTGTGGATGATTACACCACAGAGTTCCATCAATTGGTAGCCCGGAATGATCTTGCAGAAACGGATGAGCAATTGGTATCGAGGTATGTGGGAGGTTTGCGTGAACAGTTCCAGTTTACACTAAATATGTTCGAATTATTCTCTGTTTCCGATGCCTATCAAAAGGCGTTGCAGATAGAAAAACAAGCTATTCGCAGGCCTTCTTCGATTCCGTGTAGTGCTACGGCTCGACCCACGGTCGGCAATACTTCCACCAAACCAATTGCTAGCCTCGCCCCCACTACTAATCCGCCAAAGAAATTAAGGCGGGCGCTAGTTTTGGTTCCGGGTCAAGTGTTTTAAGTGTGGTGAGCCCACCATCGCGCATTTGAGTGTAGAAAGGGCGAACGACCGGAAAAGCTTTGTTTGTGGATTCTCGAGGGGATTGTGAACGAGCGGTCACGAGACATACGAGCAAGAGGCAAAGATATGAAGAGGAGGAGGTCATGGAAGAGGTAGTTGGGGATAACGGTCCATTATTGGTTGTTCGGCGATCACTCCGCGTGAGGCAGGGCGGTCGTGGCTCCGTGGTAATGTGTTTGATCTACTTGCACCATTGGAGGAAGGTGTGTCGATTTGTGATTGATTCGGGAGTTGCGAAAACGTGGTGGCGTAAGGCGGTCTAAAAACTTGGCCTAAAGACGGAGGCTCATCCCAGTCCCTACAAGCTTACATGGTTGAAGAAAGGTAACGAAGTTAAAGTTTCCAAAAGATGTCTAGTTGCTTTCTCTATTGGGTCCAAGTACAGGGATGAAATCTGGTGTGATGTTGTGGCCATGGATGCTTGCCACCTTCTATTGGGGAGACCGTGGCAGTATGATCGTAAGGTGGTACATGACGGGGGCGCTAATACATATGCGCTATCATTCAAAGGTGTGAAGATTGTGTTGCTGCCGTCCAAGGAGGTTGTACCCAAACCACAAACTGGGGAGGGTACCACCCTTCTGACGAGAATACAGTTTGAAGAGGAGTTGTCAATAAGCAAAGTGGTTTTTGTGTTAATGGCGAAAGAGGGTTCTAAGGCCTTGGTAGGAGAAGATGTTCCAGCAATGGTTCAACCTCTTCTGCAGGAGTTTCAGGAGGTGTTTCCAGCAGACTTACCAGATGGGTTGCCCCCTTTGCGGGATATTCAGCACCAGATTGATTTGGTGCCCAATTCGAGTTTGCCCAATCGGCCCCATTATCGTATGAGTCCGAAAGAGCATGAGGAGCTGCGGAGACAAGTGGAGGAACTATTGTCTAAGGGCTTTATTCGTGAAAGCCTTAGCCCGTGTGCAGTACCAGCCCTGTTAATTCCAAAAAAGGATGGAACGTGGAGGATGTGTGTTGACAGCAGGGCCATTAACAAGATCACAGTGAAGTATCGCTTTCCAATTCCAAGGCTGGATGATCTGCTAGACCAGCTGGGTAATGCCAAGGTGTTCTCGAAGCTGGACTTGAAGAGTGGGTACCATCAGCTTCGAATCAGGCCAGGGGATGAATGGAAAACAGCGTTCAAAATTCGAGAGGGACTTTATGAGTGGATGGTGATGCCGTTCGGACTGTCTAATGCGCCTAGCACCTTCATGAGGATGATGAACCAGGCCCTTCGCCCTTTTATCGGTAAATCTGTTGTCGTTTATTTCGATGATATTTTAATATATAGTGTCACGCCTAATCAACACTTGCAGCACTTAAGGGAAGTTCTTACTGTTTTGCGTGCTGAAAAATTATTTGGGGCAATCAAGAAGTGTGTGTTCTTAACAGATACAGTGCTTTTTCTTCAGTGGATGAGTCTAAGGTTGAGGCTATTCGTAGCTGGCCACAACCGCGGACTTTATTCGATGTTCGCAGTTTCCATGGGCTTGCGGCATTCTACCGTCGTTTTATTCTGCACTTTAGCACTATCATGGCTCCTATAATAGATTGTATGAAGGGTGGCAGGTTTGCGTGGAATGATGCAGCAACTGCTGCGTTTCAATTGATCAAGCAAAAACTGACTTCGGCTCCTGTGTTGATCTTGCCGGACTTTTCATAGCCTTTTGAGCTGCATTGCGATGCATCAAAGGTTGGAATTGGGGCGGTCCTTAGCCAAAATTCTAAACCTATTGCTTATTTTAGTGAGAAACTAAATGGAGCAAAGATGAATTACAGCACCTATGATGTGGAGTTCTATGCCTTGGTCCAATCCTTGAAGCACTGGTATCACTATCTTATTCATAGTGATTTCGTTCTATATTCTGATCACGAGGCATTGAAGCACCTCAATGTGCAAGATAAGTTGTCCAGTCGGCATGCTAAATGGGCGGCATATATTCAGCAATTCTCTTTCTCTATCAAGCACAAGTCTGGTGCTTTGAATCGAGTAGCTGATGCCCTCAGTCGGCGTTCCAATTTTCTTGTTTTGATGCGCACTAAAGTAACAGGTTTTGATGCTTTTCGTGAATTATTGGCAGCAGATCCATATTTTTCTATCGTCATTAAAGATGTCGCAAGGGGAGCCCAAACAGAATTCCACATGCACAATGGGTTCTTATTCAAAGGAAATTTGTTGTGTGTTCCGGAGTCCAGCCTGCGGTTGAAAATCATTAAGGAGTTGCATGATGAGGGGCATGTGGGCCGGGATAAGACCTATGCATTGGTTTCTGCTTCCTATTTTTGGCCGACCTTGCGGCGTGAGGTTTATAAGTTCGTGGCAGGGTGTCATATTTGCCAAATTTCCAAGGGAACGGCCACTAACGCAGGTTTATACATGCCATTGCCAATTCCTTCCTAGCCATGGGCCGATGTCAGCATGGATTTTGTATTGGGGCTACCACGTACACAACGTGGTCATGATTCTGTCTACGTGGTGGTCGATCTATTTTCAAAGATGGCACACTTTATCGCTTGCAAGAAAACTACAGATGCTGTTAAGGTGGCGCAATTGTATTTTTCGGAGGTTTATCGCTTGCATGGTCTGCCTCTGTCTATCGTTTCTGATCGGGATACCAGATTTTTGAGTTATTTTTGGCGTTGTTTGTGGAGGCTGGCCAACGCTCAATTGAATTTTAGTACGGCTTATCATCCCCAAACCGATGGCCAGACTGAGGTGGTGAACCGTTCTTTGGGCAATTTACTGCGCAGTTTGGTGGAGGATCATCTTAAAAGTTGGGATCAAAAGCTGTGTCAAGCAGAGTTTGCTTTCAACCATTCCGTCAATCGGGAGCACGGGATTCTCTCCTTTTCAGATTGTGTATGGATTTAACCCGCGCACACCAGTCGACTTAGCTCTTGTTCCAAGCTTGAAGCGTTCTAATGGCAAGGCTGAAGATTTCATGACGAGTATACAACAGGTCCATGCCGAGACTAAGTTGCGTTTGGAGAGCAGTATAACCAAGTACAAGGCAGCGGCGGACAAGAAGCGCCGACTAGTGGAGTTTGAGGTGGGTGATTTCGTGTATGCGGTCCTCACTAAAGACCGTTATACATCTCATGAGTATAACAAATTGGTGCTCGTAAACTTGGCCCTGTGGAGATTCTTGAGAAGATCAATCCAAATGTCTATCGTTTGAAGCTTCCTAGCCATGTTCGTACTGCAGATGTGTTTAATGTCAAGCATCTAATTCCATTCAGGGGTGATAGCTCGTCCGATGATGATGCAAATTCGAGGGCGAATTTCTTTTTAGAAGGGGAGGATGATGCAGTAGCCAAGGAGGAAGAGTACTTTCGGCATTTTAAGCCTCGGGTGGCAAAATCGTAATTATGCCGCTGTGGAATTTTGCGTTGGGCCCACTTGGGTCGGACCCGAATCGGCCCAACGGGTAAGACCCATCGCTTACGCCATGACGTACGTCGTTTTTCGGGCTTTCGTCGCTGTTTAGGGCTCCGGATGTCCAAATTTGCCGTTTAAGGAAAGATTTGACTTGCCAATTACTTGGGCAAGGAAAATCCGAATTAAGTTGCGCTTTTGGGAAACATTCTGGAATTTTATCTAGTTTCTTATTTTGCTATTAATTCCGAATTTTTCATTTTTGGTAATTTTGCGTTTTTTATTGATTTGGCTTCCTTTTCGGGGCAAATCAATTAGGGTTTCCGGTTTCTTATATAATAAGTTGTAAGCCTTAAAGGCGAGACAGTTTTTGGAGTATTAATGAATGATAAAAGAGTCTAGAGAGCGTTTTCTCTAAACTTTCGTGTTTGTGTTCGATTGTTGCACGTCTTTTTCTGTAGTTCATAAGGCGCCCTGCATCACATGATAAGCAAAGTTGGGAAAGGAAGATGTGGCTTGGCTTACAAGGGAGGTCTGTGTGATTCGAATCTAGAGAGAGACCTTGAACCTATTTGGTTGTTAACTCACTAATTCTCCTTTTATCTCTATTGATATCTATGTCGACCGCCTTTAATTGCTAACCCAAGGGAGGCTCCATAATTTTTGTTTTAGCTGTGACAAAAACATGCGGAGAAAAACTCTATATAAAATAAATATATTTATTTTGGATGAAAATTTATTTGGCCTACTTTATATTGTTCTGTTAAGCCATAATATTATCAATTCACTCACCAATTTTATGCAAAATTTTAGCTAATTTGGATACGTAACATTAATTCAGGAGTGTTTTATTCAAAAAAACAAAATTACATTTGTTAGTTTTGCGTCGATTTTTTGTGGATTATTTGTTCTCGACGAGAAGAATTTCAAGACTAAAAAATTATTGACTATACTAAAAATTTTGTGAATAAAGACAAAATAATCCAATAGCCCACAAAAATTTGGATTATTTTTGTCCTTAGTAAACTTTTTAAATATTTTTTATAACAATTTTCACTTTTTAGATTCTTCTCGTCCGACGAACTAATAATTCTAAAAAAATCAAAGCAAAGTCAACAAAAGCAAAAAACTTTTAAATAAAGATAAAAATAAATAAACCATTTGATTTACTTTGTTTTTGCCAAAACACCCCTAAGCGCCGATAATATTCTTAAAATGAAAAATATATATATACCCCAATATCTATATATATATATACTCCCTCCGTCCCAATTTCTTGGCCCCTTTTGGGGAAATGGGTTTTTAAGTGGTGTGAAAATTTTGTATTGACTTTTCTATTTTGCCCCTAAATTCAGTCAATATTACTGTGACCAAATTTGTGAGACTAATTTATTATATGAAAGTCAAAACATATTCAATATGGATCTTGTTTGGTAGATATCAATTAGTTTTATTATACAAAATTTTCAAAATCATAAAAACCGTTATAAAATAAAAGATAATAGACTAGCCAATTAAGATGAGAAAAGTACTTTTTAAGGGTAAAATTGGAAAGTGACCCAGTTTTGATGGATGTTTTTAGAAGTGGGACAAATATTTTGAGACATCCCAAGATGGAAAGAAGGACCAAGAAATTGGGACGGAGGGAGTATATAAAATTACTCCTATAACTTTTTAATACAGTTAAATGTGGTGTTGCCCTGTAACTGAAGTCCAAAAAGAGTGACCACATATTTCCATTGATTACTTGGAGTTGGAGGTCACCATTCCCATTGGGAAGTAGAAATAAATGGTGTGTTCTTCCCACCACTTATCAGCGGTAAAAGCTCTCGGCGTTCTTTACTTGTGCGTGCTAGCGGCTGAATCCCTGTTTTCAAATTATGGGAGAAGGATTCAATTCTCCGTACCCAATGGTGAGTATGTATCAAACGCTTTGGCAATTTGCAGAAGATTCTATGAGAAATGCAGATATACGTCTACGATATTGAGCAAATCCACTACAATTGTCGTTGATTTATGAGGTTATTGACATTGATCTGCCCTGATATCAATTATCAATCGTAGATTTGGGGTTAGCAAGTTATTATAGCGTTTATTTTGGATTAGTTTGAAGGTTGAAGGTTCGAAACCTCTTTTGGGGCCGGTTCCTATGGAGCTTTGCTCCACTTTTAATTTAGTTCTCTCAAGTGGGCAGTGGAATTAGGACTCCAGGATTAGTTAAGTGAGAGAAAGCCCAGACGTGTGAGTTATAAAAATAAAAATAAAAAATTGTTTAAAGCTTGAAATTGAGAGTTTTCACTTTTAACAAGTACAAAAAAAAATTAGCAGGCAATGAAGGTGAGAAAATGTGGATGGAGGGACACTTGCACGTTCTAACTTCGCCTCATGCTTAATTGTGGGATTGTGTGTTTGAGTACGCCAAAAATATTTAGAGATCTATTCAAACTGAAATTTTCGATTCCTTGTATCTAAGCAAGTCTAATTCTGCACAATCTGTCACACGCACTAAATCTTTTGTAGCACAGTTTATATATACTCCATACTATACACGCACCTATGTATTAAACTTGTATGATGGTTTGTGAATATGTGTTGCTGCATCTGCGTATACGTTTATGGTTTCTCTTCTTTGTTTTTTTTTTTCCCTTTCCTTAATTATAGCTTCTTCTTTTTTGCCTTCTCAGCTGCGCGGACAAGCTGAAGAAGCCATATGCTGTTGTTATGTTTCCATGGCTGAAGGAATGTATTTGTCAAGGACTAAAACTTGTTCCAATGGGTTGCCTGATTGGCTCGAGGAAATCATTCTTTGCCAAAAATGAGTTTGGGCGTAAGAGTCATTTACGCATTTCAGAATGTTGAGTTGGGCTCAGTAATGTTCATTCTACTTTTGTTCATGCAGAATTCTTCTTTCAGATAATATATAATTTGATCAATCAATACGAACTACATTTAGGAAACTCATAAGGTACACAACACAATGCTCCTATTCATATGGCTGTGTTGATTGGGATTTCTGTAAGACCTCTTCTTTGGTTTGAGAGTTGATCTACCCAAAAATTGAGACCAATTTGGCGGCATGAAGGCCTTCAAACTTCTTATAGGATATCTAAACTATTTATGCTATTGCCAAAAAGGAAGCTAATTTCACTTGGCTAAGTCATAAGTCAAGTTAATGTCTGTGTTCTATCTCTGACGGAGCATTGCATTTTTGTTGTAAGAATCTTTGATTAGCAGGGGAGATCAAACTTAGTGCTGTTATTTTTTAGTTGCTCTTGAATTTCCTGATTCATCGGCATACCATTCTTTATGATTCCGAGAGCCTTTTGGATGCGCAACATCTGATAGACAATGTGAGTAAATGTGTGAGTAAATGTTCTTTAGGTTTTGCGGTGGAAAGTTGTCTGAAGTCCAACTAATACTGGGGAGTAATCTTGCCAGGACAGTATAAATCACTCTTGCCAACAGGTAGACTTTGTACTTTGTCTTGGCTTCTATTAAACGTCTTAGTACCTTCCGTTAAGGCCATAAACTATTCCCACTTAATACCCAGTAGAGCAATCAGGTTGAGAGTGTGTATCGTTGGGGCAACTTTGATGCTGGAATGCCTGATATATCTGCAAATTTGAGGAATCAATGAAATGACTGAATGGAGCATCATTAAGTTCGATGATCATGCCTTCATTCTGAAAATTTGTGGATACATAAGACGTCAAACAAACACAGTATAGATAAATAGATTATACTACCACTTATAAGTTTTGGTCGGCTGCAGATTTTTTGTAACCGTGCTTAACAAAATGGACTCCAAGTCCTTTCGTTGTAAAAGTCATCCAAGATTTCTTAGTTGATGCCATGGAAGCCAGTTTGCCTTTGCAAGGCAGATGAAAGATGTTATGCCAATTATTAATAAAAAAGCAGTGTCTCTTTCATAAATTACTGAGTTCCCAGGGACCATAACGCTTCGTGATACTGTAGGCATCAGAGATCCCATTATGACAATTTGCTAATGGTATGAGAAAGAACTTGAGAGCTGAGAGACTTGTTCAAAAGAAATGACAATGAACTGGAGCAGGAGCCTTTGGTTATGGGGTCTTAGGTTCTCCATACCACAACTTTCATACCAATAAGGTCATTTTTTCTTCCCCCCCTCCCCGTGTCTTTTTTACCAAGAAGACTGAATTCCATCCATTCCCTGCTTGGGTAGATCCACGCGTAGATTGGGTGAATAGTCAATAGGATGATATGATGTGCTACCAATCAAAATATGAAAAAACAACAAACCCGGAGTATTATGCAAGTATATGATTCATTTGCTTGCATGTGACACAGAAGATCAGTGGCTTTTAGAATCTGCTCAACTTGGAATGCCTAGTCTTTGTTTTCTATGCCATCCAAGATTTGTGTCTCTCTGTACATATTTCATATACTGGAAGCGATGGATGAGTCATTTCAAGGACGTGGATATTGCTGAAAGTTATAGTCTTCCATTGTTCTTCTTTTGTTTCCCTCTTCTACTGCTGTTTTATGAAGCAAGTGCACTCAACCCTGCTTGCTTGGTGAGTGTTTGACCAGGGATATCCTGGCATTTGGTGCCACACACATTAGAAGGCTTATGCAACAGTCTGCACTCCACCATTTGTAGGGTCCTTAACTTTTGTACTTGATTCATTTAGCCAGCATTCTAGGAAGATTACATCTCCATGAGTCTACTGGGGAGGTGCAATATGTTGATGATGAATCATGTTGTGGAATTGAGGTTAGAGTCCTCTGGAGAAGTTCTCTAATCGCCTAGAGTTACAATGTTGAATCATGTTCTGGTATTGAGGTTAGAGTCCTCTGTAGAAGTTCCGTAATCGGCTAGAGTTACAATGAGATGTATGTGTAGCGAAACAACCAAGCGTAAATTGAGTCTCAATTCAACAGAAAACGAAAAGCAGTTCTTTTTAGTTTTATTATCTTCTGAAAACTAGCAATACAAGTACAAGAAACAAAGGAAGGAAAGCATTTCATGTAATGAAAACCACTAGCCTTGAGGCTTTTCAAAGGATGTTTTGTTCGTTGTAGACACCCATACAGATTCTTGATCAAAACACGGTGACATAAATCACAGCGGTGACAGCCACGTAATCGCTATCGGACTTCGTACGCTGTACAACGCATCTTTCCAAATCAGACTTCCAAACTCTGGTGATGTTTGTCGAGACTTCGTAGTGAATGTGACCTTATAAGATAGTTTCTGGTCTTTGCTGTTAAACTTCAGCACTGCTGGCTCAACCTTGACAAAAGCTCCTTTAAACTGTGAAACCATCGCATGGTAATTCGAAACAGGTGGCCCAACATTTGTGACAGTTCTATGAAGCGTCACAGTCGTGATATTAGTGGTTTCCGGGAACACAGCTGAAAGAGCTGGGTAGTTCAAATCCCCGGGACTGGCAAGAGTTTTTCTGCAAGTTCTTTTGGAGAATATGGCAAAAACATCTAACTGGTCTGGGGTTAAACCTTGGGTGCACAAGAATTCAAAGTATTCCTGTGCCCCAATGTCGTAAATCAAACCCGGGTCAAGTGCGTTTGCCGGATGTATGTGACCTGCGCCGTGGTCATACGGGTTGGAAGGTGCACCGGTTGAGGCATCTAGCAGAGACTTGTGAATATTATCATGGACATAAGCAGTTGTCATTAGTGCTGATTTGATGGCTGCTGGACTCCATTCCGGGTGCCTAGCCTTGAGCAGTGCAGCCACACCGCTCACGTGCGGGCACGACATGGATGTTCCGGACAATATATTGAACTTAACTCTCCGGTGATCCGTCGGCAAACTTGATGGGCCCACATCGCCCGACCAGGCCGCCAGAATGTTCACCCCCGGTGCCACCATGTCCGGCTTCAGAATCTCCAGTGTCAGGAAATTAGGCCCTCTGGACGAAAACGCTGCCACCACTGGAGACGGGCGTATCCCTACCCTAGTCCCGTCAAATCCTAGAGTTGCGGTCGCCTTTGGATTCGTCAATACATACTGCTTGATCATTTTCCCCGCGCTTTCTTTTACTGCCACTGCCGGAAGGAGGTGGGCGTCCGCCACCAGCTCCTCTCCATTTGCCTCAGTGTTCGACAATATCATCCCTATCCCGCCAGCATCTTTCACCACCTGTCCCTTCTGGACTCTGGGACTAATCCCTCGATCACATATCACGATTTTTCCGGCAACTTTTCTTGGATCAAGAGTTCCTTCTAAACATAAGGAACTCGGATCGGGACTGCTCGAATTGCTTCCAGGGTAAACCAGCGGGTACAGCTTTTCTGTAGACAGGTTTATCCTCCCTTTGTATAAGGAAACTCCGGGTATAATATTAATCCTAGTCCCCACCGGAAGCTTAACCGAAGCCGGAAACTCCCTGTCCATTGTACTAGCTCCAACCGTGGTAATCCACGGCGATACGTTAGTTAAACTGATTGGATCAGGCCCACCGTTTCCCGCCGAACACGAAACAAAAACACCCTTCTCCATTGCCCCAAAAGAGGCTATCGACAAACTATCACGATAGTAAGGCGACACTCCACCACCCAGAGAGATGGACAAAACGTTCACCCCATCGGCCACCGCTCGATCCACGGCGGAGAGAATATCAGAGCTGAAACAGCCACCCGTCCAGCAGACTTTATAAGCGGCGATTCTAGCACCAGGGGCCATCCCTCTGGCCGTCCCGTAAGCGTACCCCAATAGATTCGCGCCGCGAACAGGGGATCCGGCCACCGTAGCCGCCGTGTGGGTCCCGTGTCCGTCTTGATCACGGGCCGATTTGTACTCGTCCTTCTCGTTGATTTTGCCAGTGGAAGCCTCGTACCCATGGTAGAAGACTCTAGCACCCACAATTTTCTTATTGCAGTTTTGTTTGGTGAAGGCCCGTCCTGTTTCACAAGCTCCTTTCCAGTGAGCTGGAACTGGTGTCATCCCACTGTCGTTGAAGCTTTGGCTTTCCGGCCATATCCCGGTGTCGAGCACGCCGACAACGACGTCGTGATCGGCAGTACTATCTGCCCATACATTTGTGCTCTTTTGAGGTTCTAGCCCGAGGAAAAGGGGACTCCTCGTGGTGTGTAGCTCGTACTTAGTCTCAGGAAATATGGCCATTACACCATGTAAATCCTCCAGTCTCTGTGCTTCTTCTTCGCTGAGCTGTGCAGCCACGCCGTGAAAGGCAGTTTGGTAAGTGTAGATGATCTTTTCTTCATCTTTGGCATCTTCTTGTTCTGGCTCAGTGGCTACTGATTTGATCATTGAGGAATACCATTGGAGATGGTCGGTGAAGGTTTTTGGCATTAGAGATTTGTCCATTTGGACAATGTATGTCTTTTTTGGTGATGGGGTTCGGGGCAAACAAAGGGCTAGATTGATGGTGAGAAGGGTAGATAGGAAGAGGATCAGCCATTTTAGTGAAATTCCAGACATTTGATTGGGGAGAAAGGGAGTGAAGTGGGGAGTGAAGAAGATGAGGAAGCTGGGAGATGAGAAGTGGTTGAATTGAAATACTCTATAAATGAAGACAACTAGGGTACTGTAGCTCAAGTGGCAACAAGATAAGATAAGTTGTAAATCTAGACACCGTGAGTTCGAAATTTGACAACCTCTTGGGACCATTCTTTTTTTTTTGAACTGGAAGATATTTCATTAATAAAGGCCCGAAAGCCAAGCCATACGGCATTTACACGATTTCAATACAAAAACGGAACGAACCGATACAACTAAGGCTCAGACACGAGCACACCATAAAGAACCACGACGGGCATGGGGCTCTAAGACTCGTACTGCAGAGCAGACGCAGATCCATAAGAGGGTCGATGCATAGGGTCCTACCCAAGCTCAGTAGTATCCTACGGTTCAAACCATAACAATGACAGCCCAAAATGAAATCAGCACTTCCTGGAAATTAAATACAGGGCAAAAACCAAACTACTAAAAGCAAAAAGAAAAGACATCAGGACTAAACATCTGACAGTTGAACCACCCGAGTCAACTCACTGAGTTACACCGAGTCACCTCAGAAGCACCGAATTTAGACCATTCCACTGGAGAAAAATCTCTTGTGAGTCCTCCTAGCCTTGGCATGAATGACTTGCTTTTGACCCGTTCGAGGAGGGAAACAGTCGTAGTGCACGTAAGTCGAACCCCTAGTCTCGGCATGAATGGTTTGCCTTTGACCAGACCGATGAGGGAAACAGTCGTAGTGCGCGTAAGCTGAGTGAGATCTTTGATCATCTGACAAAAAATTGAAGAGGTAGGGACCTTTCACTCTGTTTTCTGGTGCAGGTAATAAATGTGGTGGTTGTTTCTTTCTTCAATGTCAGTTATTCTGGGTAAGGAGAGGTGGCTGGTGGTGGGAAGTAATTGTTGTGATGGTCCTTGTGAGTTATTATGAGACACTGTTTCTCAGTTTGTCTTGGTTAACAGCATCTATTTACCAGAATTTAAAGCTGAAACTACCTTGAAAACCTCAAGAAAAAATGAAATGACATATTATAAACATCAATCTGTATAATCGGCGATTTTTAAATGTTGCTATCCAAAGCTTTTTAAGAGTGGGGAAAAAGAATTGAAGGATGGGTTAATGTTTGAAGGTCGTGCTAGATTGCATGAATCTTATTAAATTGAACTTTTGATCTTTTAGACTTTTGGATATTTTTCTTATTAAATGAACTTTTGATCTTTTAGACTTTTGGATATATCTGCAACCTTAAGGGGTTCTGATTAATAAATAAAAAATAAAAAATAAACTCAAGGGGTTGTCCTCACGGTCTAGACATTGGATTTAGAGTTTACTTCCTCCTTAAGTCTCATGTTCGAAATTTTCAAGTACTATCAACTTCTTTAGAATCAGTTCATACAGAGCCTTCCGCTGGCTCTCCGCAAGCGGCCTGTGAAATTGGGATTAATCAAAATACACGTAAGATGACCCAAACACCTGCGTTGCCAAAAATTATTTTTGGCCATCTGCTGCTGTAATAATTCAAGAGGTGGGGTACACTACCGTTGATTGGTTCCCTGGAATGCCAAAGGACGAAGGTGGTGAGATGGGTTTCCATTTCCGCAGAGGTAGTGCTAGCTGTAAATGGTACCGTTGGCATTACTACCCTGGTTGTGATCCACTACAACCAGAGGAGGGGGGCCTGCTGTGCAAGGCTTGCAAAGCAGGTGCTGTGCACCCAAATTTGATTCCAAAACGTCACCGTTTATGGCCAATTCCAAGGCTTTGCAAAATGTAATTTTGTGGGGCCCACTTTCGGGTACCACACAAAGGATCCGAACCGTTAAATAATTTTAAAATAATTATTTAAGTGGTCTCAGGGAAAATCAAACCCACCAGATATGTTTACGTTATTGATCAAATTTGTGTGATTTTTATTCAGAATTCAAGACCCTACCAATTTGATAGAACTTTCAAGAAAAATTATAAAATTATGGGCTCGGTAATCCATTAATCTGAACAATAAGGGTCGTAGGGCTTGTTGAGAAGAGCATCCAGTATAAAAATTATGTCGTTAAGACATCGGTAGGTATAAAAAATGTTACGGGAATGGCTATATCTTGGTCTAGGAAGCTTGGAATTTCAATCCGCTTGTTGCGTTAGAAAGTAGACTCGTGAGGCTTTCAGAATTGATAGGCCGTGTAGCTTGATTATTTCCCAATGATAGCAGTTTTTGACTTGAAGTTGATCGTGAATCTGTTTGACAGGTTTTATTGCGTGTTTGGGTTCATTTGATAATTGTTTAAAAATAGTTATCGGGTACAGAAAATTCTGAGTTTTTAGTATGTTGTTTCTGCTTGTGTTTACAGTCTACGGAAAAAATAATAGGACTTTCGGATGGGTAGATTAAATCTATAAATTTGTGGTCCATGGCAATGTCGAACTACCTCAAGTGTGGTCGTGCACTTTGTTTGTGTCTGAGAGCGGATGAATTGCTATCCTTTGGTCTTAATTGATGTTCTACTATAAACATGAATGATTGTTGTGCTAATTGTGAGTACTTATTACAGAAATCGGAACGGGCACATCCGAGGTGCCGAAACCATAGTCGTGTCTTCCTTTTGGAGACCAAGGTGAGTGCTTGACTCATAAGTGTATCTCATTCTAAATTGAACTTCCTAAAGTGTGTGTACGGACTTTGTGTCGTGTTGGGGCCACGTGCCTAGTAGACTTCGTGTCGTGATGGGGCCTCGTGCCTGGTAGACTTCGTGTCGTGTTGATCCTGCGTCTGCCACTGGTAGTGGAGGACCTCAACTAGTATGCCTTTTGTTTCACTTAGGCCCTAAGTTATACAAGGGTATTAACTTATACCCCCTCCCCTTATCCCGGTCCCACAATTTTATCCTTGGTTTGACAAAAATTTGGAACCCGAATAACATAATACCCCCACCCAAATAATACCCCTTCCCTCTTTTTCTATTACTAATTTATACCCCCTCATACCCCCTACGAATTACCCCCATACCCTCCCTTATACCCCTCCCCTTACCCCCAGTTTTTTTTACTATTTTTGAAAAGAAACCGAATGGCATTTTAAATGCTTTACGAACTCTTGCAATTTCCTTCGGATAAAAAAATGAAGTACTTTTGTGCATAATTTTTTAATTTTTTTTGCACCAAATTAAACTACAAATTGAGATCTTTAATTTGATTCCAAAAAATTTGAAAAATTTTATACTTTAGAATTTGACATTGTTGGCTTGCTTTGCAATATCATTCGGATAAAAAAATAATGTATTTTCACATTAAATTTTTTACTTTTTTTTCACCAAATTAAACTACAAATTGAGATCTTTAACTTGATACAAAAAAATTTAAAATTTTTTATACTTTAGAATTTGACATTGTTGGGGAATAACATAAAAATTACTCCCTTCGTCCCTATTTAAGTGATCATGTTACTATTCCAGCTGGATTCGAAAGTTGTTTATAATTTTCAATCTATATTACATAAAATATGCAATATGGATCTTGCTTTATAGAAATCAATGAGTTCTAAAATACAATTTTTTCAAAAGTACATAATATATTGTAGATTGAAAGTTATAGACAATTTTAAAATAAAGTCAAAAAGTGAAAATGGTCACTTAAAAAGGGACGGAGGGAGTACTAATTAGTTATTATTAAACACGTATAACTAGAAAAGGAAAAAAAAAACAAAAAATTAAACTTTGAAATATTATTGAAATGAATAATAAAAAAATAATAACTGAATATTTTAATTTTAGATATAACTAATAAAAGGAATTATTTATTAAAAAGTATAATTAATTTAATTACTATTGTGTTTATGTATTTTTTTTAATCATAGAATCAAATATGACTGTTCAAGGGCAAATAAGTCATTTGTCAAGTTTTATATCACCTACCCAATTTTATCCCCCTTTATCACAAATTCATCCAAACCACATACTATTTAATCCCCCCTTCATAAATGTCACATCACTGTGGGTCCACCCTTACTAAATAATAACCATTACTATCTTATCTCCCTTACTATTTAATCCCACCAAAACGTATCTCGCATCCAATCGGGGCCTTAATGAATTAAATCTCATATCTGTGTGCATTTATATTGGTCATCGAAAATTTGGCCGAGGTATACCTAAATTGACCCAAACACCTTGATTATCACACTATACTTCATCTGTCCTTATTTATTGGTCTATTTTAGGATTCCAAATTAATAAGAAAACACAATCATTGGATTTCTTATCAATTGTTTTTCTCATTTTACCATTCAATCATTGTTTTTCTTACTACTTTGTTATATTGCCATTTAATTTTAAAATATGACAATTTTTTTGGGACAACAAAAAATGCTAACCGGGACCAATAAATGGAGACAGAAATTGTCCCTAGGTTTGCAGAAAGCATGTTTCTACCAACTGTCCCACTCTTAAATTCTACTACCGCCAGCTACACCGAAACACAGACTTTGGGTTGTTGCTATGCAACCCCAAGCACAGCAGGTGTTGTGCACATTTGGGTCATCCGTTACTCGAATGGACAGCTCAGATTTCATCTTGCACGCACGACAGCGAACGGTTCGTATGCAAAAGTGTCAAAGTGAAATTTAGACCGTCCATTCAAATAACGGACGGCCTGGATATGCACAGCAGCAACCCCATATCCCCGAAACACCGCCAAATGATTTCCCTGTAGCCTAATTTGGCAAAGTCGGTCTGGACCCAACTCTTGTACAATCTTTAGCTAACCCCCCAAGTTGATGAAAGGTGCCCACTCTCTGGTGTGAGGTGTCCCTCATTGGACTTGATTTTCGGATGGCACGTGTATTGTTGTGCTAAACTTTGTTTTGCATCAATGAATTTATATCCTTTTCAAAAAAGAACTTTGCATGCACTATGGATGTTATTTGCATGGTTTCATCAACTTCTTATATTGAGTTGCCTTTGTCCCCACCAATAAGCAATCCACGTGGAATTTCCGGTGCAACTCTTTCACCGATTTGGGGTTTCCGTAGTGACCTAAGTCCCTACACCATGTAGTGACCTTGATTAAGGGACCACTATAATCAATATTTGGGATCGGAACCGTTCAATTTTTCGGGAATGTTGAGTAGATCGTTCATGTAAAAAAATCAAATTAATTAGATATTGGTAGCCATAGAGTCAGATATCATTTATTTTACGAAAATTAATGGCCAATATCATTCAAAGAATAACTGTAAAACAAAATTTGTCTAAATTGTGTGTCTATCAATCTCCGATGACCATAATTTTTTATAACCATAATGTGCTCTACATTTCTGAAAAAATGAATGATTTAGATCCCCAAAAAAAAAAAAAACAGAGAGTTCACAATTAAGGTCACTACGGGGACGCCTAACTCCCTCTTTCACACTAACAATAGAACAAGATTGTAATGTTACAACAGTGCTCCTTTTTTTTTCCATACGATATGGGTTAGCAGGAAAGTTAGTGTGTTAGCAACCAAATGGAGTTCGAAGCCTTTGTATAAACTCGAATCCCATACCTCCCCTTGAATCTAACAATAGACTATGGTTGATCTTGGTTTTTTCAAAGTCATATGGTAATGAAGAGGAATTATCGAGTTACTATCTCTAGTGCACTACCTAAAACCACTACCTAAAGTGCCCTAACTAGTTAGCTAAGAAAAACCTCAAAAAATGGTCTCTAGTGCACAAAACTTGGCTCCCTAAAAACCTAGGTGGCACCCCTCACTACCTAAAGTGCCCTAAGTGACTACCTAAATTTGGGGAGGGACTTAAGGAGAGAGAAAGAGGAGAGAGATAGAGAGAAAGAGGAGAGAGAAAGTTGCTTGCATTTATAACATTGAATCTGCCATTATTTTTTTGGTTATAAGGCCCACTTAAATGGGTCTCACATACACTTTAGGGAGTAATTTTAGGGAGCCTCATTAAAGTGAATTTCTTCTTAATTAGCTAGCTAACTAAGTTCTTAGCAAACAAAATTGGGTCCCACATGTGCTTAGGTGTACACTTTAGGGAGCATTTTTTAGGTAGTGCACTAGAGATGGCAGAAAGGGGCAATTTGATAAGATCATATTTTCACTACCAAAGTGTAGCCAATGTATAGCTGCAGAATAGGCAAATTCACTCGGTATATTGGCAGCCAAAGCCGTAGTGTAATAGACTTCTCTAACAAAATTCATGTTAACCGCGAGTTACAATCCCACATAATTTACCCTCGACCTTGGCTCGTCGAAACCCTCCCCCGACACATAATTTACATCCAAGACGGACGGAGTCAATGGCAGATGAGCTCGGACGACCGCCCTACTCAAGTTTCAAGTTTCTCTTATAATTATAATAATAATTTTTCAAAAAAAAATACAATTATATAGGCTCTCGCTTGCCCCGTAACTTTTTCAATAACCTATTACCCGCCCATCTACGATTTTTTTAAAAATTTGATATCTACATTCTTAAAAAAAAATATATCCTAAAATGATCAATGAACAAAAATCAAACTTTAATGATCTAGATTTATGTTCTCTCGGCTCTCTCTTGCTACTGTTTTGACGAACGATGTATACTCCGCCCAAATGCAATCAAAGAATATCAATTGATAGATCTCAATTATTTTGTGGAAGAACATGAGATAGATCTCCCGGATATGAGAGCTCATTACGCAACAGGTAGAGGTTGTGTTCGTCAAAGACCACATTATCCTTGAGCATTATTTTCGAGTGGATATTTACGTGGTTATGTACCCCCTCCGTCCCTTTTGCGATCGCATAGGTTGATCGGAAATTTTTGTTGATACTAAGTAGTATATTTGCAATATGTAATCGCATAATTGATGTTGCCTTTCATATATTCTAAATTTTGTACTAATAAAGTTCATCCAACCCACATTCAAATTATGCGTCCGTCCCAATTTATATCATCTAGTATTAATTTCTAAGGTTTGAGTCTTGGCCTCAGCAGTAATGGTGCGCTCTCTTTCTAATATAAAGCACCAGAACATTAATTAGTAGTAGCATTCAAAGCTAAGGTACAAGGCAAAGTGTGCTTGGTGTGGTCTGTAAAGACTGCAGAAGGACCTCTGAGAATTTCCATTTGAGTTACCTCTAAAATTTTAGCTTCTTTCTTTTTATACTCAAAGTGTCCAAGAGAACTTACGCACGCCTCAACTTGGACACTTACGCACACCTCAACTAATCTTGAGAAGTCAATCCCACAGCTCACTCACAGGAAAGCCAAAGCAAAGTCCCGTACGAACTAGCCCCAAAAGAATCGGTAGCACCTGAGATATTTCTAACCTAAAAACATAAGGAAAAAAGCAAACCCCTAAATCCGAGGACTTAATCACCAGCCCAACCCAGGGATTATTCTTTTAGCTTGTTGCATGCTTCAATGGTTCTAATTACTATTTTTTTTTACTTTAATATTACACGACCATTGAATCACTTGAATCATCAGCCAAAGAATGAAGGAGTTGAATAATCCACAGAAATCATTGAGCTGCTCATAAGTCAGATGATAGACATGGACTTCACCTCTTGGAATGCCGCCGGTAGGGGTTTTGCCTCCATTTCTTCCAATCCAAAAACCTTGGCTTCCTTGGTTTTGTTTGAGCTCTCTCAGGCTTCACGTTTTGCATTCTTCTGTTGAGGTATGGGCCTGTGGAACAAAATCAAATGACGATTTGCTTTCCTAAAATTCTTCAACAGACATGGGAAACGGAAACTACCATTGAGGCCAAACCATTTTCCAAAAGCATTGCAAATGTTGACACAAAAATCAAACGGCGTTGGAATGAAGCAACACGATTTGGTTTCATTATATTTAAGAATTTAGAACAATAAAGGTTGGCAACAACGAATTCCAAAGGTCGCCATGATATATATATTACAAATGAAACAACAATCGATGACTCGTTAAAAAGAACCGTAATTCTCGCTATAGATATTAGGTATAAAATGAAAACAATACCGAAAGTGGTGGATGTGATCTACAATTAGCAGAATACTGCAAGCTCCACAGTGTTGGAATATACTGCGTGATGCCTTAAAGGAAACCTTCAGCCCCTTGTCCTGATTGCACTTCCCGATAAATGGTCATAGCTTCTTCCATGACTTTGGCTTGAGCCAGTAATTGAGCCCTCTTCTTTCCGGAAGGATGCGTGGAAAGGTAATCTCTCAACGCTGAATCCCCTGTGATCTTAGCCAACTTCTCGTAGACTTTGGGCGCCACTCGAGGGTCGTATCCAGCTGAAGCAACCAACAGTAGCCCAATGTAATCTGCCTCAATTTCCATCCTTGCCAAACACAATGAGAACAAAGTTGACAAGGTAAGTATGTAAGCACTTGGACATCATTATACAATCACTGAGCTCCACCAATAGAGGGCTTGTGACCCGGCGTTAAATCTGGGTGACAATGTTCATACACAGAAAAGCAGATTCACAAAGTTCCCATGTCACTGAGGCAGATAGCAATCCTTCACCCAGGTATACGTATAAAGTTCATCAAACAGTTGCGAATATATTTACTATGCATACCTCAACCCGAATCCAGATACTTAGAGGCTTGAAGCAAAACAAATAGTTAAGGAAGTTTTAAAGATAATCTTGTGGAATATTGCACAACCTTTCCTTGTCAGTTTAAGGCTTCACGAGGGAGGAGCACAAAAACAAAAAAAAGGATTTCTAATTGGTTCAACAACCAAAGCCATCACAATTGACATATGTAAAACAATAAGGATAGCCATGGCAAATCTACAACTACGGTTCCAAAATAAATCACTTACCAACTACCACTCCGGCGACCTAATAAGTGGAAATGAATTTCTCTTGAGATTTTGTGCCACCTTGTCTATTTTTACCTATATCCATGAATGATATGTCACAATCGCTATTTGCTTTGCCTTTGATAAAGATAAAGTAAATTGAGTTCCCTAGAACCAAGCAGCTGTTAACTCGAGACTCCAATCCAGCTAAGAAGCATGCATACGAGATACAAATGTAAATGTACTTGGCTATTTCCGGATCACGACAAACCATTGGAGTACGTATTTTGTTGGGGTTTGGGGATTAGAAGTCTAGGGTTGTGTCTAGATGCTCCATACCTTGTGTTGAAGCGCTGAGGAAAAGATGGTGATCATGCTGGTGCCCTCTTTGGTTAGTGAAAAGGTATAAATCATGCATTTAGCATTGCCATTTAGTCTTAGTGTTTAAATAATGCATGTTTTTATTCTAAGGAGCACGTTTTTATTCTAAGGCATGTAGGGGGGAAGCGCTCTGGTAACACCACAGCGCATCTCGGATGCTTGGCTTAGTTAGGCTTGGGAAGTGCTGACACGCGCCCCAGATAAGCTGTAGCGCTCCCAATCCTATCCTTCTCATTGTCTAGGCTTAGTTACTAGTTAGGCTTGGGAAGTGCTCACACACACCCCAGATGCGCAGTATCGCTCCGAATCCTATCCCTCTCATTGGCTAGGCCTAGGTCATCAACTCCAGATTTTACCCACCTTAGAGAGAGAAAATCAATTTCCTCTTATCTTCAGGAGTTCTTAAGTGCCAAAGATGATTTAAACCGTGTGTTTGATCATTCCTTTGTCAATCTAGATTAATGTTCTAATACTCCATGGATTATATCTAAATTGATTATTTTCTTCAAAAACCTTCATTAAAAATCATGTCTTTCATTATTCAAGGGTTCTTGATGCATTAGTTGATTTAAACCTTGTGTTTGACCATAACTTTTGTCAATCTAGATTAATCTTTCTTATATCCCATGGATTACATCTGGATTGATTGTTTATCACAAAAATCTTCATTCCCTATCATTTCATTGATATTGCCTTGGTTCCTACGTGAGCCGGTAGGACCGGTGCCGAGTTGATTCGGAGATCAAGACAGGTGTGCTTGTGGAGTCCATGGAATCAAAGAGGGGTACGGGGTACTACATCAAGAATTGGAGTAAGGTGTCACAAGGGGCTTGTTGGGTAATTCCTAGTCTTGCTAATTCATGTAAACCTTTTGACTTATGGACATACTTTAAGTAGGATTAGGCCGTGGTTTTATGCTTAGGGTTTTTAGACCCTAAGTAGTTTCCACGTAAATTTCCTTGTTTTGTCTCTTTACTTTAATTGCTTAATTATCGCATATCTTTTAGTGATTGTTAAAATGAAATTTGGGTGGTTGCATGTGCTAATTAGTGGTTAAATTTTTAGTAATAGTCCCATTCACACCCCTTCCGCGGACATAATCGTGCTCTAGATTATTTCAACAGACATGACAAACATGGACAAGTCATTTCTTCTAAAATTAGAACACGGAGATGGACACATCAGGGACACATCGAATGTAAAATATATTTGTAATAGATGTATGTTATAAATTCATATACCAAACCAAAGTCCTATGAAGCATGGGTCCGGATACGGGTACACGATATGGCAAAAACCTAAAAACGTAGGATACGGGTACGGTTGGGTACGTCAGTGTAATTTATTTTATTTTTTCCTATGTTCCATTACATAAGCCAAATAATAAACCCATTTTGCCAACAAAAAGCAGCATAAATAAAAGTTACAAGACTCAAAGGTTATACATCAAGTTCAACGTCCCTAGAATCCTAGATCAAAGCAATGCAATATCGTTTTAGAGTTTTAGAACATACCAACAACACTTAAAGCAATCTCCAAAACAAAAACAAAAAAAAACACAAAAAAAAACACAAAAAAAAAGAGAAAGAAAATAGTACTAAGAACTATGGATCTTGAACTTTTTCAACTTCATCTCTAAACAACACAGCTTCCATCTCTGGCACATCAAGTGAAAGATCAGCGATTTCAAGAATACCAGCACCCCCCATTGAATCAAGTGCATCTTCGGCAATGTCCCACAACCTAGTCTTTCCTTGGGTATAATGTGGTGTCCTACTTGAGTCGTGGTCTTCAATTTATGACTTTGTCGCACTGAGTATTGCATTTTAAGGCCAGTTGCTTGAGTTTTTTTTTCCACGCTGCACCCCTAAAGTTTTTAAATCTTTACAAATACGTCCAAAAGTACCCATTGCCGTACCCAGGAACTCAAAAGTACCCAGTACGTTTTCATAGTACCCAGTTCGTATTTAGATGTACCCATGGAGTACCAGTACCCAGTACAGTACAGGTACGAGTACGTTGGGGTTTTAGAAGTTCCCATGCTTCATAGAACCAAACCGAGCCTCGTGTCCCAATCAATTGGGGATATCATAAATTCATATAAAAGGCGAAAACATTATTCCTATGGAATTAAGAAAATCATATGAAGAAACAAATCCAAAATCCGCATAAAAGTATACATGAATTATACATCGTGGAAATTGGTGGGCCGTGTTATAAAAATCAGATTTTGACCTTTAAACGTGTCTTTAGCATGTTTGATGAGTGTCACAAGCGTGTCCTAGAGTAACCACAATGTGTTTGAGCAAAAGAAAAATAATGCTACTAAACAAAATTGAACAAGTATTTAGGCTTGTTCAACACGTCTAGAGAGTGTCGTGTCCGTGATCGACACGGATACATTGGGCCGGTATTGGTGCCCGTGCTTCTTAGCACTCCAGTGGTATTCTAGTACCATTTCCAATCTCACCGAAGGTCTTTTTTGTCACCGATGAAGAGAAGTTGTTGCTAAAGGCATTACTAGGGTCATGTTTATAAGACTTTAAACAATTAAACCCGATAAATTGCTTATCGATACTAGTGTGGAAACCCCATTCATGCCTTTACAAACTGCCAACCATTCTGTCCACCGACCACATAATTAACAAAGGCTATCATGTCACGGCTAACACCGAAGTTGCAATCTGTCCATAAATGTCTACTCAAATTTCTCTCTTTTTTTTTTTAAGTAAGTAAACATCTGCTCAAAAATCAACAGATACCGATTAAAAAATAAGGGTAAATTTCACTTACCTCCCTTGAGGTTTCTGACAAATACAGAGACCTCTCCTATACTTTCTGAAATTTCACTGCCCTCCCTTGCTTTTATAACTAAATCCAAACTGCCCTCCATCACTTTAAGGCTAACGGTGTTAACTTTTTGCGTGAAATGATTGTAGTATCCTTTAGTATACATACTCCACCCAAAAAAAAAAAACATTATTTTTATTAAAAAATTGAGTTAAAAAAGTTTTCCAAAAAAAAAACCGTTTTTCATTTTTAAATAACAGTTTTCAAACAAAAAGTATCGAAAGAAAAACTACTTTTTCAAAAAAAAAATTGTTGAAAATAGTTTTTTGAAGGAATAATAATAATTTTGGAATATGTTTTTTTAAAACAAATTTTTTCAATACGAAAGTTTCGAATTTTTTGGAAAACCATTATTTTAAACAATGAAGTTTTGAAAATAAATTTTTTTTTTCCTTTTTCAAAAAGTCTGAAAATAAATTTCGGAAAAAAAAAGTGTGAACCTTATTTGTTTTTGAAAAACATTTTGCAAACAAATTAAGTTTTGAAAAACATTTTTAAAAAATTTTTGTGAAATAGTGGGCCTAATGTTGGAGATAATATACTAAGTGTACTACAGTCATTTCACTCAAATAGTTAACAGAGTTAGCCTTAAAGTGACAGCAGGGGGGAATCTGGGAATTAGTTTGAAAAGCAAAGGAGGGTAGTGGAATTTCAGAAAGTATAGGGGAGGTCTCTATATTTGTAAGAAACCTCAGGGGAGGTAAGTGAAATTTAACCAAAAAATAAACATGATTACATTTCCATGATTTTGGATCAACTAGCAACTGTGATTTATGTAATTTTGTGCTAATTACTAGCAACTTATCTGATTTTGGCCAAGAATATAGTCAATAGAAGCACCTTCCATTAAAATGGTGTTTAATTTCCCAACACATTCTTTGATAATCATGAACAAAGTGGGTGGAAATTCCACGTAAAAAATGAGTATTCGCGTAAGACTATACAACATGACAACGCCCATATATACATCACTATCATTCCAATGGCCATATTTGATTGGTTAACTGCCCGAGATCTCTAGGTTCTTTAGTACTCTATGCAGAGACGCTAACATCTCACGTGATAAAATAGAAAATAGTTCTATAGGAGTCAAGTTCAAGTCTTTGATTAACTCTCAACTCTCACAATGCAACGGCAAGAGCTACTACTTACGGAATATTACGCATGAAACAAGAGGGAATAAAAGATAATGCCAACACAAAATATTAACAACAGCTGCCAGCATATGTCTCCCCTGAAACAAACAGTTAAAGAACCTCGGCTAGTATCTGACTATCTGTTTGTAACAGCGCAAAACCATAAACTAGTAAGATGAGTATGGAAAAGAATAATCAAAAGATAGCACCAAGTTGATAAATGATGAAGGACATGATATAGCTACTTGCATAGAACCAAATGTTTTTCCCCGAAACAACCACCTAAGTTCCTGTTCTAATCCGGCAAAAATATCTAGCAATCTATTATCATAAAAAGGGAAATAACTACTCAAACAAGAATGATAAAAGTGAAACCTCAGAAAAGGAAAATTCACCTTCGCGAAAAAGGAAGTCTTAGGAAAAGTGCCGACATTGTGTTGGCAAGATCAGGCATAATAAACTGATAAAGAATCAACTGCAATATCGCAAACCATAGATTTTTCGTAATCCCTTCAGCCGAATGCCGCGCCACAGCATGCCCAACCTGTCAAATCAAACAAACAGCAAAACGGACTTAAACTACACCCCAAAAGAACCACCAAATGCTTAATATAGTATCCACAACTCATATAGACATGTAAAATCTATGCAAGTGATCTTAAGACAAAGAAGTGATCTTTAATCTTAGGCTTTTACATGTTTCATTGTGGGTAACATATAAATGAGACTTTATAACTATGCAAAACCCTTGTTCACAAAAATATACCTCATGCCCAATAATGGTAGCAATCTCAGGATCACTTTTGAAATGCTCCAACAACCCAGTGAAAACAACAATCTTCCCACCAGGCAAACAAAACGCATTCACAACAGGCTCATTCACCACCAAAACCTCCCAATTCAACCCTTCCAAATGCGCAACAGCCGACTGCAACCCACTCTCCTTCCCCCTCTTCCTACTTTCCTCAACCCACTTATCATCAAGAATCTCATCATCCCTACTCCATTTCCCCTCAACACTCTCACTCAACGCCATTATAGTCTCCTTCCCCCCACCACCACCACTGCTTATTTCGCCCTCCGCCGCGTACCCCAAATCCCTCCACAGCTTCTCCTCCTGACTCAACCCTCTCTTCAAGGCCTCGATTATGTCTTTCGCAATCAACCTGACCCGAATGCTATCCGGGTGGATCGCGGGTAGGATTTTCCCTTTAAAAGACGCCTTCATTTGCTGAAACTGGGATTCTCCTAGCTGTCTCTCTAGGGTTTTGGATAAAAGAATAAAGTGCTTTCGTTTCGTATAGGGTACCGTCTCTAGGTTACCAAAATAGATAGTGATGAAAGCTCCTGAGGACACCAAACCCACGATCAGAACGGTTCTAGGGTTTTGGAACCAGCGGTGTGGCCCCCGTGAGCGGAAGTGCTGGACTTGGTTTCGATCGACATAGTAGGAGAAATGTCTTCTGGCGCCGATTACGAAGGCATTGCATGGGTTTTGTTTTGGGAGAAATTGGAAAGCTAGGGTTTTGGAAATGGGTATTGGTGAATTGGAGTGGTTGGATTTTGGAATGGGGTTTTTTGGGGTTTTGGGTAGGGATTTTGAAGTGAAGAAGGTGTGGATCGAATTGAAGGCGAATTTCGATCGCCTGTACCAGCCCATGAGATTGATGAGGAGAGCTAATTGAACGGAGAAATGGTCGAGGAGTGGAAGTAGGAGGAGGAGGAGGATTCAGGTGAGAGAATTGAAGAGGGAGTGGAAATGGTGGTGATCAGCGGGTTTTTTGAATCTGGTTTGGTATAGAGGTGTCTGGAATTTGGTAGAAGTTGGAGGTGTCTGTTTTCCGTTGCACCCACAAAAAACCAAAAAAAAAAAAGTTGGAGGTGTCTGGTGGATTTTAGGGGTTTTTTCACCAAAAAGTTTAGGTAAGGTGTCAATATTGAATATTGATGGGATCATTTATAAATTAAAAAATAAATATAGTACTTGTAAATTTTTTATTTTCCATGGGTTCGGAAATCCATAACTTTGTATGTGATCTGTTATCCAATTACATGCTTTTGGTGGACTAAAAAAAATTTAATTTTTAAAACCAAATCCCAACCTTGAAAGGAAATACTAGTACCAGATCAAATATCATACAAGTCTTGGGGTACTTTGAAGTGAACCCACCTTTGGTTTCATTTTCCCATCACCCACGACCACAAAAAAGTTTAATAATAATAAAATAAATTTTAAATGTTTTTTCACAAAATTAATTTTCGAAAAATGCTCAAAAAAAAGAAAGTTAATAATTTATACTAATTTTTCTATTCTCCTTGTAATTTAAAAAAGTAAGGGAATTTTTTAAAAGGTCTATATCTATTTTTTGGTATAGTTTAATAATAATAATACTCCAGTAATAATATTATTAATTTTGGTCTATATCTCTATGAACGTTTTTAATTTTGGTATGTATTTTTATACTTTTTTTATTTCTTTCGTCGATGCAAAAATTATGATGTAAAAAATTGACGAGAATCTTATTACAACTAAAAGAAAACAATGAAAGAGACCATGTCAATAAGCTTTTTAGTTCGTCTAAACCCACCATGATTTCAGTGGTTTGTATAAAACCTTGAAAATGAAACAAGAAAATAAAATTTGATATAAATTCTTGGGAAAAACTTTACTATTTGAAATACAAAAATTATTCATGTAAATCTAAGCCTAGCTCTTCTTGGAAAAAAAAAACCCTAAGTTTCAGAAATGATTTGAGAAATTTGTCGAGTAAGAAGGGGTAAACATTTTTATTTCTTGAAAGGAGAAATTGTAGTACAATTACAAGTCTTTATACTCTGCTATATTTTGGAGGTCCATGAGAAAGGGTTGATTTTCCGGTGCAATATAATGAGAGCAAATGGCTCTCACAAAATGGAAACTATACACCCAAGAAAACAGCATATAAAATCAGTCTATTGATAAATTTGAATTCGGTAGCATAAATAAGAGTACATTCTGCTCTGTAATCGTTTCCTGATTTGCAAAACTTTAAGTGGAGAGGCAGGCGAAAAACCCCTCCAAAAAATGAACAATGATAGACATAAATTATAGTAGTGGCTAAATTCCAATATTCAGCTTTTCTATTGTACGACAAATTAGCATCCGAATTACTACATCCCTATTTTATTTGTTGTCACAAAAACTCTTCGCCGCAACAGGCAACCAAATGCTGCTTCAGTTAGCTGAATGTTTCGCGAAAATCTCAGCTGCTCACCATTTGTTGTTGCTGCGACCCCTCCCTCCACCGAAGCCTCTGGAAAATCCACCACTTCTTCGGTCAGAGAAACCACCACCTCTTCCTCCAGAAAACCTACCACCGCCGCCGCCTCTCCTATCACCAAAACCACCACTGCCAAATCTTCCTCCTCTTGCTTCTCTCTCTTGCAATTGAGGTAACTCTTTCACCACCTCTAAACTCACACCACCTGCATTTTTCTGGCCTGTTTGCAGAACACAGCACGTACAAAGCAAGAAGCAAACAGAATAGAGTCAAATGAATGAATGGAAGTACATTACTACCACTATTTTAGACATCTATTTATGCAAGCAACTACTCCTACTAAAGAACACCCAACGGAGAAAAAAACATTTATGACGGAGTTAGCATACGGAATATGCAACCAAATGTTCTGGAAATAAAGATGCTAAACTGGACCACATTTGCTGCCAAAAAGATTTTTGTATGAAGTTCAATCCCCTTTTAACATGCAAAACTTACCAGCAAGAAATGTGTCCAACTCCTCAGCAGGCACATCAAATACTGCCCCATTTCCATCAGCTGTTAAAGCCATACCCTTAACCAGCTCCTCTTTCCCCTCGGGTAGAAACCTCTTCAAGATACTATAAGCAAAGCTGAAATGCCATGAGGAGAAAAAAGGTTAGGCGTGCCTGAGGAAACCTCTACCATCGATGAAATGCACAACGGACATATAAGTAATATTGGACATCCTGAACAAAAGTCAAGGAAAAGCACAGTTGTTCTTTCTCATCTTACACCACATATGAACTTTAATTACAAAGCAGAAAACACAATAAGTGCTATAAAGATATTAAGCTCATAAGCTGATAAAGGACTAACGATGGTGTGTGGATAGGTTTTCCAGCCTCAAGAAGTACGGTGACATGGTTCTCCATGGATGTTAGAAGTGATCTACTCTTAATCTCTGTATAACCCTGCACAGTACAATGTTTAACCTCAATCTTTCCCAAACATTTCAATTATATATAATCAGAATAAGATGTAAAAACAGAAAAAAATCAATAACCAGAATAACTCACAGCAGTCCAGGCAAGTGCTTTTGCAAGCAGTTCCACCGGAGATAGACCAGAGGCATTCAGTAGCTCCTCGGCAGCAGATTTGAAGACGGGAATGACACTACAGTTTGTAGGCACATAAATCAATACATGGGGTAGAAGCACTATTATATTCCATCAAAATAAAAATTAACCCAGCAGCATTATTATTATCTAAAGGCAACTTACCCATCTGTTACTCGGGTGATTGTTTCTGCTGCTTCTGAGCCAGCAGCCTTGGCAACGTCAGCTGGCTGAGGAGCAGATATGTGCTCAAACTTAACACCAGATTCTCTTTCTATCTTAGAAAAATTTGAACGTCTCGGGTCATAAAGCATCACAGCGATACCAGTATTTCCTGGATATTAAACAGCACTTGAGTAAATCACCAGTCAACCATTCTCAACAATTAAGCATTCTAATCCTATTAAAATTGCAAATAACCAAAAAAAACAAAAGAGCCAAGGTTTAGCAATTTTTACCGGCTCTCCCAGTCCGTCCAGATCGATGAATATATGCTTCTACATCACGTGGAGGCTCGCACTAAAGCATATAGCTACTATCAGTATCCTAACAAGATACTTGTACTGAAACCAGAATCTGTTTTTCCATTAATTCGCAAACAAACCTGGATGATTAACTGAACGTCGTTGATGTCCAATCCCCTTGCCGCCACATTTGTAGCCACTAATGTCATGAACTTTCCTGATCTGAAGCCAGAAAGAGTAACCTGGGATAACCAGATCACAATATTAAAACAGGACAGGACAACATCAATAAAATGAAAAGGACGGGATTTGTGTTGATTCAGATCATTGATATGTTTTTTGCGCCTCAGAAAGACAATAGCAACGAACTTCGCAGCAAAAATCAATTATGGCGACCCGAGTTTCACATTAACATATACCCGAGCAGTCGAGTACCATAAACAACTTCAATCCCACAATAGATGAAAATCTGCTTAATCAACATGCATGCGTCCCAATAAAAAATAATAATAATTATGTCCTTTAACCACTACCCCAAAGAAGTAAATTTGATTTTGATTAAGCAAAACCCTAGTCTAAAAAATTTTGGCTCAAAGAAGAAACATGTTACAACCACCACCCCTAAGAAGAAAACAGTACAGTGACAAGACCGGTTTACTTAACACATCTAACCTAGGGAGTGACAAAAGACAGGTAGCAAGGCAACATAATCGTCCTTCCAGTGGATATGGTCACCACAAAAATAAGCATATCCTAAAAACTATCACGGCCTGTTTGTTTGCATGATATAGGGGTGGGATATAAGAATTGTCCGGATATAGAAATCCGGGAGGTCTATATCCGATGTTTGTTTGCATTTGGAAAGCCGGATAAAATAAGGATGGGATATGTATATCCCCTCACAAGAGGATATGTTTTAGACACACTACCCCCTATCTATAAATAAGCCGGCTGCTATTTACCCATTAACCCATTGGCCCCACACCTGACACACTACCCCCTATGTCTCAAAGCTCAGCCCTCCTGCCACGTATCCCATGTCCCACCAATTGCCTTTACTTTTTGATTTATTTACTTGGGCCAAAATAGGAATTTTACATTATCCAACCCCTCATATCCCCCTTCTACAACAACAAAACAAACACAATAACTTTTAATCTCCCCTTCTAAAATAATACCCCTCCAACTATATCCACCTCTATATCCCCCTCTTATTATATCCATCTTCCTCCCTTATATACATATCCCTTTAACAAACAGGGCGTCAGGGAATTACACATACAAGCTTAAAACTGCAACAGTGTCTGTCGAATATACGAAAGTGAATTGCTTGGCATACCTCCCTCTGAGCTTGCTGTATATCCCCATGCAAAGGACGTGCTCCAGGCAACACGTCAGCAAGTTCAGAAGCAGAACCTTTTGTCTCAGTGAAAATGATAGTACGCCCGCCACTGCACCAATATACCAGAGAGAAAATAGATCAAGATGATTAATCACAAATTTGAAGGGAATGGCCTAAAATCATAACCGGAAGTTGTTGGGCACCATAAATAACCAACCTGCTATAGCAGCGAATAATGTCAGGAATAAGTTGAGATCTGGCATAACTGGAGCAGGGAATAATTATATGCCTCACACTGGTACTAGCCTTCATTTTTTCATTACCAACAAGATCAACAGTTTTTTTATTGGGCTTGAGAAACCTAGCAGCAATCTGCAAACACAGATTTCAGTCAGATAAAAGGATGGAAAGAAGAAAGAAGAAAGGAACAGTTTGAAATCATAAATCATTAGCATACAAATAAAATTCAAGTTAAGAAATATTCTGAAAGAAACTAACATTTTTAACCCAGGTTGGTAAAGTGGCACTGAAGAGAAGTGTCTGAACTTTGCTCACGTCCTCCACCTTACCTACAAATTTTTGACAAGCGAGGTGTTAGCAACGCTGTGTGAAGTGCACACATAATCCAAGTTCCAAGAGAACAATTACCACTTTTGCCTACTCTTTAGTCAAACAAGGATAGCATTCTTCAAAGAGACAGCATACAGTTCCTCAATAAAATTGTCACATATACAAGATAATGTATATATTCCACTAGTGGACCCTATGGTAGCTTCAAGATAGTTAATAAAATATCAACTTATTATCAACCCATGGTACTTGTGTACGATGAACTACATACCTAGAATAAGCTCAACATCTTCAACAAAACCCATCCTTAGCATTTCATCAGCTTCATCAAGGACGCGGAATTTTAATGAGCTCAGATCAATATTCCCCCTCTCTATGTGATCCTACAAAAAGATTTTCATGGAAACCAAATCAAGAAAGATAGTACCATCACATGCAAAGCATTTAAAATTCTTGAGACCAAAGAAGCACAACTAGGGCATATATTGTACCTTAATTCGGCCAGGTGTCCCCACGACTATATCAACCCCTCTTTTCAATTTAATCTGTTGAGTTTGGTAAGGAGCTCCGCCATACAAACAACATGAAGTCAGTCCCAAGGCCCCACCATATACTTCAAAGTCCGCAAACACCTGTAGTAAAAACAAACGAAAAAAATAAATTAAAAAACAGAGAATTTGGGAGGAGAGAGAGTGTGTTTGTGTATATAACACAAGGGTTGCTGCTAATACCTGTTTGGCCAACTCCCTAGTAGGTAAAAGTACAATAACACTTGGTGCCTTCCCATATCCAGTTTTTCTTGCTGCTTTTGTAGGTCCATTTGTTAAAGATTCCAATAGTGGCAACACAAAGGCTAGTGTTTTACCCTGAATGGTGCCAACATAGTCGTTATATTTCAGTCAACAAGAAATGAAAATGGCAACCACCGAACAGAACTGTGAAGTGAATGACAGAATCAACTTATTCAATCAACATGAGTTCCTTCACAGCAGAGTAAAATAAACTAAAATGTTTGATGTCAAGAGAGCTAAAATGTAACAAGCATGATTAGACCCAACACAAGCAAGTGCACTAGCTTGTGTCCTCCTTCCAATAAGTAAGACTAGCCTCTCTTTACTAAGTTAATTACCGCAAAACAGAACAAGAAAAAACCAAGTGCTTCCCTTGCAATCAAACAAACAAACAAACAATAATAGAACCCATCTAGTCCCCAATCATTGGGGGCATGGGTAGAGGATGATTGGAGAAGACCTAACCTTCGACAATATGCACAAAGTGGCTGCTCTCAGAATATCACTGTCCCCCCTAAAACTCCAAGAACCGAGGAGCTACAAGGACATTTTGCTGCAGAACAATGCCCCCAAATCAAGGCGAAATGCATCATGAACTATAAGACCTTGCAGTCCAACAAACCAGCAAAAAAACAGCACTCTACAGGACCATTAGACCTCATAGAGGCCCGCACTACGCCTTGACACTCAACCCATCCATTACAAGAGAAAATCACACTATTTATGTCTGAAGCACCTATTAGACATGCCACAAGCTTCACCCAGATCCTTATTCCCAGCTGAGGGGGCAAACTATCTCGAATACACCAGACATGGTCTCCAATCTACCTCAATCTTCCATATAACCCCAGGGAAAAAATCTTGAGTTTCTTTACCCCTAACTATTATAGACTGCTAAAACATGCCTTTTAGTTTTCTCAATAAAGTTATAAAGTACAACAGAAGCTCCAAAGTAGGGGTGATAAACAAGCCGAACGAGCCAAGCATGTGGTTGATCAAGCTTGGTTTGAAAACTTAACAAGTTTCAAAGATATGTTCGAGCTTAGCTTGTTTATGAGACAACCTGGGCTCAAACAAGATTTAAGCAAGCCAAACACAAGCCAATCTCAAGTAGCTTGAATTTTTTATACTTCATAAGCCGAACGAAGCGAGTAATAGTTCGTTCAAGCTTAACGGGATTCAAAAAATGTTCAAGCATGGTTTGTTTATGAAACAAACTGATTTTGAACAAGCGTTTAACAAATAAACACGAGCTTGAACTCAAGTAGCTTGGTTCAATTAGCAGCCCTACTCCAAAGACATACTTCTACAGTTCTACCAGAGAACATCTAATGCATTACAGAAGAACTCAAAAGAGGTTACTTCATAAATACAAATGGTGAAGCAAGACCACATTTCCATTCATTCTACGGTACCTAAAAACAGGACTGACGAAAAAGCATCATCAATCCAAAAGCATGGTAGTCAGTTTGAAAGCCAACTTTGCACCAACAGCGAAGCCTGTGTTTGCATGTCCTCAATAGCAGGACAAAGGTACTAAAGCCTCTGTGCTTGCATAGGTACATAATGATTGTCAAGTGCCTCAAGAGCAAGCATTCACTTTGTTTTACTAATTACTAGGGACAGGAGTGATAAAAGCATCATCATTGGTACATCAAGCAATGGAGACCGGTACCAGATAATAAAAAAAATCTTCGGTCTACCAAAAAAAAAAAAAAAGAAGCAATTGACACCCAATAAGATCGTTATTAGGAAGAAAAATCAGAAAAATTAGAATCCATCAGTAAAGACATAATCAATGTGTATTTGTACTATGGAAGCAATAACCAACGTGAGATTTTGACTACTTGTTAGCACACATCATTGATGGGGGTCCAAAATAGTTATTGTGAAGCCTAAATTGGCCAACAGTTATGTTGCAATAGAACACATGGAATGCCAATAGTTAAATGATTCATTTAGTTAATTTTCTTATAGATGAAGGCATGAAGCTATCTCATGCAAATCCAGCTCACTGATTTCTGGGGCAAATATCTAGTCCAAATATCAAGTGCACACAAGCAAGGTCAACTTCCAACCCAGAAACGATCGTGCATATCGATTCCCAGTTACATTCCACCGAACAAGCAAAATAAGCATTTACTCAAAAAAGTTTCAAATGACGGCAGATCCCAACATAGAACACAAAACTAGATGCAATGAATAAAAGAAGCAGTATATGTATTTAGAGCATCTCTAGAACTTGCCCAATTTTTTGACTCAGAACCAAATTTTAGATAGAACCCCATAATAGTCAACCCAGTTCTTGGCTCAAACATATATCAAATGAAGTTTCACTCAAATTTTTTACTCAAATGAAGGGAAACTCAAATTTTACATTGTCATTTCCTTCCTCTCAGATAAACAACTTCCCATTAAGGAACCCTCTACTCACTTCTATGCCTAAATTTAGATTGCCCAATAAAAGTGTTTCATAAAAAGCTTTTACTCAAATTAGGAAAGGAGAAACTCTAACTAGCTCCATACTCCCATATGACAGAGCACCGTTATCCTAATTCCGAAAACAATAAACTGATCACAATTTAAGCATTAGAGCGAATTATCAACACGAGCTATAAGTACCTGACCGGTGCGCGCCCGACCCACGATATCCGACCCATCAAGTACGACATCAAAAGTCATAGCTTGTATAGGGAACAACGCTTCAATCCCCTTCGACTTCAACATCTCCCTCAACGGCGCCGATATCCTAAATTTTGACACCGCATTCGGATTCTCCTCCGTTCCCTCCTCCTCCACGTCATCATCATCAGCTTCCACTGTCAACTTCACCTTCTTCTTCTCACTCAAATTCAAATTCACCGGCTCGATTATTTCCGAGCTCGTTTCACTCCTCTCCTCCTCGTTTTCCTCGTCAACCTCGGCCGCCTTCCGCTTCTTATCTTTCTTCTTGGTGAATTCTTCAGAATCAGAATCAGAAACCTTCGATTTCTTCAATTTCTTCTCCTTCTTTGTCTTTTTAACGGTCGAGGAGTCAAATTCTAGGGCTTCGACGTTCGCGTCGGCCTTCATCTTCTTCTTCTTGTCTTTGGGGGTCTGGGAGGGTGTAGGTGAGGATACAGCGAGAGAAGGCATGACTATGTTGGTTTGAATGTATGTATGTAAGTATATGTAGAGAGGGACAGAGAGGTGTGGAAGGCGAGAGAGAGAGAGAGAGAGAGAGAGAGAGAGAGAGAGAGAGAGAGGGCTACAGAGGATGTCTGCCGTGAATTGCAGTAGCAAGGAGCGAAAGAGGAAGAGAGAGGGTTTAGGGTTGGTGTTTTATGGTTTTAGGGTGGAGCGATTTGAGGCCGTCGGATGGTCAAACCCTATTTCCGTTTGCTGCTTACCCTTCGATTAGGAAAAATCCGGTATTTACTCGTTAGGCATTTCCAGAGAAGATACCAAAATTAGGGAAATGATTTTCTCACACCCCTCTTTTTCCCCAATCACTCCATTTTTATTTTATTTTTGTCTTTATTCATTTAAAAGTATCAAGTTGCCTTTTATATGAAAAAAGGGACTCGTGATGCAAGCGTAATTTGGTAATTTTAAGGTGAATAAAAACAAAAAGAGAGTGTTTGGAGATAAAAATGAGGGCAAAAATCATTTCCCCAAATTTAAAGCCAAATCAATTTTTTGGGAATGATTTTCACACCTTTTTTTTTGTCTTGTAGAGCATTTTATTTTGTTGAGTTAGAGCATCTCCAACAGACTCAGCATAATTCTCACCAAATTGGCTAAAAAATGTGTCATACACTGATATAGCTAGTCAAAAAATATCACATCTACCCAATCGACTAGCCATCTCACTCAACAAAAAACTAAAAAAAAAGTAAACAGAAAAAGCTTAGACGGTCAGACCACCCACCCACCACCACCATCACCAACCCACCAGACCACCGACCACACACAGACCACCATCAATAAACATACCGCCATCACCGTCACCAACCACCATCACCGGCCCAAAACCGACCATAAATCCAGCCAAAATCAAAACACACACAAACACTCTCTCACACACACACACAAACACACACACAGAGGCTCAGATCTGCTATAAATCATCACCGCCTCTTGCCATGGCTGCAACCACAGTTGCCCGTAGGCCCTCCGGGTTGCCCCGCCATGAAATCCGACCAAAATCAATCCTCTGTCGCCGACGATCTTTGACGACACCGTTGCGGCGAGGCTGAGGCGAGGGCTACAGTGCCTCGCTGAGGCAGGCGAGCCGAAAAGCAAAACTAGAAAATGTTAAAGCCTTGGCGAGCCTGTTGGGTGCTGATTTCTACGGAAAACTCGCCAAGAAGATCTCGCCGGAGCACATGGCGAGACTGATGGAGATGGTCTTATACCATCTATTTACCCCAATTGATTGGGACTTAAATGCTCTGTTTGGTTTCGTTTGAATTTTATTAGTATCTACTTACTAACAAATTTAAGTGAACGTTCCTTTATTTTTCCTTCGTACAAATGGTATCAGTGCAGTCGATATTAACAAAACTTAGTCGTACATAGGAAAATACAAAATTTTATTGCATTTTTTGAACTCGGGGTTTTGCTTGTAACAAGCAGATTTTTGAAGACTTAGCCGAAGAGATTCACTGCTGAGGAGGCTGTTGAATATGGGCTCATCGTAATAAGCAGATTTTTGCAAGTCGTAAGACGTATGCACCGCAGGAAAAGATGCTTCTTCAGATGGTGTGCTCAATATTAACTGATGTCATTTTTACAAATTAGAATGCTTTCCTAGTTTGTGCATTCATTTCTTCTATATGCTATCCAGTCGATCAGTAGATGAGGTCCAATGGCTTCTCTTCAAAAAAAAAAAAAATCAAAATAGCAGTTGGAATTTCTCGCCGCAATTTAGTTTTTTTTTTTTTTTTTGGGTATTGGCATGTTAATATAGTATTTGGATTAATACAAGCACTACTACAATAATTGATAAAAATCACGCTAAGAAAATTTGAAAGATTACGGTTTTGATGAAACCGTGATAAAGAAATGCAACGTGAGTTTTTACTATCACTTTGTTAATAAAACCGTAGTAATTAATTATAATTATCACAGGTTTAAAAGAACTGTGATTATAATTGCTTAATTTAATCACATTTTCCTACAAGTGTGATAAAATGTGTTTATTTTTTAATTCATCGTGGTTTTTTTTCTTACCCAAAAGAAGTATATGGAATCTATAAAAATATATGGGGGAAAAAAATTTGTTGGGGTACCACGCTGTACTCCAAGACAACCTGAATAATTATTACTTTTGTGAATGATAAGCCTATTTGTTTAACACGATGAATGTGCTAATGGGCTCAAGCCTAGATGACACTTCCTTGACCCCCTTACTTAGGAGGTCTTGAGTTCAAATCTCGCTATAGACAAAGTAGTGTCGCGGTGTTGATTTATATCCAAGTCCTAGTGAATGCAAAATGTTAAATATGAATAGACAAAAAGAGAAAGCAAAAACACTCGCTCAACTCTCAGTTTAAGAGGCACAAAGTCGAATCTGCCAACCTTTACGCCCCGTTTGGCGACCGGAGATTATTTTGGGTGAATTTGTAATGAGGGTGGATTTGAATATGAGGGCAAATTACTGAAATGCCCCCAATTTATGAATTTAATAAATAAAATGAATTAATTTTATTGTAATTACAATAAATACATAATAAATACACAATAAATACATAAAAATAATTCAACTATACTACATGTAAAAAAATTAATTTAGAAAAAAATATTTAGAAAACAATTTACGAAGTGAAAATGTAAAAATCTTTATTGGCTTGAGCCATAACTTTTAGTTGGGCTTGGCCTAAAAAAAGGAGACACTCATATAACTTTTAGTTGGGCTTGGCCTTATTATGATTTGGATCTCTTTAACCCTACCCAATAAATACATAATTACACAATCCCATACATAAAAATAATCCAACTTACTCACATCTAAAAAAATTAATTTAGAGTAAATTTTAGATTAACAATGGCACAAAAAAAAAAAAAAAAAAAAAACCCTGAACCTCACCGAAATACACCAATCTTCTCCTCCTCTTATTCACGCAAAAATGGAGCAGCAGCCATGGCTTTTCTTCTTCTCTCTCACAGAGATGAAACAAAGAAAGATCAGACCTCCCATGGCCGAAAGATCAGACCTCCCATGGGTTTAATGAAACCAGGTACTCTCTCTCTCTCTCTCTGACGCACAAAGTCGATGTGTGTGTGTATGATTTTGCTACCAACAAAATGCCTGGGTTTGAAGGGGTAAAATAGGTAGGAATTTAACCAATCCGCCCTTGTTAGCTAACGACAGGGTCTAGGCTGTCATTGGCAAATCCGGGTGAAGCCAGATTTGGACTCCAAACAGTGAAAATAGTCGGGGTGGAGTTGGGGACGAAAAACGCAAGCCAAACGCCGGCTGGAGGGGGGCCCTGAGATTACAAATCCAAGGCTGAGGCAAATCCGGGTGCAAATCCAGTCATCAAACAGGGCCTTAAATCTTTGTTCTTACTCAACTTTGCTTCTATATTTTATTTCCTCGCAACCTCTCTCAAAGTGGACGAATAAAGCACCACAGTGTGACAGGACATGTATGGGATGATCAAAAGAAAAGGAAAAAGAAAAAAACACCACTAACAATAACAAGCCAATGCCAATAGAAATAGTATACTATATACTAAAACAGGCAATCATTTCCACACTTTTGAGGTAACATTCTCAAGCGCACTCTCCTGCGTAGAAGCAGTCGCTGTTGTGGTGCCTTTTAAAAATTGAACAATTCTTCTTTTTGATTTTCCCCAAAAAATAGTCCAAGTCTAAAATAAGATAAATATTGTAGATCCCCTCAAGTCAAAACACAAAAGGCCAAACCCTTTCCATGTCTCTTTTAATCTAACTTGTCATTTAGCTTTTTTTTACCAAAACAATGGAGAATGCCCGACCAGACTCGCGAACAGCCCCGAACCAGCGGACAAAATAGAGGCTAATAAAAGGATTCTAAGGAAAAATCATGAAAGTCTAACAAGGGCAGTTGTGTAATTGTGAAAACGTCAACATGTACCGCAGAAAGAGGAAATGGTCATCAAAACAAAAAAATTGTTCACCCTCACCAAAGGAGGGTGAAAAAAACCTCACCCCGATTGGTTGAAATGGTGTAGGTTGGAATTGAATGGAATCAATCTGGGCCTTTTTTTGTAAATACTTACCTACATCACTTTATGGTTTAGATCACACTATTTTTGTTAATACACCATTTCAACTAATCGTCAGTGAAAAAAATCCCTTTTTTTCACCCTCTTTTGGTGAGGGTGAACAAATTTTTCTCCCACAAAATATCACTTTCTCCATGTAGAATACCGCAAATGTAAGCAACAAAAACAATAAAATAAAATAAACTATGAATACGGCAGAGACTATAATATGCACGTTTTCCGCAAAAATATGTGGGGGAAAAATTTGTTGGGACACCATGCTGTGCTCTAGAACAACTGAATAATTACTCCTTTTTGTGAGTGACAGGCCCAGGGACGTTCCAGGAATACATAACATAAGGGCACCTTATTTATTATAATTGTGAAATTTTTTCTTAGTAAATGATCTTGTTAAATTAAGACATTCATTATGGGATACAGTTTATAATGCATACTTTTTATATAAAAAAATGAGCACACGATCTTAGACAAAACTTTTAAAGTATGGTTTACCTTGACATTAACAAGTCTTTAGAATGATCGAGATGGTTTATTGATAACTTTAAAAAAAAAAAATCCCCACGACGGTTAAAAATAAAGAAAATCAAAAGATATCTTCAAATAAACCAATAATTAAAAATGAATCATCCAACGAAAGTTGAAGCACAAAATTAACTCTACATTTTTAATTTTGAGATATATATGAGTGTGTTGCTAAATATAGCATTATATTACATAATTAAGCTAAAAGTATATATAATTTTTTTTCTTAAGTTCTGAGCGAAGTCTGCAGGGCACGTGACCCCCAGGCCCCCCCTTGTATTCTCGTCCCTGGACATGCCTATTTGTTTAACACGATGAATGCGTAGCCGCTAATGCGCTCAAGCCCCGATAACACTTCCTTGACCCTCCACATAAGATGTTTTGAGTTCAAATCTTGCTATAGACGAGGTAGTGTAGCAGAGATGATTTATACCCCACGTCCCATTCTTATTACCTCAAATATAGAATAGTGTAAGTTCTTCTTTTGAAAGAAAAAAAAAAAAAACCACGATGAATGCAAAATGTTAACATGAATAGACAGAAAAGAGAATGTTAACATGAATAGACAGAAAAGAGAAAGCAAAACCACTGGCAGCTGGGGATGGGAGGTGCCGCCCCCCCCGCAATTTTAAAAAATACTATATATAAGATATTTAGTTTTTTAGTAGCAATATTAACAAATTAGGTTTGATTTAGCAAAAAAAAAAAAAAGGTTATTTCACATTCTAATTTCTTTATTTCTTTCATAACCAAGCAAATGAGCATGCGAGTGTTGTGTAGCCTAATGTGATAGAATAAAACGATTCATATACTTTTACTGCATTAGATTGCAATAATTTCAATGTGCATATGTATTACACGAGAAAACAAAAACTCTACTGTATAATTTGTTTACGTGTAGACAATAAGATGTCAATTACTTCGGCCCCCCTCGGATTAAAATTTTGGCTCCACTACTGACAAGAGCCAATCATTTCTACACTTTTGAGGTAACATCTCCTGTGTAGCGCGTCGCCACCTAGAACCCCCAAGCCTGAAAAATATTCCATCTCTCGTTTTTCTCTTTCATCTCTGCCATTTGCATGGGACAGTGTTGGGAGTACAGAATGGTATGTACAGAAAACGTACCGATCGCGTTCGGAGACCCACTTTTGGGTCCCACACGAGTGATCCGAACATTTTTTGGTTGGAACGGTGGGACTTTGGTTGGAGCACTTCCAACTGTCCGATTGAGCTGAAATTTGGTGGGGCCCCTCGAAAAAATGTTTTAAGAACAATGAACGGTTCAGATCAATCATGTGAGACCCAAAAGTGGGTCCCCGAACGCGATCAGTACGTTTTCTGTACATACCATTCTGTACCCATATCTTTATCCATTTGCATGGGAGAGAGCGCGACTGGAATTGATGCAAACAAGCGGACAAAATAGAGGCTAATAAAAGGACTCAAAGGGAAAATCATGAAAGTCTAACAAGGGCAGTTGCGTAATTGTGGAAAACGTCAACATCTACTGCAGAAAGACGGAAATGCCCATCAAAACCCACAAAATACCCACTCACCCAATCTCACATGCCCTGAAATTGTGGCAAAATCGGAAAAAGTAGCTAACATGAAATTGGACAAACCAATTCTTTCATTCGGAGGATTGGATACCGCTTATAATAAGAAAAAAAAATGTCTACTTTCCCAATTGATCAAGAGCAAAACTCAAATACAAAAACTTTGTTTGGTTGAGAGTTTTGAAAAAAATATTTTGAGAAATATTTTTGAGATAACGTTTGGATGTGTTTTAGAAAAAGTAATTATTAGAGAAATGTGTAATAATTGGAGAGAGATAGAGAAAAAATGAGAATAATGATTAGAGAGAGAGTGTATGAGTAGAAAGAAAAATGTAATTAATGATTGGAGAGATAAGAGACGGAGAAAGAATCTTTTTAAATTTTTTTTTGAAAATGTGAAGTGAACAAAGTGTTTCGTAATTGAGATTTTCTTACTATGTGCAAATGGCAATCCGGAAACAGGAGTATTCCATAGATCATTGCCTCTTATTTCTTAAAATGAACCTCAAATATTCCAAACAGAAAGAATACATGTTTACACAAATGTAAAACTGTGCTACATTGAATTACAACAAGAGATCAAATTCAGATACACATATCACCTGCTTCAAAACAATTGCACAACTCTGAAAACCTATAATCATCATTCTTTAAAAAAAATGATAATAACCGAATGTCTGAGTCAACTTGTGTATACCTGAATTAATCACAGCAACATAACGTAATTCTTTTCCGGCAACTACGATAACCCTTTTCTCGAATTTTCCACATGTCTGAGTCAGCTCACGTACACCTGGATTAATCGCAGCAACAAAACGGAATTCTTTTTTCGGCAGCGGCAATTACGATGACCCTTTTCTCGAATTTTCCACTTGTAAGTTATACCCACGCTGTTGCTCCTTGATCCTCCTCAACACCCCATCAATGGCAACATCGAACGCATCCTTAATCCCCACCAAACCCTCACTAGGCTTCGCATACACAACATTGGGTATATATTCAATCACTTTCTCTCTCATCCTCCTCACCTCCTCCCTGCTTATTTTCCCAAGCTCACCTCTGATCGACGTCCCATTCGCCACCGCATTCCGGTCAATCAAAACAGAGTAACTCCCCGGTTCACCCGGCAAGAACCACTCGTATTGATGGTAAGCCGTCCGCTTCCAGAAGAAGATCGGGATCGAACCGGCCACCATGCAGTCGAAAACAGACCGCCGCGTGAAGCTGTCTCCTCTTGGCTGTAAACAAAAGTCCGAGTCAAGAAACGTCTCGAGAATCGCCGACGACCCGTTTAAGCACTTCGACCCGCCACAGTCCACGACCCGACACGACCCGGATTGAGAATCGCTGTAACACTGGCTCAATAAAACGCCACGGAAATCGTTCTTGACGGATACACGTGTCGCGCCAGCGAAGCAGTACAGCGTCGAACGCCTACGTGTCCTGACGAACTCCTGCCACGTCACTAGATCGGACGCCGTCGAGGGGTGGAATCCGGTGGGGTAGGGCACACCGACGTCGAAGTAGTCCCATGGGTTTCTCTCGATCAACAGGCGCGTGACGTTTCGCATACCGGGCGAGTATATACAGCTGGACCCCCAGTCTTCGTCCTTGGAGCGACGGAAATCCCATGAAATTCGACCCATCGTGATGAAGTGATCCGAGCCGTTGGATCTGTACCAGTACGGCTGGGCCTGGACCCACTTCAGCATCATATGGCAGTGGCGATCGCGGTCCTCGGCGGCGTAATTCTTCCACAAGTACTTCCCCACCGCAAGTCCAGCGTAGAACGGGATGTAGAACGCCGTAGCGGATTCCGGCTCGAGGGTCCTGCACTTGTAATTTAAAATCCGGTTGTGGTAGATAATTTCGGACGCGAACTGGTCCGTCCAGTACCACGCGTGGGCCAAATTCTCCGGCACAATTCCCTTGAGCCCAGTGGCTTTCCGGCCAAACCCATCGTTTGAAAAGGCCTCGCATCTTGACGCCCAGGGGTCCAATTCACTGCATCTTTGTAATAATTCGGAATTGAAAACAGGTGGTAGGTCGTACACGAAGACGGTGGCTGTACATTGGGGGTCGACAACGGCGACGGCAGGGGTGGAGGGAGCGGGGAAGTTACGGCGGTGGTGGTAGACGGAAGTGGGGAGTGAGCGAGCAATGAGGAGGAGGAAAATTTGGACGAAGAAGACGGAGAGTATGAGCCATGTGCGAGGGTGGTTTTTGGAATTGTACCAGTTTTTGCGGTCTGAGTCTGGGGTTTTGGGTTTCTTGAGGGGCTGGAGTGCTTCCGACGATGCTTTATCGATACCGGTAATCATTGGACTGGCAAATTCGAAGTTCGCGTAAAGCTGGCCCGAAATTTTTCGACACTTGTGAGTTATCAAAAAGATTGGTAAATTTTGGTATCTGAATTCGGTTGTCGGGGAATTGGTGGGTTAGGGTTGAACTGTTTGACGTTTCGGGGTGGCGGCTGCGGGAGTGAAATTGCTCCGAGAAAGTTGACAACTATACATATAGAGAGAGAGAGAGAGAGAGAGAGAGAGGGGGGAGGGAGAGAGGGTGTAGAAGTTCTGAGGCTGCGTGAAGTGTTTTGGGCCATTGATTAAGCTTTGTGGTTGAATAATGGACGCGTGTAGGGTGGGATGGGGAGGAAGGCAACCGACAGTTAGATTGTAAAGAGAGAGAGAGAGAGAATGAATGAGAGATAGTAGTAGTAGAATTTAACCGGCACGTGGCACATGTGGTCGGGAAAGGAGGAGGAACACATGCATCGCACGAACGACGAGATGAATAATCTTTTTTTTTTGTCCTCTGAACGAGGTGAATACGCTGAATACTGAATTGACCATAGGTGAATGGAAAATGCTAAAGAGTAAAATGCACTAAAGGAAAATCTTGGAACACATTCAGAGACTATTTAGGATTTAGAGATTAGGTTAATTGGACGCGTTAATCCTATCCCAAGTGCTTATTGTTTTGCTCGGTACTTAATTAGTGGAGCAGTTATACTCCCGACTTATTTTGACTTAATTACTTATTGTTTTGCTCGGTCGTTAACTAGTGGAGCAGTTATACCATTTTTTGAACAGAGAGCAGTTATACCGTTTGTAACAACGTTTATGGTGGCATTCAAAATTCAAATTAAGTTTAGAATATTGCTAATGGAGCGTCTTTGACTTCTAAAATGGCTCTCAAGTGAGAATAGTTTTTTTTTCCAACCTATTTTATTTAGTTATTCAGATTCAGGTTTTATTTGAATTTTGTCAGTATAATTTTAAAAATTTTATATTATGAGCTAATTAAGATTTATCAAAGAAAATACGTGTTACAGAGTGCATATATATAATAGTCTAATACATTAGTGAGAAATTTTTCAGAAATGCGAAAAGGACAACCGAGTTAAGACGAAGGTAATCGAAGAAATATTTCACTAACTAGTTTTCAATTTTTGTCTTGCTCTCTATGCAAGCTCAATTAATGAGCCTCTTTATAAGATTCGACTTGTATTGATATAGTGATCAATCACAGTCGTTCGTTTGGCATTAATGGTCTGGATTAAATGAATTATCATATATGTAAAATACTCATCCTTAATATAAGATAATCTGAACCGTTGATTACCAAACAAACGGTTGTAATTACTCACTATAATAGTGTAGTAAGCAAGCTCACTATAAGCCCCCGGTAGTTTGTAATGGATTTCACTTCTTGTTTAGAGCCCGGGTTTTGTTAAATGTTGTTGTGATGTGATCTTCATTAAAAAATACAGCCGTGCTATATATACAATTTGTCCTTTTCCTTTTTTCTACGATATGAATCAAAGCACTACAAAAAAGTGGAAAGCAGAAAAAGACATTGGCGATGTGGGGGCATGGAGATGACTGGAACTCTTGGAAGTAAGCCGGTTTTATGGCAGTGATGCAGGAAGGTAGCTAGAGGACGAGCCGATAAGGACTCTCATAGGGCCCCCGTTTGACGAACCATAGAAGCCCAAAGTGCGATTTCCTTAGCTTATACCGGAAGTGGGGACAAAGCAGTTTGGTCCCTTCTTTTGTTTTGGCAAGCCGCCCATTAACAACGTGAAATTCAAGTCGTCGATTACCGAGATTAACAGTTCAGGTAACGCAGTATAGGATTGTAGTGCGGCACCGCACATTTTCTGTATTTTCGTTACCAGTAACATTTCAAGTAGCGAAAATACCAAAAATATCATAGTGGAAACTCTTATCAGTTTTAACAATAATTTGATACGTAGCAACCCAAACTGGAGGCCAATTGGCGCACTCAAACTTTTTTTTTTTTTCAGGGTTGGCCCACTCAAACTGAGTTGAGTTGTAGTAGTTCGAACATAGAAACAATTTAAACCGTCCGATGCGTGCAAATCTTGCAGGAGTATATATCTTATGGGATTGCATTTGCATCGAATTACTTCGATTACTTTTATGGTCAAATCTCTGTGTCGCATTGCTTGTCTACATAAAATGGTGGGGTATTCTCCTGGTTCTTATAATACTTGGGCAACCATTTATTTAGAGAATAAAGTCACAAACTAAATAAATTGCAACAGATTAGAAAATAGAAAAGAACAAAAGGCACAAGAAAGTATAAAATGTAACATGGGTTCATAATGTATGAAGGTGGGAAAAGAGTGCCACTAGAAGCTAGAAAGCAGCATTAATTAGGGAGTCCAACCAGTTACAGGCTTGGGAGGAGTGTTTAGATCAACTTACGTTCACCTCAATTAATTTCCTACTCGGTCCGGTCAAAGACAAACCATTCACGCCATAACTAAGGAATTCACAAGAAATTACATTCTTGTAAGCTGTAACATGGCCGCAAGAATCAAACCCTGATCAATTTTATGGAGATCAAACCTATGAACCAACTAGAAAGTTGTCATAGAAGCTTAAAATATTGGATTAATATAACTATAGAGTGGGAATCTAACATAAAGTGACTACCCAGTAAAGAAAGTAGAAACCTAACCCCATATCGTCCTTTTTGTTTTGAGATGGAGTAGTATATATGAGATCCATGTGACAAGTAGTAGTAGTAGACTAGTAGTTTATGTCAATTGGCTCTAAATATTTCTATGCAAGTAGTTTGTATCAAATGACTCTGAAAAATCTGTTCTTGTTCGGTTTGGGTTTTGAGTAGAGAGAGAAATAAAGATAATGATGGAAAATAGGGGGTAATATTTAGAGAGAGAAATGATTGAAAATATAAGCTAATAATTGAAAATAGGGATAATTATTGGAGGGAAATAGGGGTAAAAAAAAACTTAAATTTGGGTCTTGAGAGCCAAACCAAACAAAGTCAGATCAATGATTGACCTTGTCATTGATCTGGCCTTGTTTGGTTTGGGTTTTAGGTTTGGTTTTTTTTTTGGGTAATGATTGGAGGGAGAAATAACAGTAATAATTGAAAGTAGGGATAATGATTGGAGAGAGATGGAGATAGAAATGAGGAATAATAATTGAAAATAAAGATAGTGATTATAGAAAAATGTGAGTAATAATTAAAAAAACCGGTCTGAAAACTCAAAACGAATAAGTTTGTCTTATGGGGTTTGGGTATATTGAATGACAGAACATTTCTATATGTTCATATATTTGTCGGGTGTCGCATTGCCGTAAAATAAAACGAGGGCATATTTTCCTGATTCTTTTTTTGATAATTCAAGTATCTGGGAAACATTTTTACCTAGTTTTTATAATAATATTGGGCATCATTTATATAAAAAAAAAAACCCAATAAAAGGCACAACAAAGGATAAAGCAACATCAACATGGGTTCATAATTTGGAATAAATGAAGAGGAAAAAGTGCCACTAGAAGCTAGAAAAGAAATGCTGCATTAAACTAGGGAGTCCAAGCAAAGTCTATATGTGGGGTTGCTTCGTGCTTCGGAAAAGTCGCCATAGAAGCTAAAAATGCTGGATTATTGAGGGAATCTATGATAAAGTGACACCCCAATAAAGAGATTAGTGGGTAGTAATTATCAAACTAAAGGGTGAAACCCAACCACTACAGTCCTTTTTGTGATGCTGTTGGTAAATATCTTTTTCCCTTCACGATTAAGATGTCTGGACTAGGGTTGGGCATTTCATCCGCCCCGTCCGAATCCGATCCGATCCCCGATCCGAACGGATCGGCAATATGGAGATCTGTTTGGAGATTGGATAGGATATGGAGATTTTTTTTGAAAATGTTTGGGGATTGGATAGGGGGTGGAGATAGGTATGTCCCCGCCCCGAATCCGCTCCGAATCCGTTCCCCGCTCCGTCCCCGCCCCGTCCCCGATCTACCCCGTCCCCGAATCCCCGAAATATAGGGGTTTATTTATAAATTATGAAACTTTGGGGTCTCACTGAATTTTCTTCAAATATATGGCTTTAGCAAGTGGAATGAGTTTTAGCGTGACATGTATTTCCCAATCATTAGAAACATGTTTTTCTAATGATTTTTGGTTTTTTTCTTCGCTTAGGTATATATTTTCCTGTGACTGGAATCTAATTAATTCCATCAAGTAAAAGCCAATTGAAACAAGTCAAAGTACATATCAATAGATGTGGCTCATTTAGTTTCCATCTTCGCGAACATCTCATTTTAAAAAATTTGGAGGGTTTTGAGAATGTAAACATAATGGAAAACATGGCCTTCTAATGATGTTTTCCAACTGGTGGGAGTTCGGAATTCACAATGTTATATGTTGGGCTGCCTGTTATTTTGTTCGAAATTCACACTTGATTTTAGGGAAAATGATTTGTAATTGGGCTTCTATAACTATTTACTTGTTACTCTAGGGAAAATGATTGGATCCCCGAAATCCCCGTGGGGATCCCCGTTCCCCGTTTGGAGCGGGGATGGAGGATAAAAATAAATCCCCGTTGGAGATTGGATAGGGGATGGATATGAGTAAGGGGTTTGGGGATTGGGGGTGGAGATAGTAGTCTCCGGCCCCGATCCGTCCCCATGCCCATCCCTAGTCTGGACCAACTTACATGTATTTCAACCAATTCCCTTCTCGGTTGGTCAAAAACATATCATCAAATCCGAGACTAGAGGATTCACGAGAAATTACTCTCTTCATTCCTAAACAAGTGTCCCCAGCGAAAAGACGTGTAATTTTTTAACCAAAAAATAAAATACGCCTATGCATAAATTTTTCAATTTTTTTGCGCCAAATTAAAAATCTAAAAAGAAACTTAGTCAACTATGTGAGGAGCAAGACTAGAAACCAACCAGACCAACCCTTGGAGCTATGCTGATTGGTTATTTCGCAGTTTCGGAATATACCATACATAAAGCCACAAGAGTAGGTACATTGAGGAAAATTTTACCTGCTCAAAGTCTTATTACTTTAATGTTTCAAACCAATCGTCCAATTACTGTGTATAGTATCAAAATTCAGTAACGTCAACCAACTTCAAATTTTCGGTAATAAAAGTCAACTAAAAGAAAGACCTTCAGGTTAAGTTTTCAAGTAGTGGGAAGACCTTTCTTGTTCCCATGGATTTAAATAAAAATTCTAAGCTTACATTTTTATTTTCAACAGCATGGCTACAATCTTCCATTTTTCTTTTGAACATGGTCCCTCTGTCCACCATCCCTTTCAAAGCAGTTTTAAGCGTACATCACGGACTGACCATAAACCATTTTTTATAGTATGTTATTACAAGATAAATTTGTTCCCAATATTTCACTTCCTGTAGTTGGTTCGACAATAACTATCCCAGTAGCTACATAATGGCCAGTTAACTGGGCCAAATTTCTCAGTGATATCTATTGAGGTACTGTGGTCAAATCCCGACCCTCGAGTGCCGAGAGAATACAGCAGTGGTGGTATCTCGAGCTCGGCTCGTATATGTGTACGTGTATGTACATATTGGTATTGGTCAGCTCGCGAGCTCATCCGAGCCGAGTAGTTGGCAGTTCGAGCTCGGCTCGTTTATGTGACGAGCCCAAAAGTTTAGCTCGAGAACGTTCGTTTAGCAGTCAAGTCAAGCTTGAACGAGCTCAACTCGAGCCGCTCGCAAGCGACTCGGCTCATTTACAGCCCTACCGACAAGTGTCCGGAGAGTGTCGTGTCCATGAGCGACAACTGTTGGACATGGATACTTGAGGCTGGTAGACGTGTCCATCCTTCTTAGTTGACAAGCTAAAAGACCGTAACATTGATAACTACTTTTTTTAAGTTAATAGATAATCATGCACTCCCCTACAGGATTTTTGGTAGAAAAAACAAAGGAACACACTTCGTCCTTCATACCACAATATCTAAAATCTATAATCCGACGACATGAATTTTCTGTCAAAAATAGCCTATGATTTGATTTTTGCCAAGCTTTATTTGACAACCAAGTACCTCATATGTTGAAGTTCACCAGCAATTTGATGGATAACAAATATCACATAACCACAGACCTGTCTCAAGAAAGTCCCCCCACCCCCAATCCAAAAGAGCAAGTGTCTTGCTATGCAAGGAATCGTAGGAACAATGCAGCACAAAGTTTGCATTTCACATTCATGCATAGATGACATAAAAAAACATGGGTTCAGCAACTGGTACCCGGGAGCTCATACAAAATAATGCAAAGTAGAAGGAACATATATAGTAAGACATCATTTGGTGGGCACATTCCATTATGAGTACAAAGATCAAGGAGCTTACAAAACAACAAATAGATATTGCTACTGCTTCTTCAAGAGCAAAGGTCCAACATTATCTCCAGTAGCTTTATTGTGCTTCACATGGCTTCCATCACACAAAGGGAAAGTCCCAGATCTCCAACACCTTCACTCATAAGTCCACATAAGTGTCTTAGTAATAATTTGAAACTCATAGGAGTGGATTTCACTACCACATGATAATTATCCAGTGAACAAACTAAACATTTTGCAAAGACACCTACAATTTTGTGAGGCTCTGCCTTTGCCCCATTCAAAGGTATTCTGTGTTAACTTGATACACATTGTGGGTGTTTGTTACAACTTAAAACAGCTGTATAGATTTCAAAAACAAGGGAGCAGGGTTGTTTGGCCTAACTCCCACATATAGCTTATGTCCACAAGATAACTTAAATAAGAGCATCCTCATGTGGCTCTCTACTTTAACTCAAAAGTTAAAGTAGAGAGCAAAGTCTCCAAAAACCTTAAAAATCAGGCTCCTCAAATGCCTCCCTAATTTGCTACATTTTGTAACTTTGCTATAGTAACCCACCAAATTTAGGGAGGCATTGTTCACGCACCAAAAGAGGTGGAGGGAGGAAGAGTAAAATTTTGAATAGAGAGTATGATTTTGCCAGTTTTTTATAAAGTGACTTGCTAAAGTTTGAATATAGAGTTTGATTCTGTGATTTTTTGATAAAGTGACTTGCTAAATTATAAAAGGTGTTTTTAATGTTAAATTTGGTGTTTTTTTTGGTGAGTCTGATAAGGATGCTCGGAACTCGGAAAAGCTGATTATCCTGAAGAAAGGGAATAGATTTTTTAGCTTTACCCCAACAGATAATCAAATTTTAGCCAAGTAAAGCGGTAACAAATAAGGCCATTGTTGCAATGGCGGCTGCACACCCATGCTAGGGTGCAGGGGCTGGCCAAGATATTTGGGGGCCCTATATACTTTTACCATTAAACAACAATAATGGAAATCTTGTGAATATAAATGTTTCATTCTGCATTGCACACAATAAATGATTTTCTTTAAGCGGCCCAGGTGTTGCCTTGTATCCTCTTTAATGCGGGTTCCAAATGGTACGTTGAAATTATTTTGAGGGGGATAAATTGTAATATCCGTATTAAATTTTAACAAATTAAATTGGTTAAGAACCATAAGATTTTTAATCGTATCAGAGAAATTCAAATGGAATGAAAATTTGCATGGAGGATGGGTGTTAATTTTGTGGGGAGTGAGTGCACGTGGGTGGAGGTGCGGGTGTGCTAGCGTGCGTGCATGAGTTTGTTTCATTGTGGAAAATGAATAAGAATAAAAACAAAATGTTAAAAGAAGGGAAACTTGTCCACTGAATAGGCATTCAATTGAAGGTGGATCACATTTCGGGTGCGATCATTAGAATGACTAGCATGTCTTATAAAGAGAAGAAAACAAGGAAAAAAAGAGAGGAGAGGAAGGGGGACGGAAATGGGGGAAGAGGAAAAGGAGGAGAAAGAAAGGAAATACAAAAGAAGAGAAAAGAGGAGATGAGGATTTTGCCTCCCAACTATGATTGGTTATATTTACGGTTGAGGTGTGTATGAGTATGTTTTAACATTTTTTAGCCAAAAGAAATGATTAAAAGTAGGCGATAGAGTGTTTTTGTTCTTAACAGTAGACATTAATATTTGGTGGGGTGTTGCAAATATGTGTATTGGGAAAAATATGTAAATCCTTAAGGAAGTGGGGGATGATTATATTTATTTGTTTGCGTATGTCGAATTGGTGGCATAAATTAGTTAATTATTGTTACCTTTATTTAGACGTGTTTGAGGATTTGGGAAATAATTTTTTAGCCAAGCCCGAGCCAACTTATGGCAGCTTGTCTCGAGCTCGAGCAGATCCCTTTTGGTTCAAGCCTAGCCTAAACAATCCAAAGCTCGGCTCTACTCGGCTTGTTTGCAGCCCTTGTGATAGGTACCTCCTATGATCTCCTTCAACTATGGATATCTTTTGCTCCTGAGGTCTCCAAATCTCTTTCAGTCCTAGAGACTTGGTTCCATGTACCTACAACTGGTTAATAGAGCTAGCCGAATTAAGGAATTCTTGTACACTCTGTTAAAAATTTCTAGAGCCATCACTGCGTTTTTTGGTCTGTCTTGTGACATTTTAAACTTGTTGGGTCCATTTTCTATCTGAGCTAGTTCAAATGGTTGTTCGATTGTGCATGTTACAACAATTGTGTTTGAGCATCATGTTCAAGTTTCTCTAGTTGTCTCTCCCCATGCGAGGCGGGTTTAGGGATGACAATCTTGCTCAAATTGCACCGAACTGATTAGTGTAGTTTTTAACCGATTGTTTAACTATGGTTTTGGTTTCTAATTTAGAAAAACCGGCCAGTTCAGTTCCGGTTTCTCAACATTTTGTGCCTCTTCTACTCTCTCTCTCTCTCTTCTTGAGCTCCTGGACTCATTGGATGGCAGTAATTCGCATAATCTGAGTTTAGTATACTTAGTGCAATTAAAAATATTGACCAACCGAACTGAACTGGTAACCGATGGTTTTGGTTATGGTTTAGATAAAATGAAAACCTCCGGTTTTTATTATGGTATTGGTTTTGGGTATATGTTTCTGTTTCGGTTTTATCAATAGATGAACCAAACCGCACCGTCACCTTCCCTAGGTGGGTTTGCATCCTTGTGTATATTTCCTAACAACTTAAACTTTCAAGAAAATAAGTAATCTAACATTTTGATATCTCTTTTGGTTTTTACAAACCTCTAGGCTCTAGCTATGGTCAGGGAAGCAATTACACAACTGTAAATATTTTTGGTAAAACCAAACAAATTTCCTAGTACATATAGGGTAGAGTTTGAGTGTCAGGGCATCTCCAGCCCCTACTCTTACTTTTACTCAATTGGGTAAAATTCAACTTGATATATAGGTTTGAGTCAAGGAGCCTAAGTTATTATAAGAGAGATTTTGCTCAAATTTTGGGTTTTGAGTTAAAAAAGGTAAGGGCTGGAGATGCTCTAATGTGAATTATGTATGCATGAAAGTGAAATAGGAGATTGGGATCAGAATAGCGAACCTGCAGTAAGCGGTGAGGGGTTTTGAGAGTTCAGTGACGACAACAGAGTCAACTACCTTCTCTTCCGATTTCCTGATCTCTGGGTTTATAGCCTCTGCTCTCACCACCATCGCCACGCTCCTATGCCTCGACTGGGTCCCGGCTCCACCGGCTCTGCTAGGCTTCAGCCCCAATCCGCCGTATGAGAACCCAGCACCCACCGCCATACTCACCAGCGATGCCATCGAATACTCTCTCTCTCTCTCTCTCTCTCTCTCTCTCTCTCTCTACCACACTTCCTTGGATTTGCTCGAATACAGCAACTACTCCCGAAATCTGAACTTGTGGAGGCCACGCTCCTCTCCCTTCTGACTTCTGAGGAGCATTTGGGTATCCAGTGGACGGAAAGACAGCCACGTCATTTGACATCATAATGACTATAAACCGCCTGAGGTTTTTCTTAATAACTATAAACCCCTTCTAGTTTCATTGTTCATTTCACTGACGTCCAATCAACAACAATTCAACCAAATGCTAATTAACAAAATATGTCCAACCAACAAAATATGTTCAACCAAATGATAAACAAAATTAGCCAGGGTCTTATATTAACAAATTCAGTTCTTTCAAGGGTCTTAATTAACAAAAATAATTTTATGTTCTTTTGAAGTTTCAAAATATAATAGTAATAAAATGTCAATCATCAATTTTTTTACCTAAAAATAATAAATTTATGTTCTTTTATAATAGTTAAAAGTTGATCATAACCTAAAAATAATAAATTTATGTTCTTTTGAATAGTATTACAGAAACACTAACTAACGAATTTTACCCCTTTTATCAAAATAAAAATATATCCTTTAATGTGTAAAAAAGCAATTTTAATTCAAAATAAGTTAGAGTTGATAGTTGTTAAAAAGGGCGAACCTTTAGATACAACTCGTACAAGTTACTTTTAGGCCTTGTAAGCTATAGGCCTAGTTTTCCATTTGATAAAATAGGAATCTCATAAAATCATTGAGTTGATTTTAGCAAATCGTATTGATTTTATGAAATTTTAATTTTATCAAATGGAAAACTAGGCCTTAAGATAAACCTCAGAGAGGTGTAAGTGAAGTTTACGCCAAAAATAGAGAAGAGGAAAAATAACTAAACTAAGGCCTTGTTCTTGAATGGATTTTATGAGATACACAATCTAATTTTGATAAAATGTAGTTTTTTTTAGAGGTGTGATAAAATAACGTTGTTTTCTCAATGGATTAAATCTAGGGTTGATAAAGGTGTTTTATAAATAATTTTGTGAGATAAAATTTAGTGTTCATAAAACTTAATTTTGCTAAAATCCATTGAGAATATTAGATTTTATCAAAACTAGATTTTATGAGATAAAATCTATTCAAGAATAAGGCCTAAACTATTTTAATTAGAAAATTTCCTTAATCTTTCATTCCTTTTTTCTCTCTTTTATTTTCTTTTCTTTTCCTTTCCTTTTTTTCCCTAGGTATCAAACATAGCGTTACGTTAATGCACAAATCACAATCATCGAATTCAGGCTCGGGCTAGGCCCACATATTTTAGAAACCCTGACCAAGACCAAACCAGGCCCGTGGGTCTTCGGAAATGTGATTGGGCTCCCAGCGAAGCCCGAGCAACGGAAATCATGGGAAAAGAACTCCTCCTCCTCGTAAGTTCTACGGTCCCTACCTAGACAAATCTAACGCTGATTGTGTAGTATATACGGTCACTGAGGTAAAGACTTCTTCGAACTTCCTAGAGAGAGAGAGAGAGAGAATGGAGGTGGTGGGAAGGGTTCGGTGCCAGAGAATCGGCTGCGACGCCATGTTCACGGAGGACGATAATCCCGAAGATTCATGCAGACATCACGAATCGGTCGGTGCCTTCTTCCCTCTCTTAAATCTTTCGTCTAATTTGGTTCGATGACTTGTTATTTGGAGTTACTTATTTTGTTTTCCCATTACTCTGGATTGGCGTTGCTGCTGCTGCTCTTAATTAAACAATTATTGGCTCAATTCGTCGCTATGCATTGGTTTATTAGTTTTAATAGGAAACAATTCAAGCATTTAGTTGATTTCCACTCTTCAAGATACGTGTCATCCTTTTGTATATAGTCAGTTAAACTAATGGAACCTGAATCAAATTTTTTTTTTTTTAATAAGTCATGTGTCCGGACTAGCTTACGCACCTCTGAATCAAATTGTTTGTGTTCTAAATATTGAAAACTCAATGCCACGCCACGGTTTGGACTTCATCCTGCTCTCTATGGAAAGATTTCATCTCACGAAAGATATAAATTAGATTGAACATTGTATGTCCAGGCTTCTTTGATTTCCGTCTTCTACGTGGACACACGAAACAAGCTAGTTAAAACTGTCCTCTATGCATCAATTGTGTAAAAGAGCTTCCTGCATAAAGAACTTAGGATCCTGAATTGAATTCAAAGGACTCAAGATATAGCGCTTCTTAATGAACCAATAATCAAGCTGAGTTAATGCTCCGTAGTGAGTCGTTGGAAATATATAACTGGTGTTGGATTGTGTTCAAATTGCATGTACTCCACTGGATGTGTGATAGTGTTTGCGACATCCTATTTTGGAGAAAACTATTACGTTTCAATGAATAAGAGCCAGAGGTAGATTCTAGAACAAATTTTGTAGATATTCCTATAGGAAAGAAATTAATCGCAAAACAAGCTTAGGCGGTGAAAATTCAAGATTGAGGGTTCATTGCTCTTACTTCATTTGGTGGATAACATCCGATGATGACTGCGCCTGATAGCGTAGAGCTTTATTTCTCAACTTATATTGCTCGAGGAGCCAAGCTAGATCAGGCCCATGAACCCGTCATACAGGTTGCATGATATTTTTACTATTGTTGTATATGTTTTTGAGAGGGAACCATTATGATAATCCAACACGTAGCATTAGCAGGTGAAATTAGAAAGTGCTGTCTCAACTAAAGTGTTCCCTCTCAAAACCATATACAACAATAGCAATAAGATTGGTTTATGCAGAAAAGTTTCACAAAGTTAACGTTCACTGTATTATGGCATCAAAGAAACTTTTGAGGTGTCTTTCAGGTTGCTTATGTTTGGAATTTGGCCTTTCTCTTGAGCTTGAAGAAGTTGGTCAGAAGGTGATTGGGAAATAGATACTCATGGAGAGAGAATATATATTCTAATAAAGAAAGGGCCTTTTTGGTGTGAACAAATTTATGAAGCTATGTCATGAATATAATTTCCTATGGTATCCCTAGTAACTAGTGTTCCTTTCTACACTCTTTCGAATTCATATAGGGTAAAACAGTAAATTTTACTTGAGAATATTTGGGAGACCTGCTTCATACATGATAAACTGTTCCTTCATTTGCACAACCCAGCCAGTTACGGAGTTCCTATGATTGTTGTTATAATTCAGAAAAACTCTTTCAGATCTCAGTTTAGTTTGTTTATCCATTTTCTCTCTTCATGCTTGTGCTCTTACTATAGAATACATAATTTCATTGCTGAGGTTCTACCGTATAGTGAAACAGTGTTAACACATTCTCTCTTATATGGTTAAAAACTGCAGAAACTAATCGTTTTATGAATGTTATGCTATCGACTTTCCTTTGCCTCTTTGTGTCCACTTAATCATTACTTTACACCCTCAACGGAATTGTTTACTTTCTTTTCACAATAAAATATTGCACACATGACTTCGCATCTTGGTTTCTCAATCCTAATATAGTATGTCCCTCGTCATTTTGCTGATGGTTTTTTTTTCTTCCATGATTTGGCATCAATTCACTGGGTGCGGGCACTTACATTCATCAGGGAGTAAGTCATTTTTGTTTGTCCATTTAGTTCTCTAAATTGCTTCCATAATGTATATTGTTGTGACTATTTTATTAGTCTGCATATTTCTAATTTGCACTCCTTTTTGCTAGCCTATATTTCACAATGGGATGAAAGAGTGGAGTTGTTGCAAGAAAAGAAGTCATGATTTCAGCTTGTTTCTCGAAATTCCAGGGTATTTCTTTTTTCCCTTAATAAGTTGTTTAAGTTATCTTTTAAAGCAGTTTCTGAACCTGACTGTTGGCTTTGAATAGTAAAGTGATATTCCTCCCAGAGTTAGACCATTAACTGAAACAGAAAAGAAATTGTGTTCCTGACCTGACGTACAATATCTGTTTTGGGGTATCAATGAATACTCTTGATTCCCGTTGCCATTATTTAGGATTTGGATCATTTACTTATTTCAATTGGTACATGTTGGGCTTACATTGGTTCCCTGGAACATGTCAAAAACGGTATTTGAGAGTTCATTTCCATTTATTCTTTGTGACTGGCTTCTCCATGCTATACTCGAGACTTGTATTTTTTGTGCCATCTGGAACTTTTTGGAGCGACTCGGTTTCTGCTGGATGTAAAAGACCCTTCTCGTCAGATAATCTCTCAGAAGATTACTCATAAGACAAGAATTATTGGGACTCTCTCTCTCTCTCTCTCTCTCTCTCTCTCTCTCTCTCTCTCTCTCTCTCTCTCTCTCTCTCTCTCTCTCTCTCTCTCTCTCTCTCTCTCTCTCTCTTCATTCGTACTGAAGGGACCTTGTATTAACCCTTGATTCCAATGTTGTTTGTATTTTTTCACTTTTGGATTCTCAAGATTCCTTGTTCTAGTCGTTCTGTGGTTTTGGTTTCCCATGCAGGCGAGTAATGATCTGCATTGCTGAATCTAAAGCATCCGTTAATAGTTGGGTCAAATAGACACCAAAATTTCCTACTTGTCAACATGGCTATGTCATAACTGCAGCACCAACCCACCATCCTTATAACATACTTTTGAGGACAAACTTCTTGCATAATCTCAAACACGGTAATACTATCCAGTCATGTCCAGTTCAACCACTGTTAGTAATAGTGAGAGGGGGATCTACAAGTGAGAAACCTGGTCCAAATTTCAGTTTATATTCCTAGATCTTACTCCTTGAACTCTGGTCAAACCTTCCATTAAGAGAGGGAGGGAGGGAGGGACCCCTAAGATTCAATTTGGTTTTTGGTGTGCTTCATGGACCCTTAATTTTGCAAGATTAGTTATGATTGTACACTCACAGGCTTAAGTTGGTCTGTTTAGGACTTTTAGGTTCACCCTCTTTTTTGGCTAGAAGACTTATTGTTACTTGATTGTATAAAAGAGGGTTACACTTTGGGTATATGAGCTGTACTTTTGCCACTACCTTCCTTTTTTTACATTTGGGTGATGCCCCCTTGGTATTATGTACTCCTATTTGCTTACGAGGAAATAGTATCTACTAGGTGTTTTCCTTATTAAACTATAAACGGATTGGCTTAACCATATCCAGCTCATTGCATGGACGCATCACTCCGCTTGAAATATTGAGTTAACTAGGGGTGTAACCGGTTCGGTTCGGTCCGGTCCGGAGGGGAATTTGAGTGAACTGAGCAAAACCGGTTCGGAGGAACCATAGAACCGAAACCGGATTTCCCTGTTCATCCCAGTTTGGAGATCGGTTCGGTTCAGAGGGGGGAGGACAGAAATCTGCTCACGGCAATATACAAATCGATTCACACAGAGATCGATCCAATGATTCCACACAAACAAACAGATCGATCTAATGATTCACACACAAACAAATAAACACATAAACTAATCGATTCACACAAACAAATCGATCCAGAATTCCAGATACAAATCGATCTAATGATTCTAATCCATCTATATATACATATATATTCACGCATATACATACACGAATCGAGTACATACACGAATCGATCTCATCTCGTCATCGTCCAACTTCATCATCACCATTCACCATCATCGTCCAACACCTTGGCAGTCGGCAGCTACATCTTTGATCTTGTTCTCACACACACACACACACAGAGAGAGAGAGAGAGAGAGAGAGAGAGAGGTGTCAACTGCATTTATATATAAGTATATATATTTCCTTCTCTTATTCACATATAAAGTAATATGTAATAATAAGTATCTTTGGGGTTTTTTGTTTTTTTTGGAAAATCTCTTATTCATTGAAGGTGTTTTCATATATATATCTTATATACAAATACACAAAACCAGCGGTTTTACGGTAAATCAATTTTTGCGAAAATTGCGGTTCAAACGGGATAAATTTGTCTAGAACCGGGAACCGAGCACCTTTCAAAATTTTAGAAATCTTTGGAACATGAGAACCGGACCGGTCTAGTGGAGAAAGCGGAAGAAAAAAATAGTTCGGTTATATATCGGTTCTTAGTTTTTTTGTTCAGCCCTAGAGTTAACAGATAAGAAAACCTTTGCTAAATCCTAGAACTAGGATGATCAATGGTCCTTTGAGAACTGCATTGGGTTTTTTCTGCTTTGATGCTTTTGTTTATAAGGTAAAATCATGAAAATTTATGAAATAAACTAGGGACATATGATTTTGATATAGACTCATTGGGTTTTTTCTGATGAAAAGTTTGCTAAATTTGTGATATGACTCAGAAAGAAGTTTGCTAAACTCTGTTCAAGACCAAGAATAAGGCTGGTTCGAAACTTAGAATAAGTAAGGCTCTTAGAAACTTAGCTGACAAGCATTAAAGCTTTGAACTTAAATCTTTGAACTTGGAAGTTCCTTTAATGTATTATCTTGCCACGTCTATCTTGTCATCAGATGCTCATGTTTTTCTTATTTGTTTCATTGTTCGCCTATTTTCCCATGAAGATGTAAGGTAGGAAAACACACAACTGAAAAACCAGTCCCAGCAAAGCCAGCTGCTGCTCCAAAACCACCTCCAGTAGCAGCTCCTGCAACTAATGCATTGCCAAAACAAGCTTGCTCTAGGTGCCGTCAGGGATTCTTTTGCTCGGAACATGGTAAATCATTCACATTCTTTTGGCATCGTTAGGTTTTGACCGTCTTCTCAGGGTTTGCCACAGAAAGATATTCTAGCTAAGATGGTTCATGAAAGTGCAGGCATTGCTTTTTTATTTCTAGTAGATTTTGGCATTTGATTCATCCTTCAAAAGGAAGCCAGTTTTACATGAAATGGTAGAGGCCATTGCTGCAAAAAAAAAAAAAAAAAAAAAAATTGATTCGTCAAAGATGACCCACAATAAACATGAGGTTGTATAGCGTTTAATATATCCTAATGAGGTGATTTTTATCACGGGGAATATAACCATGTCAAACCTAATTAGTGACAATCTGAACTGACTGTAGATGATCATATCCTCTGGAAACTTTCTTTTCCGGCAAAATCTATACAACTGGCGCCCTCGGAATGTTAATTACTCTCCTCAGTATGTAAGAGTTTGTTTACAGACTTGGCACCCCCGAAAACAAAATTCTGGTGCCACCCCTTTGTTGGAAGAATGAGATGGTAATGTCTGAATGTTATGTTTTTCATTGAACTTGTGTGCTATGAAAAGGAAGGGTTTTCTCTGCTATGTTTGTTCCCAAAAGTGTAGAAGGCTTAGCACTCGGTTGAGTGTTTTATTGTATCATTTCTTTAGTAATGCAACCTTGGTACACTTCAGTTTCTTTATCATCTCAATGGGCATGATGTTTTACTCCCTGTGCCCTGGAAAGAATTTCTAGTTCGCAAAACGAGAACTTACAGAGAATATAGTTGTTCAAAAATTTGAAAACTCCTTGATATCTAGTATCTTGGGGAAAGGAAAACGTTCGAAATCTTTTCATTCAGAATGTAATTTTTTAAGTTCTCATTTTGTGGACTAGACAATCTTTTGGGGAAGCTTATAGTATCTTTTTATTGATGTTTGCTAAAATATAAATATTTTGCTAGGTTCACAAGTCAAAGCAACGAATCCAAACCCACCAAGTGAAATGGCAGTCACCAGTGCCGAAATAAGTACGAATGGACAGGAAGGCCTTTCTGCTCCAGCCAAGAAGATAGTAAATATAAACGAGCCCCAAATCTGTAGGAATAAGGGGTGCGGTAAAACTTTCCAAGAAAAGGATAATCATGATACTGCTTGTAGTTACCATCCTGGGCCTGCAGTCTTCCATGACCGGATGAGAGGGGTGAGATATTTCATGTGTTGCATTTCCTTTATGTTTCTTTTCTCGGTGTACTAATTTTACGGTAGGACTAAGGTCCTAGGATTTGTGGAGAAATTTATGGAAGACCGGATAACTAAATGTTGCTTCTTTGGTACATTTTCTTTCTATCTTTTCCTCTCCCTCCATAAATTTATCCACAAATACAGGATCCCAATCAAGGATGGACCAATGGTAGAGAGTATATTAGTCCGGGCGATCGCCCTATCCAAGTTTTATAATTTCTTCAGAACTATATGGTACAGTAGTTCTTTTCCTCCCTAAAACATCAAAATTATGATTTTTTTTTTCTTTTCTTGAAAGCGAAATTGTAGTTGACCCCAATTGGTTGGGACTTAAGGCTCTGTTTGGTTTGGTTTGGTTTTTGTTTATATGTTGATGGATAATTATGACATTTCTTTTGATATTGCCTCTGTAATGGTATAGCTAAAATTTGATATGACCTCTCAAATGTGACAAAAAAAGTTGCAATGTCACCCACGTGTTGTATTGAAATTCTGCATCTGTCATTGACATTTGTTTCACGTGCTTCGAACTTGCAGCTTATTGTTCTTAATTTTGCAGTGGAAATGTTGCAACATTCATGTGAAGGAATTCGATGAGTTCATGACCATAGAGCCATGCACCAAGGGATGGCACAATGCAGATCCAGTGTCGTAGCATGCAGAAACAAACCAAAGAGGCATTCGTTTCTCTTGTTACTCGTTCAGCTGGGATTGACAGGCGTCGGTATCTTTCTGTGGCTTTGCTGTTCTATTTGACATGTGTTCTCATTGACATATCCGACCATTCATATCAAAGAGACGGAACCATGATAACTAGGCCCTTGTATTTTACCCGGTGAATTAATGTTATCCGAGATGGGTAGGTTACGTTTTGATGAACCGTAATCTTCTGGTTCCAACTAAGTTTCGAAAACTTTTGTCGCTTTAGAAATACGTTTTAGCCCAACTTTTCGGTTTTCTCTGTTTCTTTTTGGGAGAAATTCGTTTTAGCCCCTTCATTGTTCCTAGTAGAGGTTTTCTCTGTTTCTTTTTGGGAGATTAGCAATTCTACTGCCAAGCTATTTTGCCGCCTTCATTGTTCCTAGTAGAGGTGTGGTTCGTTGCGTAGGAGTGGTACCGGTATCCGATTGTTGCTTTTGAAGGGCCGTAATTTATTGTTGAAATGACTAATGAGCTTGTCTCAGTGGACCAGGCCTTCTAGTCTGGGCTTGTAAGCTATATGATCCCACCACAGGCCCACTCCCATAATCCTATCGGAAAAAATAAATTTATCATAATGCACACGGTCCCGATTGGACCGGTTTTCTACAAATCCAGTAACCGGACTATTTCAACCGAAATTAAGAATCAAAATCTAACTAATACTTTCAACCTAAATTAAGAATCAAAATCTAACTAATACTCGTGAAGAACCTGTCCAAATTCAAACCGCAAGATAGGACCAATTTTGGTTCGGTTCCGATTTTATCCGATTAAGGAAGACTTTATCATAACACTTCAAAAATTATTTAGAATTTAGAGCGCCAAAACAACTCAGAAAATAAATAAATAATTATAGGATTTTATAAGATTCTTAATTTTGTACATGTATATATATATATATATATATATAATATTATACGGTTCGGTTTTTAGATTTTTAGAACCATAACCAGGTTATAACCTAAATAATTATAGGTTCTTAAATAGAAAATCAATAACTAAACCATAATTACCGGTTTTTAGATTTTTAGAACCATAACCAGACTAATGAACTATATAACCTAAATAATTATAGGATTTTATAAGATTCATAATTTTGTACATGTATATATATATACGGAAAATTTCTAGTCCACTCCTCTCAGAAATAAGAAAAAATTGATTTTTTTTGTGTTGCAAATTATTTTTGGAAAATCCGGTCCAACGAATGTGTTCGAAGGGTGTTTTCTAGGGTCCAATCCGGAACTATGAGTGGGAAATCTTCAAAACAAAATACCGGGAAGGGCTTTTTAGATCCATAATTACCGATTTTTAGAAAATCTGTAAATATAAAGTTTTTCTTGTTTTCTTGCACCCGTATAAGTTATATTCCTCCGTTCCTAAATAAGAGCCATATTTTTTTCTTTTTTTGAAATCAAAAAATGAAGTACTTCCGTGCATCATTTTTCGAAAAAAAATTCGTGCGAAAAATGATTTACGAAATACTTCATGTTTTGATTTGAAAAATGACACGATTTTTCGTAGCAGGTATTTTGGAACGGATGGAGTATTTATCTTTTCGCCACAAATATCCTTCGAAAACAAGCCATTGATGTATTGAACAGTGTGGTACAATGGCTCAGGACTGTGGTATGGCTCAGGACTGTGGTACAATGGCTCAGGACTGTGGTATGGCTCAGGACTGTGGTACAATGGCTCAGCCATTGTGTTTGGCCTACAAAACACCCAATCTTAATTTTCTAGAATTTTGATTTTTGTATTTTAAAGTCTCAAATTCTCTTTCCCCTCTTACTCTTCCATGTGTCCCATGACTCTCACCCTATCTCGATATATCTAACTGTAAAAGGCTACAATACACACTCTTTATTTGGGTGTGTATCTATAAAACTTACGATTTTTTTGTAAAAGTTACAAATTTTTTTATAAAAGTTACGAAACACACCGAAATGTTACGAATCATTGAAAATGTTACGAATCATATTGCTAGAAAAGTAACGAAAAACAAAAAAATATTACGATTGCTGATAAGGTGGCACGATATGGACCATACAAAATGTGCAAATGGTACACCCAAATAAATGGTGTGTATTGTAGTCATTTCCTCTCTAACTTCCTTATTTTCTCTCCCACTTAATTCTATTTTTCAGTTTAAAAAAATCAAATTTTATTTTTTCCTACTTTCATAACCGTAGCAATTGATTGGAACTGTTACGAGATTTTATTCTTTTAAATTTTTTCCTTACTAGCATTGTGTCCGTTAATGCACATAACAATATGGGGAAAAAAATTCAAATTAATGTACTTTTTTTTCGCAGTAGTGCTACATACCCATAAACAATATTTCGAAATTACACGGAATTTGAAATCAGTGACTCAGATTCTGTTTACTTGGAAGTAAGTTCGAGTCACTAATTTCAAATTCCGGATAATTTTACGGGTAATCTTTATGGGTACTCAACATTTTTGTTTTTTTTTTTTTTTTTTTTGGCTATACTAGACCCTAATCCCCTCCCCTTGCTTTGTTTTTTTCCCGATAGGTCTCCCCCCTACTCTGCTATTGTACTCTCTCAATTACTACTGCTACTCTGTTGCACTGCACATTGCTATTGGTAGGGGAGGGAAGATGGGAAGGCGGTAGTCGGCTAGAGGCAGTAGACCTTGAATCTTTTGGGACCACGCAAAAATTCAATACTGGTAACAACCAATCCCGCTATGCGTACGCGTATGCAAAATACACAAACAAATCTTTACCATTCATTCTAAGAAATTAATGATTCGGATTTTAAACACCTCTTTGACCGATAAGAGTAGAGCAAAGGCCAATCCCGAACTTCGAAAATGCTTTTGGACGGTTACACCGTCAGTGTATTTGGTACGCGTAGTAATTTTGGGTAATAGTAGTAGTATCAACTTCAAAAAAATGGAGATCTTTTTAAGAATTAAAAATGGAGATGGTAACGAAATTTTTTTACTACTTAATTTTTTATTTTTAACAAAACGAAACATATTAGTATAGTATAACACTTAACAAATACACAAACGTTTAAATTAGCTTATTGCATCATGGAAAATTAGGGGGTGTTCCACTAACCCAATTTTTGATTTTTCACGGTTTTTTATGTGATGTGTTGTGAGAGAATGACTTGTCTCGGTGTTTGAAAAAAACAGTTTTTTGTTAGTAGAACACCCCCTAATTTGGGTTTGGTTTGAGTTTTAGGTTGTGTTTGGATTGAGTTTTGGTTTTTGTAATGATTAGAGAGAGGAATAAAGATAATAGTTAAAAATATGGGTTAATGATTAGAGATATAGAGAGAAAAATGTGAATAATATTTGAAAATAGGAGAAATGATTGGATAATAATTGAGAAAACCAGGTCTTGAAAACTCAAAACGAACAAGATACATATAGTACTCGTTATTTGAGTTGTGAAAGTTTTGATTAATTTAGTCGTTTACTCGGTCACAATATTCAGTAGGGGGAGTTTTTCAATTGCAATTTTTTTTTATTCTAGCAAATGATTTCTTTTTTTGCTAAAATCGACGATTGATTTTACGAAATATTGATTTTATCATTAATAAATTTAGTAAGATTTCACCATGTCATGTTGTCTAATATTATTTTTACGGATTTACTCATTCACAATTATAAATGCATGTGAATTTAGTTCTAATATTTCACCCTATAAAACCATAAGCATTTGTTCGTGTAAGTGTAGGCAGTGAGGTGAGGTCTCCCCATTTTTTACTCAAAATTGAAGCCACAAGAAAGGGTCATCATGTTCTTGTCGATTCTTTTCTGTTCCACCGTTGCAGTAATGGATCGGGTGGCATGATGTAACAGTTAACCTACCAAAGGGGTGATTTGGTAAAAAAGAAAAATTAGTTTTTTTTTTTTTCATTTTGTCTTTATTCAAAAAAAAATTGCATTTATTTGTTTTGCGTCAAGTTTTCGTGGTTTATGGATTTGTCTCTTCGATATGAATCAATAAACCACGAAAATTTGACGCAAAACTAACAAATGCAAAAACAAAAACCAAAAAATTGAATAAAAACAAAACGAAAAAACCCAAAAACCAATTCTACACTTTTTTGCCAAATCACCCCAAAAACTAAGGGGGTGTTTGGCAATTTTTTTTTTTAATGTCTTTTTACATTTACATTTTCAAGTTTCGGTTCTTTGGCATCACCATCGCGGTGGGGTGATGGTGGTACGCGATGGTGGTGTGGTGGTCGTCACCGGTGGTGGCGATCTTCGTCATCTTCTTCTCGCTCCTCTGTCTTCTATATTCAAACGAAAGGGGAAGGGGAAAGGGGTTTTCAGATTTGGGAGGTTTTTTTTTTTTTTTTTTTAAAGCCAAACGACGTTGTTTGGCTGCTGTGTGTGTAGCATTATTGAACCCAAAAACCAATTGTGTACTTTTTTGCCAAATCACCCCAAAAAAGGGGGTGTTTGGCAAAAAAAAAAAAATTTCTTTTTACATTTTCAAGTTTCGGTTCTTTGGCATCACCGTGACTCCATGAGAAAATGCATTTTAGGAAAATGAATTCTCCTTCATGTTTAGAGAGCAAAAGTGAAAAGGATGCATTCCACTTTTCAAACACATTTTCAGCTGATGTGCACAAAGACCATAATACCCTCTATACTTTTGGATAATACCCAAAAGACTCATGTTTACCCTATAACAAGTAATATGCAATTCCTTTAGTTGTTTTCATCAGCAATCTATTTTTTTCTTGGCAATTTCTAATCGGCAATTCTTTTAATTGTATAGGGTCTTGCTAACGGGAGCGGGGGCCTGTAGTGACTACAAGTGTAGTGAGTGAATCTCGCCCGTTAAAAGTGTTTTGAACGGTCCGGATCTAAAATAGTGAATAATGTAATTGTTCGCGCGAACAATTCAATTGAGATCCGGACCGCCCAAAGCAAGAATGGACAGCTAAGATTCTCACTACACAGTCTGTAGTGAGTTGCTCACTACAGGCTCCCCGGTAATGGGTACACCTTAAACACACAAACAAACAAAAATAACACACACTTCAATACACATTTTACACTTTTCAATACACTTTATCCCTATACATTTTTCACACATTTGAATACACTTTTTCAACATTTTCCAACTGTATAACCAATGTTTCGCATGGTTATTATGCTTAATCTTTATTTCCTCCTAATTACCCAAAAAAAAATCAATATATTTGGAGATTTTAAATTAAGTAAAAACAAAAAAATATCTCACCACAATTTTGAAAAAATTGCTAAAAATAATATTCATACACATTTTAATACCATAATAAAGAAACGAGGGCAAAATGGTAAAGAACCAATCCATAATTCATTTCGATCATTTGTCTCTCAAAAACTACCCATATTGCAAAATTCGTTCTGCACATTTATTCCAAACACTTCTATCAGATTTAAAATACATTCTGACCATAATTTACAAAGTGAAAAAAAAAAAATTTGAAAAATGAGGCTGCCAGTTAAGTATACAGTTCTTAGCATTTTATTTATGAATTTACGAACAACGTGAATAATACTTAGTATGTTTCAATTCCTTTTTTTGGAGAAATAAAAAAATAAAATTGTGGAGAACGTTTAATTATTTTTTTGGTCTTGCTTACGTGTGCCCATTGGGCACACAAACAAATAAAAATAACACATACTCCAATACACTTTTTACACTTTTCAATACAATTTCACATATTCCTATACGTTTTTCACACATTTCAATACACTTTTTCAACCTTAACGTGTGCCTATTGGGCACACGTTAGCATTTTTCTTATTTTTTAATTCTCTGTGTGACAGTGTAAGACACTGTGTGACATGACCGTTATATGCTCATGTACATTAATAAGCTAAAAATAATTACTGTACTACTATGCCACCCTTGCATCACGGGTTCAATCATGGGTGTAATCAATCCTCTTACAACTGCATCTGGCCCACATTTCCCCCCCCCCTCCAGGCCTTGTTTGTTTTGAGTTTTAAGACCCGATTTTCTCAATTATTATTCAATTATCATTTTTATTTTCAAATATTATTTTTATTTTTCTCTTTGTCTCCCTCTCATCATTAATCCCTATTTTTAATTATTATCCTATTTCTCCCTCCAATCATTACCAAAACCCAAAACTCAAACCAACACGGCTTTGTTCGGTTTGGGTTTTGAGGTAATAAGTAAATAAAGATATAAAGAAAATTTTATTGGGAACCGCGTAAGATGGGTCTTAAGACCCAAACCGTGACAAATTTTCCTCTACCCCATGGTGATTGCCAAAACAGTAAGAGCTCCCTTTTTTTTTCTCGCCCAACTAAGGTTACTAAAAAGTTGGTTTAGGTTACTAAAAAAAGTGATGGTGTTGTTCAAAAATCCGTGATGGTCGATTTTGCAAAAACGATTAATGTGTACTGAAAAAAATAAAAAACCAAAGGACTTTTGGTTCTGGACCACTTTTGATTTTGAAAGTCATATAGTGCAACCGATCCGATCTCCTTAATGAGATTTTTATTATATATAATTTTATCACTTTTATAATTATAGTTATATAGATATTGTTAATTTAGTGGACTTTTACGGTTTGATTGTCTTTTTGTAGGAGTTATGGTTCGAAATTGTTATCTCTATAAAATCTAGGGGTAAAGTTTATAAGTCTTTCTTATATACTTAATGTTTGTGAGTGAAACCTATTGTTTCAACAAGGATCTAATTATCTTTGTGATGTTCCAAAAAACTGAAAATGGTCATCTTATCCGTTTTGGTAATATAAGTTTGTCTTTGTTTGTTCGGTTATATAACTATCTCTTTGATGTCTTTATTGTTTTTTATTGGGATTTAAAACTTTGAACTTTCTATTTAGTGCATTTGATACTTTAAGTGCCTTACTACCTTTATTTGTTGTTTTTTTCCGAATATGTTGAAAAATCCGCGGATTAATCACGAAAGTCGTCCAAGTTTGGTTTTATTATTAATAAATAAAAACACAATTTTTTGGATCGGACAAATTGTATTTTAAAAACCGTGATTAACACAATAGGATTGGATTAATTATAATTCGGACAATAGATCCGGGATTATTTCATTAATTATTCTATAAAAAAAGTGATGGTGTTGTTCAAAAAAGAAAAATGATGGTCGATTTTTGCAAAAAACGATTAGTGTGTACTGAAAACTCAGTTAAAAACCAAAGGATGTGAAAATACTGAGACCACTCTTGTGACAGTCATATAGTGCAATTTTCGATCTCCTTAATCAAAATCTTTTAAGTACTTTCACACGTGTACATTGCTTAAAAAAGCATGAAAGTCGTCCGCGCAAAGCACGAAAGTCGTCCAAGCTTGGTTTCTCAATTAGATTCAAACCCGGGTGGCGACACTGAATCGATTATACGTCGTCTGCGCGAATCTCAGTTCCGGGGAGGGGCAGCCCACACCTTCCACACAAAAAAAAAACACGAGAGACACAGACGGGACGGAGTTTTCATGGAAACAAATGATTCTCTCAAAACCCTATTGTTTCAACAAGGAGAAATCGATAATGCTGATGATCTTCCAAATGACAGGCCCACGGAATCCAATGGTCAACTCGAAACTCACAAAGATATTTCAAAGAACCTTAAGGCTCTACAGAGGAGACCCCTTATGGGCATCTTAAGAAAATTAACTCAAAGAAGTCCAAATCCTAATGAGAGAGAAAACCTATATTTATAGGATTCGAGAACCTTGTAGTGCGGTGGTGTATTACAGGGGTGTAGTGCAACATCTCAGCATGTGAACAAGAACCAAATATTAATGCGATGGTCGATTTTTGCTCATTGAGGAGTTAAAAAAAAATTAGTGTGTTTGAAAACTCAATTAAAAACCGAATGATGTGTAATACTGAGACCATTTTTGTGACAGTCATATAGTGTAATTCTCGATCACCTTAATCAAAATCTTAAAGGCCTTGTTCGGTCAGCAGGTGTAGTTTAGTTTAGTTTAGTTTTGATGATGTAAGCAAGTGTAATAAGTGGAGAGAGATAGAGAGAAATGAGGGAAATGATGATGTCATCAAAACCAAAACTGCCCCAAAACTGCTAACCGAACACTGCCAAAGTAATTTTACACATGTATTATGTATACATTTTATCCATGAATTAAAACACTAATTCATTCTCCACAACATCCGATAGTTTCTAAGTTTGTCATTTTCATTTGCATTTTAGTCTCTTTTTTTAGTATTTTTTTGAAAGATGGGACCATTTTCTGTTTAAAAAATGTGCCATAGAGGAATGTATTTAAGTACCACAACAAAACATGGGGTCATCCCTGCAAAAATAGGTTTTGTGGGGATATATCTTCTTCTTCTTCTTCAGGACCACTCGTATTGGAACTTGAACTTTGGACATCCACATGGCAGAATCAAGTTGGTAAAATGCCGTTTTTATTAGAAAATAAAAGATTAAAAAAAGAAAAGTCTTGCTAACCTTCACCAAATATGTAAAGGATAATACGTGCATCAAGACAACAAGTTAGATTACAATACACATCTCACGGATATCCATATATACTTACATTTTTTTCAGATATCGATACATTTTTTACACATTATTATCAACCCTTTACACATTACAATACACATCTCACTGATATAATCAATGCTATTAATATATAAACCCCATGTTTTGCTTAAAGTTTAAATAAAATAATCGGTCTGTTTTCGTTTAAATTTAAAAAAAAAATACCGAAACCGTTAATTTTGTCAAGCTCGTGAAAAAACTTCAAATGTACAAAAAATCATGTGTCAATCCAACACGATTCATTCCTGATCAAAGTACATTTATCTTGAAAATAATGCACTATGCATAATGGATCGGACCCATTTGATTCAAGATGATTTTCGTTCAATTAGGTGTCAATCAGTATTCAATTGACATGATGTTTCACATTTTGAAGTTATAGACAAGCTCAATGAAATGAACGATTTCGATCATTGTAGTTGATCCGAGATAGGCTCACAAAAGCCTAAAACTGAACGGAACCTTGTCTCTTTTTCTAAGAGTGATTATTTAGTGTTTCAGAGCGTCCTCAATGACTTAACCAAAACTGGATAACCAAAAGTTACCATGGCCCTGTTCGTTTGTCAGTTCAGTTTTAGTTTTAGTTTTAGTTTTAGTTTTTATGACATTATCATTTCTTTCATTTCTCTCTCTATCTCTCTCCACTCATTACACATGATGATATCATCAAAACTAAACTAAACTATCCAACCAAACACAGCCCATATTATTTTCAGAAAATCGGTCTAAAGGCCAAGTTTGGGGCTTTAAATAGTGTTCAGTCCTACTTAACTTATTTTAATGTTTCCAATACATTGATGTGAAATTTTTGATGGCTCAATGACAACATTAGACAAAAATACCCTTAATGAACTACACCATTCATGCTCACTGTGTGGAGAAATCTCCAGCGGACCAATCTCGTCACTATTCAATGAAAGCGACATGGGGACATTACAACCATTTACTGTGTTAAGGAACAGTGACGGGACCCATCACTTTAGTAACCCCTCTCTCTCTATTTCTCTCATGAGACAAAATTGAAAGCGACGGGTGGTCACTAAGGTCACTCTCTCTCTCTCTTGTGCGAATGCGTGGGTCCTGAGTGAATGGGACAAAATTAATTGTCCCTTTAATTTTGGGATTGAATTCAATTTTGGGGTTTTATTTTAGGGGGTTTAGCCTCTTTGGGAGTAAGGTATAGTGGGTTTAGGCATTTTGGGGTTAGGCATTTAGTGTGCACTTTCCAATTATAGGGTTTTAGTAGTATATGCACTTTCATAGGGTACCCTAAGGTTTTAGACACTTTTATAAGGTACCCTAAGGTTTAGTCACTTAGAGTGCACTTTCCAATTATAGGGTTTTAGTTATTTAGGCACTTTCATAGGGTACCCTAGTGTTTTAGGCACTTTCATAGGGTACCCTAAGGTTTAGGTTTAGAGTGCACTTTCCAATTATAGGATTTTAGTGGTTTATGCACTTTCTTAGGGTACCCTAGGGTTTTAGGCACTTTCGTAGGGTACCATAGAGTTTAAATTTAGACACTTTCATTAGGTTTTGGGGTTTAGACACTTTCATTAGATTTTGGGGTTTAGACACTTTCATTGGCTAGTGGGGGCATTTTTGGAATGTGTAAGTGATTTGTCCTTTTGGCATTAAGAAAAAAGTTGATGTCTTTATTGAAGTAAAGACTCTTTTACTATGTCCTTCCAAAAAACGGACCCTATTATTTTTTGCTATCCATTTAAATGTTACTAAAGTTAGCAGTGTCAAGTATAATATTGAGGTTTTTTGTCCATAATAAAAAACGATGGCCCCCATCATTTTTAAAAATTTGGATAACTAAAATTTGCCACGTCATTTTTTCAAATATAAAAAATTGTTTTTATAAATACTAATTTTTTGAATTTTTTTAAAACAAAAAATGTATTGGTGAAAACAATTTTTGAAAAACAGTTTTGTGTAAATGTAGTTTTGCGTAAAAAGAGATTTTGAAGGTTTTACAAAAAAAATAAAAAATGAAAAGGAAAAAAAAGTTGTGTAAATACTTTTTTTTTTTTGAAAAATAGTATTAAAAATACAATTTTCTTGTACGTATAATTTATGGGAAAACAATGTTTTAAAAATAATTTGAAAAAAATTTGAGTAAATAAAGTTAAAAATAATAAATTTTTTGAAATAATTTTTAAATAAAGTTTAAAAAATTAATTTTTTGTGAAATACTCCATCAGTCCTTTTAGAAATGTTTTGCTTCGTAAATCAAACTTATTAAGAAAATATCATCATTAATTACATCTTTCACATTAACTTTTACCTTACTCTACGGTTTTCAAACTTTTACCCCCATTAACTTTTAAAAAAGTAAAATGATAATTATACAAACTTTGACCCATTAACTTTTCAAAACACACTTATTAGAGGCTAACCCAAAATGAAAATGTCTACACTAAAAAAGAGACAGAGGGAGTGATTTAAAAAAAAAAAAACTGTTTTTGTTTTGAAAATAACCATTATTAAAAAGAACAATTTTTGAAACAAAATAACATTTTTCAAACAAAAATTCTTTTTGGATTTTTTCTAAATTTTTTTATTTATTTATAAAAAAACAGCTTTCAAAACACTGTGAGGTTCATGCCGTCCAATACACTTTTAGATTCGGCGTATAATGTATCCTATTTGTACCCAAAATTTTATCTTCACCACACATTTTGAGGTTCATGCAACTTATAGTTCTAAATCCCACGGAAAATGTGCAATAAATGGTGTTTGAACACCACCTATGAAGCACCAACACCCCTAGGGCTAGCCGTATCACAATATCCAGACACAGCACACAGGGGACACGTGTCAGGACACGCCACGTGGAGGGGGATATGGCTAAATTAATTTTTTTTGGTGGGGACACGACGGGGTCAAAATGAATTTTTTAAATTTTTTCTAGCTTAAATTCAAAATTACTCAAAAGTTTCGGAATAAAACCGTAATTTTACACTATGTAAATATCTCCATTTAGGGCATCCTTATATGACACACAAAAAAACATCAAATTTAACCTCATAAACACTTTTTATAATTTAGCAAGTCACTTTTCAAAAAAATCATAAAATCAAACTCAGTTCAAACTTTAGCAAGTCACTTTATCAAAAACTCACAGAATCAGACTCTCTATTCAAACTTTTATTCTTCAATCCTCCTCCTCTTTTGGTGAATGAACAGTAGGTCACCAAATTTGTTAAGTTACTGTAGTAAAGTTAAGAAATCTCAAATTGGTGAGTTCGTTTGGTGAGGCTGATTTTTGATGTTTTGAAGGAGTTTGCTCTGTATTTTAACTTTAAAGTTAAAATAGAGAGGCAGATGTTGATCTTCTAATGGATGTCTTGTTTTGTTTGTCTTTTCTTAAAAAAAATATATTTTATAGATAAATAAATATACATGTGGCGTGTCCCCCACCGTATCCGTATCTATATTTTTTAAGAATTCTCGTGTTCCTGTGCTTCTATCTCTGTATCTGTGTTCGTATCCGTATCCGTGTTTGTGCATCATAGAACACGGGATAATGATACGGGTACAGAAAAAGGGAACCGAAAATGTACCGATCGCGTTCGGGGACCCACTTTTGGGTCCCTCACGAGTGATCCAAATTTTTTTTATTCAAACGGTGAGACTTTGGTTCGAGCACTTCCAACCGTCCGATTGAGCTGAAATTTTTTGGGAGTCCTCGGAAAAATGTTTTAAGAATAATGAACGGTTCGGATCACTCGTGTGGAACCCAAAAATGGGTCCCTCAACGCGATCGGTACATTTTTTGTGCTCCCGTTCTGTACGGGTAGCACTGTCCTAGAACACGACCTTGTGGTGGTATTGCATAATTTTTCGTTTTTTCGACTGACACAGCCACCCCCTATCTTGCTAATACTGGCTACCAGTACTGGGGCCCTGGCTAGTTGCTGCTTGTCTATCTTTTTTCTCTTGTTTTGAAGAACAGATGCCGTCAGATTGTGCCACGTGGGAGTTGAAAATGCATTGATAGTTGGCATTTGGCAGGTTAAAAATCTCTGAAAAGGGGATGCTGTCGTTGGGTCATTTACACTGATGCTGCCCTGTTTGGTTTAAACCCATTTTTTGAGGCATTCGCAGCTTTAATTCTGATTATTGGTGTAGTAATGGGAGAACACGGCTTTAATTCTGTAGTGCCAGGCACTGCCAACCAACCAAAAGTGATGCCACAGTTCAAAAAAAAAAAACCAAAAGTGATGCCATGGGTTGTATTTTTTGCACCCAGCATTTATCCGTTTATTTCGGCAGAAATGGATTTGAGACTTTGAGCCTTCGGTCTCGTTTGTTTGGCCGGAGATAAATGGATGGGATATAAAATTTCATGGGATATGAGTGAGATATGAAATCCTTGGGATATTGCTCAATATATCAATGGATGAGAAAAATTCATATCCGGTGTTTGTGTTCGACTGGATAGTGCTCGGGATATCCGGTTTTTTGCACTAAAATGGGGAAATCCCATCCAAATCCCACCCCCCATGGGATTTTATATCCTGTACGGATTGAGATATTAATTGGCTGGGGAAAACAAATCTCATCCCAAATAATGTTACCAAACAATGGATTTGGGGACCCACTCCAAATCTCATCCAAATCCCAACCCCATATCCCCCCTAACAAACAAGGCATTCGGGTCATTAACTTGTCTTTATTTTTTTATTTTGCGTTTGTTAATTTTGCATTGATTTTGTTGTGGTTTATTGGTTCGTCACGGCGAAAGAAATTTAAAAAAATATAAAATTAATAACCGAACTTAAATTTTTGTGAATCAAGAACAAAAAAATTAAAAAATTTTGATTATAATTTTAAAAGTTTTAAATTTCTTTCGTCGAGACGAACCAATAAACCATAAAAAAAAAATTGACGTAAAACTAACAAATACGGAAAAAAATTAATAAGGACAAAAAAAATAAACCACTTGGTTTATTCACCCAAAGCAACCTAATTGTAATTGAGAAGGAAAATGCTACTAAAAGAAGCCCAGTGTGCTTCTTTTAAGGTTTAAGAAGTGTATTGAAATATGTGAAAAATATATAAAAGTTTATCAAAATGTATTGAAAAATATAAAAAAATGTATTGGATGGTGTGTTTTTTTTTTCCTGTGTTTAAGGGAAGCCCTTAGCAGGACCAAATAATGGAACTAATAAATATTGGGTTGTGTACCGTACATGTTTATTTGACGGGGAAGGCTGTAATATACGTATGTATTTGGGTGTTTATCACATGTGTATCCCTGAAAATGTTACAAAGCATTTACCTCTTATGAATAAAAGTTACTACGATTTTTACAAATCAATTACATAAATGTTTATTTGACGGCGAAGGCTATAATATACGTCTCTATTTGGGTGTTTGTCATGTGTCCCTAAAATGTTAGTACAAATTAATTACCTGTTATAAATAAAAGTTACGATTTTTATGGACTCCATAAAAGTTACAAGACGCACCAAAATGTTATTAATCATATTGCTGAAAAGTTTCGAGTTTTTAATATCAAAGTTATATATAAGACACTAAAAAAATGTTACGATTGTCATTAGGTGGGACAATATAAACCATATTTGGGTGTATATATCACATGCACCATTAAAATTTTACAAAGGGAAAAAGATGCAATACACACCATTATTTGGGAGTATCTATCGCATGCACTTTAAAATTTTACGATTTTTTAGTATAAAAGTTGCGACATGCACCAATATTTGCGACATGCACTTCAAAATGTTGTGAATCTTTATAAGGTGGTACAAGTTGGATCACAAATAGGTGCATATGGTACACAAATATTTTTTATTTTTTATTTGGATAATCAGATGTATGAGTCAGCTTGCTCACACCTCGACTAATTCCAAGGCCTTGGAGGTAACGACCGGGTATAACCCCTAGTGACCCCAAGAATTTGTTGGCAATAAGAATCAAACCTAAGACGTTAAACTAATTAGACAAGCGATGCGATAACGTAATTATCATTGAAAAATAGTCTAATTCGACACTTGTATCTGGTCAAATGTAAACTTATGTTAACTTCCATAAATAATCCCTTCCATAATTCATCAATTTGAAAATTTTGAGATAAGTAGTTTCGAAAGATAATCACTGTGTTTGGTTTAGAGTTTTGAGAAGAAATTTTTTGAGAAATTTTTTGAGATAGTGTTTGGATGAGTTTTTAGAAAAAGTAATAATTAGAGAGATGTGTAATGATTGGAGAGAGATAGAGAGAAAAATGAAAATAATAATTGGATGGAAGGATATGAGTAGAGAGAGAAAAGTGATTAATGATTGGAGAGATGAGAGATGGGGAAGGAATCTTTTTGGAAATTTTTTTGGAAATGTGAACCAAACACAGTGCTCTTAAGAGTGATCTACACACGCATACGCACGCTCGTTGTGTGATTTCTGTTATGAACTGTAAAGGCCATGTTCGTTTCCAGTTTAGTTTTAGTTTTGATAACATCATCATTTCCCTCATTTCTCTCTCTGTCTCTCTCCACTCATTACACCTGCTGACATCATCAAAACTAAACTAAACTATCTAACCAAACACAACCAAAATATTTTTCTTTCAAAAAAATGATTTGTAAAGTAAATGCATTTACGCAAAATGCAAAATTTGTGGTCACAAGTAATGGTAATAATTGTAGTGATAATGGAACAACAAACTCCTATTATTAGGAAGGGGAGGAGGAAGCCAGCTTTAAACGAGAGCAGAGCCTGTCCCATTGTTGGTGCGAAAGCGCTTGTTGCAGAGGAACAGTAGCTGCTGCAGCTGCCTCTTCTGTGAATTTTTTAAATGCTCTGTGTTTTTTTAGGAATAAAACATTCATGGATCTTTCTTTAGATTTCTCACAATTTCACGAATTTGTCTCTCAGAGCATCTTCTTCAATTGCCCAAATTTGCCTCAGAGCATCTTCAACGTGTATTTATTAATTATACTTGCCAAAACCCAAGTCAATTTAATTTGGCCAACTTCTCGCTCTCCTTTAATGCAGGCAGTGGCGGAATCAGGAATCGTACACAGGGGGGTCACCTTTCAAGTACAACTTTGGAAGAAAAAAAAAAACTCACAGTCCAATATAACAAATATACCAAGAAAATACTAAAATGTTTAAACATTCTTCAGTAAGCAAAAAAGTTTAAATTTAAAACATTATGAAACATTTTGTGTATATTGTGCTCATGACGCTTGAAAAACATAAGATTTTAATAATGATTGGAGGGAAAAATAGATTACAATAAGATTTTCATGTATAGATTACAATAAAAAGGGACAGAAGAGCATATAAAGTTTTTCATGTATAGTTTTGCAACAAGATTACAATAAGATTTGTTCAATATTAGTTGGTGAATTCTTTCTAAAATTATTTGTCGGTTAAACTACAAGCATTAATCTGTCACGGGATACACATATGGAGACCCTTTTCTATATTTTTAACTCCCAAAAAAAAAAATTTGGAATTCGAGGGGTCACGTGACCCCCCTGTGCTTTTGAAGAATCCGCCCCTGCATGCGGGTTGTGTTTGGTGTGAGTTTTGGGTTTTGGTTTTTAATAATGATTGGAGGGAAAATAGATATAATAATTAAAAATAGGGGTTAATGATTAGAGAGAGATATAGAGAAAAATTAGAACAATATTTGAAAATATGGGTAATGATTGAATAATAATTAAGAAAACCGGATCTTGAAACCCAAAAATAACAAGGCCGCAATTTTCAGGTAAGTGGGATAATGGTTATGATAAATAGTTGTAAATATTTCTTGAGAGACAACTAAGAAAATCAATTTTTTGATGAGGCTCAGGGGAGTGTTTGGGAGTCTCATTTTTTACTTTTTTGCTTTTTGGTTTATTGTCAAAATGTATTTTGAATCTAGTAAAATTGTTTGAGAGAAATGTGCAAAATGCATTTTGCAACAGTAGTAGTGTTTGAAAGATATGTGCATAATACATTTTATAGGTCTTTTTGTTAATCAAAATGAGAAAAACATAAAATGAGAAGTCAAAAAGTTACTCTCATCCTACTTTTACATTCTCTTCTATAAACCTAAAAACGAAGATTGAGTTATCCTAAGACTCATTTTCTTTCACATTAGCCAAACACCCAAAACTAGAAAAGTCAATAATGAAAATGCAAAAAATATGGGGCCAAACACCCTCTTAGTTTTGGATTCTCCTTTACATATTAGATTAGTAAGACCGGATATCAAACAGAGGTAATTAAACAATCATCCGTTTTTTGGACACTATTTAGATTTTCATCTCCCTTATTTTACGGAATTATGTTTTCATCATTTTCCATTGTGAAATACCTTTTCTACCCTTTTACTGTGATATCAATATATACAGGATTATATTTTTTCCTAATTTTGTGGGATTCAATAACTTCCTAATTTTGTGGGATTCAATAAGTTCCTAATTTTGTGGGATTTAACCATTTTTAAATTTAATGAGATTCAATCACATCCATTAAAACAGATAATAAAAGAAATTTTAAATTCAAAAATTTGTTACTAATGTGTGGTGAAATTATAGATAACCAAGCAAAAAAAATTAAATACACCAGCAAATGTGGTAAAAATGGCATGCATGAGCCAGCAAATATGGTAAAAATGGCATACATGAAATTATAGTTTTCTAACATGTTTGTTTTTCGTATTTTTTTACAATGTACATTCTTTACAAACATGGTAAATTAGTTAATACATCATTACAAAATCATGGTAAATATGAAATATTACACATTGAAACATGGTAAATAGTATAAACTAGTTACATTACATTAAAACACGGTAAACTAATTATATTATACATTGAATGTGAAGAGAATAGTGCCGCGCTCGTTGCCAACAAGGTACTCAGCAAAGCAAGCTTGACCACCACTGCCCTTTCCAAATAGTTGAGAGTTGCTACGACTTCCTATTCGCAACCAAAGTACCGTCGCCGCTGCTCGCTGATAATGTTAAAAAAATTGATTTAAACATGATGAATATGTACAACTATTGCACAATTTACTATGTTAAAAAAATACAATAATAGTTCTGATGGTAAATTAAAAATAATCAGGGTAAACTTATGTCCAAATAATATTACGTCATTATGGTAAAAAATAAATGGAGACAAAAAAAACATGGTAAAAATATGTTGAACATAAAAAAAAAAAGGGGTTGAGCCACTGATATTGTAAAGAGATAGTGCAGGAAACATTAACGAAACGAAAATAGTAAAATCATGTTTATGTACAAGAAAAACTAGCCCGCCAACAATCATCTGAGAAAATCATTCTCGATTCCTTATCTTCCTTTTAACGCATCCTAAATAAATAAAAAACAAAACAACATCGAAAACCAAAAGAGAATGAAAGGGGAAACAAAACACTGTTGCGTGGCTATGGGAAGAGATCCATCACAACCTTCTTCAGGCATATGTGAGGCAACCATAGCAATTACTGTTGAAATTAGTTTTGAAAAGCCATATCACGTTGTTCAAAAACAGACCAAATGTTTAGGTGACCAACGCAATTGAGGTTTGTTTTCAATTACCTCTGGTATTTGTCGAATTTGAGTTGGGACGTTGACAGATCTTAATTTAGGACGATGATTTGGGAATGCGAGGACAGAAGATTTGGTACGGTGAGGAGACGACGCCGATTTAAAGGGAGGATTGTCACTGATGACTTGGGACCGCGAGGAGTGAAGGCGTCCGGGTGAAGATTTCATCCACAAAGATTTCGTCCCCAATTTAATGGTGTTGCAGAATTGGGGTTTTAGAACTGTGTGGACTAATTCTAAAAAGAAGGCAAAATTGTCAAACGAAGGACTTCCAGGTGAAGCTAAATTTTAGACCCATTGATGTTTTGTTTATTTCACTGTTTTGAAGTTGAGTTTGAACACAATTGTATTTGAACACAATTGTATTGCGGATGAAATCTGATAGCAGAAATATGGGAATTGATCCAATCCCTAATTACAGGGTTGGTCCCCTGAAATTTGAAAATGGTCCATTACCTATCGCCCCACTTAAGTAATTTTTAATTTAGTCCTTAATCCCTTAAGATGTTACAATTATATAATTATATATATAAAGGGCATTTTTTGCATTTTTTATTATTTAAGTGCCCCAACAAAAAAAACCAAAAAAGACTACTCCGGCCAATATATTGGGATTTATTCAGTCTTATGGTACAGTTTAGTGGTGTTTTGATATGGAGTTTTTTTCCCCCCCTTTGTATTTGTTAGTTATGCATTGGATTATTGGTTCGTCGCGACAAGATAAATATAAAGAGTAAAAAGTTGGTAACCAATCTTTTTTTTTTTCTCTGTGAATAAATACAAAAAAAATCCATAAATAAATAAATAAATAAATAAATATATTTAATAGAAAAGGACTTCTTTCCGTTGTTTGGATGGCAACCGAGGTGTGGGATGGAATGAGAAGGTGAGATTCAAGACCCCCTTCAAAGCCTTATTTTGTGTCTCGCTATAAGTGACGTGATTCCGCGAGAAAGGGAGGACGAACGAATCGTCGTCTACTTCTGGCAGCATGTGCGGTTCGGAAATGGGGGTGCTCATTTTCTCCTAAAAGACATAGTTTTGCTCATTTTCTTGGTACACCTCCAAAGCTTCGAAGAGTCCTGTTTGGAGAGTTAATTTTGGAGTTTAATTTTAGGGGATTTAGGCTATTTGGTGTAGGGTATAGTTGGTTTAGACAATAAGATTTAAGCACTTCGGGTTTAGGCACTTTGGGTTTAGGGTTTAGATATTGAGTTCAGGGTTTAGGCACTTTTGAAAATTCAATTTTGGAGTTCGGTTTTAAAGGATTTAGGCTCTTTGGGGTAGGGTATAGTTGATTTAGGCACTTTGGGTTTAGGGTGTGTTCTTCAACAGATTTTTGGGACATAAAATCTCACATTTTAGTACACTCCAATCTCAACACATAAAATGTAAAAATGATTTTATGAGATTTTCATAAAATCCTCCTAAAATGTATAGGAAAACCACTACATTTTATCAGTTGGGAAAATAACTTAATTTGATCACTCATCAATAAAATGTTCATTTTATGAGATTTTCATAAAATGCACCTAAAATCTATAGGAGAACAAGGCCTTAGGCACTTTGGGAAATTAACTATCCAAACAAAACCCTTGGAAGCTTTGGGGGTGTCCCAAGAAAAAATGAACAAAACGACAGAAAAGGAGGAAGAAAATGGGGGGAGAATCCCCCCGGATCCGTGCAGTTCACCCCCTCCTTAGATCGTTGTCGTACTTGCACCGCTGTTTTCGTCTTGTCAAGGCGAAATTATTTCTGTGATCAAAACTGAGTTTTGAACATTTGATATGGTCGTCGGAAAGAGCTTGCTCTCCGGAATTTTGAGAGTTTGATTTGTCACAGTTATTTGAATAACATGACGAGAAACTACACCATTTTCTTTTCTTTTATTATACCTTTTTTCTTTTTTCCCCCTCCTTTTCTCGTCTCACCAAGCCACAGGGAGCTATAGGCCATGCTTGTTTTGAGTTTCAAGACCGGTTTTCTCAAATATTATTCAATCATTACTCATATCTTTAAATATTATTATATTTTCTCTCTCTCGCTAATTATTAACCTATATTTTTAATTATTAGCCTATTTCTCTCTCCAATCATTACAAAAATTAGGGGGTGTTCCACTAACAAAACCGAGACATGTCATTCTCTCACAATACATCTCATAAAAAACCGTGAAAAATTAGTTTTTTTCAAAAAAACACCTTAGTGGAACACCCCCTTAAAAACCTAAAACTTAAACCAAACACAATCATAAGTTCCAATCAGCGTAACATCGCAATTTTCATTGGGAAGGAAGTTTTTTTTCCCGGTTGTACTTTTACTTTAAATTAGCAGCAAAAAATGAAATGATATGGCACAAAGGATTCTCATATATTGACTTCTCCTCTCTTAAAAATTTAATGGGTATCTTTATTCTTGGCTTATGCAAAGATACTCCACAAAAGTTAACCTTATCAAAAAAAAAATTAGCGTGGAAATAGCAATTTTCTCTCACTAGCCTCTGATTCCTCTGTCCCCCCCTCTTTCTCCTTATCTCAGTAGAGCCCCAGAGAGTATTGCTCCCGAACATTCCTCCCCCACGCGCACTACCCTTCCACGCCAAATCACAGGCGTACATCACACTTTCTGGCCGTCCGATCAACGCACGCGACGAAACAGGGATCACGGCGTAGGAACAAAAGTACAATCCCTCAATGCAGTAGCTAGCTGTACAAAATTGTAACCACTTCGGGAAACGGTAGTACGGGTGACGGCCGCTGTCAACTTTCGTCCGTCCGTCCCCCCCACTAGCCTTTTTCTTCTTCGCGGTCAATTTCTTAAACGTCGCTTCACCGCCGTTTGCATTACATGTCCCCCCTCCTCCCTCTCTCTCTCACTCTCCTCCTGTAATATCCATTTTCTCTCTCTATATCTCTCTATCTCTGTGATAAATATTCTCTCTCTTCATAACAGCAATATCATTAAAGCACTACCTTACGGTTCACGCCAAAAGCCTGCCTGCTCTCTCTCACTCTGTATCTCTCATTTTCTCTCACTACATTGTCTTTCTGTCTGGTAGAGAGTGGTCAGTGTTAAGTGATGAGAGAGGAACAGAGCTAATCTTCTTCTTCTTCTTCTTCTTCTTCAGCCACACTCACTGCTGCTTCAGCTTTGGTCCATTACCGAAAGAACCCTGCTGGTATTTCCGACGATGAAGAAGAACACGGAGCTGTTTCTCTGTGCTTTCATGGTTTTCGTTGTGCTTCTTTTCCCCCTCGCTTCGCCGCTCAGTAATGAAGGTAACTTCCATCTCTCTCTGTTTCCCTCTACGTATATTATGAGCGTATTTGGGTGTGTTTTCCTCTTTTCCGCTGTCCATTGAGTTACCTTTCTATTACTATCGTTCCACTGCATTTTGTATCTGTTTTTGAAAAAATGGAATCCTGTTTTTGAAGCTTGGAACGGTTTAAAACTAGGAGAGTACGGAGACATTTAAGCTGTGAAAATCTAACAGATTTCTACTGTATTTACTAAGTTATTTTCTCGAGAAATGACAACTTGGGTTTAGTAGTTTAGTCCGAAAATATGCAGTTCAAGATTGCTGAAGACCGTAGTCAGAGTTGTTGACATGGGTCTGTTTACAGTTGATTTTGAAACCTAAATGGCAACTGACGCAGATGATTATTCAGAAGTTTTCCCTAATTTATTGTCAGTTCTACCTGCTGTGTTTATTTGATTGAGCAAACCATACCGTGGGAACATTGAGGGTTTTATTTTTATGCTCTCGCCTTTTGTACTTTACTATGGAATTTGATTACTGCGTTGATTAGTGTACTTTTAGTGAGAGAAAGGTGTTAATCTTCACAGGGAAAGCCTTGATGACCATTAAGGCAGCGTTTAGCAACGTAGCAAATGTGTTGCTGGATTGGGATGAGGCTCACAACGACGATTTTTGTTCTTGGCGAGGGGTGATATGCGACAATGTCAGCTTATCTGTTGTTGCCCTGTACGTGTCCCTCTCTCTCTCTGTGTCTGCCTTCTTGTCCTAAGTTTTAGTGAGTAAGACTAGTATGCTCCATCATTTACCATTTCCTGGGTTTGTTCTGTTTTCCAGGAATTTATCAAATCTGAATTTGGGAGGGGAAATCTCCCCAGCAATTGGTGACCTGAAGAACCTGCAGTCTATGTAGGCGTTTCTCCTTTCATCCCATTGATATTTAGGGAGTGTGCCGTTTGGCATTGTGTTAACCAGAGTCATGGTAGATAAAATCAGAACATATAGAATTTGTGGTAGGGTTGTTTCACCTAATTTATTTGTGCGACTTTTTGAACTATTTGCACTTTTAGGGTTTTGTATTTGTTCCAGTTTCGGTTCTAATTTTATACTTTCCAATTCCTCCTGTCGAAGCACGAAACTTAAAAAGTCTAATGTAAAATTAAGAATTGCAAAAAATATTGGGTATAGACAAAAACTTGCAAAGCGTAAAAGGTCGAGGGGAACAAAGAAGAGTTGTTATTGAAAATTGTCAACTGTCAACCAAGATAAGGTTTGTATGCGAAAATGCGCAGGCAACCCTATTCTGTTGTAGTATTTTGTTACAGAAGTTTTTGAAAGGTTATAATCTTCACTGATTCTATTAGTAATCGCCGGTTGTTGATTGCAGAGATCTCCAGGGCAACAACCTGACCGGTCAAATTCCAGATGAGATAGGCAACTGTGCTTCTCTGATATTACTGTAATTCCTCACCGTCCTCATCATTGTATTATTCGGTTGTGTTATCATCTATGACTAGTTATCCAGAGGAGTTAATGTTATTGAGATGATGCACAGTTGCATCCTTTTAAAGGTTTGTGTTTGCATGTTGCAGGGATTTATCCACCAATCTACTGTATGGCGACATACCCTTCTCATTATCTAAACTGAAGCAGCTTGAGCTACTGTGAGTTAACGCCTGAAGCCTTTCGTTAATTTGATTTTCTGGGAAAGTTTGTAGTTCTTTCAACCTGATGGTGTGTATGCACTTTTATGTAGGAATTTGAAGAACAACCAATTGACTGGTCCTATCCCTTCAACCTTAACGCAGATTTCAAACCTGAAAACTCTGTGAGTTCTTCTTTAGCTGGTGTAGTCGTATTCACTATTCACTTCTGTTATCAGGGGTTTTGGACCACTTCAGTATACTCTCACAATGTGTAGAGTAAATTCAAACCTTTTTACTGTTGGATCAAATTATGCTAATTTTTGTTGTGGCTTTGTGGATTTATTCTTCAGCGACCTTGCTCGGAACCAACTTACTGGTGAGATACCAAGGCTAATATATTGGAATGAAGTTCTGCAATACCTGTAAGTGTTGCACTACTACTACCTGGTATATTTACTACAGAACTTATTTACAAGAGTTGGGTGTTAACTGAAACAAACTCCCGCCCATTATACTTGCTCTTTACATACCTACTTCTGTTTGCCTGTGCCTATAATTCTCTGGATAAGCTATTTGTCAATTTACCGATTTCTCTGTTATAACATCTGTAGGGGTTTACGCGGTAATGCCTTAACTGGAACCTTGTCCCCAGATATGTGTCAGTTGACTGGCCTGTGGTACTTGTAAGTGTTATATCTTGTCCTGGTTTGCTTTCATAATTTGCTCTTATGCATTATTTTTCCTTGTCTATGTATGTACACTAAGTGTTTGAACCTCTCCACATTTCATTCAGTGATGTTAGAGACAATAACTTGACTGGCACAATCCCAGACACCATTGGAAATTGTACAAGCTTTGAGATATTGTAAGTTACCTGAACCCTTACTACGCTTGGATGTAATTTGTTTCTACTTTGGCTAAATATTTGCATTATGGTTTGTAGAGATATCTCATACAATCAGATTACCGGGGAGATTCCATACAATATTGGGTTTCTTCAAGTGGCTACTCTGTTAGTTCTCCGACTTTGCACTCTTTTTAATTCTTGTTCATGGAAAGTAAATGCCAGAAATGTAATTTGACCTTCAGGGGTGCTCAGCTAAAATTGAAGTTGTCTATCTATATAATCCCTTTTCTAATATTGCCTTGCTTTTTGTTTCCTCATATTAGATCTCTTCAAGGAAATAGGCTGACTGGAAAAATTCCAGAGGTGATTGGCCTGATGCAAGCTCTAGCTGTTTTGTAAGTATACCTCTAGAGATTTAATTTTATTGACTCAAACAAACAACTAAATGTTGTTGGTAATTGTCCAATTTTGTTAAAACTGCCAGTTGGGTCAAGCTAGAATCTTATCATGCTTGTTCTTTTCCTCGTCTCTCAGGGATTTGAGTGAAAATGAACTAGTTGGGCCAATTCCACCAATTCTTGGCAATTTATCTTACACGGGAAAACTGTAAGTTCGTATATATTCAGTAATATGTAGACTATGGATTACTATGCTCATGCTAATTCTGTTTGCTGAGATATTCTCATTTAAATGTTGGTGTAGATATCTTCATGGCAACAAGCTTACAGGATCAATCCCACCAGAGCTTGGCAATATGTCAAAGCTGAGCTATTTGTAAGATACATCTAGCTGAATAGTTGTCAATTTAGGGAAATTTATGATTCAGTTGACAAGAGATTAATTTGCAGGCAGTTGAATGACAATCAACTGGTTGGTGGAATCCCCGCTGAACTTGGGAAACTAGAGCAACTCTTTGAATTGTGTGTCATCTTTCTCAGGCCTCTATTCCATTTGTAATTGAAGTTTAGGTCTATTTGTTCTCTACTGTTGTCTTACTGCTTTGGCATGATATTCCTCAGGAACCTTGCCAACAATGACCTGGAAGGTCCCATCCCGCTCAACATCAGCTCCTGCACTGCGTTGAATCAATTGTATGATTCCTGATTTCTGAAGCAGCACATCAACTTTCTACAACTTTATTATTAAAGTTTTTATCAGACTCAAACTGACGTAATTGCTTTCTCTCCTGTTGCAGTAATGTCTATGGTAATCGCTTAAATGGGTCAATTCCTCGGAGTTTCCGGAACCTAGAAAGTCTTACCTCTCTGTAAGTTTAAGTTCTAAATTTCAAGGTGATGTTGTACTTGTTGAAATCTGAACTTCCATGAATACTTACTAACAATGGTTTTCAACAGGAATCTCTCGTCAAATAATTTCAAAGGAATCATACCTGTTGAGTTGGGACATATTGTCAATCTGGATACATTGTACGTTTCTGAACAATTTGTGTGTTGTTTAAGAGTTGTTGACAATTGCGTAGTCTGACCTTTTTGTTGACAATTGTTTAGGGATCTATCTAGCAATGATTTCTCAGGACGAGTTCCTGCTGCGGTTGGCGATCTGGAGCATCTCTTAACTCTGTAAGAAATGCATTTCTTACCTGCACGTTTCAAATAGCTGAGTTTAGGTTCACCTGCCTAACTTGTAAATATATTGTATCTTGAAGGAACTTAAGTCATAATCACCTTGATGGGACATTACCTGCGGAGTTTGGTAATCTCAGAAGTATAGAAATTATGTGAGTTTTCTGCCAGAAAATATCTTCCACTATTTCATCCCTTTCAAATTATGGGATTGTTTTAGAATCTTTTACATTCATATTTAATACTAATGATGTTTATGTACATGCTTGTAGTGATTTATCATCTAACGCACTGTCTGGTCATATCCCTCGCGAGTTGGGTCAGTTGCAGAACATTGAGGCTCTGTAAGTTGATTATAAAGTCACTTATTTTTCATCAACTTCCTTGTTATTAGAATCCATTTTTGACTTGCGTCTTTTCTGTTTCTTGAAAATGGTTGCAGTATATTGAACAATAACAATCTCCATGGGGAAATTCCAGAGCAGCTAGCAAATTGCTTCAGTCTTGCCACTCTGTGAGTTTCCACCCTTCCTCCCTTTTCTATCTATTTCTAACTAGGGTATATGGACTACTAATACTTGGATGTGTTAGGAATGTTTCCTACAACAACCTATCTGGGACAGTTCCTCCTATTGGAAACTTTTCACGGTTTTCACCTTATAGGTAGGGGAATTTAGTTAGGATGTCTCCTTTTTACTTGTTTTAACCTTGTGTGTTTGTATGGTAATCGTTTCTGATTAACTTCTTTATTTTGCTTCATTAGCTTCATGGGAAACCCGTTATTATGTGGGGACTGGTTGGGATCAATATGTGATCCTTATGCATCGCCTTCAAAAGGTATGAGGTTAATTTTGGAAGTTGTTGATCGTTTCTCCCTACCCTTTCTATGAGTTAGTCTGGGGGATATGGCTGATTGACTATTACTATTGGCTCTTTATATTTTATTGCAGCACTAGTGTCTCGGACTGCAGTCGTTTGTATAACTCTGGGCTTTGTCACACTGCTTGCCATGGCAATAGTGGCCGTGTACAAATCGAAACAACCGGATCCATTCATCAAGGAATCTCAGAAGACCATGCAAAGTATGTGTACTGCCGTATTCCTTAATTTTAACTGGTCATCTTCAAAGTTACAGTGAGGGATTTTTTTCTGTGACAGGTCCTCCTAAGCTCGTCATTCTCCACATGGATATGGCTATTCACACCTATGATGATATTATGAGAATCACAGAGAATTTGAGTGAGAAATACATTATAGGATATGGCGCATCCAGCACAGTGTACAAGTGTATATTGAAGAACTCCCGACCAATAGCAGTTAAGCGATTATACTCTCAGCGTAGCCACAACTCGAGAGAGTTTGAGACCGAGCTTGAGACAATTGGCAGCATCAGGCACAGAAACATTGTCAGCTTGCATGGTTACGCTTTGTCGCCCTTTGGGAACCTCCTCTTCTATGACTACATGGAGAATGGTTCTCTATGGGATCTCCTTCATGGTCAGTAATTACCCTTGGTTTTTTCTTCCGTGTGGAATAGAGTAAATTAAATTATATCACCACACAAGCCACTCTGTGAAACTTTGTTCTGATAAATTTGTTACACCATGAAAGTAACTTTTAACACTTTTATTTAGTAGCAAATATGCCTTGCATAATTTCTTCCTCCATTTTTCTATGCTTGTTTGAAAACTCACATTTATGACTATGCAATTTAGGTTTTTTTATTTTTCAATATAATCTCATTATGCCCAATATGGATTACCTATGAATGTATTTTGTATTGTTTGTTTGACAGGACCGACAAAGGTGAAACTTGATTGGGATACGCGATTGAAGATTGCAGTTGGAGCTGCTCAAGGGCTTGCTTACCTTCACCATGATTGCAACCCTAGAATCATTCACCGTGATGTTAAGTCCTCAAATATCCTGCTTGATGACAACTTTGAGGCTCATCTCTCAGATTTTGGGATTGCAAAATCTATTCCAACTGCAAAAACTCATGCCTCCACCTATGTTTTGGGTACCATTGGTTACATTGATCCGGAGTACGCCCGGACCTCTCGGCTGAACGAGAAATCAGATGTCTATAGTTTTGGCGTTGTTCTCTTGGAGCTACTGACAGGAAAAAAGGCTGTTGACAATGATTCTAACTTGCATCAGCTGGTATGTTCCTTGATATAAGTGGAATCCAGTCAACCTTGCGTTTTTCAATACTTAGGCATGGTATGCGAATGTTTTCTATTTACCAATAGAGCCAAGTAAAAAATAGGGCGTGGTTCACAACACGTGAACGACCTTGTTTACTGCAACACTTGCTCTTTCCCTTGGGCTTAGAAGGGAAAGACAATACCATATTGGGAGTCTTGCTGTAAAACTACCTTGTTTGGGGATTCAATATCCGAACCCATGAATACGTTGAGTCTTGTGACATAGGAAATTTGGCACCAGGGCACAGTAAAAGATGTCGAGGGACCACTAATATGAAATTTGGTTTCCCCCCATGTCTGGCTGTAGACAAGGTAAACAAGCAGACCTAAATGTCTTCTCTGCGTGGATTGGATTTGTTCACGTGGTGGAGTCCTTAGTTCACTGAAGAAATTTTCGCTAGTCAACTATAGTGGTACTCTGCAAATAGATCAAGTTAATCGAAAGTTACTCTACCGGTTGAAGTTTTTAGTTAACTAGTTACTTTCATTTTTAAATCTTGCGCCTTTTGCGTTCATTTTGCAGATTATGGCCAAGGCAGATGATAACACAGTGATGGAGGCGGTTGATCCCGAGGTCTCTGTCACATGCATGGACTTATCCCATGTTCGGAAGACCTTTCAACTTGCTTTACTGTGCACAAAGCGCCAACCTTCTGAAAGACCAACGATGCACGAAGTTGCTAGGGTCTTGGTCTCCTTGCTTCCTGCTCCTCCAGCAAAGCCAAGCGGGGCCCCTCCGAAAACTGTTAACTATGCTCAGTTTGTGGTTGATAAGAGACAAGCCCAAATGAATACGCAGCAGCTGCAAGCCCAGGCGGACAACAATTCCTCTGATGCACAGTGGTTGGTTAGGTTTCGCGAAGTTATTTCCAAGAACACTCTCTGATAGTTCAATTACTACTATTTCTGTCAGTACTAGTAAAGGAAAATGGGTGATTAAACCATTCCAGCATGGGGGTTTCTTTTGCAATGGGAAAACTTAGAAGTGGATTCGACAAGCAAGTTTTGGGATACTCTAGATGAAGTTAAGATGCTAAGTTGGAAAGAAAGTTAAATCTGTATCTAAGCAATATTTACTTTTGTCAAACTCTATCTTGGTATTCTAAAGGGGAAATATCGAGATGCTCGTGTTAGTTGTAAACTTGGTATTTTGTTGATACACTGTTTGATGCATATTATCCAGCTAAATATCAGTAGTTTTGCATCTTCCTGCCATTTCATCTCTTCCTGTACTACAACTCTCTAGCTGTTAAAAACAAAGCATGGCCACTTGTATGCAAGCAACATACGGCGAAAGACGGTGTGTACACATTACAACACAGTGTCACTTTGCCTGCTATCCTTTCAATTTCACCCCCTGCACTTTTAATTCCACTTATTAGACCAATACACCCTCTTAGAACAAGTCCAATGTCCAATGCAGGAGGTAAACCCAGTTCTATACCCTATAATACAACTAATTTTTGCAACTCAATGCTCCAATGTGGATGTAAAACAAGATGCAAAATGCATATGTTCTTTAGTTGGTGTCAAATATAGAACCAAGGATGGCGTCCACATCACCAAATCTCAACTGTCATTTTAGTATATGAACTAGTAGAACCAACTTGACTCCCTTGTTGGTTACGGCGCTTTTGCATTTTTCAATAGTGCCTCGCCATTATCATTTGCATCGTTGCAATTTCATCTTCATCGGAGGAAGATCCATCAATTTTTTTCTGCGGTACCCTTTTGGTTAAGTTGCTTATGATATTAGTTTGAAAAGGAAACTATAGATGGTAGATGAGAATGGTGTGGTGACTAAATGACCTTGCAATGTGTGAATTTATACAAAAAAAAAAAAAAAAAGGAATGGGGGTTGAGAACGGTAGATGAGAAAATAAATGAAAAATTAGGTAGAAAGGAGGTTGAGAATGGTGGATGGAAAAATATCTGAAAAAATAGGTGGAACAAGGGTTGAAAAAGTAGTTGGGAACGGGGGTTCAAAAATTAAATGACAATGGGAGTTAAAAGTGATGTAGATAGTTGAAAAAGTAGTTCAAAAATTAAATGACAATGGGAGTTAGAAGTGATGTAGATAGTTGAAAAAGTAGTGAAAATGAGATGGAAGGAAAGTTAGTTAAATTTAGAACTGTTTAGTTCTAGAACACTTGAGAGACAGTTCTATATTTTGGCACAAAAGTATTTTTTGGTGCCAAAATATGGCCATTCCATCTTGCATTGGACTTGCTCTTAATATCAATTTTCTTTTGGTGCAAAAATCGTATCGCCGATGGAAGTGGATAAAATTGGAGAGAATATGGTTGCTTCAATGCGCGTTACAATGTCGTTTTCCATAAGACGATATTCACCTCCACCAATTCGAGTGAATTTGGTGTGCACCGGGTTGCCGGCGAATTCGACTCCAAGATACATAATGAAGCCCGGTTCCGATTTGTTCAACTGCGTCATGCACAGACGAAGAGGAAGCAGAACACCTTCGGATTTTGCGAGCCCGCCAAAAATATATGTAGGAGATAATTCTAGAGAAAAACAACTAGAATCATAATCGTATTTGCCCTCTTGGAAATTGGTGGAACCCTAGCTTTTATGTAGGCATAGACTTGTGACCATTCACCAATGGTCACATCTTTACATTCAAACCATTGTGGCCGTTCACAAACCATTATGACCGTTCACGAACTATTTTGACCGTTCATGAATAGTTATACCTATTCATCTAAACCCAACGGTCACACCATTTAAATCCAATAGTCACGTCTATTCATTTATCCCGAATAATCGCAACTTTTAGTATAGACATGTCTATTCATTTAACTTGAATAGACACACTCTTTGCACTAAAATTTAATAATCATGTCTATTCATTTATCCTGAATAGACACATCTATTGGATTAAAACCGTTCACCAATTACAACATTTAATATTCGTTAAATATTTTGGAAATGTTCCAACAATCTCTTTTAATGTGTTTTAGTTTCTGTCAGCAGAAAATTCTCTCCCGATGTCTTGAAACATTGGATAAAAACCATTGAAACCATTTTTTTCAACATATTTGTGTTCCGATGAGGCACTTAACGATATCTGATTGAGTTGATTTTTGGTACACTTATAGTACTCGACAAGCTCTACGCGGTGGACGTTTCTGATCGTCAAAACGGTACCGGTGCGGCACCGAAATGTGCTCGCACAGCACGCTGCGCAGCACCCCCCTGTTTCCCTTTTGTACATATATATATATATATTTTTTGTGTGTGTCAGTACAACAATCATGATCCTAAATTTCGGGTAAAAGAAATCCCAGTGAACACGCTGTTTGAAAACCGACTAATGATGGGTTTCGTTGGAAAAAGGCTGATTCTATACTCCAGGTAATAAAACAAACTGTTCTTTAAAAACTCAACGAACATTGTTTTTCTTTTCATTTTTTTCCCCATTTATAACCTCTCGCTAAATTGAATTCTTTCAATTTCCAAATCTAAGCCGTTAAATTTTTTTTTCCCCCAAATCTAAATAACTTAAGTAATTTTTCTTTAGTATCTATAATTATCTAATAAATTATTACTAATATTAAATTATAACATCACGAATCACGATTCAACTCCTGTTTAATTGTGGTTGGCCCATGATCGAACCGATGACCTACCAAATCTCCTTTTCAATTCACCCGAATTTCGGGGTTTAAAATCACCCTTTAAGTTGTAATGAGGCCAAAAAACCTAAGAAAGCTTCAAAGCAAGATAAAAATACAACTTACATATATACCTCAAGGTTTATTTCTACATTTCTCTACACATAGTTTCGCTACATGTGAGGCCGAACTAATACCAAACTAAACCCAGCGCAAAAATCTTGATCCAAAGTGCAGGCTTGATTATTGGTGGAGGATCTGACTTTTGTAAAACGTACATTTGAAAATTCAAAACCCTCCAATTTTCGAGCCTCTAAGGATGCAGCCCTTCGTTCATGATGATTCTCATCTTCCTCTCAGCGGATGTCCATGCTCCTGTTGCATTTCAAGATCAAATCAAAATCAAACACATCAAAACCTCCGGCAAGTCCTTACTGGAAGGAAATCAAACTAATGACGAGAAATACAAAAAAAAATTAATTTTAAATGGTAACATTCAGAGTGTCGAACTAGTTTCAAAGGAAAAGGAAGGTTAGTTTTGCTAGTCGTGTAGAGAACAGTAAGAATGGAGAGAACGGAAACGCAGATGATTAATCGGATGTGGTGCTACCTGTTGATGTTCAGCCGGGCTTCATTTTCAGGGATCTTCCATTGGCTCCCACACTGGCTCTGCTTCCTCCCATACCCCTGGATTTAGAGGTTATCAACTAAGAACTTATTATTGGGTTTAGAATAAAAACATGGAGTAAATAAGGTTTATGCTGTGATAATTCATACCCGGACTGCTTGGTTGAAGGAACCTGGCACATTCTCCTTGGGTCCCTATTACCAAACAATTAAATCACTTGTCTGACTAAAAAGATTTTAACATGTTCAGAATTGATATATAGTTGTTTTCATAATATTCCTCATAAACTAACCTTAGGGTGCAGAGGTGGTTTGGTCTGAGATGTAGCATTATGCTCCACATTGGATTTCAGCGACAACTAACATATTGATTACAACAGAAGAATGAGAGAGGACAATGGAGAAGAGTGAAACACTCCAAGATATTTGGTCTGATCCGATGTTTACGTAGCCAGAACAAAACTCAGAGCACCGGAAGGAAAAAGTTAAATGAGAACAATAAGACTTGAGGGAAGTATTATCCTACCTTGTTAAATAATTCAGTTGGTGGGTTGTCAGCCGGCCTATTATCATTTGAAAGCTGGAGTTTCTGAGGGAAGTACATGCTAAAGTTAGGTTTTCTACAGAAACAGATTGAGAATGTACATCGAGAGCAAGAAACTTATGTGTAAGCATCATATTACCGCAGTGGCTTCTTCACTGCCATTCTGGTGGGTGACAACGTTGTTTTTACTTAAAATAACCTGTGCATCAGAAACATCTGTTGTTATGGCTATAACCATGCATATGCAAATGAATAATGAGACTCACACATCCATAGTTCACCTTCTTATTAAGCGGCCTGGCTTTGACTCTTTTTATTGTTCCGTACTTACCATGCTTCTTTGCATCTTCACCGTTAAGCCTGAGAAACAGAAATTTATGTAACTGTAATAAGTATCCATATCATCTGAACAAAGTCTATCACGCAAGAAACTTAAGATGTGGAGCCTGTTTGGGAAAGAATCAGGGGATCCAATGTGCACCTCCACGCAAATTTCATACTTTGTGTTTCCAGCGTTACTAAAAGTCAAAGTCCATCCATCTGTGGCAGTCGAACTATTACCTTTCATTTTCAGCGGTCCCACTTTTTGAGGTGGATTCAGAATTCTGCTTGTTCAATGCCTGCAGTTACCAAGTGCTTATAGTTTATGACCGGTGAAAAAACGCAAGTGCCAAAGATACTCGATGAGTAGATCACTACAAGGAACAAACCAAGCTGAAACTAAACGAAACAGCTTTCAAAAAAGTTTACAGTTACATAAGACCCAAGCACAGAGGACTAAGAAGCACATTATATGTGTTCATTAACCTACTTGAGCAGATGAGTGTTGCATAGCCCTCTCTGATGTCTTGAAGTGGAACACCTAGAAAGCAATGAGAGAGAGGAGAAATAACTAAGTCATAGAAGTGGACAAAGGAACTACTAATCCTGTAATACTGTCTGCAATGAGATCTCCAAAGAAAAGCTGTCCATAAAAATGTCTACGGGAACCACAACAAGTTTTGGTAATTTACTTTAAAAAATGAGGATTTTCGTCTGCTCTTGTTTTGAGGAGGCAATGAAGGAGCCTTAAGAATCTGTCAAAACAAAATCACAGCGAACATAAAATTATCAACTGACTTCTTCATCCAGGTACCATTTCATAGATTTTATTAAAACTACCGACTTTGCTGTTCAATGGTCGTGCTTTAAAGGGGGCCTTTGATTTTGCATGTTCACCTGACTCTGAATTGTTCTTGAACCTGAAATCAGACATAAAAAAATGTCCCATGAAGCTAATCATACAATTCTGCATACTCTGAGACATATAGAAGATAAATCGTCTGACAAGAAGTGTTACCTGTATCTTTGTGCTCTTTGAGCTGTTTCCAGATCAGGCTCTCTTGGTACAGTAACTTTCAACCTTGTAGTCATGGTCATAGCATCTACTTGTCGAACCTTTTTTTTTTTTTTTTCCAATTTGAAAACAGAAGAAGGAAGAAGGAAGAAGGAAGAAGGAAGAAGGAAGAAGGAAGAAGGAAGAAGGAAGAAGGAAGAAGGAAGAAGGAAGAAGGAAGAAGGAAGAAGGAAGAGGTGGGGAAGGGAAGAGAGAGAGAGAGAGAGAGGAAGAAAAAAAAGAACCATTAATGACAAACATAATACGAAAAATCAGAATAATCTCAAAATGGTGAAGAATTTAGTCTAAGAACAGCTTACTTCTCAAGTAGATAACCTTACCTTTGGTAACTTGTGTGACAAGAGGCTTTGGTGATTCAGATGAGCAACCTGTTTATGGTGTAGCATCATCTCAGTAATTCGTAAAAATGATTATAGCAGAAACAACATTCAGCATGTGTCTATGGATCAAGAATATAAAGAGGAACAGCAGGTTTGTATAAGTACACAATCAATTGATGAAAGACAAAGTCTAAAGTCTATGAAGAAATAATTTGGTGAAAGCATGAACCCCTAGGTCGGGAAAGGAGGAAATAGAAACAGGGTCCGCATTGGTTTGTGTCTTTGCTACCAACGAAATGACAATGAAAAAAGAAAAAAGATGTAGTGTCCATCTGGCTCAAGGAGAAGTCTCATCCTCCCTGGATTGTTGTGGAGGAGATTGAGAAAATTCACGCTCTAAATTGAGCTAATTCAGGCTATTTTAGTAAGAAGTAGGAGTTTGAAAACCGATAACTACTGCAGTAGGAGTTTCATAACTACTGCAGACGTCAAGACATGAGACCACCAATATACGTGTGAAGACTTAAAACACAATAAAAATAAATGAGCACTTCCCCTGCACCTTGCGCAAATAACCATTCTCTAGTTTTTGCCTTTTGGTTGCATTGTCAACCCCAAGAGAGTTCTTTGAACTTCTCTCATCTATTTTAGGTAATGGCTTCTGAGACCTGCAAGTCAAGGATGAAGGAATGAATTGACGAAACAGGAAACCAACTTTTATTATTCAATCATGCTTCCAAAGAATAACTATGACCTTCCTAAGAATCGGTTGGAATGGACTTCGCTTCCCCAGTTTAGCTTGGCCAAATGACTTGCCGTGGGTGTCATTAGAGTTGAAGTCCTTGTTTTGGATGATTTTTCCGCAGACTTCGTTTTCGTTTTCAGAATATGCTGAGCCATACGGTAATGATATTGTTGCCCTGAAAGAGTACAAAATTGTAACACAATATTAAACCTGAAGTAGAGCGATGGAAAGATTACTAATACAAAAGAAAAGGCACAAAATATCTGCTGCTGCAAGTACCAAAAATATGTACAGTATAACAATCAATTCCACTGAAACAAGGTTACTTATATATCACACACAGTCGCACACAATGCTTCTGCCTCATCTTCAACTTTTATGCAATTAATTAGTTAATAAAACACTAAGCATCCACTGGTTACCTGCTTATCTCTAGAAAAAAAAAAAACCCCCACAAGTTTGAAAAGTTTTGGGCCATAACGGATAGAGTGCAATTAAAGCAAAACTTGAAAGAAATTTATATCCTCAAAAGGCACTGACTTAGTGACTAGGCACTGACTTAATGACTTACTAACTAAAAGTTCTTTATTGCCTTGTGACTATGATGCCTTGGAAGTTGCTTGCACACACCTTACGATATAACATTTAACTACCACACCTCCATGAGTCACACATGAGCTTCTAATAAGAGGCGATGAATTATTTCTGAACCATACAGAATATCTGGATAAAACAAGGAGAAATCATTTTTTTTGGGGATACAAAGGAAGTAAGGCCACTGCAGCTGCAAACAACATTAATTTGACTGGTCTGGTAGTGGCCTTAGACAACACCGTGTGGTGGTGTGAGAAAATAACCAAATATACCTTTATCCAAGACAAAGTTGAATGCACTGAAAGGAAGAGCAGCTACAGTGATTCAACACATTCGAGATGATAAATTATTCTTCCCAAGCATAACCTCCGTCCAGTGAATGAAAAACCTCAACAATCTGATGAAACCGAACTCCTGGGATAACTTCTATTTATGGAAAAATAGAAAGAATAGTACCTTTTCCATTGTCATCTTGTACAAACTCTTCAGGATCCATGTCACAATCCATATTGTTGCTACTGGAAATCATACTTTCACAATCACTTGATTTGCGAGAAGTGTTTCCATTTTCTACAGTGATGACTTCTCTCCGTTTCAACTTTATTATAAATGCTGAATGTTCAAAATAGGAGGGGAAAAGAGTGAGGAAGACATATGGTAACATAAATATCAAGAAATGCAAAAGTTAAAACCGTAACACTTCCGTTTAATTGTTCTTCGAACACGGAATATCTTTGACTTTGTATAAGGAAGAACACCACAGGTGTTGAACGCTAAAATGAAGCTCGCTCAGACTTTCCATTTTGGAAATTGACCACAAGATATCTCAAATCCGACATACGCTTTAGCTTGTCTAAAGTAACTGTAAGGGAAAACAAGGAAACAATCTTTTTTTTTAGATAAATGACAAGGAAACAATCTCCCTTAGTAATGCTCCATGTTTAATCCGTTATTACGGTTAGGATCCCTTCTGAGTAATTTTCTACAAGCCTGCTGGTTAGAATTTCAGTTTTATTTACTCTAATATATTCATATACACAAAAGTTATGTATTCTCCTTTGCAAATATAGATACACTTTTTCATCGCTTTAGGAGTAACGGCCCGTTCTCAGGATTATGACAACCAAACTTAAAAGTTTCTCTTTCTTCCCTAACGTTTTCTCTACCTCTTCGACTACTTAGGTTTAAAATTAAATATTTAAATCATACATTATGTATGATTTGTTTCTTTTCTTGATTATTTTTCGCACGTTATGTATTTGTTTGTTTGGCCGATTTCTCAACAGGAGCATGGTTGGTTTTCAAATGGAAATCCTCCACATAGCAAATACAATTGGCACATCCACATACAAAAAGCAAAATAGTTCAGAACACATACTTTTAACTCCAATAAAACAGTGCCATATAAGTTCTCCTTCACTTTCCAGTTGTTATAACAGATATTGGTGTTAATCATTAACCTGATTATCAAGTTTCCTGATAATCTCTCTCAATTGCTCGTAGTTACCGTCAGTAACTTCTAGGTTACAACCTCAATTGAAAAAACAAACACACACGCATCATGCGTAAGCTGAAAATTACGATCAATCAATAAATAGACCGAAAGTGAATAACAATCAATTCGTGAATGCTTACGGGAGGGCGGATAACTTGGGGCTGATTCAAACCAGCGCTCGGCGTCTTGAGCCTCGAGAGACGATTCAGGCCGAGTGAAATCAAAGAAGCGAGAGGCATCAAACTCGTAATCAAAATCGACTTCTGAGACCTCGAAATAATCCCCAGCGAAGTCCTCCATCTCTTCGTCCGCCTCTCCGTCGTACATTGTCGGTTTCTTACCGAAGGTTTTTCAGACGAAGAAATCAGAGGACTCCATAGACGAGACGACGTTTTCTTAGCTCTCTATCTCGATTGGGGTTCAAGGGGTTTGATGGCGAAACCCTAACTGGAAGCAGAAAGAAGGAAATGGGAGAATGGGATTTTATCTCGCGGTTCAACGGCGAAATTTGCGTTTTTCGAAGAGAGAGAGGGGAACAGGTAGCGCTGACATATCCGTTTTGTTGATTTATACATAGCGCGCAGGATTGCGACAACTACTGAGATTTTGAAAAAGTGGGCCCCCATTTTCAAGGCTTCGGAACTTTCTTGTTTCCATTCGGCCTGACTACAGTATATTCACGATATTGGATCTAAATAGCAAAAATTGGAATAAAAAATGAAAAATAGACAAGCAAGATGAATTTTTTTGACCACAAAAATTTAATGCAAAACTAACAAATATGAATTTTTTTTGAATAAAAACAAAACAAATAAACCAAAAAACCGAAATTTTTTGGGTACCGAGTGGGTATCACGTGGCCGAGCCCACGTGGTACCCGAACATTGCATCCGGGCCATCCAAAAGTGTATTGGACGGCCGAGATTGAAACCCTCTCTCTCCTCCTCTCTCTTCTGTTTCTCTCTCCTGTTTCTCTCTCTTTAATCCGAGTCGTCCAAAACCGAAATGGACGGCCCAGATTGCGCGAGCGGATACCACGTGGTACCCACTCGGCACTGAAAAATTCCTCCAAAAAACCAGTTTAAGTTTTTCTGCCAAAGGAGGCCTCAATATCTTTTTACTATTCTTAGCGTTTTCTTATCCTAGTTTTTCTTTTTTTCGGTACATATTTTACAAAGTTATGGCATGTTTTATGATTCTAAATTTTTTCTCTCACATATGAAATGTGTCAGACAATATCTGTATTGCACATGAAAGTATTATGCAATAAAAAAAATATAGAACTTAATTTATAGAGAGATCTAACATAGTGAAATTGAAATTCATTTTGAAATTCAACCACGCCATGGGTTTAGTGTAGTTTTCTGAAAATAAATATTCATTGCTAAAGACAATACCACAAATATGTGAAGTTGCATTTGTTTGTCAAAATTTAGGATCCGGGGGGTGCTGTCAGCTGTGCCCCCATGCACGACACTGCGCTATGCAGTCCCACAGAACGGCCGCACCAGCATCTTTCCGACGATCGGAGACGTTCACTGCGTAGAGCTCGTCGAGTACTACAAGTGTACCAAAAATTAACTCGATTAGATATCGTTGAGTGCCTCATCGGAACACAAATAACTTTAAAAATAATGGGCTTAGTGGTTTTGATCCAGTGTTTGTGTCCATTTGTGTTTCATTTCTTTTCAAGGTATTTTTGTTCCGATGACGCACTTAGCAATATCCGATCAAGTTGATTTTTGGTGCAATTGTAATAGTCGACGAGCTCTATGCGGTGAACGTCTCCGATTATCGAAACGATGCCAACGCGGATACATCGTGGATGCACAACAAGCTGCATAACATAAGGTTGCGCAACACCTCCACTAGGTCGCAAAAATTGTTATCCACAATTCCACATATTTCTGGGTTCCTTTTTTTTTTTTTTTTTTTTTTCCCTCTTTACGTTTCTTAAATGATGCAGTTTTTGAATTCCCTTCTGTAAGACTTGTCAAACTCTCCTGACAGGCAAGCCATGGTGGCCGCTTTAAACCTTGATGTTATTTTTGGTGCTTTGGCCTCATCAAGGAAATGTTTGGTTGCTTGCTACAGTAATAAAAAAGTGAAGCGAAAAGGCCTCTCTACTGTCATGTTTTGGTGGACATGGGGTTGCTGCTCTGCATGGGATGCACAACAGGTGTTGTGCACCATCCGAGCCGTTTATTCTTTCGGATGGACGGCTGCAGATTTCATGCTCCAGCCTTTTTTCGAACCGCTTTTTTTGTTGTGCGTCAAATGAAAATGAAATTTGAGCGTCATCGAAAAAACGGACTGCTTGGATAGTGCATAACACCTGTTGTGCATCTCAACATCGGTGACCCCAAATCCCATGTTGTTTTGGTTATTTGCTATGCTAAAATTAACCAGTGAGGTGAAAAGGCAGGCGCTCCAAAGCCCACTTTACAAAATTCAAAAAGGGGGTAAAATGTCAAACAAAAGATTCCCAACCCACATGTTCTCAAGAAAATGACATTTTTTTTTTTTAAATATCTCCATTCCAATGCACATGATTATGCTCTATGGACGAACCTAGATGGAGCTTAAATATTTTGGATTGAACACAAGAGTTTTGAATTTGGCAATAACATGACAAAGTCATAGGTAAAAGTGAATACAGCTGATGTGAAGATTAAGTACTCCCTCCGTCCCAAAATGATAGTTCGGTTCACAAAATGATTTAAAATTAAAAATAATAGTACATTTTTTTGAAGAAAAAGTTCAAACTTTTTTCCGAATTAAAAGAACTCTCATTGATATCTAGTAAATTGTTAAAAATATATTTGAATGTATTATTTTTAACTTATTGTTTTGCGAACCGGACTATCATTTTGGGCGGATTAAGTAGTTAAAAGGTAATGAGAATAAATTAGTTAAGCTTAAATATTTGAACATTCCATCCACTCTCTCTCTCTCTAAAAATCCTAACCGTCACAAATATTTTATTCTCCCTTCCCCTCTCCCCCTAAGGTTTACCCTTGTACAATGGTGTGGGCACCCGTGACCTCCGCGAGAAACCTTGAAATTACTAGAATATAGCGTTCGTTAAAGTCGCCCTTTGATTTAACGGTAAACCAAGCAACCAAATTCAATATACAAAATTGGAGACTACCGGTCCGTCGTAACTAGAATGACCTTGGTTCGGGAGCTAAGTTACGGGATGAGAATGTTTTATTTGAAAAATTCACCCATCACGCCTAAACCGAAAAAATTATTTATCTGTACTCATATTTATGGGATTTTAAAAGAGTTTTGTTTTAAAGTGATTTTGACAAATACGGGAAATGGAACATGGAAAATAAACAAAAATAAAAAATGCATGAGGCTAGTTTAAAAGAAAGAATAGTTACCGAAAATGATAAATAGGCGAAAATTGAACTTCTTGGATCAATATCCGGATGCTTCCTTCAAAATCACGAATTCGGCGAGTATAACTCCGTTCACTGCAAAAAACACTTTACTTAACTAATGCTTCGGAAAACTTTGATTAAGGACAAAACTTTGGGTAATTTTGGAGACTAAGCTTAAGATTAATATTTTTGGGATTTTGGTGGCTGATTTTTGAAGAGGCTCTTCTTGATTTTTGGAAAGAAAAACACTAGAGGAAAATTTAGCATGTAAGGAATAGGCTAGAACAAGATTTTTAGGCTAGGATTTCTTAAGGTTTCTTGTTGTATTGAAATGAGGAGTTTAGGTACCCTTTTGTAGGCCTAGAGAAAGCTTCCACACCTCAATTCCAACCAGAAATTGGATGGGGGTGATTCAAAATGAGCATGGGCAGCCATGATCATGTTGCATAATTTTGTCTGGAAAAACTGGATCTGACCTTGCGTCCGCAATGTTGTAATGTTACATCCGCAAGGTCAAACAGCGCAGTGTAGAGACTCATACTCCTGCGTTCATGTGTCGGTAGTTGCGTCCGTAGGATGATGTTTTGCTCCAGAAATTAGGCTTTTATTGGGCTGAGAATAGGGCTTACTTGTTGGGCTTTTAAAGTTGGGCTAATAAATAACTTTGGAATAGGTTAAAGGGTGGGTTCATTGGGCTTTTTCTTGGTGGATAATAAATCCAAGTTCATCGAAGCATTGATTAAATAAAATAAATTCCACGACATTGTCAGTAATTTTTCATCATTGGGGACACATCCGGACTCTTGCTTAGGATTCACGGATAATCAAATTGGAGTGTCTAGAGATTGCGGGAGGGAAAGGCCATGGTACTATTTCTATTCCCCTTTATTTTTTGTTCCCTCTATCTCTCTAGATCAACGACTTGTCATCTAATCTATGAAAGTTATGTCTCTCGCTTTTTCCAAGAGTAGTTAGTTTTGTCACACGTGTTGTTTCACAATGATATCCATATTAATAATGCTCAAACCCTATGAGATATCTTTCGCATGACAAGTTGTGGCGGCTTGGAATATCTATAGTTTTGGGAGTTCATTGGTTGGAGTCTATCTTATCGTCTAGGTACTAGGTGTTTTTTGTCCTTTGCTAGCACTTTTCGCTTTTGAGACTGCTAATTCTAGATATGAATTTTCGACAGAACTAATGTGCGTCAGGCTCAATGCCTGGATTGGGATGAAAGATATCGATTTCCTCATATTTTTCTCGTTTTGCATTAGTTAGATAATTAATTTGACATTGTCCAAGATACTTGTAATGAACTTTGCTGCGTAAGTGCATGGGCTTTTGTTTTAGTAATAATCTTCTTTTAAAAGAAAACTCCTAATATTGCACCAGGTCACCGTACGGTATTTCTACCTCTCGTACTCACTCCAGTAACCGCATGAGAGAACAACACAAGGGGAAAAAGGGCTGAATCTTACGTCATCCCCTTAACTATGTAATTCTTGTTTAATTCATCCTTAATTTATCAATTAAATCAATTGAGTCCTTTTCTAAACCGATATTCACTTAGTCTAATTTTGTATTTCCCAACTATTTACCGGACAAAATCACAGTTCTAAAAAAATTGTAAATAATTATTTTCATAGGAACAATGTTCTTTTGGTGGTTATTTATTTCTAAAACGTATGGAATGATGTTCTTAGTAGTACTATGATACAAACTAAAAAGGAAAAGAGCAAATTTTCGCTTGGTAAATAGTCATATAAACAAGGCATATATGCACTTCACAGTTGGCAGTGAATATTCCCATTAACAACTAGATTGAACGACGATAACATGTCTCAGAGTCAACACGAGTAATGAAATGACCGCCGTCATGTAGTAAATAGACTGGAAATCTCAAATTAGACTAAATGAATATTAATTTGAATGTTTTTGAACTAAATAGGTTTAGACTAAGTATCTACTATCATCTAAAATTATTAAAGTCTATATATTTTCACAGATTTCAGAATAAGTCATTTTACTCACATAAATCAACCAAAATATCATGCAGTGGAAAAAACTTGCCTATTGCCATCAATCTGAAGACAAAAATATTAATGAAACTTACTCTTAATCAATAACTTAAGGATGAAATAGAAATATATTGGATAGTTGGTAGGATATAAGTGAAATTTCACACACACACACACATATATAAGCACAAAAAACGCATTGATAATTACAAAAGGAAATTTAGTCATTTAACTCATATAAAAAGATCTGAGAAATTTACCATTTTTTCATTTTCTATATTAGTACCCACCACCGTTATCTTCCCGCTTCACCATTATCCTCCTCCTCCTTATCCAATCCACCTCTACCTCTGCCTCCACAACCACCACCACAAATTTTCCATCCAATTTTTGCCACCTCCACCAATCGAGACCCTCTCTCTTCCACTATTCTCTTTCCTAACACAACTAACTATCACTTTCCTACCACCGCCACGAAAAATTCACACTCCTTCATTTGTATCCCTCTTTCATTTTAACACAATATAGAAATCTTATAATCCTTTGCTCTCTTCGTAAACGTCTTTATTCCATGGGCGAAACTTTCTAAAACACCCGCCCAAATCCTCTACTGCCTTATTAATGCGAAATTGCACCTAATGTCTATTCAGAAATATAGGATTGGACAAATCTCTTTGTCCGGGTCTTAGTTTCCAAACAAAACTTAAATTTTTGTTTCTAGTTTTTAAATAAATGAAGAATGTTTAGATTTTAAAGGTTACAGTTTGGCCCGTTCGATAGTAATCATCCAATGAAAAGTATTGGAACGATATGGTTTTGTAAAACTTTGTTAATCAACATAACTCTTTCTATCTTCAATTTTTATCGAGACTCGCCGACAGAGGTGAACTATTCAAAAGAGATCAGTACCTTTCTCTCTCTAACTAGATCTTCTCTATCTTCAAAATCCTAGCCGTCTCTCTTCCTTCCCCTCCCTCCCATAGGATTTTCAATACCCTTATGCGGTGGCGGGACAAGAGTGCCTTACTCTTCATTGTTGTTTCCTTTTTTCGCAGTAATGATTTTTCTAGTTTTCAATAATTCTTCATTTTAAGAGAGTTTTATCTCTCGGTTTTAAATCTAAGAGTTTGTTAGTGTAATTCCTTATCTTGACTTTTCCTTCATCATTGAGGTACCGGTTCAGATTCTGATAGGGTATGGTTCTTTGACGAAGGATGTGGGGGATTGCTGGATTGGTGGTGATAATTGGTGACTAGTGGGGTGGGTATTGAGAGATTTAAGAGTAGTTTGGCAATTTATGAGAAATTTTTGAGTATGGCGTGGATATCGGAGAAATTAAAGGGGGTGTGAACTGTGAATAGGATTTCCTAATCCCAATCAACAGAATCACATCTTCCCTCCCCAGCCAAGCAACGCCTCAAAAGTCACGAAAACAAAAAAACACCAACAACAGTCGGAGCAGCCGACAAAAAAACGCCCACTCCACCGCCGCCGGTGCCCGCCCCATGACCCCAACCCACTCCCAGCCGGTCCCAACTCCAGAACCCGAAGACGAAACCAGAAAACCAGTCTCCACCACCAGCGGCGGCGGAGGGACAGGGATGAGACTGATAGTGCCCTTACAAGGGGTGGTTCAAGGTAGGGGTGGCTTAATATTAGGGTCACTCATCCCTTGTGCTCTGTTCTACTTCCTCCAATTCTACCTCAAACGACACCGTTCTTCGCCCAACCCTCCGCCGTCGTCTTCATCTTCTTCGAATCTCGCCGAGCTGCAGCGAACGACGTCCCGGGGTAATTTAACGGGTCGTGGATCGATAGGGAATGTTCATATTTCTTCTAGGGCTAGTTTGATTGCGAAACCGAACAATTCGCCGTATTATATTGGGTTGGAAAGGGTTAGGGAAGATGCTTATGATGAGTTGAAGAATCCGGATGGTATTATTCACCTTGGAGTGGCGGAAAATAGAGTATGTTTTTGTTTTTGTTTCGGTTAATTTGAATGCATTGACATTTGGGTTTTTGATTGTTTTGTGGTGGTGTTTTGTAGCTATCACTGGATTTGATTGACCAGTGGGTTTCGAAGAATCTGAATGATTCGATACTTGGAGGAGCTGGTGGAGGTTTGGGTATTAGTGGAATTGCGACGTACCAGCCCTTTGATGGGTTGTGGGAATTGAAAGTGGTAAGCTACGGAAATTACTCTTTTCAATTGGACGTTGTGATTGCATTCGTGATTCCTTGAGCTTGAATTTGCTTTAGACTTGATGTAATTAGTTCCAATTTGCAAATTTTCTGATGTAGAAATGTTCCGGTTAATGCTGTGTTGATATAATAATTGGACTTATACTAATGTACAGTGTGTATTAGCTCATCAATACCTCTGTGTTTAGCAATTCATTTGAGCTTGAATCATGGATTATAAAACGAGCTGAACTAGTTGCTTGTGAGTCCTGTTGTGATAGCAGGTTGGCTAGTTACTCTGCTTTAAGTGATCAATACAATCAAGTACCAAGAAGAAGTTTTGATGTTTCAGCTACCTCGACAGCATTCAAAGTTTTACATCTATAGGGTGAGGAATGGTGGAGCCAAGAATACTTCAGTGGGGGCAAGAAGCTCGCTCAAGTGGGTTTTACTACTTTGGTGGATTCTTCAGAAATCCAACTGAGCTCAAAGAGTGAGAAGACCCTATCTAAGTAATCAAAACCTGACCGTAGGAGAGGAAGGAATTTACCTATCTATCTAGAGGGAAAGAAGTTCATAGCGAGTCCTAAACCTCAAGGTTTAACTATCTATCCTTATTTGGGGGAAGCCCACAACGCCACATTAGCTTTGCTACAGGAAGACTACAGTCTCCTCGTTGAAAACTTGAAATAGATAGGTTCGAGCTCTGATACGAGAGAAATGAACAATAAGCTATCCCTTTGCCTCTCCAGGGAAAGAGATCTGTAGGCACAAAAGCAACTAAAAATGAATATCCTTACCTGTGACCTGTCATTTTTTCAATGAGTGTTCTATATCGAAAAAAATTATTTGCAAACCATCTGAGAGAACCGAGTGAGGTCCACTCAAGTGGGTTTCTAAGTACCTGAGCCCTTTTGCAAGTGAGAACTACTGCAAGCAGCTGCTGCTACCTCTGATTCTTGGTCCTGCTGTCCTGCCGCTAAGACCCATCTCCCCTTGTTGACTCGACATTCTTGCACTATGGGAGCTTGAATCTGAGATCCATGAGACTACAGTATGTGTACAACATATAATAAGTTGAGCAAAATACAAGTCCTTAACGTGTCCTAAGGCTGTCATTTCCTGCAATTTATGGAAATCGCTGTGACACTTCTCCGCATCCTTCGCATATCAAAGTGTATGCTACAAAAGTTGGAACCATGATAAGTCCTCTAAGGTTTCCATATCAGTGCATGTGAGGAGTCTTTTTGTTTGTTTGCCCACGTACATCCTGTAAATTCCTCTATCATTGCTTTTATTGGTTTAACTCACTTAGAAAAAACAATATATAGAACTTATAGTCATGTTTTGTGTTATCTTAAGTGTATCATGTAGTTGAACAGCGCAGTTAACCACATCGTTTTTTTTTTTCTTTTTCTTCAGGCTATGGCAGGGTTCATGTCTCAGATAATGGGAAGATCAGTAACTTTTGACCCATATCAACTAGTATTGACATCGGGTGCGACTCCTGCCATTGAGATACTCAGCTTTTGTTTGGCAGACCCGGGGAATGCATTTCTTGTTCCCTCACCATACTACCCTGGGTAATAGTTCTCAGATTTTACGACAATTTCAAGCATATTGATTCCCATTTACTTATTTTATTTGAGTATGCCAGTGCATGATTTATTTTCATGTATGTCAATTGATTATGCATTTTGCAGTTTTGATAGGGATATGAGCTGGCGAACAGGGGTAGATTTAATTCCGGTTCACTGTCGTAGCTCAGATAACTTCACCTTGACAATCACTGCTCTTGATCAAGCTTTCCATCAGTCCAGAAAACGGGGACAGAAAGTTCGTGGAATTCTCATATCAAACCCTTCGAACCCTGTCGGCAGTGTGTTGAACCGCGAAACACTCTATGATCTCTTGGACTTTGCTAGAGATAAGAACATCCATATCATATCTGATGAAATATTTGCAGGTTCGACCTATGGAAGTGAAGAATTCGTGAGCATGGCAGAAATTCTAGACTCTGAAGATGTTGACAAGGACAGGGTTCACATAATATACGGGCTGTCTAAAGACTTGTCTCTTCCGGGTTTTAGAGTGGGGGCCATTTATTCCTTTAATGAACATGTTTTGACATCTTCCAAACGGATGACGAGATTTTCCTCAATTTCAGCTCCAACCCAACGGCTATTAATTTCGATGCTTTCAGACACACGATTCATGCATGAATACATTGAGATCAACAGAAAGAGGATAAAGTCGATGTATGATTTGTTCGTGGGGGGTTTGAAACAATTAGGGATTGAGTGTGCAAAGAGCAGTGGGGGTTTATTCTGCTGGGCTGATATGAGTGGATTTATTCGTCCTTATAATGAGAAAGGGGAGCTTGAGTTGTGGGATAAGCTCTTGAATATAGGTAAGGTCAATGTAACTCCTGGTTCAGCTTGCCACTGCATAGAACCGGGGTGGTTCAGATGTTGTTTTACTACATTATCGGATAATGATATTCCTGTAGTGATCGAACGAATTAGGAAAGTTGTTGATACTTGTAAATCTCGTTCTTGAAATCCTCAAACTTCTGGAGTTTGACCTAATACGCCTAATCACCGATGACATTGTTCTATGATAAATCATAATAATGGTGCTTGAGGAGCTTCAGATTTTGAAGTAAATGTTCCAGTATAACTACATTTGAAGCTCTTACAGATTTTGAACTATTAGATTCATTATTGAAGCAGAAGCACATGAACCAGAAGTGAAAGGCAATTGTCTCCGTATTTGCATTATGGGACTAAAGGTGGTTTTATTCTCATGACGATGAACTGAAGAGTAATGGTTTGCATAGCCATTGTTGATGAAGGGAACTGACTGAAGGTTGATTATGAACTGTAAGGTATAAGGAGCATTTTTTCTACATCAGTTTCAGCCGCAGCTGCCTCTTCCACTTCCGCTGCAATTCTTCAATCCAGTTGTCTATGCTGAAGATGCACCGTTCAATTGCTCCAATCTTCATATATTCCTGCCAATTTACCATCAGGCAAGAGTAGCAGTTCTCAAATTGCATGTGCAAAAACAGTAGGTTGTATTCATCTGATCAATATTTCAACTCTCTATGATGTAAAAAACTGAAATGAATGGAAAACAAAGTTTTTCTCTCTCACTCTTTTGTTGGCGTCTGACTTCATTCATTCAATTAGCTCTTTGGTTTCATTTGTAGTTAAGCTAACAATCTTACGGGTCTTTCTACAACCACCCATTGGGCTGTGGTAAGGCGAGAGAAAGTAGCCTCTCGTCAAGCCGCATTTTTCTTTTCCCGATTATCTTGTACTAGGCTTATATCTTGTACTAGGCTTATAAGGTTGGGCTACGTTGCTATGCCAAGGTACTCTTTTCGTTTAGTCTAATTTGGCCAAATGGAAACAAAGAGCTTTTTAAGAAACACTACTAGCTCTCTGGGATACTTGGGTTATGTTTATGTAGTTATCTTTCTCCGTCTCTCAATTGAGCTTATTTATGGGCTGTTTATTCAGAGCCAGCAATTGGCTGTCAGAAGAAAGGATTCTTTTGCTCAAGGAAAGGACTGAAAGCTCATTTTTTGCAGAAGGAATTCGAGTCAATTTTTTTGTAAAACAAAGACTGAAAAGGACGGCCTTTGGTAGTCCCAAAATAGCAATATGTTGGAATCTGGAAATATATTTCACAGATTTCAATACCCTTTTCATATATTTCTGTACTAATTTTGATCTATGAACACCGACTGAAGGGCTGGGGTTAGCAGTTTCCTTCTATTACAGCTGCAGGTACTCATCAAAACAGTTACGAAGAGGAGGAGGAGCTGAAGAATTACCATTGAGAGGTTCTGTCCAGGCATTTGAACTGCTCTTCTTCGGTAACTTCTTCTGTGGCTCATCATCAGCAGATCTCCCAGTGTTATTGTCCTTCTGACTGCAACGCTGCAATTGCTTTCACGGTCGAAATCTTTACTCTGTACTTTCCTTGGAATATTTGAACTGGTCTTTTCTGTGCGGCCATGCTTTTCAAGGAAACCGGAATGGGGTGTTGATAACAGCGGAAATAGACACTCCAAGAAAGCTTCCCCAACTAGGCTTTTTGTTTCTGTTGCATAGCCGCTTTCAGAATCTGTGGAAGAAGGTGATTGGGGCTCGCCACTATTGTTTCCTGCCCAAGAAGTTTCCAGAATAGATACAGCATTAGAAACAGGCACGTTTGATTCTACGCAATTGGTTGGCGCGGAAGGGGCCGAGTAGAAGGATTCTTCGGTTTCAAATCCACACCCATCAATAGCTGATTCGAAAATACTGTATTCCATCTCAGTAAGTTTTTCTGGTGGGAGTTGAATTCCTACTTCTGGTGGCGCCTGGGAAAAGCAGGGAAGTGGTGTTCCGGGCTTTTCCTCCCATTCAAAGGGAATCGAAGCAACGAGCTTGACTGGAAGAGTTGCAACTGGATTAACTTTTTGGGTACAAACTATCTGGGTGCTCGGTTTCCAGTCCCTTTTAGGTGTTCCTGGTTTTTCTTCCCAAAGAAACGGAACTGAGATCGATTGTCTGATTCGCTTTCCGTTAGAATTCTCTGAGGGTTCTATCTCAGCCATTTTTTTTGATGGGATTTACCGTCCCGTGGGCATGATTTCTGTTTGGACTCTGGATATATATTGTGGTGCAAGGTGAGTTAAAAATGTATTTTTTTGATGACCTTAGATGCTAACTGCACCATTTTGATGTGTATTTGGTTCACCTGCTCTCCTTTTCCAAGATCATAACCGAATAAGAAATCCTCTTATAGGTATGGGTGGTAGCCAATCCACTAGGTTGTTATACTTGTTATGCAAAGTTGCTCTTCTTTTTCATTGTTTATATGTACTCCTGGATATTCAGTCAAGGAAGGATTCCTTATGAAGAAAGTGAGGTGTTACTTCTATTTTTGGATTATTGATTTACTGAGGAATTTATGAAGAAAGGTAAACAAAGACTAAAGAGAAACCAAGGAAATTGATTTCACATTTTCATTAGTTATCGTATCCATTTTCCTTTGCCCTTTTTTTTTTTTTTTTTCATCACACAAATTCTTTAGCTAATTCCATTAGGCCATCTCTTTTGGTGGAGTTAAATGCCTAAGTTAGTCAGTCATTAGGACAGTTAACTAGCATTCTCTTTTTTTTTGCCCATAATGGTGTAGCGGGCAAAGCGGTATTGATAAAATCAGTTCTTCAAGCTATCCCTATGTATGCGTTCATGGTTTTTAAGGTTCCAATCTCTCTTTGCTGTACCCTTAACTTTGTGATTAGCAAATTTTGGTGGGAAAATGGTGACAACGGGGTAAGATACGTTGGGGCTCGTGGTCAAAATTATCCACTTCAAAGCATTTGGGGGTATGGGTTTCAAAGATTTAACGTCTTTTAATTTGGCCCTTCTTGCAAAACAATTTTGGCGATTAATCTCTAATCCTACTACCCTTTGGGCAAAAGTCTTGAAGGGTATTTATTTCCCTAACAAATCTTGTCTTGATGCGGGGAGGGGACCCTCTCCATCTTGGATCTGGAGCAGCTTATTGGAAGGCAAAAGTTTGCTGAAAGAAGGGCTTATGTGGTCTGTGGGGAATGGAGAACATATCAATTTTTGGCAAGACAGTTGGATCCCCGAGTTGCCTAACAATAAGTTGAGCAGCTCTCCAATTTCTGAGTCAGAAGGTGCCAAGGTCTCTACTTTTATTGAATTTTCGAAGCCTGATTGGGATAGAGAGAAACTTCAAAGATGTGTCAATGAAAGGGAAGCTCAAGCCATCCAGAAAATCCCCCTCAGCTTTTCAAATCGCCCGGATAAACTCATCTGGAGGCATTCAAATTCTGGTGACTATAGCGTGAAGTCCGGATACCACCAATCTGTTAAGAAAGCCAAAGGAGCTGCACGGCAACCATCATCTTCTTTTTCTCCCTCTAAAGACATGTGGATTCGGCTCTGGAATACTCCTACCATCCCTAAGGTACGTTTGTTTATGTGGAAGGTTGTTAAAAATTGGATTGCGTGTAAAGAGAATCTCTATCGGAAAAAATGTGCCCAATGTCCTCTATGCCCTATTTGTGAGAAAGAAAATGAATCTATTGAGCATATCTTATTTCGATGTTCTTGGACTAGAGCTGTATGGTTTGGTAGTGGAAAATCATTTTGGATCTTTGACCAACCCATAGTTGCAGCTGATAAGTGGATGGAAAGTTTGTTATGTGGTGATTTGGCTAAAGAAACAGACGGGGAAGTTGTTGGGGCTTTATTTCAATTATGCTGGGCAATTTGGAAAGCTAGAAATGCGTGGGTTTTTAATGGTATTAGACCTATTCCGGAGGATGTGATCCATAAAGCTTCTCTTGCAAATTCTGATTATCTCCTTGCCATGTTCTCTGGCTCAATTGAAAAATCCCAGAGTAGTAGTAGAACGGGAAAGTGGGTTCCTCCTCTTTTGTCCGCTGTTAAAATCAATATCGATGGAACATTTAAATCCTCTCGCAGCTCGGCTGCCTTTGGCATGATTGCTAGAGACCGTAGTGGATCCGCTCTGGTTTGGCGCTGTGGAAAAATTGTTGCTTCGTCTGCTATTCTCACTGAGGCATGGGCGCTCCGAATTGCTTGCGATGTCGCAAGGCAGATGAAATTCTCAGAGGTAGTGTTTGAATTTGACTTTGACTGCTTGGAACTCATCACTTGCCTTCAATCGGTAAATTCTACAGGTCCTTGGGAGATTCGAGCTCTGGTAGAAGACATCAAGTTTTGGGCAGCTTCTAGCAACTGGTCTTTTGTTTGGTGTTGTAGAGAGAAAAACAAAGCCGCGCATTGGTTAGCTTCTAAATGTCTTGATAGTTCCTTTTTGCTTAATACGGGTTGTTTTCCGCCCGGTTTCGAAGTTGTTCTTTGTAAAGACTTGGAGTAATTTTAATGAAGAGTTTCTTTTCAAAAAAAAAAAAGTAGTTAAAATGTGTAAGAGGAGTAAAAATGTTAGCTCAGAAGTTAACAGGAGCATCTGAGCAAATCATCCAAGAGTGGAGTCAAGTGGGCTCCACCATGTGAAAAAGTGAAAAAGTTTTTCGGATTTCAAAATTTTCTACCCGTTGCAACTTGTCTATGCAAATATAACTTCATTCGTTTGCTCTGTTTCTTCTTCCTCTGCAAAAGTACGTTGTATGTATGAGACCCAATTTTGGTTGGAACATTTAATTTAACAAAATGTTAGCTACACTATTATAACACAAAGGAATCTAACTAACTAACAACAACTTAACTCACACAATTGAGTCCCATTTTTTACACTTTTGTGTCATATAACTACACAAATTTAACTCTACCACTAGAGATGGCCTTATAACCTTGGGATTTTGGTTTGTTAACGAATGTGATTTTACCTCGATAACTATACTGGCTTATTATCGTGTTAGGAAATGAATCTCAGAACCTAGTAATAACGTGTACAGATCAGACAAAAAAAAAAAAAAAACACAACCTACGAGGCGGAATTAGGGTTTACCCCACATTCTTAGACATGAACGCTGGTTGATTTGTTTATTTATGAACTTGACAGATCCGATTCTTGTACGCAACAAACATTGCTCGACAGTACCTCACGATCTTCTGCCGTATTCTCTTATACCTCGATCACATAGCTCTTCTACGCGGTCTCTTTATTCTCTCTCATGTGATTGTGGTAGGCTTTATAGAGTGTACATATACACTATTTTTGCGTGAACTGGAATCGTGGACTTAAACGGAATTTATCAGTTTGCGGCGCATTCCCTAGAATACATTTGTTCTAGCTTAATTTTGCCTTTTTTTTTTGTGGCCTCTGAGCACAATTGCCATTTACTGATTTACAAGGGAATTCATGAACAATATAGAGCATATTTCTAACCATATTTTTTAAACCTTTCACACGAGCAAGCGGTCATGTTTGTTTCTTGGTTCTTGCATTTCCCAGAAATCTCTTGGCAAAACTCTTTTTGTTTTATCTTTAAGACATTGGATGAAAGTTTGACTTTGTTACTTGACCCAGTTCCCCAATCCATGAAACAATTTACCCAAAAAAAAAAATCCATGAAACATACTAGTTTATTATTTCTTCTCCTCTTTTTAATATTGTGTTTATTGATATTTACCAAGTATATGGAAGACAACGCTATTTAGATCCAAAAAAGCTATGTGCACAGCAAGCTGTGCACAGCAGCCCTTTTCTCCCGCCTCGGGTCGCACAAAGATGATCGGAGCCGCTCATTTTGTTCAAAATATGTCGTTTAAGGTCTCTGTAAAAAATGAGCTTCGTTCGATATCGTTAGAGGCGTTAACAAAACACCAAAAATCACTTCAGAATTTAGGTAAATGTTGATTTTTTTAGCCCAGATTATACACACCACTGCACACGCATGCAAGCAATAAACACGAGAAAGACACGCACAGATTTCCAAGAGAAAATTTCACTATCATAGACAATAGCTACAAAAAAACTCTCACCCTCTTTGTGTCTCACTCTTTTTCTTGCTCTCTCCCTCACTCATACAATGTGCACCCACGCAATACAAATGAACCCTAGAACAATTTATAAGGAGAAGCACAAACTGGGCCGGGACCCTAGAACAATCCACGTAACATTCGAATGTAAAGTGTGATTATTAATTAAGCGACTTTATCTCGAATAAAACCTAAAAGTGGTATATTTATGTGAATTGGAATCGTGGGCTTAATGGAATTTGTCTTATTTGCAATGCATTCCCTAGAATACATTTGCCGTAGCTTAATTTCACCTCGTTTTCCCTCTATGTTTGAGGACAATTGCCATTTACAAGGGAAAATGCTATAACATGAACATGTTTCTAACCGTACTTTTTTAATCACATTTTGTTGGTCGTAGACACAAGCAAGCAGATTTGATGTGCGCCGTGTTTAATACGGATTTAGATTTAGAGTGAGTTATCCCTAAATTTTTGGTATTTTTGTTCATCTTTTCTGATTTTTTTTAATTCAAATTTTATTTTTTGGATTACTCATTCATCTTGATGAGAGGAGTCTAAAAAACAAAATATTATAACCAAAGTCAATAAAAAGATCATTAAAGACAAAAATACCAAATACACGGTATATATATATATATACGCCACCGATCCAGTCAAGGATCCCGGATTGAAGCCTTTTTCGGTGTTTTGATGCTTTTAAAAATTGTTTTTGGGAAATCTGAGCCGTCCAATGTGTTCAAAAGGTGTTTTCCAAGGTCCAAGAGGGAAATCTTCAAAAAAAAATACCGGGAAGGGCTTGATCCAAGCAGTTTTTCGCAAAAACTATACATTTACAGTTTTGAGAAAAACTGCTTGGATCAAGCCCTTCCCGGTATTTGTTTTTGAAGATTTCCCGCATGGACCTTGGAAAACACCTTTTGAACACATTGGACGGTTCGGATCGTCAAAAAAATATCGGGAAGGTGGAGTCCCGGATTCGGGACTCCCGGACTTGATCATTCCTCTATATATATATATGGAAATTTTCTAGTCCAAACCCTCCTGAGAATAAGAAAAAAGTGATTTTTTTGTGTTGCAAATTATTTTTGGAAAATTCGAGCCGTCCAATGTGTCCAGAAGGTGTTTTCAAAGGTCCAAGCGGGAAATCTTCAAAAAAAAATACCGGGAAAGGGCTTGATCAAGCGGTTTTCGCAAAAACCGTAAATATAAAGTTTTTGCGAAAACTGCTTGGATCAAGCCCTTCCCGGTATTTGTTTTTGAAGATTTCCCGCGTGGACCCTTGAAAACACCTTCTGAACACATTGGACGGATCGGATCGTAAAAAAAATGCTCGGATCAAGGAGGTCCGGAAGTCCGGAGGAGAAGGAGACCCATATATATTATATAGGTTCTATAATATTGTCTTATATTAATGTTTTTCAAGTTCGATATACATTTTCATACTTTTCTAATTGATTTAGTCGAGACGAATGGTTAATCACAAAACTTACGATGAAAAAATAAACAAAAAATTACAGAAGAAAGAAAAATACCAGACCAAAAAATAAAGAATATATGGCATTTCATTTGGGCCATAAAATTCGCATCATTTCATTTGGGCCAAATACACGTGTATATATATATATGGGACCGGATCCGGGGACACAAGTTTTGACACAATTTTAGACACTCCATCTCAGCCCTTCAAATCAAGGGCCGAGAATAGAATACCCTCTCTCCTCCCACCCCATCTTACACGACGTTATCTTTCTCTTCCTCCGTCTGTTGTCATCGTTATCTCCCTCCCTTCCTCTGTAATCGATTGTTATCAGAGAACTTCATCTCAGGCATCCACCTCTCCGGCGACCCCATCTCCAGCCTCCCTCCATCTCCGCTCCACCATCACTCACTCTTCCCCTCGCAAACATACAGACGCGGAAACGAATCAACTCCTCTAACTTCCTCAGCTTCTCGTCGAAAACCACATCACCTGTAACTATGTAACCCAGTAGCAGCTTTTCCCATTTCTTTTTCTTTTCTCCTTTGAAGAAAAAATTAGGGCTTTTCGATTTTGTTTATTGTAGAAGTTAGGGCTTTTTGATTTTCTATGTTGTAGAGGCTATGTGATTGTAAAATTAGTACATCATCATCTTCATAAATTTTTTGAGGCATATGCTTTGACATATTGTGGTCTTGATTGTGGTCTTCATGCAGCAACCCAACTGATTTCAACATAAATATTGTTTTGATTTGGATTATATTGCAATGGTATCTGACTTCTTCTGAACAATATTTTCCATCAGCTTGATGCTCTCATCTTTGCTTTTCAACTCATGGGTCTACTTCTTTTGCCTTATTTACATTTTGCTTTATGGTTTTTGTTCTTCTGTTTTTGAAGAATCCAGCATTGTTGGTTTGAGGCCTCTTTCTCTTTTCATCAAATTTTGGAGATGCAAAGCAAAAGACTTTGCTCGGCTATGCTCAGGGCGGTACTGCCGATTTGGTTGACTTATCTCGAGGCTCTCGATCTCTCTTTGTTTTTGTTAGCTTTTGTGGGATACAAGTTGCTATTTTGATTTTTCAAGAAACTGCTCTTGTACTATGTAGTATCCTTCAGGTGTTGTACTAATTGAATGAGTTTACTACTTTCAGAATGTGAGAGGATCTAAATCCATAGGTATTCCACTTTTTTTTTCCAGGAATTAGAAAAAATGAGAGGATTGCAAAGTTGAAAGAACCGTCTCTAGTATACACTGGAAAATGGGCCAAGGCCACTGCTGAGGAAGTAGAAGAAGAGCTTGCAACGTTTGTTCAGTTGCCTTGTAGCAATCTTTTCGTATTCAACTGAACTTTACATGTTAACCAAGTGTAAGAAGATGTCTTTCATTTTGATCAGATACATAATGTGCAGGCTACAAAGAGAAATAGCAATTTCAGTTAGTGTTATTAGTTGGGTGAATGACAGAAATCTGATTAGAATGTATCGATGTCTCGCACGCCTTCTTGTATTTCTGTAAAAATGCCCATGGTTAATGAACCACTTTTGTACTTGTTTATGAATGGAATGGAATAAAGATCTGTTATGGTTCTGGCATCTGTGGTGTTGGAATTCTTATGTTGTTACAAAAACCAGGATCAATCGAGGTGCACGAAAGTTAACCCCAATAGCTGAGTGGAAAACCAAACTAATAGATACCAACCAGGAAAGCAGACAAGCTGCTGGAAGGCTGGCATTGCCGTCACAGCTGGAACGCGATTCAGTTACTAAGCCGATATTTTCTTTGAAAATACGCAAGCTTACATAGTTCTTAAGCTGCGTTGTTAACCTGGTGTCATAACCGGCTGTCCATATAAGCAAATAATCTATCAATGTCACTGAACATTAATGTAATCCAAACAGAAAAGTGAAAATTCTTGGTGTAAATTATCTTCAAAAAAATAGGTATAATGTGTACTTCTACTCCAATTTCAGAAATCCTTCTGATGAGATTTCAGAGGCTTCTTCAGTGTTGGAAGAAGGTATGGCTGAAAGAAGACTAATTGAAGCTTCATCTTTGACTACTTGGTGCTGTTCTAAGACATTTGAATGGTCTTCTATATCATCAACATCAGAAGGATATGTTGGTTGCACTGTACTGAATTTGATCCATTTCCTATCCTTCACGTGATTTGCAGGGTACAACAACATCCCAATAATGACAAAAACCAAACTTTAGATTAGGCTACCACTAGTTGTATGTGGAGCAAAGTCTATAGTATTGTCTTATATTAGTAATGTTTTTCAAGTTCGATATACATTTTCATACTTTTCTAATTGATTTAGTCGAGACGAATGGTTAATCACAAAACTTACGATGAAAAAATAAACAAAAAATTACAGAAAAAAGAAAAATACCAGACCAAAAATTAAAGAATATATGGCATTTCATTTGGGCCATAAAATTCGCATCACTTGGTTCTTGCTCTTCTCTCTGAAATCTCTTGCCAAAACTCTTTTTTGTTTTTCCTCCATCATATTTACAATGAAAATTGGATCAAAGTTTGAAATTTAGTTACTCGACCCATTACCCAAGTCCATGAAACATAGTTTATTCCTTCTTCTTCTCGTTAATTTTGTTTTTAACAAAATTTAACATTATACATAGTTATTTAGATCTAGATCTGCTAATGAATGTAAAGTAAATTATAAAATTGGCAATTGAATGGATCATCTAGGAAACAAGGTCTTGTGACTACCTATGATATTAACAAGTATATATTTCATCACTTCTTCATTCTCTAATTAATTATAGCCCGAAGATCTAACTTGTGTTCCTTGAAGTGCGGTAGCATAGGAATGTAAAGTGTACGGATTTTAGAGAGAGAAAAAGAAGAGAGAGTGTGTTTGGGTGAGAGGAGAGAGAGGGAATCAATCCGGGCCGTCTAAAACACATTTGGACGACTCGGATCACACTTGGGTACCAAGTGGCAATACCCACTCGGCACTCAAAAAAATTTCCGAGCAAAGGGCACTGGCGGCTCCACACTTATGTGTGGGTTGTCACATGAACACCTAAAAAATATTTTTTCTCTTATAATACATGTAAAAGATTTGTACGAATTTTAGGTTACTCCATTCTTTGAACACCCAACCAAAATATGAATGAACACCCGTGCAGAATTAAATGAACACCCAACTAATAAATTAGCTCACAAATCAATCCACTTTGACCAACCAAGTTACATCCACTATAGCCTAATCGTAGGCGGTTCCACAGATAACAAAAAGGTGATCAATTGAAGATGCTCTTTTTTTTTATTTTGTTGTTACATTACATATAGTAATTTTATCTCATATTTTGTTTGAACACTTAGTCCTATATTGTGAACAAAATACTCTGCAACCCAAGTTATTTACAATTGAACATCTAATACACTAGCTCAAAATAATGTACATATTTAATGATTACTATTAGAAAAATAAAGAGAAAAAAGAGTATCTATTGGTATCGTTGTCGTGCAACTTCTCTCAGAACAACAATTAACTCTTACCTCCAAAAATAAAAGCTCATGTTTAAAAAGATCCGTGCAAACGTATTAGCCAGAGCCACATAATTTCCTACAAAAAATGCTCCCGTATTTATGCTCCGGTATGATTTCACTTGGCTCAAAATATAAAAATTTGCTAAAAACAACAACATTTAATGTATTTTTGTATTTTTTGGATCTCATTATACACACTCGTATATGAATTTTTTTCAATATATAACTGATTGATAGAGCTAATAGAGTTAAGGTAAGTTTTGGCTAATAGAGTTAAGGTAATTTTTGAACACCCTATTAAAAAATCCTGGAGCCGCCACTGGCAAAGGGATTCGATATTTGAAAGGGTATTTAATGTGGGTTGTCGGGTTCAGACTTTGGGCCATTCTTAGTTAACTGGTATAGTAGTCATGGGCCAACCCTTTTTGGATTTTGGGGTACCTTTGTGGGCCAAATTTGTATGACTTGGTTTGTGCTCTACTCGCAGAACTCTCTTGCCAATGGCGTTGGCTTTGGTCTACACATTCTCAGTGAATTTTCTCTCCAATTATTACTATCATTTGGAATGGACGGTGCTGTCTGGGCCCTTCTCGGGTGTGTTTTCAAGATCAGGACCGTTGATGTTCTAGACCTCATCAAGAAAAATAGGCGCGCCAAAATTTATGAAAATCGAATTTCGTTTAATGTTTTTTAGAGACACATTTTATCTTTATAAAATGGGTTTTTATCCAGTGTTACAATATTTTCTAAACACATTTTTTTTAAGACACATTAAACAATATTCGATTAACAAGAATTTTTGTGTGCTTAGTGCTCTTGACAAGATCTAAAATACCAACGGTCTCGATCTTTGAAATAGATCTGGAAGGACCCGAACACTGCCCGAAAATGACTGTCTAGTCGCTCGGATGAATTGGATGGATCCTATCCCTTGCTCTATCTATCTCTCTTCATGCAATACCCCCAAAACAACCCTTAAAATCTAAACCAAAGTAAGCGATTTGTCCCCTTTCTTTACAATGAAAAATGGATGTAAGTTTGAAAACTGGTTTCCCAGTACCCAAGTTCGTGTAGCATAGTCTGTTGTCTCCCATTGTTTTGATAGATCTCAGAGATGAAATATAATTAAAAATAAAAAATAAATAAACAACCCAACATTTTCAGTTTTATGTTCTCGTGGACATATTGACATGCATCATACAACTTAGGCAATTAAAATGAATGTCAACTTCTTGATCTTCTTCTCTCCTTCTTCTTTTGTGTTTGCAGTTTTGCCCTGATTAATATTCGCGGGTCCATGATGTTTGATTTCAAGTCTTCCTTTCTTTTCTTCTTTTTTACTTTAATTGATAGGAGTGTTCGAGCCAACTTGCGCCTTCCCTGTCTGGTCAAAAGACGTGCCATTTACACCTAGACTTAAGGAATTTACGAGAGAAGCTCTTTTAACTTGGCCCCAAATTTTGAATTCAGAATGTCTGGATTTTACAACTCATCCCTATTGCCGCTTGAGCTAACTTGGGGTTGAATTCTAAGTCTTTCAATAATAAATACTATAGTTTTAGGATAATAACAGGTTACAGGAATTGATGTTGAATGATCCCATGCCACCATCATTCCTGTTCAGGAGTGGTGGTTTGTGGACGAGGGCCCGTGTATAATTTGGTGCTTGGGACACGAGTCTAAAGCTACAAAGGGGGTTGGTAGCAAGATAACAATGAGAAAAGGGTTGGAGGATAAGGTAGTGATCACTTTCACTTGGACCCATTTTGATTGAACTTCCAACCCAACATAACAGAGATATGCTGTGGAGCTTTCCACAAAAGAGAACAAAGGACATGGAAGAGATTGGAGGGAGGATTACTCTCTTTGGACATCTACATTGGTACATAGAATAACAAAACCATAAATACGTTGCGGACTAGAATTTTTAATGAAAAATAATAATGCCAAAACTATTTTGTTAATGGCAAAATTGTAATGCGTCAAAGCCTTGTAACCCAACTCGTGGTCCATATCTTTTATGCACAAAGATTTCGACATTAACAAAACCAGATTTAGCATTATCATTTGTCTTGTTTAATTTGCGAGGTAAACTATTAGCAAGCAAATTAGGGGCTCTATTGTGGAGTCCAAATAGCGAATATTGGTGCAAGACACTATGTTTCTTATTGAGAAATCAATGGCAGTGAGGCCAAGTGATCCCACTTGTCTCTTATTCGCCGTAAAAAGATGCATTAAGATTGGAGAAATTCTAATAGTTGGGCAAAAGTTCAATTAAATGAGCATGGCATAGGTTCTATAGATTACTTGTTTCAATTCCTAACTTATTGCCATTTGCTAAAGGCTTGCATAATCCGATCTTTTGCAGTTTATGTTAATTCAATATTGAATTCTGTTGACTTATTGCGTTATACGAGACAGATCATTCCCTCACAATACATCATTCAAAAAACCAGCGTCCCTCACTTAAAGTCAAGAATTGGAACAAGATCTTTTAATGGTGCTTAAAATGAGGAATACCACAAATATTAGTTAACGATGGTATATCATATGCTTTGTGAGACAGATGTAAGAATTATTGAGGTGTAACGAGATTTCCAAGTAATAACTGTAAGCAGGCGAAGGCGTGCGTTGAGACAACAACATCTAGCCAACTTTGCTAGCATCCATTTTATTTTTAAGGGAAGTAATTTTGAACCAGAGCACATAATCGCCTTCTAACGATAACCATTAATACTGGCCTAACATCAATGAAAAAGTCAAGTCCGTCTATTGATAAGTATTCTATATGTAATGGTAAGTATTTGAGATGCTATGGCAAAACAACAAAACACAGCAAAACAACTTTATTTTATGCGAAACTCTTCCGTTTTTAGTTCCCGATTTTCATCATCTGGAATACTTACCGCTAGATATGAAATACTTACCATACACCAAAACGACTATGGTGTATCATAGAAAAGTTCATCATAGTACAAACTCAAGAATTTAATTGTACTTCCACCTTCATAAAATACTGTCACAACTCACAAGTATATTCTGAATATTTAGTACTCAACAGCCTTTTATAAAAATTTACATGCATCCGAAATGAAATTCCAATGGAAGTTAATAAGTTAGTTGATAACTAACCTAACTAGAACCTACTGAATCTAGATCTACTGGAACCATAATAAAGTAAAGAGTGTCAACTAGAAGAACAAACTCACATGATTTTGCAGAGATTGTAAGGGACAGCTCATGGATTCTTTTGAATAATTTACCTCAATCATATCATTTACATCCAGTATGTTACAATTACAGATCAGGGTCAGAAGCAAAACAAGCCCTCACAGATCTGAAGATGAGTTTGATCAAATCTAAAAGAAACCATAATATCAAAATCAGAACAAAAAAGGAGAAAAAAAAAATGAAAGAAAGAAAGAAAAACCACTAATTTGCTTAACTTGAAGAAGCCTGCAAATTCAAGAACCCATTAAAGTTGGAACACTCAAACAAGGCCTTGGCATTCATCTCCCTTTCAAACCTCCAAATGTAATTCAGACCCACCAACAACTCAGTAATGGCAGCCTCAGTCTTCTCTTTATTTGCAAAATACAGCGTTTGTAGCAAAAGAACATTCGTCTTTGGCATCAAATTCTGCTGCTCAAAGCTCCTTTCACTTTGCCACTTAATCATATTATGTGCCAAAGGGGCCAACCACCCCAAGATCTTCCCTAAAGCATCTCTCCACTCTCCGGCAAGCCCCGGATCACTAGCCGAAAACCCCACCCCTTTCAATCTAGCCCTTAAAAACGACCGTATGCTATTCGGTAGCATTGAATAAAGATCATCCCTCGCGTCAAGACCCACCAATTGTGGCGACCTTATCATTTTCTCCATCACGATTATCAAGTTTGCATAGTGCAGAGCAAGAGCAGAGGCACCCAAAGTACTCATCGGTGGTTTTAACATTTTCGAATTCAACTTGAAAAACCCACGATTCGAATCCTTCCTATCTAGGTGTTTAGAGCTCTTACTCATCAAAGTACTTGATACGACTTCATAAGAGTTCGGGTTTTGATCAGAAGGGTAAACAGCAGCTGAAGCAGATAGACTCCGAGGCAAAGAAACTGCATATGAAGAAAACCCATTACCAATCCCAAAAACAAGCTTGATCCTAGCTAATACCGTGAAAATGGATCGAGCAAGCAATGAAGTGGCCGTATCAAAACTTCTGTTCCATAAAGATCTCTCCTTTAGATACTTAACCTCTTGTCTCTGCACCAAAATCTTCTGCTGGAGATCCACCGTCTTTTGCAAATGCTTTTTTCTTACATCCGTTTCCAAAATAACAAGTTCTTCCATTTCCCTATAAAGCGTTGACGTTGCAGTTTTCAAACGCTCCATCTTCTTGTTAATCTTGGCATCCATCTCTTTCCAGTTCAATGCCCAGTTATAAGGATCCCGACCCGTGTTCGAGAACTCATCGAAAACCCGCTCAAACGACCTGAGACTCGAGTCCTCGCATCTTTTACTGAATCTGGACACGGATTTGGCGACGAGTCTGAGATTTTCAGCAATCTCTGCACATGCGAGGCCTAAGAGGAAGGACTCGTCGTTTGAGACAATTTTACGAACACCTTCTAGGCAAATGAATTCGTTCCTTAATCGAATTATATTCTTGTCGGAGAGGTATTGCCATAGGTGGAGGAGCTTGGACATGAGTCCTGCTATCTCGAAGGACAAAACTCCGACGTGGGTTTTTCGGATGGTGGGTCTTTTGGGGGTCGACGGAGTGGCGCGTACTGAATCGAGGCTGGTTGATATGGCTGTCTTTACCTTGACTAGCCATGTTTCGAGAGCCATTGGAAGCAAGGAGGAAAGTGATGTGAATTCAATATGGAAGAAAGAGTGGTGGGTTTTGAAGAGAGAGAGAGAGAGAGAGAGAGAGAATAATTGAAGAGTGGAGTTGGAGAGCGAGAGAAAGAGAGAGAAAAGAAGAGATTGTAAATGCAGAAAGCTCGTGGGATGTTGAAAGCATTAGAAATAGAGTAATGGGGAGGGAGGGAGGGAGGGAGGAGAGAGAGGAGAACGTGGATGGGGGCATCCAATGAAATGGGGTGAAGTTGGAACGACTCCAATGGGCAATGGGGTGAGTGGGTGGGGAAAGGTCACACCATAATCAAGCAAATGGAATATTGGGAAGAAAAAAAGGAAAAAAAAGCAAAGCAAAATGGAATGAATGGAGTGGTGTGACATCCCAAAAACATCTTTCCCACAAGATTAATTGTGAGTTTTCAATAATTCAAAAAGTTGAACAAGTTGTAGAGTTCCACAAGTAAATTATTAATTTGTAGAAAGAGAGAGAATTTCAAGGTTTAATTTCCACAATCCATATCCATTGTACGCGTCATCTTAAGTTGATTTTAGTAATCTAAACTGTTTATTTTGTAGGATTCATAGAGTAGCTGGGGTGTTTGGGAGGCTCATTTTTAGCATTTCATTTTCAAATTTTTGGCGATTTGACTTTTTGAATTATGATCAGAATGTATTTTGAGTTTGGTAGAGTGTCTCGGAGAAATGTGCAAAATGCATTTTGCAACGTAATTAATGTTTGGAAGATATTTGCAGAATACATTTGCAGAATACATTTTGTATGTCTTTTTGTTAACAAAAATGAGAAAAGTAGAGAATGAGAAGTCGAAAAGCTCATCACATCCTACTTTTGGCTCCTCCTCTCTAAACATCAAAATAGAGAACTCATTATCCCAGAATGAGTTTTGGGTGGAACATCGAAAGTCAAAAGTTGAAAACAAAAAATGAAAATCCAAAAAGTAAGGTGTCAAACACCCCTATATGCTTGCAAAAAATAACTTAATCGGATATCGGTAGATATATAAAAAAAATTAAATTTTGCGTTCGAAATAGACGGTCATGGACACTTTTAACTTTAAAAGTTATTGATGAAGTCAAACCGTCCATTTTATGAATCAAAATTCAACTACCTATCAATATCCGTTCAAGCTAATTTTTGACATGAAACGTTCGATGGAGCCCACAAATGATGGTGGCGCAAACCTGAGGTTTTGGTTAGAATGTATTCTCTTGAACAAAATCAATTCCATCGGATAGCAGGAACCTAGTATGGAAGTACATTATTTAAAAAAAAAAAATGAACTGCAAATTTGATTTTGGGACTGGACCTGCAAATAAATTTGACTCCGATCGACTTAATTTTTATTGTTCTCAAGCTCTACAATGCGAATGATTCACACTCACCTAAAGGGGTGTCCGCGATGTGTTTAGAACAATGATTTTGTATTTTAAAGCTTCAAAGTTATGCCAATGTGTTTGTTACACTTTTTATTTATATGATTGTATCTTTAAACAAACGGTGGAGCAAGTAAAAAACAAACGGGGTCAAGTGAATTTTTGATGAGGGGTCGACAACTAAAACAATAGGAATTCTGGACAAATTAGGAGCTCTATTGTAAGGTCTGAATAGTAAATATCAGGTGACCCTATTTGTTTTTTACTGGCTCCGCCTCTATTTTGAACAAATCTAAAACTTGGATTAATGGTTTGGGACAGTCCAAATCTGAATCGTCTATTGTTCTAATTAATGATTCGGATTTACTCAGAGACTCCTACCGCTAAAAGTCTAAAACTTGGATTGGACATAATCCGAACCCATCCCAATTATCTGATCTGTAATGTAGGGGCTGCTACTATATATATGTAGGTGCATGTATATTGGTTTCTTCTTCTCTTTTGCTTTTCAAAAAGATGAATGGAAAGAAACACTGTAAGAGTCTTTTTGATCAGTCAGTAACAGTCTAAAGGAGACTTTTTTTCTGGGGTTTTTTGGATCCACATGAATATACACACTTTTCCCTCTGTCAATTGTTTCCTTATAAGATTGCACTTCATCATTCTTGGCTTTCTTTCATATCTTGCCTTTTAGAATTTTTGATGTTTGTTAGCTGGATTTGTTTTTGTGTCTTAATTGGCTCAAAAGGTCTTTGTCCCCACTTACTTGATAGGAGTACGAATTCTAAGTACCCTTGCAAATATTTGGACTCCATTAGTTTTAAAAAATTCCTGAGAGTTTCATTCTTTTTTTCTTTTGAATGAGAATGAAAATTGGCATCTCCATTTTCCCCCCTTCCAATCGAATTGCCCGTCAAGATTCGAACTTGCCATGAATTAGTCGTGTTGCACATAAGTTGGGGCGCCGGACATCTGATTATAAAAAAGGGAAAAGATTTGAACTTGCCATTTTGAGCGAAAGGACAACCAAAATCACAAACAGCACGAATCAGTACCAAATCGCAAAATTTAACTCTCCTTTTTCATTTTGGCCAGATTTTGCTAAAATTGTTCACTGCATGCGAATGTCAACAACATCGAAAAATACCAACGCAAAGAAATGAAATACAATACATTATATGAAATTTTTATCCACATTTCATACATTTCATAGCAAGTTCCCATATGATTCTATATTTCTTGCAAAGATTATTTTTTTTTTTGAACTTATTGACAACCCAATAGACTATTTATAGCTCTTTTTCTTTGTAATTTCTACTATTTTAGTGAAATACTATAAGCTTATGAGCTGGTTTGACCAATAATAAAATACTACATTGCCTTCTATTAGGCATGATAACCAGTGTTTGTGAACCATCTTGAAGAAATGATACCAATTAATAATGACTTATTAAAAAAGATTCCTTATATATGTGTCCGATACGTACCCACTACCCACACCCTTCTTCAACTTTTGGGTTTGATTAATTAAAGATGGTATGTATATATATAATTATAATGCCTCCATTTCGTGGCCAACCAAATTCAGCTCATAAAAGGTTACTATAATTTGTTAATTAGCACTATTAGAGTTTGTTTTTTTTCTTCTGTTCTTCACAAGATTGCTAAGCGATCAAAAGAATTTACAGGAAAACCCTGAGAATGGCATGGCAAAGAACTCGTAATTTCATCGAATCAGAACACAAGGTTCAAAGTTCCCAATCAAAATGGGTTAAATTAAATTCCCGAAAAATATTACTGTCACATCATTTGGTTCATTTTCCTAAAATTTCTTTGAGGAGATTTTTCCCCCTTAGTCCTGCAAGTGAAATTACCATATTATCATTGCATGCAAAATGCATTAAACTAAAAAAGACCCGAGATGCGTGTAAACAGGAACGGAGCCTACTAGTGGGTGGAGTGGCACGTGTCATCCCCGGTTTTAAAAAAGGTTTTATTTTACACTAATGTATTTTATTAGGTATCTACTGATGTTCGAACAACTTGATTTTTCACACATACGATGCAAATATAGCGTTTTGAAAGATGAATGGTTTAGATCATTAAAAAAAAATACCTCAAAGACATTCATTTAAAAGAGCACGGGAGAATTGAATCAAGCCTTTATTTTTATTTTAACAAAATAGATACTCCAGGATGAAGCATGAGTGTGCACTTAGCCTTTCTCCTCATATTTTTAAAAAAATTTACTTACTTCGTCCCAAAATGATATTCCTCTCTGAAAAGGCATGCGATTTTCGGATCAAAGAATAAAATACTTCTGTATACGTTTCTCCAAGTTTCTTCGTGCCAAATTAAAGATCTCGATTAGCTTTTTAATTTCTTGTGACAAATTCAAAAAACAATGAACGGAAGTAGTTTACTTTTATCCAAAAATTACACATTTTATCGTAGGGGATACCATTTTGGGACGGAGCGAGTATGACTCTATGAGCAGATTTTCGTTGAACGGCGCCACCCCAGAATGTAATTCCTATCTCTGTCATTGCGTGTAAACTGGTCCGGACACTTGAGTTAGTGGAAAAAAAAAAACTAAAAAAACTAAAAATAAAAAACCAATAGAAGGTAGTGCGGAGGAGGAGGTGATATATATATGAACCCCACCCTCACTCATTCACTTCACATGGCTAGTGGGTAGAGTGATGGGTTGGCATGCAGATTTGCTGGTTTAAAAAACCCCCCTTCTAGGGGTTGTGCATGGCAGGATAGATATATACTTGTCATTTCTTATAAAACAATGTTAAAAATTGTTTAGGGGTGGTGCCATGGATCTAGGCAAATGGGTAATTAATTTTAATGATAACAATGCTTTTTTGCCTACCAAATGAAGGGCAGTAAACAATATCCCTTTTTAACTTTGTCGGTAAATTGAGAGGCAGCCATCTTACCTTTCCTAGCCCTGGATTAATGTGCTTCTCTGTCACTGAACACAGTAATTTTTCGTACCCCTTCCACCATTAATTCTCTCAACACATAATTATATTGCGACAAATTTTCGCGCTTCTCTTCTTTGCAATTATGCTCTCTTTTTCGTCTTCGTAAATTCGGAGTGTTCGGATTAGTTCACGCACTGCTCGACTAAACTTTGCAAAGGTAGAAACTTTGTAATAGAGTACTTGACTATTCTATATCCTTTTTACTTGCATTGCTTGGTGTACTTTGTACGTAGAAGTACTTAATTATGCTATGTAAAAGACCGAAAATGAAGAGAAAAATGATATGCGACAAAAGAACATTACTTTCCAATATCGATTATCAGTGTCTGATACAACAAGAACGGGTTAGTTTACGCGTATCTCGACTAATCTGCTTCTAGGGATTAGAAGTATCAAGTTGTACACATCTCTCTTTTACCGCAGTCGGCCCACACATGGTTTTACTATTCTAATAATTCACGCATTTCAAAGGCAAGGAAGGAATGAGGAAGGTGCTTCAAAAGCTGTAGTTTTAACTTGTGTGAATATTTTCTAGTTTATTCTGCGGTGGAACCGGGATTTGAAGTGGTTTTGCAAAAGAAGATCAACAATGTTTTGATCGAAAAAAAAAGCTGTTCGATCGAGAAATATTGCATTGGAAAAAGAAGCCTTTCTTTCTTTTTCTTTTTTTTGAGAAAAAAAAAGCCTTTCTTTCTTTTTCTTTTTTTTGAGGAAAAAAAAGCCTTTCTTTCTTTTTCTTTTTTTTGAGAAAAAAAAAGCCTTTCTTTGTTTATTACAATTTGGCTCACACCTCTTTTTTATTTTTATTTTTTTTGATAACTTGGGCTTCCGTTCAAGCGTTGACCACCAAGCCAATTTCTTAAATATATGCATAAATGGGTCATGCTCTTCTAGTTCTCACTAATATACATCTTCAAGTCAATTCGTATGTGCCTGAAAATCTTTTGTCTTTTTTCCAAAGTAAAAAATATAGGATGATTAGATTTGATATTTCTTTTTTCAATTCGATCATGATATGCCTAAAGTTTTTTTTTTTTAATAGATCAACATCTCATTTTCAAGAGAGCCATTCGGCATTTACAAGATTTCAACACAAAGGTAGAAATGAATCCAAACTACTAATTAAACTCTGGACAAGAGAACGGCATAAGGCACACATCAGGCTACCGGCTCCGGGCATTTCTGACAAAGCAAACCAATACTAGGTGCCGGCATAGAGACCATCTCAGATCTAGTAGTAGGACAAATCAGTTCAAATCATACAACATATTAGCAAAGATGAAATCTGGAACCAACCATCGATGTTTCTAGTTACACAAAACAACTAAAACAATTATTTACCCACCACCACAACCCACCGGATATGGGGAGCCAGACCGGGACTAGAAACTGTAAGCCAAGCACATTAGCCTTAGCCTCTGTTACACTACTTAACAGAGATCTGTTACACTTAACAGAAGTAAGTAACAGAGGCTAGCCAAGCACATTAGCCTTAGCCAGATAAAGAAGCGGATTATGCTCCCAAAGAAAGAGATGTTAATTTTTTGATAATTTGAATGTCCGAGCTAGTTTACATACATCTCGATTGATCTTGGGAGATTATATTGTCTAAGATTTAAATAAAAAATGATTCGCGTACACCACATGCACACCAGCACATCCCGACCGTCCAAAAGCTTTTTTCGACGTTTCAGATTTGAAATGAATTCTTACCGGTAAGAATTTATTTCAAATCCGAACCATTGATTTTTGAAATGGACGATCGGGACGTGCTGGTGTGCATTTGGTGTGCACGTATGTGATGTGCGAGTAGAATTGTTCGGTTTAATTGCTTTAAATAACCAGTTAACCACTAGCTTAGGTAGAACATAGATATCGGATTCTCTACCAATTACTACCAAATGTGTGCGGTTGAAGATTGGAGAATACTAGGAGTAATAATGGCTCCATAAATATAAATCAAAAGTTCGAGGATACGACTTTTGACTTAAAGAATTAGACGTTGACATTTAAAAGCAAGGTGACTTTCTTTTTTTCTTCTTTTTTTAGGGGTATCAAGGCAATTACTGGCCACATCTTGAATATATAATGGTGTGATGCAATCATCCATATACGACCGACTACTAATGATATCAATTGAAGAATTAAGCTGATTTATAGCCATCCCACTTGCCTCAAAATAGTTCAAACCATTTATATAAGGAGAAACTTTTGGAAGTGGTATACATACACATACACATACACATACACAGTCAGGATCATATTACAACTCCCTGACATAGCTTACGTCCACACCTCCCTTTTCCCGGCCATGTTGTGATGATCCAAACCGTCCAAAGTGTTTAAAATGTATTTTTAAGGGTCTACACGAGGATTCGTAAAAACAAAATACCCGATAGGGCTTGATCCGAGCAGTTTTTGATAAAACTGCAAGATATGTATTTATGTGCAATTTTATCAAAAACTGCTCGGATCAAGCCCTTCCGAGTATTTTTTTTGACAAATCTTAGCGTAGACCCTTAAAAACACATTTTAAACACATTCAACGGATCGAATCCCGACCAAATGGCCGGGAGATGGGAGGTGTGGACGTAAGACTATGTCAAGGAGTCCTGATAGGATCCTGACTGTACACATACATATAGTATTTTTTGTTAATCAGGTGCCAAATCCAGCTTGCACTTTGATTAATTCCGGAGTCCTGAACTTAATGATCGAGCAAACTCTCTAGAGGCCCCAAGATTTAGATTGTTAGGCATACGTGGAATTCAAACATGCAACCTCATGGAGGACAAGCAGTACATATTACTTTCTCATGCCAACTTCACCAAATTGCTTGAGATTTTGGAAGTGGTATTATATGATCAAAGCATACAATCAGGGGCAGAGCTATTTGGTAGGGCGGGGTGGCACGTGTCATCCACGATTTTAAAAAAAAATCTATTTTATATTAGTGGTTTAGACACCTACTGTTATTTAAACAACTTGATTTTGTACAAATAGCATTTTAAAAGATGAATAGTTTGGATCATAAAAAAAAAAAAAATCTTACAGACCACAGGATAATTTAATCATGCCTTTACTTTACACGTAACTTGTTCTCTTTATATTTTTACTAGAAATATACAAGAATGCTAGCAGACTCTCGTTAAACAACGTAACCCCCAAACTTAAATCCTGATTACACCACTGCTTACGAGTTACGACTCAAAAAAATTATAATTAGGAACGGGGCACGCCAAAGAGTCCGCGCCTCACAATTCAGATTATAGTCATTTCTGTTTCTCCTCTCAGCTTTGATGACGTTTCAAGTTCCTGATACTTGTTTTACTTTTTTGTTCAAGCTTCTAATGGCTGGGTTAGCAAGCTTTTCATTACTTGTCTTTTCCTTTACACTTTATTCATGGAAATACAAGTGACTTTTGATTTCTTTTACTCTCGTTTCTATTTTGCTATTCATTGAATTATAAGTTCTTATCGGACAAGGCACAATCGAACCATTTTTACGATCTTTTCAAGGGTTGCAACGTACATTCCCCTGGTTAAAAGTCAAGAATCAGGCTCTACGACCTTATTCACGTTTAAATTACGTCACGATCTTGACACACCCTATATCTCGAGATACTCATCGTTCCCTGCCAGAAGGAGTGTTTGTTCCCTGTGCGTTTTTCCAGAGAAACAACATCATGCTTAAATTGATGCCCCACTTATAAATAAATATGGCAAACTTCACTTATACCCCATGTGGTTTGGGTCATGTGCGGTTACACCCCATCTGGTTCAATTTGTTGCATCCGCACCTCCTGCGATTTGTGCAAATGCACCCATTTCCATCCATGTTAATGGAAAAATTTAACCAATATATTATAAATTTAACCCGAGCTGGTCATAATGTATTATTAATCTAATAGTAGAGCATCTCTTTCAAAAATCAAGTCGATCGGACATCAATAACTCAATGATCAGGTTTTTGTTAAGGTGACTTTAAAATTTACTTCATAATAAATTATATAAGACCATGGTGTTTTCATTTTCCGATTGAGTTGAATTTTGGTATGAATATAGTACTTGTCAAGCACTGCAATATGAACTGTTTAGATCTATTTTTTTGTATAGAGGACGGATTGTTTAGATTTAAGGAAGAAGATAAGGGCATATTGGACTTTAAGTCATTTCAATTAATGGTGCAAGCATTATTTTAGTTAATTTGCGTGCATTTGCACAAATCCACAAATCAGAGAGTGTATAGATGCAACAAAGTGAACCAGAAGGGATGTAACCGCACATGACCAAATAACAAGAGATATAAGTGAAGCTTGACCAAGAAAATAGTACTCCCTCTGTCCCAAAAAGTTTGGTCTACTTATAAATTTCAAGATTTTATGAACAATACACAATGTTACCCAAAACTTGTAATTTTTTAAATTTGTCCTTCATTAGTCGACTCTAACAAAATAGGAGTTAATCAAATTTTGAATTTAAATTATTTTTCGGAAAGCAAAAAATCTTGCCGCCAATGTAATCAGAGTACTTTTTCAAAATCTTAAAATGCACTTTAAATCTTAAAGTTTTCGATTATTCTTCTTTCGGTCTCATTGTTTTGGTCGTTAAAAGCATCTCAAGGGCATAAATGGAATTTACCGACTTTCCTTTGTTGAAAATTTTAAATTGGTCCTATATTTTGAGACGGTCAAAAAAGGAAAGTAGGCCAAACTTTTTGGGACGGAGGGAGTAGTAAGATTCGGGGACTTATGGCTTAAGAAGGTATCCCCAATCCCATGGATTAGAATTAGACGGAGACTATGGTACATACCTACCAAAAATTTTGTTTGGTTACCAGAAAAAAAATGCGCAACTTACACACAAAAAATGCGTAACAAATATCCAAAAAAAATGCATACCTATTTTGGTGTGTACCGTACGACTCTTTTTGCAAATTCAACAAATACTTATTTAATGAGCTAAAAAAAAATGTGTACCTTAAAAATACTTTTTTTTTTATCAGTTACACCAAAAATACTCATAACAGGCACCAAAATATGCATATCATCTACCAAAACTACTCATACCATCAGGGCTGGCCCTAAGATTCTCGGGGCCTAAGATGAATTTGTAAGGGAAAAAAAAAATTCTTGTTGGAGAGGGTAAAGAGAGGCCTCAAGACTTGAACCATGTATCAATTGAATAGCAAAAATAAGCATTTCCACTGGGCTAGCAAGCTCATTAGTTATATTAGTGTTATATTAAGTATATACTCCCTCCGTCCCATATTGTTGGGTCTCTTCACCTTTTTCAACGTCTCAAAAAATTGTATGTATCTCATAATCTATGACCTTTTTTGTCATTCCAACCTATCAAATAAGATCCATATTAAATATAAAAAACTTAGTAAATTAAAAATTATAGACAATTCTTTGAGACATCCAAAAAAGGAAAGAGGCCCAACAATATGGGACGGAAGGAGTATTACATATCTGGCCATACCTCTTTGGACCCTAACGGGTCAAAATTCAGAGGCTTAAGTCACCCGTCTCGTTCGCCTTAGGTCAGGGCTGCATACCATATACTTCTAAGGTACAACTTGACATTTTTGTAACTAACAAAAAAAAACATGCGTAACATTGCATGGGGTGTGCCTTAGCTTTCTCCCTTGTCTCTTTTGTCACTTAGAAATTATGGGCAATCAAACATTAGTAGTATATAACATTAACACCCATTTCTTGATGCCACCGATAAGCCACATACTTTAGAAATACAGCTCCGAAGAGTCGAGAAATTACAAAAGACTACAACTTTTTTCGCATGAATTGTTTTCATCCCGAAAAGACATCCACCATACCTAGCTATTTTTGCTCCCAAACAAGAGTAAGCTAAGGATAAAAGGGGGAAAACAATCCTAGACAAAGACTTCAATTTACTGGGGAATGTTCTAAAACTCGATCGTTAGGCGCCACTCGGGCGGAGAAGGGGTGCCTAAGGCCTAGGCGCCGGCTAGTCGACTTCTTAATCTAGGCGTTGGACCAGGGATGGAGCCAGAGAGAAGCCAGTAGGGGCGGTCGCCTCTGCAAGGAAAAGAAAAACCTCTACTATTTATATAGGGAAAACAAGAATTTTGTTGTGCCAAAACTCGAAGTAGAGAATATAACCAAACCAACAAGAAAACAAGAGACAAGGATTTGCGTGGTTCCCCCCCCAAGCACGAAGCTCTAGAGGTACGTCCACGGGGAAAGAGCAAGAGGATTCACTATCAATGGGGAGAAATACAAAGAGCCGGCTATACCCGTAACTCTACTTGAAGCATCCAATAGATATCTAGGAACAAATCTCTATTAGAAACTCTAACAGAGCATCAAAGTCTCACATACACGAAAGAGACGACCCCAAACCCTAGATATCTCCAATCCCAAGACAAGACTAAACCAATGGAACATCCAATAAACCCTAACACACTACGGGAACCCCATGGGGGCTCCCTCAAAGGGGTTCACTCAAGAAGTCCAAAACCTAATAGCCCCCAAGGCCTCTATTTATAAGAGAACACAGAATATTAGGTTAAAACCTACCAAAACGCGCAGCCCAGCGCATTCCGTACGGAAGTCGGTCCGGACGGTCCGGACCGACTTAAATCCGGTTCGGACTAAAATTTCAACAACTTCAAAACAGTCCCCAAAACTGAAATCTGCTCGCCACGAACTTCTGTGCTTCTTCAAACGTCTAAATTCAAGGCATATCCCCAACAAATTTTCCTATGAATTATATAGGCTCGCCCCTGTAAAGTATTTTAGAAAATAAATTTGCCCCTGCGTAATGAAATTCATGGCTCCGTCCCTGCGTTGGACCACCACCTAATGCCTAGGCGAGGAGGACTAGTTGGCCTAGGCGGCCAACTTTTGGAATGGATAAGCCGAACACTGAGCCTAGATGTCGTGGGTTGTTGCAGTTTAGCCTATGGCAAAAGCTCGTTTTCATACAAGTGGATGTCACAAATATTGACATCAATAGAATTTTTAGATTATTTATTTCTTTATAGCTTGTTTACGCTATATACGTTCTCCCATAACAAGGAACAAAAACTGCAGAAAATAAGTCGAAATAATTAAAATTGTGAAAAGAAATCAATAAAAATGAGCCTCATATGTACACTGCAATAAACAGTACCCTTGAAAACTCAGAACCTCAACAAGAAAACATTTTGAAGAACCCTAGGGTATGGCCGGATGGTCTTAGCCTGAGACTTAAGAGTTTGCTCTCTCTTAAAGTTTTAGGTTCGATTCACCTTGACTCCAACTCCCAGGGCCACCTCAACTCACGTGTAAGCATGGAAAGAATTGAAAGAGGGATCGTAGTAATTAGTCTGAGTTGTGCGTAAGCTGACCCGAAACACTCTGTATTAAAAAAAAAAAGAATAGGAGACGACATTTTGAAGAAACGAGAGGCCCTCCTTTGATGTCAAGGTCACACTCATTTTGCCTTTGGCCATCTTTGACCTCTTCCCCTGACTCATCATGCACCCCTCTCTCTCTCTCTCTCTCTCTCTCTCTAAAGACCTAATCGTACATTACAGGCATCCCACAATAAGTTGTAGTGCATGGAAAAAAGGACATTAAGTAGTGTACATATTCTCGTGAGATACATAAGTTCGCTTCAGTCATTTCGAGCTGTTTAACAGTACTGGCAGTGAATGAATATATAATTGTGCGAGATACATAAGTTTTGCGAACCAATGGTGATGACATGAACAATATCAAAGTCCATACGGAGCTAGTTTGACTTAATTGGGGTCCCTTGGCAGTAGAGGGTGAGATTTGTCTCTAACATTTATCGAGATATGCGTAAGTTAACTCAAACACCTGAGTTATTAAAAATAGATTATCCCACAAGTTGAGACATTGCAAGTCTGATAGACATTTGATCTAATTCGAAAAAGATTTTTTTTTTAATAAACTTAACACCAAATATTTGGTCCGGAATGCTTATATCCCATCATACAAACTGATAAAATATGACCCGCATTGCATTTACTTTTGTTATATATCACACACTATTTATTAAGACATTGTACACCAGATACATATTTCATTTCATATAACAATCAGAAGTTTGCTTCCTCTTAAGATTTCAAGTTCGAAATTTCGCAGGTCCTATAGATTCCTTTGAGGTCAGCCCGTACAAAATTTTGCTTTAATTAAGCTCTCCATAGGCGGACGGTAGAATTGGATTCCAAAATTAGTCAAGATGCTCGTAAGTTAACCTGCACACGGCACACCTTTTTGGAGGGAAAAAAGGGGGGAAAGGTGGAGGGGCCAAATGCGCATGATAAAGGATACAATGTACATGGGCCTGTATTTAATCGAAATAGAAGGGGGTGTGCTCCACTTTAATGAGACATTGAATAAAGGGAAATGGTCCCAACCTCAAAAAAAATTACACTTAGGGAACATCTCTAAAACATATTAATTTCATTTTGGCCCCCTGGCCTCCTCCCTTTTGCTCTAATTCATCATAAAAATCTCTGCACGTGTGCCATCATCATTGTACTTAAACAGACGAGCAAAATCATTTCTTGTGACGCACGTGTGGACAGCCCCACAACAGCTAAGCATATTAATTTAGATTAGTGCTAAAGCGTGCCATAAACCCCCGATTAATGGTAATCTGGTTTCTGCTGCCATTTGCAAATTCTGTCAATATCAGGCCTTAGTTTAGTGGTTTTTAAACAGGAAAAAACAAGAATGAACTCAAGTAACTGGCTTATCTGAATTTATAATTAAGTTGGTTTTTCTAACTGTAGGCGGGCGCAATCACCGGTCTCGCATGGGTGATTCGAATAGTTAAATTTAGAGGAGTTTTAAAAAAGATATCACAAAAATAGATTGGTCATAGCTACACGATTTTTTTTAAAAAAAAATCTTTACAAAAGTGTATTTTGATAAAGTAAACTACTGATATTGGATGAAGTTTATTCGTACAATTGCTCTTATTGATTGATTCTTTGAGAGAGTCACTTAACTTATTGATGTTAGACCGTCACGAGTCGACGTTGCAAACCTCCACTCATAAAAAACCATACGGAAACCCAAAGAATAATATTAGCACTGTTAATTATTTCAAATCAATGCTACACAGAATTTTAAAACACAAGTTTGTGTCTAGAATTGTGTTTTTAAGTAGCGTGCGTACATTTTCCCTAAATCATAACTTGACAATAAAAGGGCACTTCTTGTCATCTCGTCAGGACGCTAATATGATCAGATTTTTACAAAACAGGACTCTACAGTTTAGACAATACTAACATAAATTCAAGTTCAAAATGGGGACCCTTGAGGGAATGTTCGGCTATTATTGCAAAGAATGAGCACCTGTAGCCCAAAGTGATTACATGATTTGGGAATGAACTAATCATGACATCTTGGTGGGTCCAACTCTTTCTACAAACAAAATGTCTCTTTAGGACCCTAGAGGAATCGATCAATAAGTTCATTTTTATCTTTTTACCTAAGGAAAACAGAGTGACAGTCACATTTTTTTGCCTAATGAAAAGGGTGGCTTGGATTAAACTAGCGTAGCGACCCCCCGATCAACTGGGGAACTCACCCGACCTAGAACTTTTGGACTTAAGCTATAGCTGACCCAACCGAGGAGAAAATATTGATCCATCATAACGTCACGGGCTCCGTCACCGAACTCCCACCGAAGTACAAGTTAAATTGGAGCACTCCCTCTCAATTATCCGAGGAAAAAGAGTAGCTTTATGTTAGCTGCTACAACCACTTGAACTACCACCATTACCTGAGCAGAATCAAGTTTGCAAATGCACAAACTGTTTTCAAAATTTTCAATTTGCAAAGTAATTAGGGTATCGAGTCTTGGGCCCTAAACTTTAATCACTCCTGAAACGAAAAATTTAAGAAAAATGAATTATGATTAGTGGTCCTTTCATAGGTCATAAGAGAGGTTTTTCAAAGAAAAAAAGAAGAAGAAGGTGTTTAGAGAGTATTAGGATTCCTTAATGGAGATTAAAGGCATCATTAGAAGATTAGGTTGCTTTGACCGGATTTAAAAAGATTTGGTCCCTCTCAACAACTTGAGGACGATTTTGGAAGTTGGAACAGTTCCCAAAATTCCATATCAGTTGAAAAGGATCTGTAGCCGACCTTATACCATTTTTATATCCACAAAAAATTAAATTTAAAATATTTTTATAAGTTGGCCAAAAACATTTTTGATAGTTTTCTGTAGCCGGACCTGATTTGGCTAATTTGAAAAAACTGGTTTTTTGTTTTTTTTTCGTTTTGACCTTATTCAAATTTTTTTTTAATTTGTTAGTTTTCGGTCGATTTTTTGTGATTTCTTGGCTTGTCTTAAATAGAGGAATCTAAAAAGTATAAAAAATTCTAACACGAACACGAGATGACACGACACGACTCGATGCCCACTCCTATCTGTAATGGCTTGATTTGTTGCATCTTCCACGATTCATTCAAAATGATTTGCGAGATTGATTTCTTCTTTTTTGGCTGCTTGTATTCTTGTTTTTGTAGTTTCCTTGTTTATCATGTTGCTCCAAGGCTGTTTTATGTTCTTGTAATCGACTCTTGTAATGACACTTTTGTATCTATGACCACCTACTTTGATGCCCAAAAGAAAGAAAAAAAACCGGTGACATGACATTAATAAAAAAGGAGGGCCAAATAAGTTCCTTTCTTTCTCCCAAACAAAAAAAAAAGACTAGGTCAAAATGAACTAACTGGACATTTTCCAATTGGAGGGATTGCATTCATGAACAACATTACTGGCAAATCAAATGGGCTTCGTAGAGCCATTCAATAAAATTGAAAGTATCCATCAACATAAAACCCAATATTCAAATGAATAAAGAGATTCCATTAACCGAGCGCGCGCACACACAAAAGAGACTAGAGAATTTGCATATTTAAACACTACTGTAATAGTATTACATACAATTATGGCCTGGGTTCACATCCTGTTAGTTATGGAATACAACAGAACTAACAACAATGGGTAAGGTTACAACAAATTTGGGTTCCTTTCGCTACCGACTCTCTACCATCCCAAAACAACAAATGGAAACTGATTTACCCATGCGACAAACTTGTCCAAAGAAAGAGCCAATCTAACAACTATGGTGGGAAAATGATAAGGTATATACCATGATGTAGGGCCTGCGAAGGCATGGGTAGTCACTTGTAGCTGTTTCACACTTCTTTTCTCAGCATTTTGAATCACAAGAAGCTTGTGCCTAGAGTGAGGTCATTCAAATTTGAGATAATCTGTGACCGAGTCGTTCCAATCTGGTGCGCAATCTCTAGTTGTTGCTCCAGTGGGATCATCTCATAGCTGCAGAAACATGCCAGACATAGGACAACTCATGATTGACATGAACTAAAAATGTGTGTCCCACCATCACTTGTGAGAGGATGTAAAAATGGATGTATTTTATGCCTCAATAAAAGCTCAATATTCAGTCTCTGAGCAACCATGGGCATGGCTGAGATTGGAATTTATGCGGAAAACAAAGAAAAGAAAATAATATAAGGAAAACATGTGAATGTATTTCACATTCTCATTAACTTCTCATCCCCCTTGTCTAATCTTTGTTGATTTACTTGGCTTAATTATACTTTCATCTTTCCTTTCATATCAAAAGAGCGAAAGTTAACTTCTTCCTTTAATTTTCATTTGCAAAACCAAGCAAATAAAATGGGAGTAACTACTACAATTTTCATTTTGTCTTCTTTATGAAAACCGAACTCATTCTGTTTATTTACCTTCCCTTCCTTGCTCCCTCTTTCTACAAGGTTTTTTTTTCTTTTTTTTATATAATTGGGTGTCCGGGCTAGCTTGCACGCAACTCGACTAATTCCGGGGCCCTAGAGATAACAACCGGGCATGACCCCCCATTGGCCCCAAGAGATTGCTGGCAAGGGGACTCTTTATACAAGTTTCAAACACAAAATCCGCAAATTGATATCGCATTTAGTTGAAACAAGTTAATTGGGGTGTTGCTCCACCTTAGAAATGTAATTTCCATTCAGATATTAGAAAAATCAGGGAGGAGACAACAGAAACAAAATACTTACTCGCAAAGCAGCTCAAAGTCGACTATGCTGTCAGGGCCAGGCCGATGAGCTTTTCCATTGGAATGGAACTGGCGGAAAGACCTTGGATTTAGTCCAGCAACATGGGGAACAGCATCAACAAGCTTTTTCTGCAGTGACTGAAGTCTCCGAAATGTAAGTTCATCAAGAGGTGCAATACAACCGATGCTGCCATCAAGGGTTCCAAATACAACAGCAAATCGATTGGTTTTGTCAGAGCCAGGAATAGTAGCATTGGTTCGATCTGATGAAGTAGGGAGCATCTGTAACCGCAAGAACTTGGTCACATGGGCACCAACATGGAACTCAGCCCTTGAAAGAAGCTTCTGTCCTTTCCAACTCTCTGACATCTTCGGTGCATAAAAGAATATCTGTTTTGTGCATGCAAAAGAAGGAAAACATGTTTTAGTTCAGAAAGTATTTCTCATTTGGATCAGAGCCATAGCTCAGGGATATATGGCTATCAAGTTGGACCATAATTGTAAGTTGAACACTAGATCTCCGGGCATTGACGAAATATGCTTGCCAAGAAAGCAAATCTTTCACCACACGGAATTTCAAGGGGATGTGGTGGACCTGACTACATTATGGCACAATGCCGGAGCATGCTCACATAGAGATATAGTGGAATGCGATGAAGTAAAATTGAATACATGCCCAGTCAACATGTACACAAACCACGAACTATGAAGCAGGACACGGATATGGGATACAGATACGACATGATACGAATGCCCATAAGCAAGGATATGCATAAGAGGAATATAATTTTTTTAAGTGTCTTATAATTTGTATAGGGTGAGTTTCCAATAAATATACCATGTCCCCATTGTAGTCAAAATACCAGTTGTTTCCGGTAAAAATACCAGTTTTTGATGTATGTGAGGAGAATGACTTGCCCCAAAATCCGGGCAACCAAGTGCTTTAGTCCATTTAGCCCGAAAAAATACCATTTAGACAATAGTGGAAACTCGCCCATAATCATGTTACACAAGTTCATGAATGCTGACGAACCAATTTGGGAATTATAAAAAAGTAGAACCATAAGCCGGTCTATGAGATACAGATACACAAATCTAAGTATGACGGATCCTTGTATGAAGTACCCATGTTGGACACTTGAGACTCAGATGAGGGTATGGTCCCCAGTCGAACATGTTTAGTTGGACAATAACTTAACAGACATATTTTCCAATCCAACTTTTTCACTTGCTATGCATAGAACTATGTTATGCATGGAAATGTCTACGACAACTAATAACCACCATTTACGCTAGAAAATAAAGATTATACATTGAGAATTTTAAATATACAGGTGTGCCCCCTTATCATCGAAAGGACATTCAGATGAATCCAATACCTAAAAAAGCAACAACAACCGACATCTGTACCTGAGTCCATCTTATATAGTGATGATATAACAAGGATATGTCCATCCAACAATTATGAAAAAGTAGGATATTACTTTGATCTCCTGTTTTGTGCTTCAATAAAAACTACTCTTTTTAAATGTCCAAAAACTATTGTTTTATCTACCTAAAATCTGATTTGTTATTTCATGGTACAAATACCACAAGCTTAATTTCAAATTGCATGTGTCAAGACTCAAGAGTATCTATAAAGTATACGGTATTTCTTAAATCTAAAGATACTCGATCTCAAGTATGAGATACATATGAGAAGTATCAAATATTGTGTGCAAGTATCGAGAAGTAATGGTAACTGATACATATACAATATGCATACGAGTCCCTTCTAGAAGTATCCATGCTTTATGGAAGGATCTAGATACTTAGTTGACAACTTGAAATTTATTCAGATGAATACTACATTCCTGGGCATCATGACTGACAAAATCTTGTTTAATCCTTTACCCAGATTTGAGCCTGGACAACAACACTAGTGTGGCGCAAATAAACATGCTAAAACGAAAACGTATGAAAATGCTTCTGTTTTGACTTTAGTAGAGACAGGTTCATATGTTAAAAAGTATATTAAGTGATCTTGTCTGCCATAAGTTTCAATCACCTTTGAAATGTGCAACACAGCCAAACTTTCAATGTTATAAGCATAAGAAACTGCTAACAAAGGACATGGCCGAACCTGAACATTTTTTTGCTCATCTGAAACCATAAGACTGAGTGTAGTACCATCAATTAGAAACTCTGTTGCGAAGCAATCAAGTGAACCAAAATCCTTGGCCAACAAGGTTAATTGAGATCCCTGTTCCTTCCAATTAAGAAAGTATATGCTCTTATGAATGTCACCAAGTAGGATAAAATTTTTAACCTGCAAGATTAAATAGCATTAACAGGAAGCAAATATTTTGTACACAACAATAAACCTCAACAGAGTGCACATAATGCATGGTGCACACAGCCACCCAAAGTTCCTAAGAATCCTAACAAAGCAAGAAGAGCTGAATCATAGATTCATTAGCAAGCAGACATTAAGAGAACATCAATGGAATTTCGTCAATGCAGGCAGATGGAGGCCCAATTTGAACCAGTCAGAAGATAATAGATAATTGCCGAAGAATAAGAACAAAGCTGTTATATAAACAAAGGGTGACTGTAAGACCCCGGGTGGCAGATGGCGCGGTCATTACAGGTGGTATCATAGCTTACACCAACCGGAAGGGTGAGGCGGGTCCTGTGAGGAAACTTGCTTAGGTGGGCCCGACAAGGGAGGAGCTTGAGGTGCTTGAGGGAGGAGAGGAGCTTGACGTGCGGGTATTTGTCTCGCATCACTTGGTGGGTGGAAGTTATTGGACCATGAGGAGGACGGTGCGATCCTAAGTGGGAGAGATTGTAAGACCCCAGTCCCACATCGGTGGGAAATGGAAATTGGGAGTTAAATATTAACAAAAGAGAAAAAGTCAATAAATAGTTGGGTCATCGAACAATAATGATGAGCAGAAATCCCTACACGTATTAGATTTAGCTACTGAGTCAGACAATTGAACAGATTAAGTGGTAAGAATACTGGATTGCATACTATCAAAGCACAATAAAATCGGCAAACTGGTTTGACTTTCTACTCCAGACAAAGTGTTATTTAATGACTCTTCTTTTAATTTTCACCGTAAAATTTTAGTTCTTCCACCCACTAATCCTAACACATAAAAAAACCTAGCTTTGCCCATCTATAACCACATTCACGTAATATTGCACGGAACACTTATATTGATGAAGACACAAAGTCATGACATATGGAAGCAATACGTACAATGTTTAAGCTCACTACATAAAGAGGAGGAACATCGAAAAAGGCAACTCCGTTGAGCTCAGATCCTGTCCACTTGTGCAAGATAATCTTGGGACCAGAAGCAATCAACAAATGACCTTGAAGAGAAGCCAGAGCAGATATGGCCCCCTTCAACTCCTTGGAGTATACCTCTGAAACCTGAGAAGGATAAAGTATTATGACGTAGCAGCATTTCTGAGAATCTGAAAAGGACTAAAGGAAAAGGCCCCAAATCTAGACATTGGTTGAGTTTGCTGGGAAAAAAAAGGTGAGGCAGAGTAGATAGTAGATTAGGAAAATAAACTGATCCAAAGGTTACCAGAGTCTGTGAATTGTCTGGATTTTTGTCAACAGAAAACAAGAGCACACGCCCTCTTGCAGCGACATCCTCCCCTTGCACATACGCAGTCCCAATGGCCAAAAGAGTATCGTTCTCTTTTGTTGTTGTATTCTGAAACAACAGAATCAATGAGAATTCTAAAAGAACACAAGCATTTTAGTCACACGGCACCCAACACAACCACCACTAGAATGAAGAGACCAAGATTATATATAAAGAAACAGCAATTAAAATTTAAACTCACGAGTAGTGTAACCACTCGGACAGTCAGAGCATTTTCAGAACTTTGCATTGGAATTGTAGCCCTAGTCTGCCAAGGGCCACCAGACTTTTCTGGTTCCAAAATCCGGACCTCAAATTCATCTACACTGTAACTCCCATCAAAACTCAAGTTATCATGCTCAATCTGTTGACCTGCTTCTTGATCAATCAGAGAAGACAGGACTTGATTCAAGGGCTTAAGAACCTGAGGAAATAATAGAAACATCATACAAAGCTCCACATTACGGTCGATCAAAACTTAGTACCCTGAAAAAGAATATACCCCGAAAGCCTAAAAAAGCTCATAGAAGCAAACATCGCTTTACTTATAAGCAATACAATTTTTCAAAGATGGATTACGAAGAAGAAGGTTTAAAGAAACCAGAATTTACCCTGCCAACTAAGAAATGCAGCAAAAGCTTCATAGTTAAAAATGTTATGGTAAATTACAGTGGAGTCAACAATGACCTGTTTTAACTTTCTCAACCCTAACCCTCCTCAACTATATGAATCCCAGATATTGCAAGTGCCGTTAACGGAAAATAGAAATATATTTGTTACCCTTGAGTCAGACCCACAACTGTATTTAACATCAATCTTTCCTTTTATTGAATAATGAGTACAAATTTATGAAGCCAAAACCTATCTGGCCTCCATGTACTATCCCCTCATCACCCCATGAGCAACACCATACCCACAAAGGAACCCAGCCACCACCCTCAACCTAGAGCCACACCTAATTCCACCTGACCACTACCCCAACCACCAATGCAAATATGATCTCTGCTCTGTATTTTTTAACCTCTTTCTCTTTTTGTTCCTTAATCTAGCTTTGAAATTTTTGGTTTTGGTTTCCATTTTCATCAAAAATTAAAAGCTTTAAGGGACTAAAAAACCACATGGCATTATAGAATTTTAGGGTTCATGAAGAGAAGAAAGTGGTGGTGAACTATCAAAGTAGGAATTGGGTAAGAAAGATCTAGCAATCAAAGCATAGCGTATGTATGGGTTATGAATCATCTAAAGCTGATTTTGCAAGTTAGGTGAAAAAATTCTGTCAAGGGATGTTGGATTACTAACAGTCAACCAGTGCGAGCGGTCAAAATTTGGTAATCTATGATGCATGATTTGATTTGTTAGATTTGTGAATCATTCTAGCTAAAAGGGAAAAAGGTGATCAAGGGATCTTTTTGATGAATATTTGCTTTTTCTGGTAAGAATTGCTACGATAGCTTTGTTTATCCACAATGAGCCTTCAAGAACAAAATTATGAGGGTCTTTGGTTCGATGCATCATTCTCAATAAGTGGGGGGTTGACTTGTTTTCTTCTCTTGGTGATTCTGTTTTTTTCTTTTTTTCCCGAAGAGGGCAACAAGTCTTTTGGTTCTTTTTTTTGTTCTTTTTCTCCCTTTTCTTATCCTTGTTAATATAGTTCAATGAGCCAATTTCTTTTGGTCCACAATGTAATGACCTTCTTAAGCTTTTTAGGTTTTGTTGTTGTTCTTCCTCTTTTTAACTTTTTTGGATAGGAGACAATACTAAAGGGTGGGTAAATTTCCTGTACTGTTTATTTTCCTCATAATGTATTGCGCAATAGGTGTACTTCCTAGTAACTAATGTTGGAAGCGTCTTTGAGTAAAGGCTTATAAGTCCCAGTGGATAGCAATGAGTTGTGATACAGGGAAGGGAGTTGCGTGTCTGTCCGACACTCTTCGGGCACTCTCGAACAAGTTTCCTGTCCTCTTTTTTCGTGTCCACAATTAGAAATAAGGATCTTAATTTGGATACGTACCCAACACTCTTTTCGCCACGTGTCTGACAATTCTTTGATGTCTACAATTAAGAATTAAATATGCGATTGACGATTCTAGGACACTTCCTAACATATAAGTATTAAAGATATCGGAATTTGACATATCACTGATATACCAAGTTGAAAAATAGGAATCATTATGATCTTTCATAGAATCCCCATGCCCATGTCTTGGTTTTTAAGGATTCCTCGTTCACATGTCAATCGAGATGTTTCATAACTTATTGTATATGATCTATTATATAAGTTGAGACGTATATATATAATGATACATATGCGTAGCAATATATTTATTTAAAATATGTATAGTGGAACGTATCGCTAACATGTCCGTGTCCTACATTTTAAAGAAATAACATGTCCGAGAGTACGTGCCGTGTCGTAAAAGTGTCCCGTGATGGTATCCATGCTTCTTAGCCTAAAAATCCTATTACCGAATCAACCTGGTCTATCACTACTGTAAGTCATCAGGTACATTGTGCGTCAACTGTAAACTGAAGAATTATATCCGGATGTGCATATACAATAGACAAAGTAAGTTATCACATGATTAATAGATAGGAAAGATAACAGTTGATGGTGGTAAAAGAGGGACGCAGATCACAAGGGGGTCCATATAGTAGAAATATCAACAGCATTTAATGGAACGTGATGTTGGACAATCTTCAATTACAGACAAAATAACTGTACAGAGCACAAGTAGTAGGAACTTGTGCATACGAATTGGAGTACCATGTGAGTAAAGTATTAGGAAAACCCCTTTAAACACTCTGCACTAATCAAGGACACATTAAAGCAAGAGAATCACTTACTGGTACAGAAACTATAAGTGGGTATAGATTCTTCTCAGCAAAATAAGCGACTTGATGTGGAGTACACTTCAATGGAATCTGATCATATAAAATGTAACTTCCAGGTAAGTGGATCACTGTCCATATAGTAAAGTACTAAATTGAAAGGGGTTGCTAAAGACAAGAATTTATAAGAAAGAACAGACTTTTTGTACAGGCCAATAGTTGTCATAGCATGATGCTGATGGCAGCTGGCAAATTTTTAGAATACCCTGAAACAAAAGGAATGGTAAAATTAATCATGTACAAACCAATGGCTAAAAAAAAAGAGCAGTAACTATTTCCTGACCTGCGAGGTAACATATATAAGACCATGGTTGCAGTTCACATTGTGAAGGACAGCAAAGGCAACAATAGGTCCATCACAGAGCTGCAAATGAAGATCACAGAGAAGTTATAAACCTACTCACAAAATACGTGTAGTAAATTGAAATACCTTCAAACTATTTCATTTTGAAATTACTCTTACGAATTTGGCCGAGGATACTTCCTTTAACAGAACGATACATCCATAGACAACAAATCCAGACAGCCAACTAAAGTAACTAGTATTGGGCACGTTGACATGAATAAAGAACTTTAAAAAATATATAATATACAATTTCAAAGCCCAAAATAAAGATTATCCAAGCGATAACATTGTGTGATAACACCATATCATACATCGAAGGTCTCTCACAGCCCCGCTTTTCTAATAAGATTGAGAGATTATCCTCGGACAACCATTAAAGGTAGACAAACAAGATGAATATTCCATAAAACCAAAAACGCGTAAATCCAAAATACGACGTGCCATGTAGTCACTTCTGATCAGCTATTGCACCAAGGGACAAGATCATATGAGTAGCTCATAGAAAACAAACAGGAAAGTAAAAAATCAATACACAAGAATGAGGAAACAAGTTCTTATGGCGTCATTTAGAAACAATTTCTTTCATCATAATAGTTGGTCTTTCTTATGTATTTTCAGGTCATGCATTGTTATGAAGAGCCAATTCAGAAGTGCACACAGCCACAAATAAAGATCACTTAATACCCAATGGTGTCATCAACAAGATTTAAGTCTTGAAAATGGCAGTATGAACCTAGGCAAGCACCGACATTTGTTTACCTACATGCCTGCTGATGATGCCAGGGACGGTAGATTTTATCAATTCAGATAATCCTACAGCAACTATGGAAACTCTTACAGCTTATCAAATCCAGCGGTAGCAACAGGAGGTGACGCACAAGACAATTTACGTAAGAACTAGTTGGTAGATTATTTTATTACAAGTTGCAAGACAGAACCTTATTCTACCGTAACCATATATGTCTTAGAAGATGAATATGCAAGAGGTGTTATGCTAAATAGAAACTTGGAGAGAAGCATTATAGTCAAAAGGTTTAAGGATAAGTAGGAGTCAAACTAAGTTGCTTGGATTCTTGGCGTTGGGATGTAGATTTAGTAGTAGTCAAAATAATAGCGTTGAAAGAGTGACCTTCCAAAACTACGAATAACGTCGTAAGTATCTTGGCTCAATTGTTTGCAAGGATGGAGAGATTGCAAATAATGCAACACGTAAAATACAAGTTGAATGGATTAAATGGCGGAGTGCTTCAGGATTGTTGTGTGACCGCAGGATACCGCCGTGGTTAGAGAACAAATTCTACAATAGAGCTATAAGGCCGGCCATGGTATATGGCACGGAGTGTGAGTAAGATGAGTGTAGCTAAAATGAGGATGTTGAGAAAGATGTGTGGTATTGTAAGATAGAATTAGAACTGCAAACCTAAGCGAAATGGTAGAGACAGCACCGATATTAGATAAGAAGAGACAATATATTAAGGTGGTTTAGAAATATCAATAAAAAATTGGCCGATGCGGTAGGTAGGAGTGGTATGGTTACCATGGAGGGTAACTAAGGGGACAGGTAGACCAAAATTGACTTTGAGGCAGTAGTTTGAAAGAATTTAGGTTTTTTCAATATTACAAAACACGATACCCTTGACAGAGCTCAAAGGAGAAAATGACTCATGTACCTGACTCCAATTGATTAGGACTGAACGCTTGGCTTGGTTTGATAAACCTTAATTTTCTTCCATTCTGACAAAAATCCTACATTAATAATCCTAGGCCATTTCCTACCATACGAGACCTTATCATTATTCTTGATACTTGCATTAATCAATCTCCTTATGTAAGAATATTCAGAGAATAATAATTTCAGGGAGCACAAGCATCTTAAACCAAACCATCTTTCTAAACATGAAGCCAAGAAATTGGTCGTACGATCTCCCCTTTGTGTGAATGTCAATGGTACTACCAATTCTTTTAAGTGGTCCAGAATGGCTCCATCAGTTGGGTTGCAGAGGCAAAATTATTTCCACTTTTTCACATGAACGTATCTTCTGATACTTTTATTTCTTGAAATATGGAAAAAGGTTAGTGTTCACAGGAAAATCAAGATTAAAAAAGACAACCAATGAGAAACTAACCTGTGGATGAACCCGAAGCCGTTCCCTGAATATCATGAACCAAGCTGGCCTTGACCCAGAAAGGAATAATCCTTGGTAACCACCAACATTCTTGAAGATGGTTATTCGTTGGCCAGGAGTCCCAGATAACGATTCCTCTCTTGCATACGAATCCATGGGAACACGAACAAATCTCAGATTTCTATGCCTTGAAGTACTTGCACTGCTAAGGTTGACAGAATTCTGAACAGAAACAACTTCCCCATTTTTAGAAGCAATATCTGAGGCTTCAAATAGGTAAGCATGGTAACAAAGAATAGTTCCATCGGTCAATATTCCAAAAAGATAAGGGCGAGTATGCTGTCCAGACCATCTTTGCATGGACAACTCAACAACCTTCAAGTTATTGGTATTTTCTTTCCTGCCTTTGCCTGGCAATTCTTCAGAATCATTAATTACAAGTTTCTGCGGATCGCCAGATGGGTCCTGGATAAAGCTGTCTAGAAGATAGGTCTTTCCCGACACAAATGCATCCACGGAGAATACACAATTGAAGTTAGGAACATCAAAGATTTCAAGAGTACCACTTTCGTAACAAACGACGCAGTATACATCACCCTGATCATGAGAAGTACCATCAGTCCCATCAATTGCCTCCTCTATGCCAGTAGAAAGCCATGCATCAGTACTTGTCTTTCGGAGCCATGGCTCCGGTCCTTTATCGTGATACAGTGTGCAAGCGGATATTGATTTCTTTGAGCTTTCAAATACAGTAGGCACACTGGAAGAAACCATGCAAGTAGAAGGGTCTGTAGATAAGAAATTTAAAAGCACAGAAACAAAAACTTAAAAGACATTTAAATAGAAAACTAGAGTGCTTCTTTTAGATAAGTAGAAAAAGTAAAAGCTAGATGCACTTATCGAAGCAAAGCAGAACATAGGAAGCGAATGTATATAAAAATGGAAAGAGAGGACAAAATTCCTGTCATTACAAATTAAGGTGAAATCATAATGTGGTTTCCTACCGTAGCTATTAGACATCTTATATATCAGACTTGACCGCAAAAGTTGAGTCCCACGGACAAGGACATAATGACACTACAAATGAAGGGAATGTACATAGCCTAAGGAAAATAAATGCTATACTACGATGTCCACCTTTAGAGCAGCGATAACCGTAGAATCACCAACTCCAGAAAAATCCATCATACAGTTTTTTTTATAATGTCCCGAAAAATCTATCATATAAACTGCATAAATGTCGGAGCATACAATAATTTCTGCCATGGACCCAGATTCTATTCCAGTCCTGATTACTCAACTTAAAAGACGTCAGTCAATTAAATACGGAAAAACGTTGCTCAAAAGATGAGCATAACCACATATTTCGCCCAACAAATCTTTGCAATGCACCCAAGCCTCTACAAACAAAGCCAAAACCAAACTCCATATTTCCCTCGAAACAGAATTCATGAGAAGATGAGAGACAGACTCCCCATCATTATTAAATATGCAACATCAGTTTATCAAGAATTCTGCCCGCTAATAAGGTTACCCATAACAAAGATTTTCTTGTGAGCTGTGTTCCACCTGAAAACAGAAAATCTAACATCCCTATGGATATCTAACAACCAAGTAGTTGTTCCAACCTGACCCTGAAGAGAATTTAGAACACCAAAACCAAACTCCACATTTCCCTCGAAACAGAAGAATTCATGAGAAGACGAGAGACAGACTCCCCGTCGTTCTTAAATATGCAACATCAGTCTATCAAGAATTTTGCCCGCTAATAAGATTACCCATAATAAAGATTTTATTGTGAGCTGCGTTCCACCAGAAAACAGCAAATCTAACATCCCTATGGATATCTAACAACCAACAAGTTGTTCCAACCAGACCTTGAAGAGACTTTAGAACACCAATATCCGAGGAGACATCTTTTTCCTCAGTCAGCAAATAATTAGCCACCGCTTCATCCCTGTCCAGCAATAGCCAAAAGATAGCTGATGAAAGCATTAGATCGCATCTCCTCCACACACCACTCGACTCATCTCCCCCCTCAATCTGAAGCTTACAAGCTTCAAGAAGTCCTCCCACACCGAGTAAATGCCGTTCTATAACCCAACCACCCAAGGACTCTCCATACTTTGCCACTACCGCTGTCCTCCAAAGCTTGTCCCTTTTGCAAGCAATCTTCTCAACCACTTGCCTAACACCTTCTTACGCGAAATCCCCATCATCCACACGGCTATCTCCAATCGAGTTGCACACTGTCTCCAGTCAACTAAGTGGTACTAAAACTTTTTACCCATGCCACTCGAGAAATCCCTCTGCCATTTCTCCAACCTATTAGCCATCAAGACCAGAATGGTGTGAACCAACATGAAGAACTCCAGAACAGTTTATCAGTGAAAAGTAGTGTTTTTCCCTTTAGATGAGGCCATAAAGAAACTGACAAACGAAGATCTGCTAAGGAAATTATAGCTAGGAACACATGCAACATTAAAATCAATCAGGAACTGTCATTACGAGGCGTTGTCTCGCTCAACAACACATCTCGACAATGCCGAAATCCCAACTACTGATGAATTTGATATTAGGGCCCTAGAACAGCTAATTTCCGAGTATGCAGACAGAAATAGACAAGCGCACACAGCAAGGGAGGTTGAACTTCTCAGGCACTGAATCATGAGCCCCATTTGCGAATGATTGGATATTGCAACACTAGCCACAGAAAACCTAAATCTAGTCAACTGTACTATATTTTTTGCTAGGTCTGCAATATTCAAACCCAGAATTTAACTGAAGCTTCACTCGTTTTCCTTTTTGCTCTTTCTATTCGCTTTAAATAGAAGAAGAGTCAAATTGCTTCGCCTATGTAAAGAATCCACATTAATAGCAAACTTAGCCAAAATATAGTTAGTTATGTCATACCCAACAAATTCATCCACCACTATCCAAGGGCAAATGCACTTTTTGATGACTTGGAACTATTATGAAATTAGCAGATATTTAAGATGATTGTCCATACCTCCAACCAGAAGCTGAATGCTTCCATCAGTCATATTCAGTAACACGTATGGATCAGCTATAGCGACAGACGATACTGTCAAGGTTTCAGAACCTGCGCCAGCTTCGGAGTTTGGAGCTCGAAAGCTTAAATCTTGAGTCATAAAAGCACCATCAAGAATTCTAGCACCACGAGCAAAGACTTGGACAACTCGCCGCCTAAAGAAAGTGGAACTTAAGTGAAACACTGCATGGTAAACAGGTGTCCACAAAAATTGGCATCTGGGATTGATACTTAAACCTCGAGGAATCTAAATATAGAGCGAAACTATAGAAAGAAATAACAGACGTGAAGACTGAAAAGAGCATTACAACATCAACAGGAAACTGAATCACGCTTCAAAGTAGATTAAAGTAGACAAAGGACCTTAACTATAACAATGACATAACTATTACAATGATCATGAACGAAAGTACACAACTTCCAAGATCAAATTTAACTTAAGTCAAGAATATCCTAACTGTTGACCAATCGCCTGACAAGCTGCGCAAAGCATGGAGACAAGGTTGTCCAAGAATGAGTCTTTACACTGAAGAGTACAGTTTATCGGTTCATACAGTTGTCAGTTGGTTATTGGGTAATTTGATTTGTCCTTGGATCTTGTATTTTGTAGTGTCTTTTGAGCATATTGATGTGTAGCTGATTTGCTTTATTTTATATCTATCTGTAGTATATACGAGTGGCACCCCGTTAGTGCTCTTTTAGGTAGTGTAACCACTTTTAGTTATTAAGAATATCTAAGGGCACGGGTATAGCAAGAAACAATCTTGCAAACCCAGAGGTTTAACATACAGGTGGAAGGTGAATAGAGGAATCTTGCACCCTATTGAGCAGCCGTTACCAGAAACAATCTTGCAAAACCAAAGGTCCAATATATAGGTGAAGATGGATCAATACATCTTGCAGCCAGTGCACATCCGTTAAAGCGCCAGAGAGATAGAAGGGGGTATGGTGGTATGCTGGAACTCATCCACATTGCAGGTGTAATATGAATTAACCCCCTCCTCAAAAATAAATAAAGAGAGAAATTGGTCAAAATTTGCGCATTACAAACCCAAACTAAAACTAGTATTAGAGGGCAAACCATGGAAAGAGAGAATAAAAGCATAACCCCATGCCTTCATCAAACATTATATAATAGTAACATAGGAAGCTTTTTTTTTTTTTTGGTATGCCAGAGGAAGAATATCACAACAACATCAGATCACACTCACCTTCCAAACAGATTTCCTGCAGCAATTGTATTTCCCTGAACATAGTAGTCTACCGTTTCGGTAACTTCTTCTAGGTTACTAGCTGCCTCTAATACCTGCAGATTTCATTTCACAAACGGTAATGATTTTCACACACCCTTTTCTTATAATGCACTCTCTTTTTTGTCTTTTAGAGACAAAATTCACTAGAAGACAAAAGAGGGAGTGCATTTATAAGAAAAGGGGGTGTAAAAATCATTTTCCATGAAGAAAAAAGACAAAGGTCACACAAGTTACCAAGAAAAGATGATGACAGATTAATTAGATCACGAAAGCTACACAAACATATGCTTCTATCTGTAGCTTTACACCTCAACATCCAATGCGAAGTACATATCCGCCAATATGCATGCTTAACATATGTTTTTTTGTCAACAAAGAACCATATAAATAAAGAGAAATTGCCCATAAAAATCATAAATGGGGACAATAAGTCCTCTGTGAAAAGGAAGAAATGAACAATAAATAGCTCTCTAATCTCAAGTAATCAAAAACAAAAGAACACAATTGAAAGGCAATCGTACTGACTACAGCAACTTAGTCAAAGAGAAAAAGTTACATCTGACACAAAAGTTGATGAACAGTATTCTCCCTCTCCCTTGTGCATAAACCACACCACTAACATAAAAAAACAGTTGGGCCTCCTCACCTGAATCATGTCATTAGTATCTGCTATCAACTTTCTTATGAGCCAAAGGAGCAAATACTTAGTTTAAGTGGCACATATGCATTTGGATCGTCAATACACTTTTTTAGAAAGGATTTCCAAGAAAATAACCAGATGAATGAAGAGTTCAAACTCATTTTACCACTAGTGTTGTATCTCAAAATGAAGAGATCAAATTCTTTTATCAAGAGCATTACATCTCAACAAAAACAATCAAAGACAAACAAGAGCAAAGTGTCTTCAATGACTTCACAATTATTCGAATGGTAAGATGCATCCATAGAAGCAATGGAAAGATTATGGGTTCAAAAAAGAAGATACAGTTGAGGGAAAATAAATTACAAGTAAAATGGTGGGGCGGATAAAGTTTCAACTCAACTCCAGAGTCCAGACACATAGTGCCTTACTAACATACAAGAACAGCAGTAAAACAGATTCAATCTATGGTGACTCACGAGTAACTAAAAAATGATCACCGACAGCTCAGTTGTCAATACAACATTTATCTGGAAGTAAGAAGTGAACAATCATTTTTCAACCAAACTACCAGAATATACACGATGACACGATGTAGTAATCAACCCCGGAAATAAATCAAGAAAATGGGAATTACAATGGTTTCTGCCAGAACTATCACGAAAGTATTAAGATCAATGTAATCGGAATAATTGAAAATTACTTCTGTAATGCAACAACATAGTAGCCAGATTTCATAGACTTAATCGACCTTTGCAACGAAAGGACATGAGAATGTAATTACCATTGTCCGAGTCTCCAAACTAATAATCAAATAGGCATGATATTCATCATCCTCCAACCCCATCTTTGAAGAGTCAACACTATGACTGCGTGTGTTCTTGTGGTAAACAGTCCAAAGTCCTTTACAACCAGGTAATTGTTCCTACAAAAAAGTTCCATTTTCATGTTACTAACCAGAAACATACGTCAAATTAGACATAAAACCTACTGACTGTGCACAATATTCTTCTCTATGACATATAAACTTGCCAAGTCTTAGTTATTGATAACAAAATAAAGTATTCATCTAGTCTAGTAGTTCAGATGCCCTACAATAAACATAAAAACTTGTCACTTACTGTAAGCAAGAACATATCAAACAAGTCGATTCATGTCAACAAACAAGAGGCGAGTCGTCAGCACTCTTTCAAATAAAGAAATAATCTTTATACGACTACGTGCAAAGTAATTGAAGAAAAAGAAAAAATATTCGAAGCATATAGATAAGAATCCTATTAGAAGGATTTAGCTACGTCATATGGGAAAATGATATAAAATGTACTACCACAAACTACAGGACAGGTAACACAAACTACAGTCCATGCACACAAACATAGACGTGGTGTGTCAATTTTTATAGTAGACTGTCCGTGATCGCGGCACTGGAAACAATAATCCAAAAACTGCCTTGTATAATGCAGTTATATAAGCAGACTCTCCCCACGGACGTAGGACATGATTGAGGGCAATACCCAAGTCAATTTCTTGCAATCAACGAAAGATGGATAGAAAAACAAGGCTCAAAGAAACGGGAGGAGAGAAGAGGAAGGCAACATTAGAGCAGGATGGAGAGCAATATCCACCAACAAACCATATGGAAAATAAGAAATAAAAGAAGAGTTTAGGACCAATTCCTCTTGTCCAGACGGCGGAATCATAACTCAATAATAAATTATGTAACCTGGGAAATCCCCAAGCCACACAAAGCACAAATATAGCACACAAATAGATAATTTAAACAGAAACTGCAGCTCTTTGGTTTCATAAACACACACTTAGATTACATAAAGAAAGGATACATAGAAGAAACCTAGCGTGACCTAGGGGCCTTGAAACCACAAGGAGAAGAGGGAGAAGGGGGGTAACCCTAGAATACTAGGGGGGGCCTTGAGCCACACAAGGAGAGGAAGAGAGAAGGGAGGAGGATAGGGGAAGGAAACATGGAGCCAGAACTCCCAAACACCTATTGTTTCTCACATCTTTTTTCCTCCTCAAAATGAAGGACTTGACTGCAATTTATAGACTCCTTAAAACCTTAGAAAGTAAAAATACAAAAATAACCCCACAAGAAATACAGAATTACAAATGATGCCCTCTTTGTGAAAACAGATTCCATCAAAACTCTCTTGTTGGAGAAAACTTGTCCACGAGTTTAAGGCTTCAAAGATTGATTCGAACAGCGTAGTCCATTAAAAATGCCAGACACACCATCTTGCTGTAGTTTTTCTCTGCTCTAATTGAAACTGATCCTCTTTTTCATTTTAGTTTTCCGGGTTGGGCTGTTTGGGCTAAGATATTGCTTGGTTGTTTGGCTGGAATTGAGAAGGGTATGGACCTCCTTCCATTGAAAGCTGTCATCTGGCAGGTTATTGGCCTGGATATTGGTGCTCAGTGTTGACACATTTTGGTCAAAGATTTCAGCTAATTAGCATATGCGTACTTGACAGCACTTGGAGTTTAAAGCTGCGACAGAGTACAGCCTCTTTTGTAGAGCAAGCATATTGAATGTTTCTTTAACATGAAGGCATGATTGATGGGGAAAAAATGGTATGCCACAGTTGGTGAAAGAGAGAAAGGAGCATTGAAGGCCAACAAACCAGCAGACGAAACAACTCCAAGCAACCAGCTTGTTTCTCACAGGAATTTAATCAAATAGGTAGTATGCAGACACAAAGAAACAGATACACAGGAATAGGGAGGTAGTAGCTGAGAAGCAGATGAAAATAAGGTCGCAGCATCTACAGATTGCAAAGAGGAACATGAAAAAGGCTGAAACTAGAACTGAAGATACAGTAGTAGGACCTGAATTATACCAAACTAATGTAACCGGGAAATTCCCCAAGCCACAAAAAGCAAAAATATAGCGCACACAGATAATTTAAACAGAAACTGCAGCTCTTTGGTATCATAAACACACACTTAGATTACATAGAAGGGATACATTTTTACTTTTCAAAAAAAAAAAATATATATATATATATATATATATATATATATATATATATATATATATATATATATATATATGTAGAAGGGATACATAGAAGAGGGAAAAAAGGAAGAAAAGGGAGAAACCTAGCGTGAGCTAGGGGCCTTGAACCACAAGGAGAAGAGGGAGAAAGGGGGGGGTAACCCTAGAATACTAGGGGGCCTTAGTCACACAAGGAGAGGAAGAGAGAAGGGAGGAGGATAGGGGAAGGAAACATGGAGCCAGAACCTCCAAACAAACACCTATTGTTTGTCACATCCTTTTTCCCCTAATGAAGGACTTGACAGCGACTTATAGACACCTTAGAACCCTAGAAAGTAAAAATACAAAGATAACCCCACAAGAAATACAGAATTACAAATCATGCCATCTTTGTGAAAACAGATTCCATCAAAAAACCAAAAGGGAAACATTTAACTTAAACGGGGGTTCCCAGAAGAAAGAAAATAAACTAGTAAAACAATGATAAATTTGCCGAAATAAAATTCTCCATCCCAGCTTTTACTCTACTATAGCTCATATATTTGTAGAAACGAAACGAAAAAAACGCTTTGAGAGGGGTCAAACACAGGAGTAACTCACCAAAATACGCGATGAAGTTTCCAAGAATGAACTAGTTCATACCTGAGTAATCGTTTCTGGGCGAATTGACTGCTGAAGCACACAGAGAGCACCATTCTTACCATGACCAGAACAGCAAACCTACAAGTACTCCCAAAAAGAAGAACAACAAAACTTACAACTTCAAATTATGAAGCAATAAACCTTTGTAGGATTTGCTGCTAAATTTCAGGACAATATGCATCCTCAGTGGGTTCGAAAAAAACAAAACTTAGGGACAAAAAAACCAGCAACAATACTCCATCACATGAATAACCAGAAAGCAGATCAAGCTATGGCCCCGAACCATAACATATTTCGCACCATATTGGCAGAATTACACTAACCAGCTCATAATTGCTTTGCTTAGCAATCCCCGTTGCATTGAGATCAGCATTAATCCTTAAACCATTAGAGAAATCTTTCAAAGGGCCTACATTGATCAGTGAATCTCTCACTGCAAATGAAAATGTCTTCTGCATACATCAAGAGGAAGCATACCATTAATAGAAATACCTAAAAAGTTACTAAATTAAAGATAAATAAAGAAGGAGCTGCATTAATTTCACTAGAATAAAAAACATTACACCATGTGATAAAGAAGAAAAACAGGAAAAGGAAAACAAAAAAACAAAAAAGTGGAAAATCTAGAACGGTGTTGATATAGCCACGACGCCATGACACAGACATGATGAAACAACAAATTTTCGGATTTGGGAACAAGAAGAACATACTTGAAGAGCAAAGAAAAAAAAACAACAAAAAAACAAAAAAGTGGAAAATCTAGAACGGTGTTGATATAGCCACGACGCCATGACACAGACATGATGAAACAACAAATTTTCGGATTTGGGAACAAGAAGAACATACTTGAAGAGCAAAGAAAAAAAAACAGTAAGAACATACAAAAAATCAGGACACATCCTTCAATGCACAAAATCAATATTTTTGGTTGATCTATCCGAAGTTCCAAAACAGAAAGTAGTAGAAAAATCAGGAAACCAAAATATATTGCTTTACATCAAAAGGGTTACTACTTTCCCATTAACACTTGCGTTCTCTTACAGTATTGAACTTTTTCATCCCTATGCAAGCTTAATTTGATATAAATATACAAAGAAAAGATTTATGGGGGATTAAATCTCCTGACTCAAAAAATTCCTTATTTACAACCAACTGGTTATGATGCACTAACTTATTTAGGAGAAAGTATGGAAATTTTCTTCGAAGCCCCAACGTGCCCTCATTTTCTCCACCACTGCCAGTACACCCTCTTTTTTATCTTCTTTCCGTTGGGGATTTTCCAGCTACCTTAACAATTATTGCATTACTGGGAAAGCATAAAGAAACAGAAAAATAAGGCATGTATTCTGCATGAAAACATACTCAACCTGTGCTGACTGTGCATTACTTGGACCTGAACCATATAAGGAAAGCTCATCCCCATTAACCATTTCCAGTAAAGCATCAGAAGGTGATCTCCGTAACCTCTTAGCTGAAGGGATATCTCCTTCAATATCCGCAACCTAAAAATATAAAAAGGCAAAGGGAACAACAGAGTTCTGAAAATTGTTTATATGGAGATTCCAGAAAAGAATGATCGTAGAAACAATTGCAAGAGAACTGAAGAATTCCCTGACAGTTTATGGAAATCAGGAATGCGTAGACAAATCCAACAGCATTCAGAATTTGAAGACCATTATCTATTACACTTTGAGCCAGAATATATGGTTCCACAAGTTAGAGGTCGAAAAAGAAGAAATATATTACTGTGACAGTTTTCCAAAAAAAAAAAAAAAAACTTAGGAATAAAGTTAAACATTGACTTCAGATACGAACCTCTTCCTTCATACCATGGGGCAACGTTGATGCTCCAATGCCACAAGAAAACTGCACTAGTAAACTATCTCCAAGCCGACTACCCAGAAAGAATAACGACTTCCCAATTGTCGCCATTCCCTACAGGCCAATAGAAAACTTGTAAAAGAACTATAGATGGGCCTTGGAGAACAAATTTAATAGCACATGGTGTAAGAATGGGGCTCACCGAAGTAAGCACTGAAGCTCTGGACTTTGAAAGATCAAGTCTCTGCACAACGCTGCATATGGAGAAGGAAACAAGTGGCTGTTAGACCACCATTTGCGTAAGATTTAAGACACTGGGCCCAAGCCTAACATTGGATATGAAATTATTCGACACCCTCCCTCATGTGCAACCTTGGCATAGAGAGGCAAACATCAATATGTAGAGAGAAGCAATCCGTACATAGAGAGAAGCCCATTGCAAATGGAAATAACTCCAGACAAAGAAACTTGAACCAAAGACCGCTAAGAAAGCGAAAGTCTTGTATCGTGTTAAACCAACAACTAAAGAAAAGCTTAAATAGTTAGGAAATAAGTTCAACAATTTCTGTCATGCCATGCCACTATATCTGTGGGAGGTAAATTATGAAAAGGAATTATGAGTAGAAAGCTAAGGATAATTAAGGAGGATTAGAAAGAAAATAACAAAAGCTTCATCTCAGTAGAAAGCTAAGGATAACTTGCTAGACACATGGCAGCCACCACAAATCATCTGACAACAGAAACGTCCGGAGTAAACAGTGCCCGAAGAGGATGTCATCCCGGCACCAAGGGTGTCTGAAGGAACGAAGCCTCAAGACAAAGGGTGTACGAGGAGAATGTTAGCTCAGCAGTCAGCACAAAGAATGTCCGAAATCAGGGATGATTTGAGTCTAACCACTAGGCAAAAAGGGCAAAGCTCAAGTCCGAGAAGAAATTGGAGAAGGTGGATATCAATAAATGTCACCAAATTAAACAACCTAAATATATGATACGTTCACCACAGACCATCTGGAAGTAACTTAACAAAAATATAGATTGTCAGAAATGCCAATGAAGAATCAGAAAGATAAGGAACAGAAGCAAGAAACGGAAAAGAAAATTGATGCATTGCATCAACCAAAACAAGACTATTACTAGCACTAGGAAGCTATTGAGAAACTATTTATATCAATTCAAATCACATACCGCCCATCATAAACAAGAGTCAGCAGAAGTAGTTCCCCAGTTTTAGTTGACAGCATGGCCACGTCGTTTAATAACCAAGTCGCATTGGCAGCGTCAAGCTCTACACTGAAACTTGATCTTGGCATCTCTTGGCTGCACTCATTTTATTTGATCAATGTGAGATTAATTGCCCGTCAGTAGATTCCAAATAATAATTAAGTGCAAAATGTGACTACCACAACATCTATGGCCAATTGCCAATTTCATCGTAAACTTCAGAAACCGTTGCCAAATTTTGGAAACCAAAATACTCTACCAAACATGTTCGAGTTTAAAATTTCATCACTTTGTTTGGTTGAGAATTTTGAAAAGAATATTTTGAAAAATATTTTTGAGATAGTGTTTGGATGGGTTTTTGAAAAAGTAATAATTAGAGAGAGATGTAATAATTAGAGAGAGATAGAGAGAGAAATGTGAATAATGATTGGAAAGAGGGGTATGAGTAGAGAGAGAAATGTGATTAATCATTGGAGAGATGAAAGATGGGGAAATAAACTGTGTTTGGTTCACATTTCTCATCTCTCCAATCATTAATCACTTTTCTCTCTCTACTCATATCCTTCCATCCAATCATTATTTTCATTTTTCTCTCTATCTCTCTCCAATCATTACACATCTCTCTAATTATTACTTTTTCCAAAAACTCATCCAAACACTATCTCAAAAAATTTCTCAAAAAATTTCTTCTCAAAACTCTAAACCAAACACAGTGTCTTTTTGGAAAAAATTTTAGAAATGTGAAGTGAACAAAGTGATTGTGTTTCATTGGCAATTTTGAGATATATTTTGGAATAGTGTTTGGTTTGGTTTTAAAAATGGTTTTTGGCGTAACGATTGAAGAGGTAAACGAGAGTAATAATTGGAGAGAAGGTAATAAGTGGAGAGAGATAGAGGGAAATGAGAGTAATGATTGGAGAGGGGGGTAATGAGTGGAGAGAGAAATGTTAGTAATGATTGGAGAGAGGAGTAATGAGTGGAGAGAGAAGAAAATTATCTTAGAAAAAAATTCTCAAAAATAGCAACCAAGCAAGGTGAGTAGAAACAAAAGTGCTACCAACAGGCCCTTAGCATCAGAGACAATTTGGCTACCTAGTGTGTCTTCATCTAACACTTGAAGTGCTTAACTCTAGTCAAGAATATACAACATTTTTTTCTTTTGGTTCAAGAATATAGAACTTTAGAAAGCATGAAAACAACTAACATGAAGCTGACACAGGCACCAGCTTGCCAGATATAACATGCTTTTATAATTTCACACAGTTTTGGGAGTTGTTACATGCCTCAAAATGTCGGGGAACACAAGATCTCAGAAAGATAGAACTGCGCATGTTCGTACATTTAAGCGTGTACAACTTGTGAAACACAAGGACACCAAGTACAACTTTTTAAGGGGGAAAGAAAGATAGGCACTCCAAATAACTTCTACAAGAGGAAATCTTGAGTAACACTGAAGGATCAGCAAAAGGAAAGCAGTCGAGTACAATTTGAAACTGTGTGGAATTTCCAATTCCATGATGAAAGAACAAGTTAAACAAGTTGCACTACGTTGTAGTGGTCAAGAAGCGAATAAATTGCGGAAGTAACACTTGTACAATGTACACTGAGAACTGACCTGCTACCAATGGAAACAGCAAAGTTGTTCAAAGCCAACATGCATGATGCCGACTGCCCAAGGAATATCACTAATTAAATGGCAGAGGAAGAAATCAAACAGACACATGCAACCAAGCAAGTGAACCGCCAATGCAACAAGAAGGTTTACCTGACTATGATAATGAATACTATTTGCACCAAGCACGAGAACTCCACCAATTGGAGATGGCACAGCAAGAAGCTTGTACGCATCATGAGGGAGATTCTGCAAACAAGATGAACCCAATTTGAATGTAAGAAGTCTTCTCAAAGAAACTGAAACCTAGACAAACAAAGACCCCTCTCTTTGGTAATGCAAGTTCCAGATAGTCAAGATTTAGCCATATTATCAAGCAGATGATAAGTAAAAGTTAGGCACCCATTTACCCAATATTTGACCACATACTGGGAAAGAAATTTGGGAAACTATCAAACTACCATCTACACAGTTCAACACAATGATGTGCCTAATCTTTTGTGTTCGTCTCCCTCTTTTTTGTACCTTGTTTTTTGGTCATTGACATGACATTATGGCCAAGATGACCATCTTCCCAAGTCAATATGGCAGTCGTCGTGTAAGGCTATTTTGCACCAAAGATACATCACTTTTGCAATGATGAAAAGAGAAAAAGTGATGCACATCAAAAGCAATCATTTTGGTTGACGTGAAATAATCGACATAATGAATGCGAGGCATATTTACACATAAAGTTGTGATATGAATCCAAATGAAATTCAGTATGACAGACTTGAAACATATACCCCAGTTCATCATCAACACATAACCTTAACCATTTAGATCCCAAAGGAATTTATGTTCCCGGAATCCATGCCACTAAAGCTAGGGAAAAATTAATAAAAAAATTTTTTTTTTTTGCCATTCAAAAAAAAAAAAAAAAAAACTAAAGCTAGGGAAAAAGAAAAGAAAAGATAGAAGCCTCTAGCACCAGTTCTCAAGGCATAAGTCGGGGGAGGAAAGGATGTTCGGGTGAGAAGCAACCTTGGCACCACGTTCTAGTAACCATTACTCAGGCTGATTATTACATTTCAAAGAGACCTGATGCTGCTTTTCTCTATTGCAAAATAAGAACATCACAAATTCTTACAGATTATAATACAGGTTATAATCACGATAAGGACTTACAGCGGCTGACCAAATAAGTGGATGCTGCTTCAAAGTTGTGTTAATACTTAGTGCAGAAATCATGCAGGTATGTTGCTTCCACGAGACGCGCCCAGCCCAAGTGAGCTCCCTCTCATGAAGGATCACCATCACAGGCTCAATGTATCCTAGAAAAATAATTATATCAATTCTATTTTTTTATTGTTTATTTTTTGGGGGTGAGGGGAAATTGAACAAATTAGCTCAAAAGCAACAGAGATTGAGCAAAACTAATTACAGATCTTGCTTAAGCATATGTAAGAACAAATGCTACAGGAAAATGTTTAGGAAAAGCATGTCCCAGTCAAAACCGATAAACATCAGATTTCAAGAACTAATGCACATCATATAATAATAGGACATCCAACCTTCTGAGTATTTAGGTGTTCCATGTTGGTACTTGGTACAATTCAAATGTATTGCACAATCAATTATTCCTGCAGCTGATGCAGCTCGAAGTTGTATGAGCTTTATTGTTCAAACACAAGTTCGGAATCACATGGAAAGCCAAAGCAGAATCAATATAAGTTGATTGTCATAGCAACAGTATCATAACACCTAACTAAGATAATGTCATGAGGCAAGGAGGTGGAATGAAATAACATTACAAAGTCAAGCAAAGCAGAGAATGCCAATCATGTTGTCCTTCACTGAACCGAAAGCTACCCCAAGATTTTAACATTGAGACAAATGAAGTACATGCACTACTTCGATAGGAAGACACACCCTTTGTTTTTGTGTGGAACAAACGCTGCCTTCACAAAACTTTGTCAATATCCACTATTCAGTAGACTGCAGTGAAGTCCTCAAGGGGCTGTATAATCTCAGGGTATAAGAGCATCAATATCAGGAGAACCAAACTAACTTTTTAAGTCAAACTAGAGAGCAAAACCCTCAAAACTATCCAATATCAGCCTCACCAAACTGAAGATTGCTCAACTTTGCTATAGTGACTTAACAAAGCCGGAGTCACTGTTCACGCACCAAACTAACTTTTATTACTTTTGTACTCCCTCCATCCCAAATTGCTTGCCCCTCGTGGGAGTGCGTGCATTTTGCACGCAAAAAATAACATGTTTATGAAAACTTTTTTGGAAAAAAAATTACACCAAATTTTTCTTCTCAATGAGATCTTTAAATTGGTGTAAGTAGTGTTTTTTTTTTTTTTTTTTTTTTTTTGGGGGTAGGAGTAGAAAGAAAGAATAGTTTAATATAGTGAAGTTAGAATAGAGAGTCTGATTTTGTGAGTTTTTGGAAAAGTGACTTGCTAATTTATAAAAGGTGTTTTTGAGGTTAAATTTGGTGTTTTTTTTTTTAGTCGCCTGATAAGGATGCCCCAAGGGACTTTGCTCTAACGAGTGTGTACATAAAACAATATCAATCCTTCAAATTGAAAAAAAAAAATCCAAACCCACAAGAGAAGAAAAAAGTCCTATCAAAAGATTTTAGCAAGTCAACCATGATTTTAGCACCTGGTGAACTCATTTACTGGGTTGCTAAAATCAACCATGATTTTAGCAACTGGGTTGCTAAAATCATTTGGAAAACTTTAGGGCAGTTTTCACTGGTTTCAGAAGGAATAACCAAATTCATTTAAAACCATCTAGCAGATCGGAAAGACTAGCCACCGGTTTTGCTTTCATGCCTTACAATTGCATACAGCCATGTCTGACATTAATCTTTATCTATCAAAAGGGCTGATCTGAATCTGAAAAAGAGTGGATCTGAAGGAGTCACAAATGAATAAGCTTAACGTCCATCACCTTTTACCTATCTATAAATTGCACTTTCAACCTTCATGTGGATAACAATTAACAAAATGTAAATTCATGACTTCTCCACCAATTCACTCTATCAGATTCCTTTAATCTAGAAAAAATCCTATAGATGTTGGCCCATAAATACATATACAAAGCTATGAGGAGAGTCAAATATTCAAAGATGGTGCAACGTCCGCCACCTCATACCCATTCTGAAGCAGGAGATCACTCAGCGTGCATAAACAATGGATTCTATCATTGAATAAATACCTTTGAAACCACCCAGATTCCACAAATCAAATGAGGCAGCCAATAGTTGCAAACTTGCAACTGAAAGAGTACACAAGGAATGTTTTATAAAGTGCAGAAGGATTTTTCTACCATGCCCCAGAGTGGCATTGGGGCATGGATGCCCCCGTAAATATGGACCTTTAGATTGAAAAATGGATAAATCTAAGCCATTAGATCTAAACCACCAACAAAAAGTAGGGTGGATTTGCTAAAAACAAGATGGTTTTATGCTTTTCCTTCCAAAAATCGCAATTTTACTTACCACACAAACTAGCTTTACATACCATTCAATATGAACACAATTACTCTTCTATTTCGCTACACTTACCACAATATATGGCCACATTACCACGACTGGTGAGTCAGGTAGCACGATACCACTTTTTGGTGAGAAATAGTTTACCTTTTACGAATTTATACAAACACACCAATTTAAGCCATATCCACACTAATTTTTGCCCTTCAGCTAAGCCATTGTGTAGTGGGCAATCTAAAAATTGGGTGAGAATATAAATCTAGCTAAAATTTTTAATTTGTGTATAAATGATAATTGGAACAATTATTTGAAAACTAAAACTATATACCATAAAAATTGTATTAATTTCCAAATAATTTTTTAAATATATGAAATTAACTTATATTTAAATAACTACCAATTTATAAAAATTCTTGTGTATATAAGGTATTCATTGATTATTTTGATAACTTACATATGTAATTTATATTCTATTATAATTGCCTTAATAAAATTCAATGCCAAGGCTAAACAAACAAGTTATGCATAACAAATAATTTAGTAGGACCTTCAATTGAAATGGGTAACAAATTTAACGAAATTAGATCATTGGATCAGATTGAGATGCTTAATAACTTATTGAATCATCTCAAGATCGACATGACATAGTAAATAATCATGGGTGGTGTTAACAAAGACTAATCGATCAGTTATTGCAAGAGTGGCGATTAATCACTATATTTGACTACAGTAGATGGAGTGATTTAACAAATCTATAAAACCATTTTCACCTGAACATTATGACATCATTTGGAGATATAATAACTAATAGTGTTGTTGATTGATAGCAATCATTGAGCATCGATACAATTGGCTAAACTTAATTTATTAATCAGATTAAGAGTGTAACTACAATTGACAATGATGTAGTTGTAAGGGATCGCAAAATCTTGGAAAAAGGTAGTTGCACATTTGCAGCCTTTGCAAAGATGTGGGGCTGCTCAAATTGATTTATATATAAAAAAAAACTTCAATTTGCAAAGAAGCAAAAGGAATCTGGCCGAAGAACAAGGAGGCTGGGTCAATGGGTTTGTGAAGCCATTGAGATTGTGAGAGAGAGAGAGAGAAGGATTGGTTGTGGTATGGGAAGAAGGGGTGAGACAGAAGTTACCGGCTGGACAGGTTAGTTAAATATTCAACCAATGGTTCAGATTAATTTTTAACAGTCTAACTGTAAGGAAAATGTTAGAACAACTTGGGGCATCAATACCCCCAAACCAAGCTGGGCATGGTAACTGAACCCAGCGCAAAAGGCAAAACGAAGCCAGACACTAGCTTACAAAAATAAATTTGGGCAACAACAATCAGGTGCATATAGTCATTGTCAGAGATGCAACAATCACAAATAAGAACCTTATAGCCAACCGATAAGTAATAGTCACTGTCAAGGACATCCCCAAGAGCAGGAAAGAGGAATGATTCGGTTGATATCCTTTACTGGGATATTGGAACTAAGCAAGGGATGCTAAACTCAAACAAAAAAGAATTGTCATTGTGTTTGATTTCCCACTATCAACCCAATCTCCCTATTCTGATAGCAGAGTTGTGTTAAAACCAACCAATAAGAAAAGTATAGGCGATGACCTAGTCTTTCAACACAGTCAACAGACTTGGTTTAGCAGTCAAGTGACCAGTTCGGTCATAGGTATTCGTTCTTTGAGTCGGTTTAGTTACAATCTCAGTCCACAGACACCTAATTACGCATCAAGCTCGCTGGTAATTACATACTCCCTCCGTTCCAAAGTAATAGTCCACTACGAAAAGTCGTTCCATTTTCCAAATCAAAAAATGAAGTACTTCCGTAAATCATTTTTCGAATTTTTTGCACGACGAGTACTTCAATTCGGTGAGAAAAAATTCAAAAAAGATACACAGAAATACTTAATTTTTTTATTTGAAAAATGGCAAGAGAGAGAAAGTGGGGCTCTTATTTAGGAACGGAGGGAGTATATTGCAATACATGGCGGCCATCTGACGTAAACCAGACAACAGTATACTTGCGCTGTAGACAAAGGATAAACAATTTAGAACACACCTTTAAGAACATAGACTAATGGAACATGAGCATTTCTAGAACAATCAACAAGCTGGGTAAGACGCTAAAAGGAACTTCCCCATAAATGCAAAATAGCTTCATTTCAATTCAAAGTGACACTAGGATGAACAACATAGTTCGAAACATGAGCAAACACCAACACATGTGCAAAAGAGAGCCAAACAAATCAAACCAACAATGAGCCAAGAGCTTTTTAATAAGTGGAAACAAAGTCAAGTGAGGTATTTGTTGTCTCACCATGTAGAAATATAAAATCCTTTACATGCTTCATGTCCAGATCTCGTAAACCAACTACATATGATGACTCAATACGAGCAGGGACTGCACCTCCGGTAGTTAAGGCATTCTCTTCACTGACCAAACCAGAACCAGCCTAACAATCAAAATTTCCAGGCGCGAGTTAAATCGAGAGAAGATAATGTAACAGACAATATTTAAATGCACAGCAAGGTAACTTTCTTGCATGTGAAATCCTTTTGTCTATGCATAGATGCTAGATCATGTTCTACACACGTCAAAGTAAATAAAGTATAATGGTGGGGTGGGTAACGGCTGGCCTAAACTACGAAGAGTCAGTCTGAGACAAACAGCTTTTTTGATGGTACAATAGGACGCAATCAAGGCAAATGTCTTCTAATAAGATGATGATAATTATATAATGTCAAGATCACTTTTAGATGGTATTTCATACATCATTTAACATCAACGTTCATAGTTTATGAAGAATCTTACGATTACTGGACTGGTTTTGATTCACGATTCCAATTCTCAATTTGATTACTATGGCTATGATGAGTACTGATGTACAATACACAGACAGTCGCGTGCGTGCACATAGACAAAGTGGCAAAGACAAGGTGCACACACACACACACACACAGATAGAGTTGACAAAAAAGTGAGAAACCTTATGTCCACTTCCTCATATCGCAAGATGATTTTTAATACCCAAGCAGGTCGACAAGGAAAAAACATCTGCTGAATACTTGAGGTTCGAAAAGGTAATGTGCCTGAAATTCTGCTAGTGAACACAGTGAAGTAGTTGTGTATTCTGAAGGGATTTTGCAAGGAAAAGAGGGATGAAAATGCATCCGACCATGTCCTAGTTAGACAATAGGACGTCGTCATATTCATACTTCATTACACGAGGCATCTTCAGAAATAGAATTCCGGCCAAGTTGCCGCAATATTGAAACCAAGTTGATTTGAGAAAATTCTAATAAAATTCAAAAGGAAGCAAAGGTACACCAAGATGGGTATAGAAGGAAAAGGAGACCTCAGCTGCCTTAAGTATTATCATTTGTACACCATAAACAAGAACCCCGGCACACCTTCCCTGAGGATCAGGCTTCACCAATGGGCCTCTTGCGAAAGATTCTCTTCCTCTTTTCAGATGAAGCCAATCTGGACCCTCGAAACAATGCATAGAGCTGAAATCAAAGGATGAACAAGTGTCAATAGGCTATCAAGTATCAGAAACACATAAGCAGAAGGACATTACCAGGGAGAAGATATTTACACGTGCTACTGCCAGTGCTACCAAACATTAAATAGAACCTTCATATGAAACAGCTCTAATACAAATAATCATCGGAGAAGTAGGTGGTGGTTGACCCATCTACATCAGAAAGTGCAACCCAAAACCACTTTACTACTAATAAATAAGTCAAATCAGGGTCATTCTACTTGAAATTAAGTACCCCACATTGAATTCAACCAGGCACTGGTTTCAGCACGATTTCCTGATAAAAAGAACAGTGCAAAGTAAATCACATTGATACAAAAGCATACACTAGTATTTGCTACAAATTCTATATATTTATGTTGGACTCTAGGCTGCATTACTTTCCAGACTTTTGTACCCTATCTATCAGAGACTAGAGGCTGCATGTTTTACCTAAATCGCTCTTCTACATTATGTCATGTCTTACTCCTAATGAGATGGTAGAAGAGCAGAGGAAACTAACTTTTACGTCCCCCCAATCAATTTATAACTGATTAATCTAATCAATTCGTCTTATCCTTGGGAGTATGATTATGAGTTCTGTGAACAACTTCAAGCCACATAGCATTTGTTCCCGATGATTTGTTTTCTCCACCATTCGCACAGGATGTAGACCTTCATGAGGCCCATACTGATCTATTCTGTGTTCATGCCAATCAAGCGACTGTTTGTACGATTCAATCTCAAATTGGATTGGATATAACTACCAATTGAGGTTCATGAACTCCAACCTTGTGCGCTTTCATTTTTAGGTAGCTAACAGCCAACATACAACTTTGTCAATCAGAGATGAACATGGAATGGATGTTGGACAACAAAGAGCAACATGTTAAACGAACTGAATGAGACCGAAGTGAGGGTTCTTGAACGAATATGCGGCAAAACCTTGAGCGAGGAGGTTATTACTGCATGGATGAGACGGTAAAGGGAGCACCATATTGTAGATTGAATCAGGGAAAGTAGCATGATATTATTTCACAATTCACTTTCTTTTTTTTTTATAAGTAAATTATTTCACAATTCACATGCACAAAGAACACTGATAACCACTCTAGTCAAAATAAGGGAGTCCTGAATACAAATATAAGAGATCTTAAGGGCTTGTTGTTTGAGAGAATCTCAAACTGCCTCCACGTTGACCAAGGGAACCCTTAAAGAAAGTACACTTAATTCTCAATCTTTGATAAAGATAAACTTGAACAGCTGGCAATTTGTACAAGGACCTATATCATTCAAAACCGATGCTTTTGGGAGTAAAAATATGCAAAACTGATGATAATATAATGTTGTGATCTTGCAAAGTTATAGTAGAGTCGTAGACAATACCCCACAAAGCCATTCCTTGAAAAAGTTCTTGGCAATAACATGTAATTTGAAGCATGTTTACCTAGATTCAGCTTCAGGGTCTAAGGTGCCCGAACAAGCATAGCACCTTCATAGATATGTTTGTGCTTCTAAAAAGAACTGACAGAAGTAGTACCAAGCCTTTTAAGCTTTCCACATTAAAACTTTTCAGAACCAAAAGCACACAAAATCAATGTAATAGCACCTCAATGCAGCCTGTAGACACAGCGCTAGACCAGAAGCAATTGCTCCAGCATATTGATAAATTAGGCCTTGTATTTTCTTTTTCCTTTTATTATGAGCAACATTTCCTCAAGTGATCCACCCACCAAGTCCATCTGATGCATTGGACTGGTGATATAAACAAGTTCATGATCTCTTAAACCAGGCAACATATATTTCCAATAGCCAGCAGCCTTACTACTAGGAATCATTGCTCTTAGTGAGTCAGTGACCAGTAGCCTACTACTAGAAACTAAATATTGTGGCCAGTAGTCTTTGTATCTACTAGGAAGCACTGGCCTTGTTCGGAAATGGTTCTTGAGAACCAGTTTTCACCTTTTTCGGGATAGGCCCCACATGGCCAGACCCCCACTTTTTTCATTTGCCAAATTTTTAAGAAACTCTACTCTAGTTTATACCTTGTGCAAGATGGGTCCGTGGGGTCCACTTCAAATACCCACACAAATGATCCAATCCGTCCGTTAGTTCTGAAATTAATATTGTGAGTCACTCCTAAAAAATTATCTCAATCGAAAAATTATAAATGGTTGATCCGCCATCTAATTGTGATTCACAATTTAGGATCTTCAATTTTGACAAATGTTTGAAAGAAAGTTAGACAACTTGATGAAGTATTTAAAATTATATGATTGACTTGTTTTTTTTTTTCTGGATGACTCAAAGAATAATTTTGGATTTAATGGACGGCTTGGATCATTTGTGTAGGTTTTTGAGGTGGACCTCACGGACCCATCTCGCACAAGTATAAACGAGAGTAGAGTTCTTAAAATTTTGACAAATGAGAAAAGTGGGGGTCTGGCCATGTGGGGCCTATCCCGAAAAAGGTAAAAACTGGTTCTCAAGACCATTTCCGAACACAACCACTAATTCCTCTCCCAAGGGGCATAGCGGGTTACTACACTAAACCAAATCAGAAACATCAATTTTTTCCTCTATTCGGGCATTAGTCTCTTTGCTACAAGGCGCCATTGATTTTCACAATGGCCACTAGCTGAATACTAGGGCCCATGAAGGAGTCACTAGACACAAATTACAAAAAACCTGATGGTTCAGCTTGTGCAATTGGCAGGATTATACAGAGAACTACCGCGTAGGAATGTTCCAAAGTATCCAAAAAACCATCTAGTGTCACCCCGATTACATAAGAAGAGCAAAAGAATGACCAAAACTAAGCAGACAATCAAGTTTTAAGAATAGACTGCAAAAACATAAGGATGCCACTATTTACAACAAAACTCAACCCTCCTTCGATAAATCCACCTTACCTTGTCCGAAGTCCATGAATCGAATCATCGAACTCTAGAACCGACATTTTTGCATCTTGAAACGCTAAGATGATTGAATCTCTTTTTCTACCACCCTCGCCACCTCCTACAGATAATATTGCCATTGTTTCAACATTTCCATGCAACCTGAAACCACAACTTCCAATCAGGTTACAAAAGCAAAACAAAAAGCTGAACAATTAGACTCAAAACTCTCATACAACGAGCTAAGATCATTTTCAAAAGCAGGGACGGATGCAGGATGAATGTATCTGTCTTTTTTTGTTTATCATGCAGGATGAATGATTGGAGGCAAATATTACAACAAAAAGTTGGAATAAACGAAAGATAAGGTCAATTATGCATTAAAATTGGTAAAAATGCTATCAAAAGCATCTTCATGTATAGATTTTGCTCGACCTATACAATTACATAACTATGATTGTATATAACTATATAAATGATCATTGTGCATCCATACCTATTTCAAATTAATAATATATAACCTCGCATTCTATAACTATATAAAAGTCAGAATTATTTGCCAATCTTTTGCGATTTAAAACGCCTTTATGATGAAACTTGGATGGGCGAGCGCTGGGATTTAAAGGTAAAACATTGGATGGGAATCCTATATAGTTTTCGGGAAGAAAAAAAAAATACTACTACTCCCCCCTCGCATTGTCCCTGTGAAGAGTTAAACCAAAAAGTGTGTAAATCCTCACAAACTAACCCACTAACCCTCAGAAGCTATTACAAAATTAGTTTTTTTAAATCTAATCGAACTTTCAAGGCCTTAAAATGTTAGATTCCACGCACAGGACAAGCAACATTGGATGGGGGAGTACAATTATGATGAAAATTAAAGTAAGAACAGATGCCCGAACTCAGCCTCCCCTCTGTCCATCATTGTTCAAAAGCATACCTATAATGGCAAACGAGTTCAAGCGAAGCGCCAGACACCCCCGCCATTACGCCCCCACGCTTGGCTTCTGCTGTGCCTTTGTTATCTCTGCTTCCACTGCCCTCTTCTTGGACCCTAACAACGTAAATCTCCAAAACGTTACCGGCGGTAACGACGAGGTTGGGAATGGGGCCGGCGGCGTTGGCCGGAGGCCAGTCGGAGTCGAGATCGTCGGTCTGAGGCGGCGGTATACGCGGCGCGAAGTCAGCGCTGCAATGCGTGATGAATCCCGACGCGCAGTTCTCGATGCCGGTCGGCAAGTGCATCATCTTGAACGCTGCGTAGCTCATCTTTTTTGCTGGTGTGGTATGTGCCAAGGGCTATGCGCAAGCGTGGAGTGACAGAGAGGGGGAGAGTTTAGAGAACTAGGGTTTTGGGAAGTCCATAAAACCTCTTACTTACTTCCCTAGTGGCTCCATTGTTTATCTTCTCTCCTTTTTGGGGGGGTTTTATTCTTCTTCTTTTTTAATTCGTGCTAAATCTTTTTAAAATTAATCGTAGAGTTTAAAAACAGAAAATTATATAACCAAAACCAAAAATATATATATATAAATCTTTTTAAAATTAATCGTAGAGTTTAAAAACAGAAAATTATATAACCAAAACCAAAAATATATATATATATATATATATATATATATATATAGGCAAATTCTCTAGTCCAAACCTCCCGAGAATAAGGAAAAATTGATTTTTTTTGTGTTACAAATTATTTATGGAAAATCCGAGCCGTCCAATGTGTTCAGAAGGTGTTTTCAAGGGTCCAAGCGGAAAATCTTCAAAAAAAAATACCGGCAAGGGCTTGATCCAAGCAGTTTTTCGCAAAAACTGTATTTATATATTTTTGCAAAAACTGCTTGGATCAAGCCCTTCCCGGTATTTTTTTTTGAAAATTTTTCGCGTGGACCCTTGAAAACACCTTCTGAACACATTGGACGGCTCGGATCGTCAAAAAAAAATTTGGATCATGGAGGTCCGGAAACGGGAAGACCGGATAAGAGACGGACTGTATATATATATATACAAAAAACTTCCAATCCAAACTCCCGGATTTTAAAACGTCCGGACCTCCACCTTCCCAATTTTTTTTTAAAAATCCGAATTTTGTGAAAAACTGCCCCGATCAAGCCCTTCCGGGTATTTTTTTTGCCAAATCTTCGCGTTGGACCTTAAAAACACGTTTTAAACACATCTAACGGTTCGGATTTTCAAAAAAAAATTGGGAAGGTGGAGGTCCGGACGTTAGGTCCGTAAATAGTGGTTTGGATAGGAAGGGGTTCCTATATATATATATATATATATATATATATATATATCACAAGATAAAATATCAAACAATTATCCTTTTGTCCGAAGTGTCGTCTCGTATGAAATTTTTTCAACACATGTCCATTGTTTATACTTTTATTTCTCTCGTTACTATGAATGATTAATACCGAAACATACAACAAAAAACTAAACAAAATTCATGAACAGCGAAAAAAATCAAAAGGACAAAAGACATAATGGACCCTTAGGGCATCTCCAGTGACGTAAATAATGTAAGAATTACTGTAAGAATTAACACAGTTTACTTGGAGTAATAAATATGAAAAAATATGCTCCAATAGTGTTGCTAATGTCAGATTTAAAGTAGCGGCAGTTATTTTTTTTTAGTGTCAGACCATGAGAGAAATGGAGGGGGGGGAAGATTGGCAAAATCATTGTTCCTAATGTTATAAACGAAAGGTAGGAGAGAGAGAGAGGGGGGAAGAGGTGGGGAGAAAAATGTGAGACTATATATACGTATATATGTACCTAACAATACTTTAACAAAACCATTACAACATGCTTACAACCTAACTTTGCGTATCTTGACTCATACTAGCCCAATGCTTTAAGATGTCGTTGTACGTAATGTTGGATGTTAACATGATTATGTGAAGAATACTTGATCGTCTGTGGAGCCTTTGTGCATTTTGTTGTTTCAAATCATGTAGTTGAACTTGTGTTACTTTGAAACTTAGACTTGTGTTATTTTGTTGGGGGTTGTGCCAAACTTGTGTCCAAAATCGCAGTTTGTACTTAACTTTTATTCGGGATGACAGTAATACTTTAACTTGTCTTGCACCCTAACTCTGGTTATTTTATTAAGCTTCCGCAATTTCTATTACATTCAAGTGTATTTTTCGAAAATTCCTAAAGTAATTAACTAGCAGGCCTTAGTGAGTTAATCTCATTGGCCGGTCATATCCCATGAGTTTTTGGGTTGGGTCGTGACAGTTGAGAGTCAGGGCAAATTTTTCTAGAGAATCTTGTTATTTTTTTTATTATTATCAACAGAATCTATCTTTGTTGCTCTAGTTGCATAGGGGCTTTTAAGCCTATGTGAGAGAGAATAGTTGTTGTTAGTGGTTAGCCCTACTAAAATTATATTGGTATTAAAGGGTGATTAGGACTGAAGCTCGTTCTGGTTAGGCCAAGACAACTACGGTAAAGAACATAGGCAACATGCTATGTCTGCGTCTATCCTCGTTGTTAGGGCATCTTCAAGCCCTAAAGCAGGCTTACTTCATGGCTTCATGCAATGGTAGCGAGTACCGATGTTAATAAAACAAGAGGGGTGTTTAACGTTATTCCCTATTCATATCCACTCCATCATTTGAGAGAGAGTGAAAGCGGATTAGAAGAAGAAGAAGAAGAAGAAGGAAAACAATAGGGCATGTTAACTATATATATAAGTTTATCTATATTTTTCACAAAGGTACCATAAAGTAAATACTCCCTCCGTCCCGAAAAGGATGTCCAAAATCACTGTTCACACCTCTCAAAAGATTATCTATATTTTTCAACGTATAATTGTTTAAATCAAAATTATAAGTTTCTGATTGTTTCAATGCAGTTATGCAATATGGATCTCGATTGATAGATCTCACTTAATTCTATTAAACAATGTTTTTTAAATCACAAAAAGCATTATAAATTGCAAGATGTAGATAATTTTTTTAGGATGGTGAATAGTGATTTGGACTTTTTTTTTTTGGGATAGAGGGAGTACAAAAGTTAAACATCATTAATTAGAGAACTATCGGGCTGAAAAGGAGATCCGTCACCGGTGTCTGGGTGAGGAACAAAAGAGGCCATAGTATGCTTAGCAAGTAAGTGTGCCCGCTGAACATGTTGGCGCGCAACCTTCGAGATCATACAAAACAACAACTTTGTCACTTCCGCTGCCAGATTGTGCAACAAAAATGTGTCATGATGATGACACTCAGCCCTCCCTGCTGTCTGCATAACTGCATTGAAACAATCAGAAACTTATAATTTTGATTTAAAGCCCATCTGATAGCTTCATAACAAGCTTGAATTTCTATTTGGATAGACGTCGAACTAAATGAAGATAAAGCCTGCTTTGCAATAAGGGATACATGGGGTAGACTAGTCGTGAAACCTATACCACTCCAAGTGTTACCCTCCTTCCAAGCACCATCCACCTGGAGGTGGCACATACGTTGAACAACTTCAAAGATAGGACAATCCTTAATAACAAATGATGGATTTTTTTACAGTTGGCAAAGTATTTGATGGAATCATAGCTTTGGAGTTTGAGAGCCGATTAGAAGTCTTGAAAAACCACTATGCGGACTCCTTGGCCATGCCAACAGTTGTGGCTACATTGAAAGGTGTGTCCGAGAACACCACACAATTTCTACCCTTCTAGATAGCCCAAAGAATAGATGTAAAATAGGAGAGTTTCTGCTTATCCTTATGCAGCTGAATTATCCAATTTAGAAGCCAATGTATAAATGAAAGGTCTTGTAAATGCCCAAAGATGGACTCCCAAACTCACTAGACTCCCATGTAATTTTTATGTTTTGGATCGAAGTGTTTCCATGTAATTTTTATGTTATTGAATCTCTTGCATCTAGTGGTTTATTTTTCAAGATGAACTGAAGAACACCTCTTGAATTATTTGGATTATGGTTTTGAAGTTGTTTTGGAGCTTGATTTAGGTTGGTAAAGAGTAGCTCTTCTTATATATGTATTGAGATCAAGCTATTTAAGTTTTGGTTGAGTTTGAAGTGGGATACATGGGTTTGAGGCTTGAATCGAGCAGGAATTGAAAATTGGGTTTTCCTGATTTTCCTGGTCCTACCATGGAGAAGCTATTTAGGGTAGCCTGACCATTTCCCTACAAGTAGGGGCTATTCAATTTTTCAAAACTTTATTAAACTTCACGTGTGACTTTGCACATTTCTAGGAGTCTAGGACTTTATGTTAGGCATGTTTGGACTTGTTTAGCATTGATTATTAATATTTTCATCTCTCCTTTGTTATAGGGGGTCTCAGTGATCACGTGGACCGATGCGAGTGGTTAATACTAAAGTCATAAGAATTTATACACGTGTTTTATACTTCAATGCAAACGAGATGGTTTAGTTACATGTTTTACTAAATGTTATGAACTCCATGGATATTAAATGGAAGGTGGACACATTTTATTATCTAATAATAACATCCCTAAGGTCCCGGCTTGTTAGGGGACAGTAAAAAGCGCATGATGTGAATTTGATTTTGGATAATGTGAGGAACGCTTGTCCACACCGGGGACGCTTGGTGATATGAAATGATTCGGCTGTGTGGGATGTGCATATAAATCTATGATTCATACATTGTGAATTCCTTTCAACCATGAAAAGTTTTGGTTAATTCATTTGAAACATATTTTAAGAATATCCATGGAAAGCGTGTGGCTTATGTATTAATTATTCATGCGAGTTTAGGTTTATGTAATTTTTCCACCTTTCAGGCAACAAGAAGTAGGATTACGTGGCATCTATGTGGAGTCGAGGATTGTCGATATGCTATAGATAGAAGGTTGATAAGGTGTTGTACTTTGGCTACACTTTTGACTCGTGTATACTTAGTTTGTGAACTCTGTAATCTATACACAGCTCTAAGATGTACTTATGCTTGAGATCCTGATGCAAAGCCACATTATCGTTTTGCATGTTAATACAGGTTTAACTTCCGTTGATTACCTCTCGTGTTTCTTTTAGTCATTTGCTTATGAGGTGTGCAATGCTATGAAATAGCATTAGTAGCGATTTCACTGAATTTGGGTTTTAATATGTTGTGAAAAGTGTACTGCATGTAATGTGAAACACTGAAAAAACAATTTGAGACTGAATTCTTAACAAAGTGAAGTGCAAAGATCATCCATGGACATACATTACATAGATCCAAGAACTCCAACAAAATATTGATAGGAATTCTTCAACCCCATCACAAGGTCCAATCTAGGATTACCAGCTTCAAAACACCATAATCCAACTGCCGAACAGAGTTGAACAGTCCATGGCCGATCACGGACGGCCGTAATTGGCTCAACACCCATCCTGTCCCCGAAGGGACAACACCCTCCCCCAATTCAAGAAAATGACAGACACCGAGGATCAATCTCCATGTTGAATGAACAAAGAAAATTTAGAGGGGGATATTGAAGTTCCACAATTGCCCCTGCAACTGAAGATTGCACTCACTCCATTGTCAAACCTGCAAATCTACGACAAAGCTCATTGAAATATACTCCTAACTAAGAATCCTCCATCTTCTGCATAATACTGTATTTGATGAGCATCCAACCGCCCAGAGTTTGACAAATGAGCCGCTAGAATATGTGGGATGACCTCAGGAGGAAAAATAAACGTGACGTAGAGCAGCTGCAGAGGTTCAGAAAGTCAGGAGACTGTTCACCTTTAAGTCACATGACCCATAAAGCCGAGCACCATTCACAGAGAGGGTAATAGTCTTAGGAATCCATTGGTTTTTTATCGCTCATCCTAAAGTTCCAATACTTGCACTAGAGCTGTGGAGCTACCCTATCCGGTTAATGTGTACCAACTACTTATTGCCTGCGTCGTGAAGAATGTATAACCCTTTAAAGCTTTGTTCCGTGTCATTTATCAATAGAATGTTGCGGTTCTTAAAGGTAAACATACATTCGGCCAATATGTTTTTTTGGGCAAAAAAAGAGTGGAGTGTAGCAAGAGACCTAAGCACATTGCCTATAAAATCAACTACCACCAGCGATTACCATCTGGCACCATTTAAAGATCGTTTGTGCAAAGAATTGCATATCCATCTTAGTTCAAAACGCCAAGACAAAATAGAAGACGAATGCATACAGAACAATTGCAATATTTCTCCAGCGGCAATAATTTCGCCAAAAGTCATTTCCCTTTCAGCAGCTGCTCCTAGGTCCCAAGGCAATATCACAACCTTAGGAGTTCCTACTAAGTGCTCAAGACTAATCGACATTGATCTGTGTATGAAACAAGAATTGCGTCATTATTATGATCAGGAAGCTAATTGCTCGACGATCCAAAATAGAACTTACAGATTTGGCAAGCTCTTTAGCCTTCTCATCATCAAAACCAAGGGTTTCCAGTATCTTATGACCTGCATAATCTTTTTCTGACCAAATACCAAGAAGCAAATGAGTCGTAGTAATTTCCCCACTTTCACCTGCAATTCACGACAGTCAAAAGACAACGTAAATGATATAATTAATCAAAGGGGCTGTGAAATTCTTTTAGCTTTGTAGCTACTTCATTGTAGCGTACAGAAACTGGACACCAAACCCATAAACTGTGCTTGAATATAATATTGTGAAAAAAACCATTAAAGAGAGTAATTGCCACGGTATCAAACAAACTAAGGGTTAATATCCCAGAGCATTGTCAGTTTTTCTAACAGAAATGCTAAACAACAGACTGTCAATTGAGATCACTAGACAGCGCCTTTGGTTGGGATTAATATAGCCTTGTCCACCTAAATTCAATGTGTGGTGGCCAGCATTGGCTTCTTGCACACAAAAGAGTTGAACGACTAGTGCGGAAGAAAAAGCAGCCGCAGACGTGCCACTATGGGTTGGGCTGTTCTTGTTTTTTCTCCTAAGTTCGTCTATAAATACACAAGGAAGTCTTACGGTAGTAGTAGCAAGAGATGTGGTCCAAGGAGTTATACATTCAGAATTCACCTTTTTCCTTGAATAAATTTTGTTAATTATAAAAAAACAAAAAACAAAAACCCACCTTTTTCCTTGAACATTAGGTTGTCAACATGGCCCAACTCTGAGAACAAAATCACAGGTATACCAAAGGCACGAGAAAGACACCGCAATAGCAGCTAGAGAAGTAGTCACGAAACCCTTAAAAGTAACGAGATTGATTCATTTACGTATCTACACAAGAGCATGACTACGAACATTCATAAACCATTGTTCCATCTCGTAAAAATCAAGTTTGTGCAAAGTGTGCATACATTCATTCATTAACCATTCCAACAACTTTTTCCCTGCAAAAGACAGCACAACTTTCATACTCATAGACAATAATGCAATCTAAAAATCATGGCTCGTCATTATCCTATGGCTCTGAGGTTAATCTGCATCTTGCTACGCACCTTCAAGTAAGTAGAGAAGGAAATTTTATGCTCCTTGTTGTCTTGACACTTGGTGTGGAGCTTCATGAATATTAACTAACAGAAGGACCTCGTTGTCAATTGCTAAGACCACTCTTTCAAAGTTCAGATAACTTCCCCAGGATGACTTCAACAGTTAGTCGGTTACTGGGAATGATTAGGGTAGCAAAAAACTAGGCATCGACATTATTCCTATTAGAAACCGTACAGCTTGTGAAGCCTGATTCAATTTGGGTCGCGCTTCACCGGGTTTGGGGTTCAACCTAAATAGGGGTACTAAGGTAGATGCGTTTGGATCTTGCTTCCTTCTTTGTTTCTTAAGCTCTATTCATATTCCCCAACCTAAGTCATGGAGCAACATTTGCATTTATATACTTGCTTTATCCTCTTCTTGTTGGCAGTACAAACCCAGCGTCACAAGACCTATTGGGGCATCTAGGAGACCCATTAGGTACAGTTGTAACTGGACATCAGTCGGGGAAAAGTACTACCAGTTGACTAATACATGCTGCGAAATTGACCATGCTTACCACTGAAGAAACTTGAGTCACACACATAGGATTTCGTGACCATGGAACAAAAACAGCTGAATATATCGAGAATCGAGATGTCTTTCAACTCTAGTTAATGGAGCAAGTCAATGTTCAACTTCCGCCTTTGCGGTTCTCCCCAAATTTTCCTCCTTTCATACAACCTCATGGCAACATATGTAACATGTTAAATGAACACAATATATTCCCTGACTAAGACAACACGAGAATTATATAATGTATGCCCGTTTCACTAGGTCCAATTTCATGTCATGACACCTAAATGCTGAATCATACGCCTTGGCACACACACCCAAGGGCCCTGAAATTCTACCAAGTAGCACAAGCCATTATTCAATCTAGCCAAATCAACTGAAGCCCTAGCACTGATGTCAATCAAGAAATTTGGAGATCATAAAATCTATTCGAGGATGAGACACGACCTGATTTCAGTTTCTCATCAACGGCCCAATCAATGGCCCTCTGAGCTGGTTCAGTCAATGGAGGGTCGTCAGGAGCATAGTATTTATCGACAGAGGTTCCCAGTAAATTAATAGCTTCTTCTCGCACCTTGTAAAATGTCATTCCATTTTCCCTCAAATATTGTGCAGCGAAACTGGTTCCTGCAATGAGACCAGAAGACACAGCAGGAACAAAGTAATGAGAAGAAATATATTGCATTGCTTTAGCTAAGAAAAACATAGACCAATGGATGGGCACGTGACAAGCAACATGCTGAAACTTCATTCCAAAGTCCCCCAGTTAGTCTGAGACTCTGAATTACAAATTTCCTTTTGCAGTAAGCATTATCACTTCCATTTCTTGCAGTATAAGTGCAAAGAAACTGCCAGGCTTCAAATGGAATAAATCTCCATAGTCATTCAAACCACAAAAAGTACCTATTGAGAACCACATCGGGCAACAATTCTCAATTGAAAAGTGTCACGGTGGCGAAATAACGGACATGTACAGCTAAAGAAAGTTTGGTCCTTAAAACTACATTTGAAATAGGAAGAAAAAAAACTAAACTGCAACATAGAAGCATGAATTGCACAGATGCAAAGGTTAAATTATGTGGAACAGCTCTAAAAACCATGTTCTAGATGCATTGCAAGTGCATCTTTCAAATTAGTGTAAAGAGAAACAGAAGTGCTAACCCTCAACCAAGATGCCCATCAAAAGAGATTCAGTCCCAGTTTTCGGATACTTAAGCTTGTGCGCTTCCACTTGCCCCAATGAATACGCCCTAGTTGCCCTTGCCGACCATCTGAACACCATCAACGAACCCACATCACCAATCACAACTATCTCCCAATTCATGGCAAGCAAAAAAGGAGTACAATCATAATTGGTACTTTAATAAACTAACTTTGGCAGTTTCTCAGAAGAAGTCCTCTCTGGTTTCCTGCAAAAACCACATCAATGACTGTCAACAACAGTTCTCAGAAAAAAACAAAACCATAGGTTAGGCTTGAGTGGGCAGATGCAGCTTTCAATTCAGGTGATTTCAAATTGTCAATAATGTAAATAACTCAAATTTGGTTACTATGGAAATAAGGGAAAGATGGAGACGTAGGAATTTAAAAACTACAAAAGAAAAATCCCTCTTAAGTTCGATTGCTAATTTGGAAAGAGGAAGGGAAAATGTCTTATTCTCCTTGTCAGCATTTATCATTAATTTCGCTGGTACTTTTTTTTTGGTAAGTAATTTCTCTGGTACTTTCCCTCCCTTAGATTCTCTTCTTTTCTCCCCCCTTCCACAACTTTCACAATTTCTCTCTTGTAGTCATTTTCCCTTCAGGTTTGACAGTCTACATACATGATTCAACATCGGCTTGGAGACCATTATCGATTCCAAATAACTATCTATAACAGTGCTTCGAAATCATCCATGCTGATAACGATACAATGATTCAAATAAAACACACCACTCTACCCGAAATCCACTTTACCGTGTGGTTTCATAAAGCCATCTATATCAAAGCCACTTAGAGCATCTCCAGCCCTTGGTCAAATTTTGAGTAAAAATTAGAGCAAACTCTTCATTTGGTATGAAGTACTCCAATGGAAACACCCAAATGTAAGCACACAAATTTCAGTTAAATTTCATAAATGGCATAATTATAAATGGTGAAGAGAGACATTATTTTTTATTTTTTTTAGTTCCAGCCAAGGACCAGAGTGAGTTTAGCGGGGTTTTGCTCAGAATTCGGTTCTGAGTTAATTAAAAGAGTAAGGGCCGGAGATGCCCTTTTACCTTCGATTAAATTGAATATCAAATCCCTTCATTCGAAATGCACAAATGCAGCCTTACTTTCTATACGCACGAGTGTCTAAACGCTACCGGAAAAAGAAAAAAACTTACGCAGTTGGGAGAAGTAGCGAGACCGTCGCGACGGCCGGACGGCAGTGCTTTGAGACTCCACGGCGGCCATTGATTGACCGAAGTGAGAGCTCGCTTCCGATTACGGAACTTAAGACCAAATTGTAAGGCGTGAGAGTCAGTGAACGAGGGAGTGGAGGAAAATGGATGACTTTTCTATAGCAAGGTGAGATTGGAAGCGCTGAAATGGTATTGGCGGCCATATATTTGCAGGAACCCTAGGGGGATTCTGAAAGCTCTGTGATGTGTTCGGCTACAGCATCTGTGAAACGATGAAGAGGTGAAGTTGAAGGATTTCCGTGAGTGGATAGAAGAGAAGAACCCTGGCAGCACGCAAAACTCCACTGTCACCTGAAGGCTGAAAACCGATTTGAGTTTTGTTTTTGGTTTGTGATTTTGACCGATAGATCCATTTGAGTTTGTTTCTTAACGCAAATACGCAATTGATAAAAATTTCAGATTTTTTAGTGATTTTGACCGATAAATCCATTTGAGTTTGTTTCTTAACGCAAATACGTAATTGATAAAAATTTGGGGAAATTGCTTAAAAATGGAAGTAGGGGCAAATAAATGCAAAAGCATGGTGTACTTTTCAGGAATTAGAGATGAATGAGAAGGAGAAAATTATTTGCAAAGACATGGAATCACAGACGAAATCACCCTGGACCTAATCTACTTTCTCAGAAAAACCCAAACCATTTCTATCTTCTCCCCACCGCCTCCCTCTCTCTCTCTCTCTCTCTCTCTCTCTCTGATTCCGCAATGGAGAGTGTTTCGTTGGAAGACGACTTCGATCCGAACAGCGAGAGGTTCGAGAGTTACAGTCTGAGTGCTGACGTGAGTGAATCGGAGAGTACGAGCGCTTTCTCCTACGACCCTCAACCCAGTTCATCTTCCCTCACTTCTTCGCCGTTCGCCGGACCAGATTCGTCCGAAAATCTCGATTTTCCTGTCCAGATTTTCTGATTGATACATGCAAGCTACTTTTAGGGATTGATACCTCAATCGAACGGGAATTTGGATGCTACTTTTGTCGTAAGGGTTTTATTTTCTCTACATTTAGTATCTGTTGATACATGCAAGCTCCCACTTTTTGATCTGTTTGTTGTTTGGAAAGTTCATGTTTATTTGTCGATTTTTAGTGATTGGGTTTTTGGAGCAATGTATACAAATTTTTTTTTTCATTCTTAGGGGCTAACTCGGGTGCCATTATTTTTTTTGAAGAGTGCCACCACATTCCATGAATGGCGCAACACAGACGCAAGAACGATGCAATGAGAAGAATATATTTCCAGAAAGCTTGACCTGACAACACAATGCAACCTCGCTTGGATCAACTTAGGTGCAATTAATTTTTTGAAGAGTGCAACCACATTCTATGAATGGTGCAACACAGATGCAGGAACGGTGCAAGGAGAAGAATATATTTTCAGAAAGCGTGACCTGACAACACACTGCAATCCCGTTTGGATCAACTCAGGGGCAGTTAATTTTTTGAGGAGTGCAACCACATTCCATGAATGGTGCAACACAGACGCATGAATGGTGCAAGGAGAAGAATATATTTCCAGAAAGCGTGACTTGACAACACACTGCAACCCCATTTGGACCAACTCGGGTGCAATTAATTTTTTTGAAGAGTGCAACCACATTCCATGAATGGTGCAACACAGACATAGGAACGGTGCAACACATGCGTAGGAGGACGGAGAGTGAGCGGGTTGGTTTAGGGGGTTTTTTTTAGACAAGGGTATTTCGGTCCATACCAAAATTGGTACCATGTATGTGCAATTAAAATTTTCCTTTTCATGTTGGGAGCAATTTCAGAAAAAGTACACCATGCTTTTGCATTTAATTGCCCCTACTTCCATTTTTAAGCAATTTCCCCTAAAAATTTCAGATTTTTCAGAGATTTTTCATTCAAAAATCTGATATTTGTTTTATCAAACTTCCTCCTTAATTGATTTTATCAATTGACAAACTAGGCCTTAGCGCAATCACGCTTTTTTAAAAAATTTATTTGCCAAACACGATTGGCATTGGTTAAGACTGATTAACAGAAATATAAAAAGCGTGTTAAGGAAAAAACGTGGTTTGTAACCATGCTTGTAAGTTCTAAGTTTACAAAATATACATTCAAGAAGTGTGTTCCAATCACGATTTTTAGAGTCGTATTTTGAACACACGTATTTTTCCCTTTGAAAGTAAAAAAAAAGTTTGGGCTTTTAACTTTTTTTGGACTTAGTATTATTTCCCAGTTTCACACCTTTTCTCCCTCCATTTTAGAAACCGTGTTTTGAAAACACACTTTTAATATAAGTTCCCAAATGGGCCAAAACATAATTTAAAGCGTGTTTGTGAACCACACGAGTTTAGAAAACACGCTTTTTAGGCGGATTATGATTAATTTAATTATTTCGGTTAATCAGTCTTAACCAATGTCAAAAGCGTGTTTGGCAAACACTTCTAGAAAAAGTGTGGTTGCTAACCACGTTGTCATGTATTTCAGGAGTAAAGTTGAAAAAAGTTGGGTAAAAAACAAATCGGCTAATTCGCCTCTGATTTTTGTACACTATTTTTCACATTTTCTAGAAAATGCTAACCTCCACCCAATAAGTGGATGTGTAAAAAGTGTATTGATATATGAGAAAAATATATTAATATCCGTAAAAGTGTATTGTTATCCGTGAAATATGTATTGAAATTCGAACTAATTTGCCTTTATGTACATATTATCCTCTACCTATTAGGTGAAAATCAGCAAGACCCATTTTTTTTTTAATTTTTACACGAAATTACCCTTTTCTTCTTTTATTGGTTCATTTTTTTATCATGTCAAGCAATAATGTACTAAATTCACATAAAAAAAAAGTGAGTTTAGATGATAAAAAGGGGTGTGAAAATCATTTCTCAAATGATTTGTTCTATTCCCAACCCAGAAAATTTATCTACCGAATTTTTACTGAATTTTTTGACAGCTTCGTCATTCACATCCTTTTGTTTTTAGTGATTTTTTAACATATTTATTATTATTGTATTACCTTATTTGGATGTATATGACTTGATCTATTTAAAAATTAAATTTTTATGTCAAAATATTTAAAAAAATTTACTACAGATAAAAAAAACGCAACCCAATACAATCTTTTTATTTAAAAAATTTATTCACACATCTACTTAAAAAAAATAGAGGGGGAGGAGATTGAAGCCTAGTTGAACTTTTTTTTTTTGGGCAAAAGTGAAATGTTTATTCATCTGAAGGCAAAAGCCTAAACATCAGACAAAAGAGAACCCCATGGGGGCAAAGTGGACGTCCACAGACCGAACCCACTGTTGGAAAGGGCTTTCTGAGCACAGGTATGTGCAGTCCGATTACATTCACGTTTAACAAACTTAAAGACACACGAAGTAAACTGATTCTTCAGAATAAGACAATCCTGTGTGATGACCGCAATGTCAGAAGGTGGGACTTGTGAAGCCAAACAGCTTTTTACAATAGCTTCTGCATCCGATTCAAGGGATATCCGAGTAAGGTGGAGAGCAATTCCCAGTTTCAAGCCGTCTCGGATCGCAAGAGCTTTTGCAACCCGAGGCGAGTTGATACCGAGGTGCGAAGTAAGTAGCATACCAATCACCATACCGTCTGCCCCCCGAGCAATAGCACCTGTCCCGACTGTATTCGTGCTTCTAGATACTGCTGCGTCCACTTAAAACAAGCACATAACCGCTCATGCTCAATGTGTATATATATATATATATATATATATATTTTCTTTGACAAGGCAACTTTGTAAGCCCAATAGGCCGAGCTTCCTTTGGTTTGGCAAATCCATGCCCAAAACATATACATTTGGGTGTATCGTATTTTTTATGGCACTGTAATCTTCGGTATTTTTAGAGTGTCTGTTTTAGGTGTGGAAAAGGAATCATATCAATATGTATTTTTATTTCGAGTGCGGTAGTTTTTTTAGTCAAAGACGGATTACTTATTTTGAAGACAAAGATTGGATTTGGAGAATATGGAAGTAATACGGAAATAATATGGGATTTGGAAGTCATACAGAGTAATACGGATTTGGAGAATATGGGATTTGGTGATATGCTAGGATTTGGTGATACGTTGGATTTTGGCAATATCATTGGAGATGTACAAGGAAAGAAGTTAGATGCTGCACTTTTTGCTCAAGCATTTCGAGGCCCATTTATTAGCAAAACATTCTGTTTGTTTTTGCTGGATTTTTTGCTCGAGCAAAACAGCCGGCAAAAATGCCCGATTTCAGCAACTATAAAATCTCAGCCATTAGGTCGAAAATAAGGAGAGCTGCGGTGATAAGAACCCTAATACAAATATTTTCATCTCTCATCACTTTCGGCGGCTAGGGTTTGTGAACCTTGAAGAATTGTGAAGGCTTGTGAATGCCGTGATTTTCAAGATCATCTTCAAGGGGTTTGTTCTTCATTAGAAACAATCAATCTCTGAGTAAAGTCCTTTCGTGGAGTTCGAGAGGCGCTTCAAAGTCCTTCGGTGGATTCCGGGAGGCAAACGGAAGGCTTGTGGATTCAAGGCAACGGCGGTCAAAGCACTGGGTGTGGTGAACGAGGATTCGGCAAGTAGTTCTTAGGTTCGATTGGTGAGGATTCACGATCGTTGGTAAGATTGCTTGTAACTATACATTCCTTGAGTATAGTGTTTTTGATTCCTTCCCGTGGTTTTTACCCGTATTGGGGTTTTCCACGTATATCTTGGTGTTCTTCGATTGTTTGCTTATTGTTGTGTGATTGATTGACTTTTTGATTTGTGGGCTGATTTTTACAAAAGATTAACACATAGCAAATCTCTAAACCTAGGTAAACTAGGGTTTTTCAATTGGTATCAGAGCGGGTCGCTCATATTAAGTTTGTGAATTTTTCTTCACGAGCGGATCCTTAAATTTTTATTTGCTATGGAGTTGAATTTGAACTGCCCTCAAGTACTTGATAAAACGAACTTTGATCATTCGAAAGCAAAATTGGAAAAACCGTTGGATTTTACAATTAATCATATTGAGTCCAGTGATTCGGATATTGATGATAAATATGATACTGAAGCTATAGGTTTGTTTACCAAAAAATTTAAACGCTATTTTAAGAAAAAGATTAATAAAAATAAAAATATTGAAAAAGATGACAAGAAATTTTTATCTTTCACAGCCAAGTTTCATGATAGCAAGAAAGAAAGTATTGATGTCTTGCATGAACTTGATGTTCTTAAACAAAAGCATTTGACTCTTGAAAATATGATGCATATTCTATTTGAGACTAACAAACTTCTTGAAGCAAAAGTAGCAAATCTGCAAGTTGAGCTTGACAAGGCCAATGCTACTTTTAAGAAATTAAACGCAGGTACACAAGTCTTGGATGATGTGTTAAAAGTTCAAAAGGTGACTTCAAAGAAAGAAAAAAGGAATTTCAATAAAGCCAAGTGTGACGATAAAGCCAAGTCAAATAGCAGTACTCTCATTCCCTTTGTGGCCAATAAAGCCAAGTCGCGTATCAAAAAGAAAAATGTTAAAAGAGCCTGCACAAAGCCGAATCTCCCTAAGGCAAAGGCGCAAAGTGTGACGATAGAAAATACCACCACCAACCGTGGTGAGGTAAATTTTCCTAAGTTTGTGCCTATTTGTCATCATTGTGGTAACAAAGGTCACATTAGACCTCATTGTAAGAAAATACATATAACTTATATGAATCGCACACACGTAGAAAGTCCACATGGTCTTGACAAGTTGATTCCTATATGTCATTTTTGCGGAGTGAATGGACACACTAGACCACGATGCTTTAATCTTCATGGGTGCACTACTGCTCGGCCCCAATATCATGCAAATAGCAGTGAGAGTAAAATTTATAGGCCAAGACATAAAGTGACACCACAGCCTAAGGATAAGAATGTGATTTCTAAACTCATGCCTAGAGTTGTTAGAAAGGTTGAGGAGGTTAAAACTAAATTTATTTGGGTAAGAAAGTCGAACTTGATAGCCTATGAGGATTTGCCTACTAATCCTCTAGATGACAATGGATCATCTGGAATTGGTCTTGCATTTTAAGGTTTGGTCTCATTCCCATAGTCTAAGTTGATATACATTGTCTATCGTTCAACTAAAGCTATGGCTTGCATTCGCTTATTTATTTATTTATTTATTTTTGTTTAATTTGTTAGCTTTTCATTATTTATTAATCAGTTTAAAAGGATTTTGTTCAACTGATTATATGTTCCCTATATTGATTTATAAATTTATTTGATGATTTTTTTATAAAATAAAAAGCACACTGTCAACCCAAATATAAGGTTTTTTTTTGGGCGTCTCCTGGAGCATATTTGTGATTGAATTGGTGGTTACCCGTGGTTTTACATAAGGGCACAATAGCTATGCTTGCATTCGTTCTATTTATCTATCCATGTGGAGTGCTGTGATATTGGTTGTAGCATGGTCTTGCCATTGTGTCTTACACTTACTCACGACAAAGATAATGTGTCCCCATATCACTAATTGTCATTTCTCATAAAACTGGAGATGGTCTTTATTTTTCCCCATGAGATTGACCGTTAAGCATTTGTGATATTGTCTTGGGAGGTTAGTTGAAAATAGATACTATTTGTGTTTTTGTCTCGTGGTGCTAGTTGAAAAATGCTGACAATTATAATTTTTATCTTGGGAGTTTAGTTGAAGAGTGTGATGATATTTGGTTTCTATTCTCTACATTTTCGGGCTTTTCACTTAGTAACCGGGCCTCTTGCCTCAGTAAGCAGTGAGTGTTCGCGTCAAACGGTGGAGAGCTTCGGGATTGTATTATGTGGTTAGCTTGAGTTCGTAGCCTTTTTTACTCGAGTAATTAAGTCCGTTGGGGTATTCTCTATACCTAGTGCCCTAAGGCCATTTGGTTTGGGTGTCACTGGCCTAAAGCTCGCTACACGGGTCAATTAGAAAGCTTAAGGGACTTAGGCATTGCACGACCACATTATGAGAATTGAAATTAGTTAAGGAGGTTCTTTGTTTCAAAATACAAAATAAAAAAAAATGCATGAGAGGAAGGTGGAAATTCACTCAGTATTTGTTGAGGGGGAGTTTGGCTCATTGACAAATTAAAAAATGCTTGGTTTGACTTCTTGAGGGGGAGATTTTAGACCTCCTATGCGTTCATCAGAAACTGAGTTTTTGTGATTTTTGGTTGAGCTTAATGTCATTTGTCGTGATTCACACACACACTTTTGTCACTATGTCTTGACCTATGCTATATCTTTTATTCTCATTCTACTATGATAGGTTATGGCATAAGTGCTAGCACATGTTTTATTTGTGTGTTTATTTATTACTGTTATTTACCATCACCTGACTTTGCGGGTATGCTTTTTGGATGTGCCTTAAACATACCAAATTTTTATATTTCTATATATCCATGAAAGTAAAAAAAAAAAATTATCATTTTTAGTATGACATCAATTATTTTGGTTCTATGTTTTCACTCTCATCTCATTTGGTCATAAGGATCTTTCATATTCTTTAAGGAATACGATATTTTGGAGATTGAGTTCACCGATTCTTTTCCTGGGTTAGTTTTCGAAGCACAATATTAGTACCTTGATTATCTCTTTTCTATTATTTCGGTCGTGGATTAGTAATACGTTTATTACGGGAGGCTTTTTATTAATTATGGGTATTGTTAGATCAATGCTTTGTTATTTATTTTGATTGCTTCACCTATACTGGTGTCATTTGCATTATAGTACTTGCCTAGCATATAGCCGTTAAATGCTTTCATTCTTTGGCTAATTCCTTATTCAATATTTATTCATATCCAATGTCCCTTTGTCCTTCCGTAACAAAAAGGGGGAGAAGCTTAACACTAAAAGATTGTGTGAAGTGTTTGTCTGTGGTGCAGCTTGCAGGGATATAGTTTTTAGTGTTTAATATGTTTTGTCATGGAAGTGCCAAAGGGGGAGATTGTAAGCCCAATAGGCCGAGCTTCCTTTGGTTTGGCAAATCCATGCCCAAAACATATACATTTGGGTGTATCGTATTTTTTATGGCACTGTAATCTTCGGTATTTTTAGAGTGTCTGTTTTAGGTGTGGAAAAGGAATCATATCAATATGTATTTTTATTTCGAGTGCGGTAGTTTTTTTAGTCAAAGACGGATTACTTATTTTGAAGACAAAGATTGGATTTGGAGAATATGGAAGTAATACGGAAATAATATGGGATTTGGAAGTCATACAGAGTAATACAGATTTGGAGAATATGGGATTTGGTGATATGCTAGGATTTGGTGATACGTTGGATTTTGGCAATATCATTGGAGATGTACAAGGAAAGAAGTTAGATGCTGCACTTTTTGCTCAAGCATTTCGAGGCCCATTTATTAGCAAAACATTCTGTTTGTTTTTGCTGGATTTTTTGCTCGAGCAAAACAGCCGGCAAAAATGCCCGATTTCAGCAACTATAAAATCTCAGCCATTAGGTCGAAAATAAGGAAAGCTGCGGTGATAAGAACCCTAATACAAATATTTTCATCTCTCATCACTTTCGGCGGCTAGGGTTTGTGAACCTTGAAGAATTGTGAAGGCTTGTGAATGCCGTGATTTTCAAGATCATCTTCAAGGGGTTTGTTCTTCATTAGAAACAATCAATCTCTGAGTAAAGTCCTTTCGTGGAGTTCGAGAGGCGCTTCAAAGTCCTTCGGTGGATTCCGGGAGGCAAACGGAAGGCTTGTGGATTCAAGGCAACGGCGGTCAAAGCACTGGGTGTGGTGAACGAGGATTCGGCAAGTAGTTCTTAGGTTCAATTGGTGAGGATTCACGATCGTTGGTAAGATTGCTTGTAACTACACATTGAGTATAGTGTTTTGATTCCTTCCCGTGGTTTTTACCCGTATTGGGGTTTTCCACGTATATCTTGGTGTTCTTCGATTGTTTGCTTATTGTTGTGTGATTGATTGACTTTTTTATTTGTGGGCTGATTTTTTCAAAAGATTAACACATAGCAAATCTCTAAACCTAGGCAAACTAGGGTTTTTCAAACTTCAACATCTATATATTATAGGAGAGGGGAGGAGTGGGTGGAGTTCAACTCCGGATCTCAAAGATGGAGCTCCAAGGGAACATCTAACTCGATCATTAATTCAAAAGGGTTGAACATGTTGATTGTGACTTGTGTGTTTACATAAAGATTTGCTAAACTGTGGAAAGAAAATAAGATCATAAATGGTTATATTTGCCTTACTGATTTTGAATGAAATATGAATGTGTTCTAGGAAGCACAAAAACCAGCTCTTCTTTCTTCAAAAGAGTATTCACTCTCTTCAGGAAAATCTTTGGCCCGGTTACCACCACAAAGAACCGGACGAGGAGATGGTGTTGTGGCTGTCTGCATCAGAATCGGCGTGGCTTTAGGAGTTGTTTTCTCGTCCTCTGCAGCCGGATTTTTATTGGATGGTGTGGTGGATTGCGTATCGTTGCTTTGAATTGTCTTTCGTGGTGACCCAATCTGCTTCTTGTTGAAATCTTCTGGGAAGTTTGTCGTTCTGTTGGACTTGGATGATTCTTTGGAAGAGATGGGTGAGAAGGGTCTCCGCTTCATGGGTGAGTCTGCTTCTTGAGCATTGGCTGCATACAAAGAATGCTTCTTCAGAGGGTAGGCTACAAAGTTCGAAGCCTATGATGATGAAGTGAAACACACACCGAAAGTATTATGTGAATATGAGAAAACCGAAAGTCATTGTTTTTTGTTTCGATAAATTGTTTTCCGGACCAGTGGACAAACTAATCCGAGGACCAATTCTATCGTCCACTAGCAGAAAGTCCAGATTAAATTAAAGCCGGACAAAGCCCCATGTGGCTTGGCCAGCATATGAAACCATTGCTATGGACCGTTTCTGTCAGTCTTGTTTCTCCTGACTAAAAGCTTGATAATGCAAAAAACTTCATGATGCGTTCAATGAGTTCAACTGTTCCTTTGAATGGACACACTCGTTCTTTCTGGCATAATGTGTAGGAGTACCTTTAATGGACGGAAGAGGATCATCTTTGGGATTTTGCAGCATTGTTCCTGCGACGGAGGGTCCCCTATTGCTCCCTCCACCAGACGATAATCTAGGGCTCCTTTTCCCGCTTTGTATCTTCAGAAGACTTGGTTTTGAACCAAAAAGTACTTCCTGTTCTGCTATTGTTTGCCCCTGAAGCTTCCTCTGGTCCTGGAACAGATCAATGTTTTGTGCACAGGCCACAACTACACACAACAGGTAATATATAATCCTGTGAGTCGATGATTGAGTAAAATAAAGAAGTCCATACCCTCTGCCTCTTGCGCTCTTGCTCTTTCTCCTGCCGTAAACTGATATACTCGTCAACCATGGAAAGAAGTCGAATCTGGGCAGGACAAAGTAGCAAAAAGTGTTTGAACATGTTTTCGTACAATAAAGTAAATGAAAAGGGAAGCACGACACAGTTAAATATGGAAGGTAACACCTACACCATCATAGCTGAACTCAACGCCTCTTCCATTTTCCCACGATGTGGTTTTTGAAGCCAATGCCTCCGCCATTCCTTGAATAACACAACAAAAATTTAATATCACAATGTAGCTGAGAGAAGCAGATACATAACTAGGTCACAAAGAACTTTGACATGTGGGGCTACAAGATATTGGGCCCGTTGCTGAAATCTAGCATCAATTTTCTCTTTTATGGGGAATAGGTGAAAATTGACTACATGCATAAAGGATGCATGGGGTACCTGGAAGTTTAGTAACCAAATAACGAGCTTTCTCAGCACGTTTCAGAGTAAGATGAGTACCTCTTCCAGCATTGTACCTGTTTTCATCCTACACAACATCACGATGAGAGTAAGCAAAGAAGTTCATCTTAAGAAAAGAAATATCATCAAGACGAGAGTAAGCAAATAAAAGAAAAAAGAAATAATCGAACCATGTTATACTCCTCAAGCCAACACTCTTCCTCACATGCAGCCAACCATTTCTCAACCCTATCAAGTATCTCTATCCTGCTAAAAGCCTCCTCCTTAGCTTTACCAATTTGAAGTTCAATCTGTTCAAGGACACAAGCAGGATCCAACTCCCCTGTATACCAAAATTTGGTGCATAAAATTGAAAGAAGTCACAGAACTAGTAGTATTGTTAGTCTTCTGCTATACCTGACTCAACAGCTACAATAGCAATTTCCACTGCACTATCTGATTCTGGAATCAAATGTGTCTTTCGATAAATCTCCTCTAGCTCCAATCTCTTCCTCAAAACAAGTTCTTTCATTTTGCTCGCTTTCAATTCTTCCAGCCGAGAAACTTCTGCTTCAACCTAGTTGACAATTTTACACTTCTTTCAGTTTCCAAAAAGAAATTGTTTCTGATGACCACATACACAAGTATTTTATTGACCGGCAACAAGTAAAACAATAAAAACAAGGAGAATAATAACACAGATAATCATCATGAAGTAACAAAGCAAGTGCGGATGATGTGTACAAAATACTAAATCTCAAATCATTGATGAAGCCTAAACAAAGCATGAAATGTGTTCAAAATCACTAAAACTCACAGAATCAATAAAATCCACAGAAAGCATGTTGGGGTCATTTATCTCTTGTTCTGAAGCAGCTATATTACTGGTAACATTCTGAAACATCTGTTGCTCTTCAGTTGGAGTGTCCATCAAGTTCCAAAGCTCCAACAATGAAGTTGCAAGATCTTGGAGCTGCCACGTTCGGAATTTTTTAGGTCTACAACAAGTGGAATGATTTTAAAGTAACTGGAACTTATCTGAATTTCTATTTACCCGCTGCATCCTTTGTATTTTAACCTCTCTCAATCGTTGTATTACAGTTCCCAACTGCTCAATAGAATCATAAGTTGGGTTCTTCGGTCCTTCACAATCATTACCCAAACTAGGACAAACCTCATTAGCTGTTTGCTTGAAATCCACACCAAGCACCAAGCACAATGAATTCAAAGTGTTCAGAAGGTCCAATACGTGCTTCAGCCTATCACTCTACATGCAAAGAAACACCAAGTAAGAAAGATAAGAACATCTGAAAGTGCACTTAAATTGAGACCACTTTTATACAAAGGAAATGAAAATTACGCAATAAACAATTATTACCATTTCCTTTTGAAGTGCCTGAAGCTCTCTCTGCAATTCTTCAAGTTTTCTTAATGACAAATCCGTTTCGCTCTCAATTGCGCTGGCTGGAGTGTACCCAGACGAGCATTGTAATTCACTTGATATCTTCTGAATTTGCCCTAGAACTTCTACAAATTGATTCCTTCTATCACATTTCCATTTCCTTGTCTCCTCTAGTCGTGGAATAATAGCTGAGAGCTCTTCCTTCAAGTTTCCAGGATTATGACCAGGCTGAAACGAGAGATTACATATGTTTTTTAGTCTCTAAGATTCAAAACTTTTTTGTTGAACTTCAACATGTTTGACATTTTCTATATCCTGAGGCCATGGCATAAACCTTGTTACCCTTCTGATGTGTATTTCTTTGCCATGTTTAAACAATCATGCACCAATTAACAGGGAAGGGGCAGCAAGTTGCATCCTATTCGATTGGTTTCTGCTCTCATAAGGGGCAGCCGCTTTGTGCATTTAATGCAAGAGGCAGATGTCACTTAGGTCTATACCCAACCTTCCTCTACCTGTTCGAGAGCCCCAGTAATGTAGACTGAACTGGGCACAATTTTGTCATAAGTGATTACTAATTGCACTATATTAAAGGCATGCACTATACATGTTGTTTGTTATTAAAAACTCTGCAAAAAATGAAAATTTTAAACTCAAGATTCAAAATTGCGATCACGCGCACAGTTATTGACTATTGAGCATGATATCATCAGTTTTCACAGTTCTACAAAACTGAACTCGATCTTTCGAAGATTCACATGGCCTGAACTACGCAAACTTGAGGTTGGAAACTTCACCAGTAATGTATATGAACTTTCCAATCTTTGATATACTTATTGAGCCAGAGTTACCATCAACCTGCCAGATTTGCACTGGTCTCTCTCCCATTGTATTGCAGATAGCCTCAATCTCAGCTTCAGAATCAGCAATTACTTGTCTTAGCTGAGCTCTACATTGGTTTGCCTGATCTACCTTTCTTCTGTATACTTCTAAGCATTCTTGTTCAATATCAATCAAAATTTTATCCCTTTCTGTTTCAGACTCCCCAACTTCATCCCATATTACCTGATTATCCAACAAAGAAACAACATAAGAGATTAATCTCAAGCTAAGAATAATGAACTTCAACCATTCCTTTCTATGGGACAATGAGAGGAAACAAGAAATGAATCACTGAGTAGCTATGTAACTAAGGGTCCATAGTAAAACCTGGAGCTCATACAGAAGAGAGCCACATGTTGTTTCCATTTGCAAAAGTGGATCGTTCCGAACCTTGGACATGTTTAAGCAACTATACCTGCCAATAACAATATTCTTTGAGTCCTCAACCATATACACCCGATAAATAGCATAATAGTAGTTGATTCAGGGAAAAGCTAAAATAGATAGGCTTTACCATTGATAACCTTAGAATGCAACACACGGTTATAAGTAGGAAGAACGAGATAGTTGGATGGATTATGCAAATTTGTCACCGATAGGCGATAGCATATTGAAAGGAACAAATAACTTGTGGAAAAGGTATGGCAGTTAAATGAATGTGCTATCTTTACAGCCACAAAAGGAGTCCTTTCCCCAAATGTTTCCTTTGCTACATCAAGCCGGCGAACATTTTGCATAGTGATTCCAATATTGAATTATCTTTGGTACATGTGAAGAACAAAATCTAGTTTGAGCTTCTTAACCAAGTAGACTTTTGCAAAACACAATTTCTGCTCTCACTGCAAGGATGCAAGCCACTAATTCTCTGCACTCCTCTTTCGGTAGGATTCCACTTCATTTTTTCTGTCCTTATTATGCGAAACTACCAAAGTACACTTCCTGATACATTGTTTGGACAATGTTATAAATTCGCTCAAATGAAGAGGAAAAGAAAAAGAGTGTATTTGTACAAAAACCACTCGCCTTTACATGTTACAGACTTTTTTTAGCCATGAGATAATTTACATGAGAGTTAAGATACTGTTGTATACGAAAATTAGGATCTGTAACCTAAACATTGCAAGTAATCTGGTATTGTTCTGTCCCAGACGGGGTAAAAATCATGTAATTCAAATAATGACAAGAATCCCAATGCAAATGATTGAGAAGATCACATTTCTGTCTGCTTAGAAAATACAAGAAATCAAATCCAAGCCCTTTTGGGTTTGTGAAGCCTGATTTGATTTGGGTCACATTTTGCTAACAGTTCAGGGTTCTATCTAAACAGCCAACAGGGGTATTACGGTAATTAATTAGTGATGTAAACCCTACTTTGTAAATACCCGCAATACGCAGCAGCCGATGTAACTTATGCTCTCTTTCATTCGAATTACGTAGTGGAACTGATGTGAGATGTGAGCCGTAGATATACTCGACTAGACAAATGGGGAACCACGTAAAAATCTCGGCCCCTTGTGTTCTTGTTTTACGTTCTTGATTATCTTTGCGTTTGTTTGTTGGTTTGGCAAATTTCAGCAAGCCTGACATTTCCTTTTTATTTATATCCCGAGGAAACAGAAATATGCAACCAAAAATGGGTCCAATAAATGAGATTCAATTATCGTTTTGATTTCATCTTGATGATTTGGTTTGTTACCAATAAGAAGCAAGAACGACGAGAAAATCTAATGAAACTCATGAATGGAAACCACAAAACTAACCTGAAGAAGGAAAAAGCGATTTCTCAATTGCTTCTTCCTCAATGAATGAATTACAGGGTTGGAATTGGATGATTTACGTCCATATTGTACGAGGACAAAGTTAAGAGGGAATGACAGTTACGAACCCCCGCGTTTCTCTTGACAGTTGAAAACCAGATAATTTTACTGTATAAAAAAGGCTTTTAACCTGATTCTGTCACTAACTTTTTTTTTGTCAATTCTGTTTTGTTATTTTTGTTCGTCTGAATTTTTGTTAGATTCACGTTATATATTTTGGATTAATCATCCGTCTCGTTGAGAGGAGTATAAATAAAAAAAAAAAAAAACGAGAAAAAACAATAAGAGTTCACTAAAGACAAAAAAAATACCAAACAACTGTTTTTTTGTCTATGGTGTCGCCATATATGAATTTTTTTTAGCTTTGATATTTATTTTTATACTTTTTTGATTCCTCTTGCGAGACTGTGATTCTTCCAAAAAATACGACAAAAGAAGATAAATATAGTATCAGGCAAAAAAGGAGTCTACTCTTTTTCTTTTTTTTCATTCTATCTGTACAATAAAAGGTCATGACTTCATATTTTTCAGACTTGTAGATCGGTGCTTGCAATATTTTACTTTGATTTGAAGAATAATGATTTTGGTAATCCATTTTTATAATAAACGCATTTCAAAATTTGTCATTTAGTGCTTAAAATTATACACTATGTAATACATGTACTAGAAGACAAATTTTTAGTGCATTTATAAAAAAAAAAGGTTATGCTAAACAACGATCCTGAAGTGTACATTCTCGGCCCCCAAAAGTTCTTTGCCCTCACCAACTGTGCAGCTTTTGAATCGTCATCTGTTGAATGACGATTTTAACCTTTACACTGCTCCACTATTTATGAACACAATACAACATTTGTATTCCAATTGGTAAAATTGACAAGCAAATCGCATGTCAGACCAAAAAAGAAAAGAAAAAGAAAACAAAGCAAACTGCATGAATTACAAGTATAAAACAAAACACTGATGACACCATTATAAAAGTGAAAACGATAGTTAGTAAACATTTAGGAGTGTTTTTGTGATACCCGTATTTTTCTTTACCGAAAATGATTTTGAATATAACATTCCATATTTCTTTTCTTTTCTTATTAATTACAATGGTGAGAAAGTGTGTCCAGGTAGATGCGTACATTTAATTTGCATGTTGATTTTTATTGGAGAGAGAGGATCGAGAAGACATCTTTGTTCATAAAAGAAGCGTCTGTCCATGGTAAAAATGTGTCACTGAAAAGACAAAACTTTAAATCGAGTCATGGATGGCTCTGGTGATCGGTCTCGAGGGGAAGAAAGGAGGAGGAGGTGGGAGGAAATGTAGCTAGGGACTCCAAGGATTCCAAATTTGGGATTGGGGGAAGGAAAGGGTCGAAGAAACAGAAGCAGAATTCATGTGATACTACAAATGATTTTAGAGGCTTCAAGAAAAGTGATCCCCTCTAGTAATAAGAAAAGGAAGGTCAAGTAAAAACTAAAAAACACCCGACGGGTGCTTGTCATGGTCTACGAAAGGCATAGCACGGTATGCGCTCGTAACGGGCTACGCAAGGCATGCCGGGAATTTAGTTTCTAGAAACATGACCCGACGGGTGCTTGTTGCGGGGTAATTGATCGAAATATGACCCAATGTGAGCTTGTCTCCGGATAATCGCTGGAAATAAGACCCGACGCGGGCATGCCAAAGTAGTGCCAAGGCAGCCGGCACGGCTGGCCATGGCTTGGTAAGGGAAGTAGGCAAAATGGATCCATAACTTCGCGAAAAAGATTGGCTCTGAGGACTGGGTACAGGGGTCCCAGTACTGAACCGGAATTACCCGCTGAGTTTAAGCATATCAATAAGCAGAGGAAAAGAAACTTACAAAGATTCCCCTAGTAACGGCGAGCGAACTGGGAATAGCCCAACAACTTATGAATTATGTGCACGCACGTGCGCTTATTTTAGAGCCCGTTTCACTAACTTTTGGTTCTTCGACTTTTTAGGCGATGTTTTGAAGAGAATGACCTGACCCGAAAAGTGAAATTCTTGAAGATTGTTATTGCTATTTGCTAATGTGCTGAAAGGAATTGATTTGTGTTAAGTATTCTTTTTTGCCTACCTGAGTCACATTTGAGGCTGTCCTTGTGCTAGTGTGTCGTTTCAGGTTTTGAGTAATCAAGGTTTTGGACTTTTATAGTTCTTTTTCTTTAGCAACCAACCTTCCGGCTTTTAGACGACTCCTATGTCTTAACAGGTGCCAGATCTTAACAGGTGCCAGATCCTCTGTGCCCAAAACTCCTGTACATCTGTGACGAGGGGTTTTGAGTTATTGGATTGTGATTTTTGTTTTTATGTTTTAATATTTCTGGGTGATCCAACGGCCAGAAAACCCCTCGGCACAAAGACACAGAGATTTTTTGGCATAGAAGATCTGACCTCACAAATTTTTTCTCCCCCTTTGAGAGGCAGGAGGGTTAGCTTAATTTATTCGGTAGTTGAACTCTTGTTGCGTATATAATAAGCTGAATTATTACCATTTCCTGTTGGAGAAAATAGTGGGGCTGTTAGGTTTACTTTTTCTGGACAAAAATGCCTTGAGTAATTTGATACGTGTGACTTCCACGTGTGCATCACATGAGACCTATAGGTTTAAGATATGGAACAGTTCCAGACACATCTGTATCCACTTATCGATCAGCGTTTGAACATCAGTATTCCTCTCGTGTATTGGTACGCGTGAGTTCCACGTGCATCACATGAGACCTATAAGCTTTAGACATGGATCAGTTGCAGACACATCTGTATCGACTTATCGATCAGCGTTTGGACATTAGTATTCCTCTAGTGTAATTGTAATCACATTCCACTTATAAACTCATGCCACAGTATCCCAAAGTACAGTGGCCAAAACTTGCGAGGTGTTTTAATTAGAAAAATAAGAATAACTTCATCCGCAGGCCTTGCAAACAGAAAAATCCTCCAACACCAGAGAAATAGAAATTACTACTCCTCCCGTTTCAAAATGTTTTGTCCAATCTGCAAAATAAGTACTTAAAAATAATAAAAATTTTCATTAAAAATTCAATAATTTAGTAGATATCTATTTGTTCTTTTAATTTATAAAAATTCAATAATTTAGTAGATATTATTTTACAGACCGGGGGTGTTCCACTAAGGGAGTTTTGTTTTAAAACTGTCTTGGTTTTTGTGTTCACACCTTTTTATGTAATGTATTGTGAGAGGATGTCCTGTCTCGGTTTTTGGAAAAAACTAAAAAACTAGTTAGTGGAACACCCCTTAAGTCCTTGTTTTGCAGACCGGACAACTTTTATCACGGGATCCGTCTCTGGACAAATGTATTCCTTTAGTGTAATCGTAATTGTATTACGTAAATATAACTCATTTACATAGCGTCGTGTAGCACGTGTTTCTCTAATGGTTTTTTTTTTTTTTGCAAGTTACTTTTGCTATCCTATTTGGAGAAGGTGTTTTATGTCCTTATTTTTCTTTTGTTCTGGCTGCCTCCATACTGTCGGAAATTTCTCGAAAATTTGGTGTAAATGAAACAGAGCGTTCGGAGGGTCTATCAAGGCAAGCGAAAGAACCTACGAAGCTGCTTATTACATGTGTTTGTGACTGAATATTACAGTGTTTATTCCTGATTACAAGTTTACAACACCTCCCCATGATGGAGATTGAATGACATTCAATTTTCTACGGTTACACCATTCAAATTCAGGTTTTACACCATTCAAAAAAAAAAAAAAAAAACTCATTTACACCCTCGAGAGAAAAACACTCCAATAATCCTCCAAAATAGAAATTTCTAGGAAAGGGAAATTGAAAGGAGGGTCTCTCGAGGCAACTGAAAGGACCCACGAAGCTGCTTATTACACGTGTTTAATTTTGAATATTACAGTGTTTATTCCTGATTACAAGTTTACAACACCTTGTAACCTCCCCACGATGGAGATCGAATGACATTCAATTTTGGAAAGAAACTCGGAATTGGCCATATGAGGAGCTTTGGTTGTTAAAGAAGCTATGATTAAACAATGAAGAGAAGAAGCCCCACATTGCTTAAAACAGCAATAAAATACCCAGTAGTATAAATTATGTCAACCCTAAGTAGCTTTCACACCACACTTCATTATCGAGCCTTTGAATTAGTCCATTATTACAACAGCTTTCACAGCAATCTTTTCCACAACCAACCAAGACTTATATAAAGGCTTTCCACAAATTAAAGCTTCCTCAATCCTCTGTTCTTGTCCATTGAACTTCTCTGTTCCTTCTTTCTATTACCCAAAAAAGCCATGTTGAATTCCACAATTGAGTTGATCACTCTGGCTGCTTCCAATTCCCTCCTCATGTTCTGTTTCTGTAATTTTATCATAGCCGTTTTACTCGTCGGCGGGTCGAAACCCACCTCGGAATACGGTCAGGACAGCTCAATTCCTCCCCCAACATTTGCTTTTAGGAACACATTTGAAACAGAAGGAACAAGTAGTACTTCTAATACATGTTCAGTGGACAACGACAACGCATCGACAGGCGTTAGCGAGTTGTGCGCGGTGAAGGCAGATACAGTTGAATCGGTTGAGGAAGAAGAAAAAGAGAACGACGATGGAGATGGAGATGGAGATGGAGATGGAGACGACGATGAGCTGAGGAGGAGAGTGGAGGAATTCATTGATAAGATCAATGAGGGTTGGAAGGCAGAAAAGTTGAGGACCTCTCTGTTAGTCTGAAGACATTTTGCAGTTCAGATTTGAATGAGGGCGCTTCTTGTTGTTTCAAGTCTTGAATGCAGTCTTGGAATTTGTTGTTGTAACAATGATGTGATTTGTATGCAAAGAAATTTTGATTTAGGCTCCGTTTGTTTGTTTGGACGTAAAATATTTTACCCATTTTCCGTTGTTTGGCTAGAAAAAAAGGTAGTAAAATGTTTTCCAAGGTAAAACATTTTGCACCCATGGGGTGAAAATGTTTTTTTTTTTGGGGGTGATAGCCGACATTTCCCAAGGTGACAATCCAGTTTTGGGCGTGCCAGTGGCGAATGGATTTCCCAAGGTCTCCACTGCTACTTCTTTCTCTCTCTCTCTCTCTCACCAAGCGACAAACAATGCCAAATCTTCACTCCACACACCTTTTTTTCCCACTCGCCTTTCTTCGTGTCAAAGAGTTTAGGGGAAAATCATTTCGAAAAATATTTTTGTCAGGTGTCAACCAAACACCGAAAAATAAAAGTAAAAAAGTTTGTTTTCAGCAAAAATATTTTACGTACATCGAAACAAACGGAGCCTTAGTAATGTATTGAAGGTTCATACAGGGAACCAATTTCTTCAATTCTCTTAAACTTCTTTCCCTCATCTTGATATGATTATACCCTGAGAAACCATTCATGAATGAGAACATTCTGTGCCCAGCTGTTTGGTTGAAGAAGTCAATTTATGTAGGAAAGGTCAGCGCGTAGGGTGACGAGGCAGTTGACCAGCCTATAGCAGTTAGCCACGTGGCTCATAAAGTCTAAACAGACACGTCATAAATCAACGGTTAATGATGGCTAAGGCGAACCCCACCGCGGAGGAGACGACCTCGCGGAAGAACATAACAGAATTGCAAATACCCTGTACAAGGGAAACACTATTTGCTAGAAGTTCACCCCTCGCGACGTCCTCGGAAAAAGGGATAAGTGCGATGGGAAGAAGTGAATGCTTACGCGTAAGCGCTAGTTGAGCTCACGACTGCACCTGACCAAAAGGCAGAAGTAGGGAAGTCGATACGAGTCTCGAGAAAGGTTTTGGCGCGAGCCAAAGGGGCTCACGACCACGCCTAGCATAGCGGGAATAGGGGAGATACAAGTGGCTTGGTGGCTTTAAAGGATTAGGGATCGCCGCGAGGGAATGACACGCACTGAATCAGCCCAAGGAATCTTCCTAACGGCCAGTGACGTCACCCACGTCGCCCGGGTATACGGAAAGAGCACGTGTCACCATGTGATTGGGGAAATATCTGCAGCCCAATGATTGGGTGCAGATCCCTATAAATATGGGGCATTCCTTCACACTCAAGAGAGGTTGATTTCATTCCTAAGGCACAGAAATTCTAGAGAAAGGAAGTGACTCAGAGCTCTGGAACTAAGAACATTGTTCTTGCTAGTCCCCGCGAGTCTGTCTTCCCTTCTAGGACTGTGATTTAAGGATGATGATGACTTAAAAACGTGAATGGATCGAACACTGCTGCCTTCTCTTTCTGTATACTTGGCTTAATCCTTCACCCCTTTACACACTCTCTTATTCCTGTTCAATCGTTAGTTATTGTTTGCCTCTCCAAATTAAAGATTTTTTGAAGCATACTAAGAACACATCCTACAATTTATAATTGGTCCCAAGGAACTTTAAAGTGTTAGCTCTGTTTGGAATTTGGGTAGAAAACGGAAAGGAAGGGAAAATAATAAAGAGGAAAGTTAAAGAGGAAAAGTTAAAAAAGAAATTTTAGAGAAAAGTGAATTTGTTTTTATGCTTTCCGTTCTCTTTCTCTAGAAACCAACCAATGGAAGGAGATATTTTAAGATTTTCTCTTTCAGGTCCATTTCTTTTCCAAAGTTCAAAACACAACCGTAGACTGCTCTACAGATAGATACCCATGTTTATTCGATTTTAAAAGAGCAGTATTGTTTTTTTATTTTTATTTTTATAACTGGGTGGTCCGGACCAACTTACACGCACCTCGACTAATCTCAGGGTCTATGTACGCCCCACTACATACATAGACCAGACAAAGCCAATACTACGTGAGAACCATGAGATCTTGTGCAGGTGGCCCCAAGAAGTTAAGAAGAGTTGAACCCAAGACCTCATTTTCCTTAGGAGGAGTCTTTACCAACTCATCTGCCCCTTGGGGTTAAGCCACCTCTTGAATCCCAGTGTTGGAACAAAGTGTTATGCAGTACTAAGTAATAAACATCTCGGGGAAAGGTTGCTAGGCCAATATGCAGAAAGGACGTTGCATCATAAGGTAGGGAGAATGTGACAACCCATGAACCACTTGGATGCAATGGGGTTCTGTGGTATAAAATCATGCCCTAACTTGCACAAGGCCTTTTAAAGCCGTGTAGGCGTCAAAACTCATTAGAACTTCGGAGTTAAGCATGCTCGCCTTGGGAGCAACCCTGGGATGGGTGACCTTACTAGGAAGTCCTTGGAGCTTGGGCAGCCAAAGCGAACAATATGGTGCAAGGCGGGGGTGGATTGTTACATTTACGCTAATAGTTTTTACCGTTAAAATAATAGAAGTATTATTTCTTCTTCATTGTTTAATTGTTTATCAGAGGAAGGCTTATCCTTGTCACAAAATAGTTGTTTTGACAACTGTAATTAGGTAAGTTTGATGTAGAGGTCAGAGAGAATCAAATCTAGTTAGGGCTTGTGGAGTAAAATGACAGAGAGAATATGCAAATCTTCCCTCTTGGTTTGTTGGTGGGTAGTATCTCTGCAACAAAACAGCTCAACCTTACAAACCACTTGTTTGAATAAATTAAAAAGAGAGAATTTTGCCACTTGTTTGAATAAATAGGTGGGTAATGATATGAAATGTGTGCAAAAACAAAAAAGTCTTTTTATTTTTTGGTTTCTCACCATTCCGCACCAAAAATGATGAGATTTGATGAGAAACCGGAATTCTTCATTTCTCTTGAAATCACTCGATCCAAATGGGCTGTAATGTACAGTCCAAATTATTGAAAGAGGAAAGTTTGATGCAACATGTAAGACACAGCCTGTACAGTGTTAGCATGGGCCAGCCCATAAACAAAGTGGCAGATTTGGGTCCTAACTTATCAAGCCTTGGATACAAATTCAATTTTGAGAGATTCGACATTATCTAAAAATAGTTGTTGCATGAACTATCTAGTGAGCGTCGATCTTCAGGACCAATCTACATATTACTGTTACTTTCACTATCTGACTCTCACTATTTTACAATAGTATTTATGAGATTCTAAGGGGGTGTTTCACTAAGTTAGTTTTTTGATTAAACTGACTTTTCAGGATTTTTTATGTAATGTATTGTGAGAGAATGATATGTCTTAGTTTTTTGATTAAACTGAAGTCCCTATTTATAGAGGAAGGTTCAAGAACTGATTACATATAATATGCGGACCTGGGAGGTGTCTTGGCTGTCCGATTGTGTTTTGGACGGTCCGGATGCGTTTGGTAATTTTGATTTATTTTTACGGGGTAAAAAATCAAAGCACATCCGGACTATCCAAAACACGAACGGATGGCCTAGGACTGCGCGACACCATTCATAGCAGCCCCGGATTCAGAAAAAAATTTGGGTACCGAATGGGTACCACGTGGCCAAGCTTACGTGGTACCCGAACATTGCATCCGGGCTGTCCAAAAATGTATTGGACGGCTCAGATCGAAACCCTCAGTACTCCTCCTCTTTTCCCCTTTCTCTCTCTATAATCCGGACCGTCCAAAACTGAAATAGTTGGCACTGAAAAATTGCTCCGGGATTCATAATATGCAAACTCACGAAGAACATAGAGTGTAATAAATTGGCATGACGCGGTTGCCGACTAGACTGACTCAAATATTTCCACATTGTCAAGAATGATTACGTCATACAATGAGGTCATCCATACATTACACAAGTGATGTAACAACGAACTCTTCATACGACTAATACATTTCTAGAATGCGTTGAATGCGTTATCTTGATTTGTTTTAGTTAGGTGTTTCCAGATGAAATCTACGAGCACAGATTTTTGAAGTACAAAAAATTGCGTAGTTCACCTCCGATTCCACATGAATGATCAAAGCCGTTCATTCAGTAGAGAGTAATATTTATTCCTACCCAGTAAAAAATTAGATGAAACGAATATGAGTAAGTTCTCGATATATTCATGCCGATTTCTGATTCAAAAATTCTGTATCAAAACTCAAATGACCCGATCAAGTACTTAACGGAATCCGATTGAGCTAGTCTTTCACTAACCACGTATAAAAGGTATTCTCCACACAATGCATTGCGCTTCGATCATTTGTGTGAAACTCGTAGTGAGCATACAGTTTTTGTATACGCGGTATTCTGTATCCAGATAAATGGAATTCCAGATAAATGGTTAACTGGTCGGTGGTCATGCTTGCGACCCACGCAGTTGATACTTGCACACTAAGTGTTGCCTTGCCTATATATATCTCTAGAGCCCTCTGCTTTCCTTCTACAAAAATATCCACATAAAATTTCTCTCTCTTTTCACCTCTCCTCTTCGCTTCCGTTCAGCTGCTCTTCTGGTGAAAGGTTTCGACGTACTTCAAAGGCTTCTCGGCTACCTCGTAAGGCGCAAAAACCTTGAATCCTTTCCTTTTGACATTTCATATGTATGTTTATGTGTTTTTTTTCTTCCCAATACAGTGTTCTTTTATTAGAGCTAGAATTCTCATATTTTGTGCAATCCATTCATCCTGTACGAATCCTCTATCCCCTGTTCCAATCTTAGCTTTATGTCCTCTGTCCAGTCTTCACTTCAATTCAAACGCCCCACAAATTAAAAGAAAAAAAGGAAGTCCGATCCCCAATTATCAGGGGATGTTTGATGTTTGATACATATGTGTAGTTAGTGTAGGCAAATTAACTCAAGGGCTTGGCAAAGGGGTTTCGCCTTGGGACTTAGGGTTTGCTCCCACCTAAGTCTCAGGTTCGATTTTCTTGCCAGCAAGCTCTTGGAGCCACTGGGGGTTTTGTCATTTTTTTTTTTTTTGTGACCACTTTGAATGATGCATACGTTGCGTTCGCATAGATCGTCCTTTTGTCTAGGCTTGGAAATGCATAGTTTTTCTTTGCTTTCTAACAACATAAAACAATTAGACAATAGACATAGATGTGTCTTCTTCCCCTGTCTCTCTCTGTACTATGTAAATTCATGAGTTTTTCTCAATTGAAATTTGAAAAACCAATAAACCAAAATTGGCTGGGTTCTTTGGATGATTGGGTTTCTCCAACAATCTATAACGTAAGTGTTTTTCTTCGGTTTCTGAATTAACAGGGAAAGGAATTTCACTACAAGCTTTTGTTGGATTTAACATGGGGTACATAGCAAATGAGCCGTGGACTTTTGACCTAAAGCTGCATCTGCACTGCGAAAATTGTGCGAAAGACGTGAAGAAGTTTGTGCTGAAGAAGATTAATGGGGTGGATTCAGTAGACGTAATAGATCAAGAACAGGGGAAGGTTAGAATTTCAGGAAATGTGGAGCCACAAACAGTGATAGAGAAGCTTAAAAAGCATATGAAAAAACATGCTGAGCTCTTGGTGGAAGAAGAAGAAGAAGAAAGCCCACCCAAAATTAACAACCAGGAGATGCAGATTGTGAACAAACTAGTTCAGGAATTCGTTGATCAACGGACGGTGCCCCCACTGCTTCCAGGTAATTTCAAATTTTCTACTCTTTTTTTTTCCCGAATGATTGAAATTTCTACTTGAATTTGCATGTATGAATCTGGCTCCACTGCTTAAATTGACAGAGGGCACTGGGAAACTTACAAATGGTCATCCTAAAGCCTTCCTTTTTCATTTATGCAATTTATTTTTAGTGTGATATTTGGTATAACTGTGATTAATTACATATTAACATCGATGAATGTATCTTATATTGATACGCGATACCTATCAGATAGGATTCATAAAATGAAAAGGGTGATACGTATCCCAATTTGAAAACATGGAGGAATGTCAAAAACAGAGGAGCAGTACTAATTTAGCAATGTTTTGTAAGGTAATATTGAGATCTTTTTCTTTTTTTAGGTGGCACATCAACTGGTTAACATCAGATTTTCTAGTTCTGTATGCACGTAGACATAGTACCCTTTGACAACCCCTATACTAATATAGCAAAGAAGAAAATTACTTTTTGTGGACATTTTCTTGTGTAAAGGTGATCCAAGCTTCAATTTTTCTTCAGATTTTTGGTTTATTGGACCTTTAATATTGATTGTAACTTGTTTTCATTTGTATCATTCAAATTTCATCAGATCCCATCATCAAACCGTTGGCAATAAAAGTTCGTGATTGCTACCCAGCTCACGATCATGAGCTTGAGCTAAAACGCTTCAACAAACCGTTCACATGTAGCAGATGCATGGAAGATGGGTTTAAATCGGGATATAGATGCAAGCTCTGTGTCTATGATATCCACAAGGAGTGCATGAACCCGAAACCCAAGATTACCCACAAGCTTTTCCCAGAATCCGTCTTCGAATTTCGCCAGAAACCTCACATAAATGGAAGCATTTGTGATGCATGTGGGATGATAATCACTGGCTGTTCCTATCGCTGCGAAGCGCGCAACTTGGATTTGCACCCACGTTGTAGCAACCTGCCAGGGAAATTGCGCATCGATGGCACGGACTTTGTGCTGGTCTGCAAAAACGTCGAACAAAGATGCTTTTCGTGTAAAATGAAACTGCACAGTCGGCTCGTGGAGGAAAAGGTACCGGGTTGGTGTTATGTTTCAGAGCGTAACAAATTTTATTGCCATGTGTATTGTGTATCTCAAATGGTGCAAGAGGCTTGGAGGAGAGGGGACTTGGTTCCTAACGACGACGACGACGATGACGATGGTACTTCTAAGGCGCTGGAAAAAGTGAATTTGAAGCTTGTGGCTAAATCAAATGGAAGTGGTGGGAGAGGTGGTAGATTGTTTTTGAAGGCGGTAACTGCATTTCTTAAGGCAATAGTTGGTATTCTGTTTGGAGATCCCACTGGTTTGATTGTGTTTGCGGTGACGGAGTTAATCCAAAATTAGTCCAAATTGTTGTAGATGATTGCATAGAATAGCAGGGCTTTACCATTTCATTTTTTTAATTATTTATTGAGTGTTGATATGTACCTTGTGTCAGAAATGACTTGATATTTACTTTGTAAGAGATTTGTATTTTACTAGATATAAGATTTTTCATTTAGATTCCCTTTTTCTTGTCTTTATTAGATTTAAGATTCCTCTTTTCCATTTCTCTTGACAACTGTTATTAGATAAGTTTGATGTAAAGGTCAGAGAGCATCAAATCTTAATCAGGGGCCTTAGGGCTTGTGGAATATTCTACTTAGATACAGGACCATATTCAGTGTTTCTAAAAAAATTGCATAGAGAATATGCAAATCCCGGTTGCAGATCTGCTGTCCCGAAAACCCTGTCCCGACTTCGTGTCCTGTTCATCCGAGCCGTCCATCTGAGTACTCGACTGCTTAGATTTGCAGATGAATGTGTATGGCTCAGATTTGTTTGGGGTGAGATGGAATCTGAGCCGTTGATTGCTCGGATGGACGGTTCGGATGGATGGGGGAGTTGGGACAGGAAGTTTGGGACAACAGATCCGCTTCTGCAAATCCCCCTCTTGCTTTCTTGACGGGTAGTATTTCTGCAATCCAACATCTCAAAAGAAAATTAAAAAAGGGAGAATTTCGCCACTTGTTTAAATAAATGGAGTAGGCGAGAAATGAGTGTAAAAGTAAAGTGTCTTTGTTTCTCGACGAGGTCTACAATATGAACGGTTCTGATAATTGTTGTGGGTCCGGGATGGGCGCACAAAATACAAACTAGAGAGGGACTGGAGAGAGGAAAACTTTCGTCGTATGCAAAAATTTCAATTTAAGGTAGCTATGATGTAAATGGATTCAATATTGAGGGCAATTGTGAGATCTGTGACAAAAGAAGTGCACTCTTCATTTGTGTGTGAGATCAGTGACAAAAGAAGTTTACTCTTCATTTGTTCTACCTTTTAAGGCTTTAAAGCCACTAACTTTGAAGATACCTATTTCCGTAAATTCATTCTCCGCGTACCGAAGTAACACTGACAACCTTTCTGGAATCTCCCTCTCCCCTTTCTGTTATCACTCACCTCCTTCCCTCTCTATGCTCTCCCAATTACATATACGCGGTGATGGCCCAAGCAATAAAAAGTGGACCCCTTAATGTATACAGTGGCGGAGCCAGGATTTTCAGTCCGGGGGGGCCATTAGCCACAGACATTGATAGATCCGATGCCTACGACGAGGCCAAAATTGCCCACTCATTGGTGGCATTGTGGAGAGAGGACTAACCTTCGTCCTCGATCCTTAAAAAGATCAGTTATAACAGTTGTCAAATTAGCTTAGCAACTGCAAACTTGACGGCTATGTAAACATTGATAATTTGAGACACTGAAAATCAGGGACAGTGCTCGGATTCGGCCACGGGGGTGGCACCATTCAATAAGAAACTAGTTACATGTTTTATTAAAAAAAAATGAAGAAAAAATTTATTAGGAAGTCATGTAATTACATATAATTAGGTTTTGTTAAGGGCTTTTTTTGTGAAAAATAAATCAAGGCTTCTTCCAACTTCTTTTGGTATTCAAATACAAGACATTATGATACTAATTTTTTATTGATCCCAACCGACAATACTCTAAATTGCATATTTTGTACAGTGTATTAGATTTTTTTTGTATAGCGATAAATAAAAAGTCCGGGTAACACCTATTCGCCCCTCTCTTTATTAGCACCATAGTCCGTAAAGAAATATGCAGTAAAAATGTTAAACTTTGAGAAAAAGTTTAATATTCAAAGATGTCACATTTCTCTCTATTTAGTAAAAAAAAATTACAAACCTAGAGAGAGAGAGAGAGAGAGGAGTGTCATAGATGGCAGTAAAAAAATACGAAAGTTTGCACCTAGGAAGAATCGACCACAGGTGGAAAGCATGGAGCAGGCAGCTCCTACCATTGAGCCAAATGCCCAATGCGTGTACAATTTTTCCTTCTTTAATATTTATAATTATTCGTTGCAATTTTTTTTTTAAAATTTTTTTTTCAAAAGTGCGGGGGGGCCATGGCCCACCCTAGCCCTACTGTAGATCCCGCCCCTGAATGTATACAAGCTTAGGCGTCGGTGTATGAGATCTTAGATTTAAGTCAATAAAGTAGTGTTCGCCTGCTATAGTAATCTAATTCTACTAACATACTAACATTACGTTTGAAAAAAAATAAAAAAATTGATGGTACGAAGAGGAAATTGGCCCAAAAATAGGATATGGGTCAAGAAGCTGTCAACGCGTGGGACTCTATTTGTTGTTAGAGAATTCCTGTGTTTTTCTAAGTTATGATTTCCTCCTTTCTCTAGTTATTATGATATTGGTGCCAATTATATTATAGAACGTATATTTATCGTGATTTCATGCTATATTTTTTTGGGAAATGAATTTCACACTCCCCTTCTATTTCCAAACACTCTATTTTTGTCTTTATTCACCTTGAAATTACCAAATTACATTTACCTCATGACTAATTTTTTCCATATGAAGGGTAATTTAGTACTTTCAAGTGAATAAAGACAAAAGAGGGAGTGTTTGGGGGATAAAAGGGGATGTGAAAATCATTTGAAACCACACCCAACAGTGCAGGCGAGCACGAGACTGTGGGAGGAGAGGGCATGAAGAAAAGATATGCGGTGACGGAATTACTCCAAAATTAGTCCATTGTTGTAGATGATTGCATAGAATAGCAGGCTTTACCATTTCATTTTTTTAATTATTTACTTTGTAAGAGATTTGTACTTTATTAGATATAAGATTTTTCATTTAGATTCCCTTTCTCTTGTCTTAATTAGATCGATTAAGGCTTAGTTTTCCATCTGCTAAAATGGACATTTGCTAAAATCAACTGGGTGAATCTGGACACATATGTGTCCAGATTCAAATGAATCTGGACACTTGATTTTAGCAAATGTCCATTTTAGCAGATGGAAAACTAAGCCTAAGATTCTTCTTTTCCATTTCTTTCCTAAAGTTCAAAACACAACAAAAAGTAAGCCAAGATTCTTAGACTACTCTGCGAATAGATAAACCCCTTTATTCTCTTTTAAAAGAGCAATATTGTTTCTTCTTCATTGTTTAATTGCTTATAAAAGCAAGACTTATCCTTGTCACAAAATAAAAGTTTTGACAACTGTTATTAGATAAGTTTGATGTAAAGGTAAGAGAGCATCAAATCTAGTTAGGGGCCTTAGGGCTTGTGGAATATACTACTTAGATACAGGACCACTTTCAGTGTTTCTGAAAAGAATTGCATAGAGAATATGCAAATCCCCCTCTTGCTTTGTTGACGGGTAGTATTTCTGCAACCCACAGCTCAAAAGAAAATAAAAAAGGGGGGAATTTCACCACTTGTTTGAATAATGGGTAAACCTACTGGTACAGAGGATTTTGCACAGAAAATGTACCGAACCCTCTCGGGGGCTCACATTTGGGTCCCACACGAGTGATCCGAACCGTTCATTATTCTTAGAACATTTTTCCGAAAGGCCCCACAAAATTTCAGCTCAATCGGACGGTTAGAAGTGCTTGAACCAAAGTCCCACCGTTTCAAACATTACGGTTCGGATCACTCGTGTGGGACCCAAATGTGGGCCCCCGAGAGGGCTCGGTACATTTTCTGTGCAAAATCCTCTGTACCCGTAGCAAAGTCTTTAAATAAATGGAGTAGGTGAGAAGTGATGAGGAATGTGTGTAAAAGTAAAGTTTGTTTGTTTCTCGACGAGATCTACAATATGAACGGTTCCAATTATTATTGTGGGTCCGGGATGCAGTAGTTTTAAACCAAGTGTTTATTAAGTTACTTTTGCTATCCTATTTGGAGAAGGTGTTTTATGTCCTTATTTTTCTTTTGTTCTGGCCGCCTCCATATTTTCGGAAATTTCTCGGAAATTCGGTATGAATGAAACAGGGAGGTCAGAGGCAACTGAAAGGACCCACAGAGCTACTTATTACTCGTGTTTATGGCTGAATATTACGGTGTTTATTCCTGGTTATAACAGCTTGTAGCCTTCCCATGATGGAGATTGAATGGCATTCAATATTTTGCGGTTACATCATTCAAATTCAAGTTTTATGTTGGGGGTTTCACAATTCAATGGCTGAATTAAATTGCCTCGTTCAAATCTCGTATTAAAGGCTTGAGGCTCTTTCTCACTTATATAAAGGCAGTATTGGGCCTTTGTTTGATCACCAAAAATTTGTCTAACATTTCAAGTTCTGAAAATCGACTTTGAGAGAGAGAGAGGCAGACGCAAGACAGTTCGATAAGGAGGTGTTCCGGTGGTCAATGGTTCTAGCCGTTTTATTCTGGGACGAAGACGTCGGTTCATCCTACAACACCCATGGCCCATCTTTATTAAGGAGACTGTGTTTCACAGGACTCGGCTCATATTTTCTATCAACTGTTTGTATTTCTATTTTTTCCGTTTTTATAATTTTCATTTCATTTATATTCATTGTAATCTGTTCTATATTTATCAATGGAAATTGTTATTTGGATTTTGTGATTACCACTGTATTTTTCACAACACATATCTTTTTTTTTTTTTTTTTTTGTACTTTATCTCTATTGTCAATGAAATTCTTTAAAAAAAAAAAAAAATTAAAAACCCATTTACATCCCCGAGAGAAAAACACTCCAATAACCCTCCAAAATAGAAATTACTAGTAAAAGGAAATTTTGGAAAGAAACTCGGAATTTGCCATATAAGGTGCTTTGGTTGTTAAAGAAGCTATGATAAACAATGAAGAGAAGCCTCACCTGCTTAAATCAGCAATAACATACTATAAATTATGTCAACCCTGAGTAGCTTTCATACCACACTTCATTATCGAGCCTTTGAATTAGTCCACAACAGCTTTCACAGCAATCTTTTCCACAACCAACCAAGACTTATATAAAGGCTTTCCACAAATTAAGCTTCCTGAATCTTCTGTTCTTGTCCATTGAACTTCTCTGTTCCTTCTTTCTATTACCCAAAAAAGCCATGTTGAATTCCACAATTGAGTTGATCACTCTAGCTGCTTCCAATTCCCTCCTCATGTTCTGTTTCTGTAATTTTATCATAGCCGTTTTACTCGTTGGCGGGTCGAAACCCACCTCGGAATACGGTCAGGACAGCTCAATTCCTCCCCCAACATATGCTTTTAGGAACACATTTGAAACAGAAGGAACAAGTAGGACTTCTACTACATGTTCAGTGGACAACGACAACGCGTCGACAGGCGTTAACGAGTTGTGCGCGGTAAAAGCAGCTACTGTTGAATCGGTTGAGGAAGAAGAAAAAGAGGACGGCGATGGAGATGGAGACGACGATGAGCTGAGGAGAAGAGTGGAGGAATTCATTGACAAGATCAATGAGGGTTGGAAGGCAGAAAAGTTGAGGACCTCTCTGTTAGTCTGAAGACATTTTGCAGTTGAGATTTGAATGAGAGTGCTTCTTCTTGTTTCAAGTCTTGAATGCAGTCTTGGAATTTGTTGTTGTAACAATGATGTGATTGTATGCAAAGAAATTTTGATGTGTTAATGTATTATTGAAGGTTCATACAGGGAACCAATTTCTTCAATTCTCTTAAACTTCTTTCCCTCATCTTGATTTGATTATAGCCGGAGAAACTATTCCTGAACGAGAACATTCCATGCCCAACTGTTTGGTTAAAGAACTCAATTTATAAGTGGAAACTTTACAGCGTTGGCTCAGTTTGGAATTTGGGTAGAAAACGGAAAGGAAGAGAAAATAATAAAGAGGAATGTCAGAGGGAAAGTTAAAAGTAATTTAAGAGAAAATTGAATTGTCTTTCTAAGCATTCCATTCTCTTTCTCCAGAAACCAACCAATGGAAGGAAATTTTTTAAGATTTTCTCTTTCTTTTCCAAAGTTCAGAACATAACCGGAGACTACTCTGCGGATAGATGATCCCGTTTATTCCGTTTTAAAAGAGCAGTATTGTTTCTGTAATGCCAAGATCGTGAAATCAAACACACACACACACACACACACACACACACACACAATGAATATGTGAAAACAGAGACACAAGCAATTTTGCTTGGTTCCCAAAATTGGGTATGTCCACGAACAACAAATTCACTATTTGTAGGGAGGATTTACAATCACACTCAACCTCACAAACACTCAACAATTGCTCCTCACAACTCTCTGTTTCACTCTTGAAGTATCTGATTGAGAAAAGATCACTTCCTCACTCACACTTGGGGCTTAAGATGAACTTGTAAATTTGTTTTTATGCTTTCCGTTCTCTTTCTCCAGAAACCAACCAATGGAAGGAGATATTTCAAGATTTTCTCTCAGGTCCATTTCTTTTCTAAAGTTCAAAACACAACCGTAGACTGCTCTACAGATAGATACCCCCGTTTATTTGATTTTAAAAGAGCAGTATTATTATTATTATTTTTTTTGAATAACTGGATGGTCCGGGCCAGCTTACGCGCACCTCGACTAATCTCAGGGTCTATGTACGCCCCACTACATACATAGACCGGGCAAAACCAATACTCCGTGAGAACCATGAGATCTTGTGCAGGTGGCCCCAAAAAGTTAAGAATAGTTGAACCCAAGACCTCCTCTTCCTTAGGAGGAGTTTTTACCAACTCATCTACCCCTTGGCGTTAAAGTTAAAAGAGAAGTATTATTTCTTCTTCATTGTTTAGAGTGAGTTCTCTAATGGATTTTATTAAAATTTGATAAAATTAAGCCCTTGATTTTATCTATTGGTGAAAAGAGTTGATAAAATCTGTAGATTTTTGCATTCAAAAATCTAAAAAATCTACAGATTTTATCAACTCTCCTCACCAATGGATAAAATCAAGGGCTTGGTTTTATCAAATTTTTGATAAAATCCATTGTAGTGCTCACCCTTAATTGTTTATCGGAGGCAGGCTTATCCTTATCACAAAATAGTTGTTTTGACAACTGTAATTAGGCAAGTTTGATGTAGAGGTCAGAGAGAATCAAATCTAGTTAGGGCTTGTGGAGTAAAATGACATAGAGAATATGCAAATCTTCCCCCTTGGTTTGTTGGTGGGTAGTATCGAATTGGGGGATGGTGTTGTCCCTAAACGGACAGCATTCATGCTGTCCCCAATCTGGCCGTCCGTGCTCGACAATGGACGGCTCGGATTTGTTTGGTAGCGGATGGTTCGGATATGTTTGGACAAGATGTGATCTGAGCCGTCCATCGCCGAGCACGGACGGCCCAGATCGGACAACATGCAAAGGGACAACATGCACCCCGGATCCGGTAGTATCTCTGCAACAAAACAGGTCAACCTTACAAACCACTTGTTTGAATGAATTAAAAAGAGAGAATTTTGCCACTTGTTTGAATAAATAGGTGGGTAATGATATGAAATGTGTGCAAAAACAAAAAAGTCTTTTTATTTTTTGGTTTCTCCCCATTCCGCACCAAAAATGATGAGATTTGATGAGAAACCGGAATTCTTCATTTCTCTTGAAATCACTCGATCCAAATGGGCTGTAATGTATAGTCCAAATTATTAACAGATAATTACTTGTCGATGAAAAACCGATATGCATTTACCACTAACGTAGACGCACTTTTTTTAAATTACCGTGAGGTCTAACTCAAAGATAAGATGACCTTTTTGTCCTTCCTATTTAAAACAAAAACAAAACTCTCACACTTACGTTTAACACTTCGTTCTGACGAGCCAACCTCCAGCGAGTGCCGACCAACCTTCTCCGACCGTCACCAACCTCCGGCGACCACCACACTAAGCTCGCCGACCACCGGAGATTAGTTTCCGGCGACCGGGGACCTCAAAAAAATTCGCAATTGACGAGAAAGATTACAACAACGATGTTCAAAAAAAAAATTTATACCACAACACTGTCAACGATGTTCAAAAAAAAAAAATTATACCACAACACTGTCAATGATGTTCAAAAAAAAAAATTATACTACAAATCTGGATTAGTTTCCGGCGACCGGGGACCTCGAAAAAATTCGCAATTGACGAGAAAGATTACAACAATGATGTTCAAAAAAAAAAATTCGCAATATCCCAGAAATTCGCAAATTCGCAATATCCCAGAAATTCGCAAATTCGCAATATCCCAGAAATTCGCAAATTCGCAATATCCCAGAAATTCGCAAATTCGCAAATTCGCAATATCCCAGAATTGAGTGTATCCTTAGTGGGAATTAAGGATTGATTTTCTAGACCTACTGCGAATTTGTATAAAATAGGATAAATCCCCATGGATTTGTGTAAATTTCTTGGCGAATTTGTAAAAAAATACTACGATTTTTTGTATAAAAAAACTGCGAAATTGTATAACCTGGAACCAAGTAACAAGATCTGGAAGTAAAGATTTAGAAGTGAAGATCTGGAAGTAAGAAGATCTGGCGTAGTCTATCTGGACATGTCTTCACCTTGTACTCATGGCATTGAAACCACATAAACATTTATACACGAGATCTCTGAAACTGGTTTTGAAGGAAGTGAGGTCTAGCTGGGTTTTTGAGAGAGAGAGAAGAAACACATTTTTGCATAAAAAACCGTCAGTAATTCCAAAATTGAAGGAGTTTCAGAAATTCGCACCCAAAATTCGCATAATTCGCGGTGATTCCAAAATTCGCAGAGAAACATCTACGTTTGCGTCACGTGAGATTGCATCGGCCATGGGCAAGCCCAATACACTTGGGGCGTTTTCACAGATTGAAGAGCCCAGTACAATCTTCACCGCTTGTTTTCTCGATGGGAATTTACGGGAGTGAGAGTATTGTGTTGGTTAGAGAGTGAGAGTATTGTGTTGGTTAGAGAGGAAAAAACGACGTGGATCTAGTCGGTGGTGGAGGAAGATAGCGGCGCCGGTAGAGGTGATTTGATGCGTGGTGGAGGCGGCATGGATTTTGGAGGCACGGTCGGATTTGGGAGGCTAGGTCGGGAGAACTGGACTGGGGTAATTTTGGAAGAAACTCATGTATTTACCTTCGTGGGAAATTGTAGAACTTGGACTAGAGCCGGAGGGAATCAACTCCAATGTATTGTACTGGCCTGTAAATCCCTCAATTATTAACTCAAAAGAGGAAAGTTTGATGCAACATGTAAGAAACAGCCTTTACAGTGTTAGCATGGGCCAGCCCATAAACAAAGTGGCAGATTTGGGTCCTAACTTATCAAGCCTTGGATACAATTTCAATTTTGAGAGATTCGACATTATGCAAGAAATAATAATACAGTAGTATTAAAGAACTTCTCAGAAAATTAACAATAATAATAAAAAATACAAGTTATATTTGATTTATTCAAGAATCCACCGAACTTCAGGATCGTTTAGTATTTATTCTTTAAGAATTTTTATAGATAAGTCTTCTGGACTACCCAATATTACTTATATGTGTTGATTTCACGATCAACAGTATGAACTTACAATATATCTTTTGGATTTATTCTTGATCTTTTGGATCAATTAGTTGTAATAAATCTGGTGGATTTCTCTATGGTATTTAGGTTCAATTTAAACATACATAATAAAATAATGGACTTACTATAAACAAGGTATTAAAATAAACAGATTCATGTAACATGATAATATATTTAATGGGCATCTACTTACCTCAAGATAGTGCTCGACCTTTCTTCTTAGCTAGGTAGAAACTCGTGCTGATAATGTGTTATTAATTGAAGAAAAAAAAGAGCACAACGACTACAATATATGATTGCATTAACTATCTAGTGAGCGTCGATCTTCAGGACCAACCTGCATATTACTCTACTTTCACTATCTGGCTCTCACTATTTTACAATAGTATTTATGAGATTCTAAATGAATGATGCTAGGAAGCTCCAACTGAAGTCCCTAATTATAAAGGAAGGTTCAAGAACTGATCACATATAATATGCGGACCCAGGGGTGTTGTGCACCTCATGGCCGTCTGATCGTGTTTTGGACGGCTCGATGCGTACGGCAATTTCAATTTAATTGTGATTTATTTTTACTGATAAAAAATTAAAGTACATACGAACTATACAAATCACGATCGGACGACCGAAGGGTGCGCGGCACCCCGGATTCATAATATGCAAACTCACGAAGAACATAAAGTGTAAATAAATTGGCCTAATTGGGATGACACGGTTGCCGACTAGACTGAAATATTTCCGCATTGTCAAGAATGATTACGTCATACAATGAGGTCATCCATACATTACACAAGTGATGTCACAACGAACTCTCCATACTAATACACTTCTAGAATGCGTTGAACGCATTATCTTGATTTGTTTTATAATTAATAGTTAAGAGTTTCCAGATGAAATCTATGAGCACAGATTTTTGAAGTACAAAAAATTGCGATTCCACATGAATGGTCAAAGCCGTTCATTCTGTAGATAATAATCTTTATTCATACCTAGTAAAAAATTAGATGAATCGAATATCAATAAGTTCTCGATCTATTCATTCCAATTTCTGATTCATAAATTCTGAATCAAAACTCGAATGACACGATCAAGTACTTAACGGAATCCGATTGAGTTGGTCTTTCACTAACCACGTATAAAAGGTATTCTCTACACAATGAATTGCGCTTCGATCATTTGTGTGAAACTCGAAGTGAGCATACAGTTATTGTATACGCGGTATTCTGTATCCACAGGGTTTTAATCTGAAAGTGTTAAATAAATGGAATTCCAAATAAATGGTTAACCGGTCGGTGGTCATACTTGCGACCCACGCTGTTGATACTTGCACACTAAGTGTTGCCTTGCCTATATATATCTCTAGAGCCCTCTGCTTTCCTTCTACAAAAATATCCACATAAAATTTCTCTCTCTTTTCACCTCTCCTCTTCGCTTCCGTTCAGCTGCTCTTCCGGCGAAAGGTTTCGACGAACTTCAAAGGATTCTCGGCTACCTAGTAAGGCTCAAAAACCTTGAATCCTTTTCTTTTGACATTTCATATGTATGTTTATGTTTTTTTTTTTCCCAATACAGTGTTCTTTTATTACAGAATTCTCATATTTTGTGTAATCCATTCATTTCTGGCTTCAGATCACCTGTACGAATCCTCTATCCCCTGTACCAATCTTAGCTTTATCATGTCCTCTGTCCAGTCTTCACTTCAATCCAAACACCCCACAAAATATAAAAAAAGGAACTCCGATCCCCAATTATCAGGAGATGTTTGATGAACTTCAATCCCTATGTTTGATGTTTGATGATCCATATGTTTGATGTTTGATACACATGTGTAGTTAGTGTAGACAAATTAACTCAAGGGCTTGGTAAAGTGGTTTTGCCTTGGAACTTAGTGTTTGCTCCCACTTAAGTCTCAGGTTCGATTTCCCTTGTCAGCAAGCTCTTGGGGCCACTGGGGGTTTTGCCAGGTCGTTACCTCCAGGGCCCTGAAATTAACCGACGTGTATGCAAATTGGCCCGAATATTTGGTTATTAAAAGAAAAAAAGTTAGTGTAGGCAAATTGCTCTGACTCTTACTTCAGGAGATGTTTGATGATCCATATGTCCCTTTTTTTTTTTTTTGTGACCACTTTGAATGATGCATACGTTGTGTTCACATAGATCGTCCTTTTGTCTAAGCTTGGAAATGCATAGTTTTCTTTGCTTTCTTCTAACCACATAAAACAATTAGACAATAGACATTGATGTGTCTACTTCCCCTGTCTCTCCCTGTGGCTATGAAATTCATGAGTTTTTCTCAATTGAAATTTGAAAAACAAGTAAACCAAAATTGGCTGAGTTCTTCAGATGATTGGGTTTCTCCAACAATCTATAACGTATGTATTTTTCTTCGGTTTCTGAATTAACAGGGAAAGGAATTTCACTACAAACTTTTGTTGGATTTAACATGGGGTACACAGAGAATGAGCCGAGGACTTTCGTCCTAAAGATGCATCTCCACTGCGAAAATAATGCGAAAGACGTGAAGAAGCTTGTGATGAAGAAGATTAATGGGGTGGATTCAGTAGACGTAATAGATCAAGAACAAGGGAAGGTAAGAATTTCAGGAAATGTGGAGCCACAAACAGTAATAGAGAAGCTTAAAAAGCATATGAAAAAACATGCTGAGCTCTTGGTGGAAGATAAAGAAGAAGAAAGCCCACCCAGAACTAACAAACAGGAGATGCAGATTGTGAACAAACCAGTTCGGGAATTCAGCGATCAACGCAAGGTGTCCCCACAGCTTCCAGGTAACATCAAATTTTCTGCTCTTTTTTTTCCCGAATGATCAAAGTTTCTATTTGAATTCGCATGTATGTTTAGGTGTGTCAAAAAATTTTGGTAAGTAACTAGAACGCCTCATCCTAAAGCCTTCCTTTTTCATATATGCAATTCTTCACAAGCTTTTGTTGGATTTAACATGGGGTACACAGAGAATGAGCCAAGGACTTTCGTCCTAAAGATGCATCTCCACTGCGAAAATAATGCGAAAGACGTGAAAAAGCTTGTGCTGAAGAAGATTAATGGGGTGGATTCAGTAGACGTAATAGATCAAGAACAAGGGAGGGTAAGAATTTCAGGAAATGTGGAGCCACAAACTGTGATAGAGAAGCTTAAAAAGCATATGAAAAAACATGCTGAGCTCTTGGTGGAAGATAAAGAAGAAGAAAGCCCACCCAGATCTAACAAACAGGAGATGCAGATTGTGAACAAACCAGCTCGGAAATTCGGTGATCAACGCAAGGTGTCCCCACTGCTTCCGGGTAACATCAAATTTTCTACTCTTTTTTTTTCCCGAATGATCAAAGTTTCTACTTGAATTCGCATGTATGTTTGGGTGTGTCAATTTTTTGGTAAGTAACTAGAACGCCTCATCCTAAAGCCTTCCTTTTTCTAATTAATTACATATTAACTTCTATGAATGTATCTTGTGATACACGATATATATCCGATATGATTCATAAAATGGAAAAAGCAATACACGATATGTATCCCAATTTGAAAACATGGAGGAATGTCAAAAACAGAGGAACAATACTAATTTAGCAATGTTTTGTAAGGTGATAATGAGTTCTATAAGGTGATCCAAACTTCATTTTTTCTTCGAATTTTTGGTTTGTTGACCTTCAATATTGATTATAACTTGTTTTCATTTGTATCATTCAAATCTCATCAGATCCCATCATCAAACCGCTGGCAATAAAAGTTCGTGATTGCTACCCAGCTCACGATCATGAGCTTGAGCTAAAACGCTTCAACAAACCGTTCACATGTAACAGATGCATGGAAGATGGGTTTACATTGGGATATAGATGCAAGCTCTGTGTCTATGATATCCACAAGGAGTGCATGAACCCGAAACCCAAGATTACCCACAAGCTTTTCCCAGGATCCGTCTTCGAATTTCGCAAGAAACCTCACATAGATGGTAGCATTTGTGATGCATGTGGGCTGATAATCAATGGCTATTCCTATCGATGCGAAGCACACAAATTGGATTTGCACCCACGTTGTAGCAACCTGCCACAGAAATTGCCCATCGATGGCACGGACTTTGTGCTGGTCTGCAAAAACGTCGAACAAAGATGCTTTTCGTGTAAAATGAAACTGCATAGTCGGCTCGCGGAGGAAAAGGTACCGGGTTGGTGTTATGTTTCAGAGCGTAACAAGTTTTATTGCCATGTATATTGTGTATCTCAAATGGTGCAAGAGGCTTGGAGGAGAGGGGACTTGGTTCCTAATGACGACGACGACGACGACAATGATGGTACTTCTAAGGCACTGCAAAAAGTGAATTTGAAGCTTGTGGCTAAATCGAATGGAAGTGGTGGGAGAGGTGGTAGATTGTTTTTGAAGACGGTAACCGTATTTCTTAAGGCAATAGTTAGTATTCTGTTTGGAGATCCCACTGGTTTGATTGTGTTTGCGGTGACGGAGTTAATCCAAAATTAGTCCAAATTGTTGTAGATGATTGCATAGAATAGCAGGCTTTACCATTTCATTTTTTAAATTATTTATTGAGTGTTGATATGTACGAAATGACTTGATATTACTTTGAAAGAGATTTGTACTTTATTAGATATAAGATTTTTTCATTTTAGATTCCCTCTCTCTTCATTGTTTAATTGCTTATAAAAGCAAGGCTTATCCTTGTCACAAAATAATTGTTTTGACAACTGTTATTAGATAAGTTTGATGCAAAGGTCAGAGAGCATCAAATCTTAATCAGGATTCAGGGGCCTTAGGGCTTGTGGAATATTCTACTTAGATACAGGACCATATTCAGTGTTTCTAAAAAAATTGCATAGAGAATATGCAAATCCCGGTTGCAGATCTGTTGTACCGAAAACCCTGTCCCGACTCCGTGTCCCGTTCATCCGAGCCGTCCATTTGAGTACTCGATCGACTGCTTAGATTCGCAGATGAATGTGTATTGACGAGGTCTACAATATGAACGGTTCTGATAATTGTTGTGGGTCCGGGATGGGCGCACAAAATACAAACTAGAGAGGGACTGGAGAGAGGAAAACTTTCGTCCTATGCAAAAATTTCAATTTAAGGTAGCTATGATGTAAATGGATTCAATATTGAGGGCAATTGTGAGATATGTGACAAAAGAAGTGCACTCTTCATTTGTGTGTGAGATCAGTGACAAAAGAAGTTTACTCTTCATTTGTTCTACCTTTTAAGGCTTTAAAGCCACTAACTTTGAAGATACCTATTTCCGTAAATTCATTCTCCACGTACCGAAGTAACACTGACAAACTTTCTGTAATCTCCCTCTCCCCTTTCTGTAATCACTCACCTCCTTCCCTCTCTATGCTCTCCCAATTACACGCGGTGATGGCCCAAGCAATACAAAGTGAGGCCCTTAATGCATACAAGTTTCTTTTTTTGGGTAAATTAACTTTCATTGAGAGGAAACACCAAGACAAGGATCAAAGGGGCATACCCCTGAAAACATACATCAAAAACAAAGTAGAGGCCAAGACCCCAAGTATAACAGATCCTACAGCACAAGCAAGGCAAACCTAAACAACAATAGAGGCACATAGCATAAATCCAAACCAACTAAGAGCGGGAAAAACAACAGGAGGGATATTCCAACTAAGACATAAAAACCTATTATCATCTGATTATTTGGTACATCGCCAAGAACATATGCAAGCACGCAAGTCAGAGTCAATCTTGGTAGTGAGATCCAAGACAGTAAGAGGTTTCTGCTGGAAAAACCCTCCTATTCCTCTCGCACCAAATATTGTAGGTAACACCAGCTATGGACAGTTTAAAAAGCCGATCCCGAAAAATCTTCCCTTTCCTGTGATGCAAGGCCCACACAATCTTAGCCATCAAGCTTGAAGTTGGCCTATGGATCTCATTCTTTTGCAAAAAATGGTCTCAAACACTAGTTGAATAAGGGCATCCAAAAAACAGATGGTGATGAGTCTCGGGAGCCCCAGAACACAAAGCACACACCCCATCCTCCATTGGAAATAATTGTTGCAACCTTTGCAGTTAAGGACTTACCCATATGGCAAACTATACCATCCCCATATTTCTGATATAAGGAGCCCAAAGGGTGCCAGTTATCTATCCACAAGAAAGTGTTATGACCATTACCTATCTCATATTTGATTCATGATTGAGCAATAGGTCTGAGCTTGAATAGCTTCCTGATTGTCTAAGAAGCATTACAAGGAGTCTTCATAGTCCAAAAACAATGATTTTCTTATCACATAAGTGTGTATCCACTTAACCTAGAGGGTGTCAGCTTTCTGGCAAATTGTGAAAGTTGGACCGAATCGTTACGATTCACGATTCGATACGATTCAGAAAAGGGTCAATTCGATTCTCGATTCTATTCGCGATTTGACAACCTTGGTCTAGACATGGAAGCTTTATTCCATTCCTTCAGCACTCGAAACCCCAAACCACCTTTCCTCCTTAGGCTTGCATATAGACTCCCATTTGACCTTTGCCCCAGATGTTTTGAGCTCAGGCCTTTTACAGAAAAAAGCCCTCAAAGCACTTTCCACTTGATGTAAGATGCTCTGCGGAAGCATAAAAATAGAACTCCAATAGACTTGGATGCTAAATAAAACAAAATTTATTAATTGGGCTCTGCCTCCATATGAAAGAAGCTTGCTATGCCATGCCTGAATTCTGCTCAGAATTCTATCAACCAAGATTCTGTAATCCTGAGCTCTAAGTCCGGTAGATATGAGGAGCACCCCTAAGTATTTCACTGGTAAGAAGCCCTCTAGAATTTCAAGAATACTCAAGACGGCTTTAGACCCTAAAGAAACAACAGCAAACACAATGGAACTCTTCTGAAAATTAGGTCTAAGACCTGCATATCTGTAAAAGTCATTGAGAACCCCTTTTACTAATTGAAAAGACAGACTAGTAGCCCCACAAAGAATGAACAAGTCATCTGCAAAGATAAGATGCGTAAGTTTGAGCTCCTTGCATTTTGGATGGTAATCAAACCCCAATTGACCGACTATGTAATTAAGAATATAAGTGAAGGCCTCCATTATCAGAAGGAAAAGGTATGAGGATAGAGGGTCCCCCTGCCTTAGCCCTCTTTTCCCTGGAAAGTAGCCCTCTAACTCACCATTGATGACCACAAAAAACATAGCTGTAGAAACACACTGTTTAATCTACTTGACGAATGGCGGAGGAAACTCCATAATAGCCAAGATATCAAACAAAAAACTCCATGAGACAGAGTCAATAGCTTTCATCAAATCAAGCTTCATTGCACACCTTGGAGCACCTCCAGTTTTATGATAATTTTTAACCATTTTTTGCATGAGCAGAATGTTATCCATAATAGAGCGCCCTTTAATAAAAGCTGATTGGCAGGGATTAACAAGACAAGGCAGAACAGCTTGCAAACGATTAACCCGAATTTTGTTGACGCACTTAAAAGGAACATTGCAGCAGGCAATAGGTCTATAGTCCCTTACGGAAGAGGGGACTTTCGTTTTAGGAATAAGAGTGAGAGCAGTAGCATTCCATTGCCTTGTCATATATCCAGTAGAAAAGCAGTGGGAAATAGCTTGCACAAAATCAGGACCAACAATACTCCAATTATCCAAGTAAAAAGCTGAGTTATACCCATCCGGCCCAGGAGCTTTGTCCCTCTTTATTGAACCAAGGGCATGTTTAATTTCTTCCTCGGATACCACACTCACAAGGCTACCTTTCATGCTCTCTAGAATTTTCCTTGATATTGCCAAAGCCAATTCTGCTTTGGCTTCAATACACCCACACTCACAATGTATACAAGCTTATGCGTCGGTCTATGAGGTCTTAGATTTAAGTCAATAAAGTAGTGTTTGCCTGCTATAGTAATCAAATTCTACTAACATACTAACATCATATCGTTTGGGGAAAGCACGGGTAGGTCCATTTTTTTGGGCTCGTGCACGTCAAACTCCATCAGTTTCTAAAAAATGCACCAAAAACTCCACTCATTAGTAAACACCCGACATTTACCCCATTCTCTCTCTCTCTCTCTCTCTCTCCCTCCCCCTTTTTTTTTTACAATTTAAATTTTCAATCCCCAAACTGTATGAAAGTGCCTAAACCCTAGGGTACCCTATGAAATGGCCTAAACCACTAAAGCCCTATAATAGGAAAGTGCATTCTAAACCTAAACCCTAGGGTACCCTATGAAAGTGCTAAATTCTAAATTCTAAATGTACGGTCCTATTTCTAAATTCTAAATGTACGATCTAAATTCTAAATGTACGGTGGAAATTTAGGGTACCATAACCTTTAGAGTACCCTATGAAAGTGCCTAAAATCCTAGGGTACCCTATGAAGGTGCCTAACCACTAAAACCCTATAATAGGAAAGTGCACCCTAAACCTAAACCAAAAAAAAAAGAGCGATTAACATTAATGGTAATAAATATTTGGTTTGTGACCTTAATGGTAATAAACTCTTGAAAAAAAATAAAAATAGTGATAGTACGTAGTGATGGCAATGGGGCGGTTCGGTTCGGTTATTGGTATAACCGAACCCGTTACCCGAACCCAGATGGGTACCCATAACCGAACCGAAAACCGTTCGGGGAGGGGATCTTGAAACCGTAACCGAACCAAACGGGGTTCGAGTAATCCCCGAACCGTTTGGGTACCCGAACCTGAGATTTAAAACCAACAACAATTTCTTCGTGTAGCCTCAGTAAGATTGCTGCATTATCACTATTTGTCCAACAACAGCACGGGGATGACCCATCATCTGCACAGGAAAATGAGAGAGTAAGGATTACATTTGGTTAACCAATTCGAGGATGACCCATCATCTGCGCAAGCAAATGAGAGGTTAGAGTCACATTTGGTAACCAATTGGAAAGTTAACACCAGAACAATCCAATGATATATTCTAAGGAGAGGTAAAACAAGGAACGACGAGATCAGTGCAACAAGAAATCTTGAATCCAGATCCAGTGATCGAGTGGCAAACATAAGAACGCAGTAACTCTAGGATTAGTCTCTGACGGTTATTGTGTGTGTGTGTGAGAGAGAGAGAGAGCTCAGATGTTACCAGGTGAGGACTGAGGAGGAGCCGAGGTGAGAGATGATCGCCTCTCTCAAGTTTTGTCTGGAGTTACCCTAACCCTAAATGTAAAATATGCTGTGTAACACTATATACGTAGAAGGGGTTAAATGTAATTAACATATACTACAGTGGTAAATTTGTAATTAAAAATTTCGGTTCTGTTCTGTTCGGGCATCAGCTCAACCCAGAACCGAACCGAACCCGTTCGGTTATCTCAAATCCTAAACCATACCCGTACCTGCGGAGAATATTTCGGTTATGGTTCGGGGAAAAAAACCGGTTACGGTTCGAGTACCCATCGGTTCGGTCGCGATTGTCATCCCTAATAGTACGAAGAGGAAATTGGCCCAAAAATAGGATATGGGTCAAGACGCTATCAACGCCAGTGGGACGCTTTTTGTTGTTAGAGAATTCCTGTGTTTTTCTAAGTTAATGATTTCCTCCTTTCTCTAGTTATTATGATATTTGGTGCCAATTATATTATAGAACGTATATTTATGGTGATTTCATGCTATATTTTTTTGGGAAATGATTTTCACACTCCCCTTTTATTCCCAAACATTCTCCTTCAGTCTTTATTCACCTTGAAATTACCAAATTACATTTACCTCATGAATTATTTTTTTTCCATATGAAGGGTAATTTGGTACTTTCAAGTGAATAAAGACAAAAGGGGGAGTGTTTGGGGGATAAAAGGGGATGTGAAAATCATTTGAAACCACACACAACAGTGCAGGCGAGTACGAGACCATGAGAGGAGAGGGCAGGAAGAAAAGATCCGGGAAGGAGGGAGAAGAGGGAGAGGAGGGGAAAATAGAGAGAGAGCGGGGGGCGGTGTCCACGGCTCTCTTTGGTTCAACATAAAATATTTACTATGGAAATTATTTTTCAAATAAAATAATTTTGTCAAAATTAAAGTTTTTCGTTTTTTGTTTTTAGAGTTTGGTTGGTAATGAAAAAATATCTCCCGAAGAAATTTTTTTGGACTTTAGGAGAAGAAATTGAAAGGGAGTGTGATTGACTTTAGAAAGAGTGTGTCAGAGAGCGGGACGAATTGGGGGAGTGAGGGGAACAATCAAATTGGGGACGAGAGAGAGGAAAGAGGCTGTGTCCCCCATTTCAAGAAAAGGTTTTACAAGTAAAACATTTTGCTCCTAATTTGCACAATCAAACACTGAAAAATGAGTAAAACATTTTACAGAAAGATATTTTAAGGCTAAACAAACAGAGCCTAGATTTCGATGTATCCTAGCAGTTATGATAAATGAAGTACCAAATAAACCTGTTATACTTGCGGCCCACGCTATTACTTGATGCTTGCTGCCCACGCTATTACTTGATGCTTGCAGCATCTATATATCCACAATTTGACACACACATTGAAACTTAGGAGTTAAGTGTCTTCACAGTTACCTAAGAGAACAGAATTTTGAAGTACAAAAAACCGCGTGTGCCACCTCAGATTCCACGTGAATGGTCGAAGTTGTTCATTACGTAGAGGGTAATTCATTACTTAACCTGTAAAAAAACCAGCTCAATTGAGTATCAGTAAGTTCTTGATCTATCCATTCAATTTTTTATTCAGAATTCTCAATAACAAATTCAGAATAAAAAATCAAATGGCTCGATTAAGTACCTAACTGTATCCGATTGAGCTGATTTTTCAACAAGAATGTATAAAAAAAGTATCCTCTACAAAATGAACCGCTTCAATAATTTGTTTGAAACTTGAGGTCAGCCCACACAATAGCTATAAATCGTGTAGTTCTACGCAGTGATACTTGAAACCCACGCTATTAACTGATACTTGCGGCCCACGGAGTTCCAATCTGAAAGTGTTGCCCTGTCTGCCTATATATATCCAGACCAGGAGTTGCTCTGCTTTGTTCCTATGCTTGACATAAAATTGCTCTGTTTTATTCTCTTGGGTTGAAATCATCTTTCCTCTTCATCTGGTGCTCTACAGGCGAAAGCTTCCGACATACTTCAAAGGCTTCTCCGCTAGCTAGTAAGACTAAAAAACCTTAAATCATTTTCTTATGTAAGTTTCATATGTATTTTGTTTTTACAGAATTGTCATTTTTGGCTTCAGATCAGGTACGAAACCTGTGTCCGCAGTACCAATCTGAACTTTATGTCATTTGTCCACTCTTCACTTGATCCAAACACCCCACACAATTCTCCCCTCGCAAACAGGCGATTGACACTAAAGCCCCTTTGGATGGAGGAATTTCTCAAAGAAAACAAGAAAGAAAAGGTTATAGTTTGTGGTCAAATCACTCCGTTTGGATTGATCATTTTTGTGGGAAAATGAAGAGAAAAAGTAGAGATATAGAATTTTTTTAATCGGCTCTTACTTCCTTCATATGCATGCCCAGGATATGTTTGATGATCCATATGTTCATTTTTGGGACCACTTTGATGATTCATATGTTGTGTTCGCAACTTCGCATAGATCGGCCTTTTGTTTGGGCTTGGAAATGTATAGTTTTCTTTGCTTTCTAACCACATAAAACGATTAGACATTGGTGAATCTTCTTCCCCTGGCCTGCTTCTCTCTCTCTGTACCCAAATTCGTGAGTTTTTATCTATTGAAATGTGAGAAAACCAATAAACCAAAATTGCAAGGAGAAGAAGAGGCACTGAGTTCTTAGGATGATTGGGGTTCTCCAACAATCTAATTTACGTATTTCTCTTCGGTTTCTGAATTACCAGGGAAAGGAATTGCACTACAAGCTTAATTTTGTTGGATTTTACATGGGGTACACGGAGAATAAGCCGAGGACTTTTGTCCTAAAGCTGCATCTCCACTGTGAAAATTGTGCGAAAGACGTGAAGAAGTTTGTGGTAAAGAAGATTAAATGGGTGGATTCAGTAGACGTAATAGATCAAGAACAGGGGAAGGTAAGAATTACAGGAAATGTGGACCCACAAACAGTAATAGAGAAGCTTAAAAAGAATATGAACAAATATGCTGAGCTCTTGGTGGAAGAAGAAGAAGAAGAAGAAGAAGAAGAAGAAGAAGAAGAAGAAAGCCCACCCAAAATTGAAAACCAGGAGATGCAGATTGTGAACAAATCAGTTCGGGAATTTGTTGATCAACGGAAGGTGGTCCCACTGCTTCCAGGTAACGATACGTATCCTTATACGATTCATAAAATAATTATTCCAATCTGAAAAGAAGAAAATTATTTTTGTGTTCTCTTTATCAATTCTCAATAACCCTGCTTCAATTTTTAAAACAATGCATCATATGTGGACATTCTCTTGCATAAATGTGATCCAAACTTCAATTTTTCTCCGAATTTTTGGTTTATTGATCTATGATATTGATTGTAACTTGTTTTCATTTGTATCCTTCTAATTTTATCAGATCTCATCATCAAACCTATTGGTGAACCGATGACAATAAAAGTTCGCGATTGGTACCGAGCGCATGATCATGAGCTTGAGCTAAAACCCTACAACAAACCGTTCACATGTAGCAGATGCAGGGAAGACGGGTTTATATCGGGATATAGATGCAAGCTTTGTGTCTATGATATCCACAAGGAGTGCATGAACCCGAAACCCAAGATTACCCACAAGCTTTTCCCAGGATCCGTCTTCGAATTTCGCAAGAAACCTCACATAAATGGAAGCATTTGTGATGCATGTGGGATGATAATCCACGGCTGTTCCTATCGCTGCGAAGCGCACGACTTGGATTTGCATCCACGGTGTAGCGACCTGCCAGGGAAATTGTGCTTCGGTGGCACGGACTTTGTGCTGATCTGCAAAAACGTCGAACATAGATGCTTTTCGTGTAAAATGGAACTGCATAGCCGGCTCGTGAAGAAGAAGGTACCGGGTTGGTGTTATGTTTCAGAGCGTAACAAGTTTTATTGCCATGTGTATTGTGTATCTCAAATAGTGCACGAGGCTTGGAGGAGAGGGGACTTGGTTCCTGACAACGATGATGACGACAATGACGGTATTTCTAAGGCGCTGGAAAAACTGGATTTGAAGCTTGTGGCTAATTCGAATGGAAGTGGTGGGAGAGGTGGTAGTTTGTTTTTGAAGGCGGTAACCGTATTTCTCAAGGCAATAGTTAGTATTCTGTTTGGAGATCCAACTGGTTTGATTGTGTATGCAGTGACGGAATTAGTCCAATTTTTGTAGACGATTGCATTGAATAGTAGGGTTTACCATTTCATTTTTTTATTATTTATTAAAATCTTTGTATGTACCTGTGTGAAATGACTTGATATTGAGTACTTTATAAGAGATTTGTACTTAATTTGCTTTTAAGATTTTTCATTTACATTCCCTTTCTCCTTGTCGCTTAATATGCTAATAGAGTTCGGCACACGCGATGTCGAGTTTTTAAGTTTACACATCTAAAAGTGTGATTGTAAGGACCCGTATTTTTGCATAATTTTTTTCGGAATAATGTTGGGTAAATGTGAGGAATTAAATTTCGATAAAGAGAGGTCAATGTGATAGCGGTAGAATGCATTTGGGTGTGTTTAATATACATTTGAAAGTCTAGGGGTGAAAGTGTAAAGGGTAGGGGGTATATATACATGAGTTAGTCTTGTATTTTTGCAAAAATCAGCCCCTTTCTCTTCCCCAAACAGCTGACCCTCTCTCTCTCTCTCTCTTCTCCTCCATTTTTCTTGCTCAAGAGCTCCAAAATTCACCAAACCTTCAAGCCCCCTTCAAGAACCCCACCTAAAATCATCTCCTCTACGCGTATTGAAGCTTGTATTGCGTTCGTTTCGCACCAAGAACTCACTTTTCGGGTTGAGCTCGTTTTTGGAAGTTAGGGTTTCGGGTTTTGTGGTTTCAAGCTCAAATCTTGAGGTAGGGGAACAATTTCTACACTCTCTAGTTGTATCTATGTGATATGATGCATATATCTTGGTCTTGTTCATCCAATTTATCAAAATCATAATTTTCTTCCTAAGTGGGTTTGTTTGAATTTGATTTTGTGATCTATGATTTGAGTACTTGTTTGATGCAATTGATGGTTGATTTGCACTCCTTTGATATCCATTTGTTGGTCTACATACCTAAATTTTGGCCTAAATCATCATATATACACTTGGGTTGAAGTTTGATGTTTTGAGAAAAATCCGCAAAAAATCTGGGTTTCCCCAACCAGTCGTGCAAAAACCTCCAACCGGTTGGGCGCTTCTGAAAATTTCACACGAATCTGCCTCTGCTCAACCAGTTGGGCAAAAACCACCAACCAGTTGGGCAAAAACCACCAACCAGTTCGGTTTTTCTGAAGAATTGTGCTAGCTTCTGTTTTGGTCCAACCAGTTGGGCAAAAACCACCAACTGGTTGGGAAATGCTAAAATGTTGTATTTGTATTCTCCGTTCTTCCCATGATCGTTGGGCGTCTTGTTCTTTCCTCCGACACATCTTTTCATCAATCGCGTTGTCAGGCGAGGTTGTGGGTTAGACTCGTGGAGGTGTTAGCGAATTTGAATAAGGACTCTTGGTTGTTTATACGCGTGAAATGAACTTGGACTTGAGTTGTGATAAATTAAAGAAAATGGGTCGGGATTTGATGAGTGAACTAATATGGGTACTTATGAGATACATGGGCATTGGTGGAATGTTTGAGAGACATGTGGGTATTTGAGAGACATGAGGTATTCATGGGTATTGTGGGACATGTGAGAGAAACTTGTAGAGTACACGTGGGACACGAGAGTGTTTGTAGGATCCAATAAGGCACTTACTGAATAGTTAGTTGACACGTGGGTACTTATGGAATACGGGGACACACTAGTTGTATGAGGTGTGACACGTGGAAAGAAATTGACCATCGGGATGGTGCCAAGTATATCAAGCATATGTACACTCGCACACATATATAAATGAGATACGATAGGTTGATTATTGATGTGTTGAGTGGGCATGTGGGTAAACCGTTAACGCGGAGTGGTATTGTGATACTTATGTGAACTTGTAGTATGCTTTGTCACGTATGGGACACGTTGAGACGTATGTGAGTATTAGTGAGACACGTTGGTGCTTTTGGAATATGTTGATAAGTGTGTAGGCAAGGCGGGGTACGTGGACTCGCGGAAATATTTAGATTTGCTTATGATGGGTGAATATATATGTATATGTAAGTAGGTGTGAAATATTTGGGGACGCAATGAATGGTATTTTATAACTAGTAGTTGCATGTGCGGCTTGTTGTGTGGCTAGAAGGATATCCATTGGTTAACTATTTGAAGTTTGGATTGTGGAAGTGTCCTCGGGTGTTATGAGAAGTACTTTTACTTCAAACGGTAAGTGTAGAAACCTACTTGTAAATGTTGGTTTTGCTTTATGCTCTTATTCGATACATGTTATTTATGCATATATTTTCTTTAGAGTCTGAAACCCAAAGGGGACACCTACTGGGCGAAGTGTATGCTCACCCCTTTGCTGTTTCAGGTTTCGCTTGAAGGACAAAGCATGGAGTGCTTGGCTTTGGCGTGCATGACATAAAGCATCATTGTTTTAAATATTTGATTATCATAGTCGTGTAAAACTTTTGAGAAATGATGATGTAACTCGTGAGAGCATTTCATTTTGATTTTTTTTCGGAAATGTAAACAATCATGTGAATTGGTACTTACCATTTTGGGGTTCGAGCTTAGAAAGTCAGATTTGAAATTTGTAATGCTCTATTGACCAGATATTTTTTTTTTTTAAAGGAAATGCGTTTGACTCTGATGACGTGGATTTTAATTATGTTTCGATTTATTAAATTTGAGGGCGTGACAGTGATGATGCCAAATACTATAAAGCAAAAGTAGTCTAAGCTAAAGTGGTAGAAAAGAAAATTTTCAGAGATGGATCAAAAGGCAGAAGATGGCACTTTACCAGATGAGAATATAAGTAGAAGAAAGAAAGCTAAGGAGGAGTATTGGAGTTTGAGTAGATTGCTAGAATGGCCATGGTTGCAGAAATCTAGACTGGATTTGAATCCTTTAAAGGAGACAAAAACACAAGGTTGAAGAGTGTGCATCCATAAGTTGATTGGCGAAGTTCAATCTGCTTGAAAAGTGAAAATTCTAGCCGCCGCTGTTGGAGACATTCACAACTCTAGCCGCCAGAGTGATAGTGATTTGTAGAAAAACAGAGAGATGAGAGCTTCAAATTACGTTGCCACCAAATCGGCTGTGACATAGATCTGAAGTTATGAAATCGGTTGAGAGAGACAGAAAAAGGGATGAAAAATTGTACATTGTTGCTGTGAGCGAAAGGAAGATAGAACTTGGAACACAACGGTCAATTTTGCAAAAGGATACATTTAGCTAGGTGTGAAAACGGTCCGGTTTTGGCCATTTTTTGGGACCAGACCGGTAATTCGGTTTGGGAAACTTTGAAACCGAAACCAGACCAATGAATGCCGGTTTGGTTTACATTCGGTTTGCCGGTTTCGGTCCGGTTTGCCCGGTTTATCGGTTTGGGCTACTGGGTCACGTATTGGGCCAACTCAGACTGAAATTAAAATGGCCCAACACATTTCAAAACCAATTCAAGGCTCAGGCTTAAAATTAAAATGGCCCAACACATTTAAAAACCAATTCAAGCCCAAAATTAAAATGGCCCAACACACAACATTCATCAGTTCATATTTCATACTTCAATACTTCATATTTCATTCTACCAAGTACCTAGTACCTACTGCCTGCACAATTTCCAAAATAAAACAAGTTTCCAACATTTCTAGTCCCAACAACCAACAAATTAAACAAGTTTCCATCGACCAAATTAAACAAGCCCAACACCAACAAATTAAACAAGTCCAACACCAACAAATTAAACAAGTCCAACACTACAAATTAAAGGAAATGAAGCAGCAATTCAGCAAGGCTGAGGTAGCAATCCAGTAAGCCAGCAAGCTCCAACTTTCCAAGTATCATCTTCCATACACGGTATGACCGTACCTGACTACCAGAACTATGGATCAGTCGCGTATGGGTAGCTCCATCTCAGGTCTGTAAGTGGTGATTTCTTCCTCTTCGTATCTGAAACAATGAGAGAAATCGTCAATCGAGAGGGTTCGACCGTTCGTGAGAGTGAGAGAGAGAGAGAGAGAGAGAGAGAGAGAGGTACCAGCGGTGAGTGGTGCCTTGGAGGACCAAAGAGTCAGAGACGATGAGAAGAAGAGATAAGGTAGATAGAGAGTGAGAGGGAAGTGTGCGGCAGTGGTGTACTTGGGTGGGGGGTTGTGTTTTTAAATTTAGGGTTAAGTTAGGAGAAAAGAAATAAAATAAAACTATATAATTTTATATATTTATATATCCGGTCCGGGCCGATCCGGGCCGGGTTTTTAGACCCCTACAACAGGAAACCGGACCGGTTTTTCGGTTTTTCCACATCATGAGATCGGGACCAGACCGGCTAAGTTAAAAGGGGTCCCTAACCGGCCGATTCGGTCTGGTTTCCAGTCTGGTCCGGTTTGGCCGGTTCGCACTTTCACCCCTACATTTAGCTGTAGGGGTTGGATTAAATAAAGGAGTCGTTTTTTTTACTGTTTTTATTGCAATGGTGGTCTAATTGCTAGTACTTCTATGAATTGAACCAAATGGTGTGAGGTTTTTGAAAAATACACACACACAAAAACATGGATCGACCATATTGACAAAATTAAAAGAGAGAAAAATCAGTTTGAAACACAGAAGATGTTGCACTATGTAGTGGTTGGTTATGCATTACTCAAGATTCGCTCATAGGTAATTCGCAAGCCCAATCTGTGTTGGGGAAGTGAAATGTTGGAAATTACGTTTCTTGCACCAAGGATACAACAAGATCACCATCATCTATCAAAAGTCGTCGTGGTAGCTAGTAAGGTAGCACAGAGAGGCAAAGAAAGTTAGTTGTGGTGGAAAGGTAGTTGGTGCCTATAACTTAGTTACTATAAAATTGTGATTAGAATGTGGTCAAACCAAAGTTAAAATATATTAGAAATTGTTTGGCAATTCATATATGAAAATAGTAGTTGGAAGTTAGTTGAGGAAAGAAGCCACATTTTGGCATGTACACCACTAGAGTAGTTTGGCCCAATTATGGAAGGAAAAAAAAAAAAAAAAACTATATCATGCCATTTTGGCATTTGGTGCCTACAAAAAAAAAAAAAAAAAAGTGGCTCTTGCTATTGGAGTTGCATTAGAGTTTGTACGGATCTTTTCTTTAGCTTTAATTTGACCCTCCAGATTTAGTTAAGGTATAAAATGAAATGGATCAATTATTCATCACCTTTAAGGTGAGTTTGAAATTAGGTAGGATATGACAATCCATTATAAGTCTCACATGGCCATAGATTGTCAGTTTTGTCCATGATTGAAATATTGATTAAAATTTGGCGAAGATTTATTATTATTGATTAGAAGTTTTATTTATTTATTATTCATTGTTAAGACAAATAAATTAACTAATTAAAATAATATAAAGTTTTTCAATGGAAAGTAAAATTTAAAAGTAAAAAAAAAAATTAGTTGAAAATATAACTTGAGTTACCCAAATTAAAATAAATAAATTAATTAATTAAAAAATTCAAGAAAATTAAATTAAAAAAGAATTCAGTTTAAAGGGTGGGGGCATTTCCAACTTTGTCGACAGGGCAATGCCAATTGCCACATGTCTTTTGCTGATTCTTCTGGGATTATTTTGTAGAAAAAATAAGTTGCGTACAGCAGTTGCCTGGTTTTTTTTTTGGATAATCAGTTGCCTGGTTTGGTTGCTGACAGCCTTTGACAATAACCAGTTAAAAAAAAGGCTGCTTGACTCGCTTAGCTTTTGTAGTAAGCAAAAGACCCATAGTCCCGTGTGGACAATCTGTGTGCGGTTTGCTGGTTTGAACAGCATTTTCCAAGAAAAAACACACGGGAGGAGTTTAATTTTGTGAGGTGGGCGCCTCCACTAGTGAACTAGTATAATTTACTTTTAAATTTTTTTAATAAAGTCGAAAATAAAAGTAGTTTATTGAATTAATTTTGGCTTTAATAAAAAAAATTGAGTTTTTGACCATAATTTTATAATTTTTAGATTCGTCTCGTCAAGACAAATCAATAAACCACTAAAACAGAACGTAAATCTAACAAATGTAATTTTATTTTTGAATAAAAACAAAACGATAAATCAAAAAATCGATTTAAACCTTTTTGCCAAAAGAGATAAATCCATGAATACATATTTTTGAAGTACAAAAAATTGCGTGGTTCACCTCCGTTTCCACATGAATGGTCAAAGGCGTTCATTTTGTAGAGGGTAATCTTTATGTTCTTGAATATTCCATCGTTAAAATAAAGAGATGAGAAAGATGATATAGATATTGTTATCTTGTGTAAGGTCATAAAATAGAAAGATGAGAAGGACGATATAGATATTGTTATTTTGTGTAAGGTCATATAATTAAAATGAGACTTACGTTCTTCAATATTCCATCGTTAATGATCTATTTATTCCGATTTCTAATTCGTAAATTTTGAATAAAAAATCGAATGACTCGATTAAGTACTTAACGGTATCCGATTGAGCTGATCTTTCATAACCATATACAAAAAAGTATTCTCTACAAAATGAACAACGCGTACAATCATTTGTGTGAAACTCGAAATACACAATTTTTTGTATACGCGTTATTTTGTATCCACGGACAATGGCAAACACAGGAGAGTAAATTTTACGCACCTAAGGGCATCCTTATCAAGCTCTCCACTTTAACCAAAAGGTTAAAGTGGAGAGCCAAACCCCAAAAAACACACCAAAATCAATCTCTCTATTTTTCCTCACCAAATAGTTTTTGCTACAGTACCGCACTTTTTACTTTTTTTTTTAATTTCCGGTTGCTTTTGCTGCGTCAGCAACAGAAGAAAGAGAGAAGGGGTGGGGGTGAAGTGGACACGTGGCGACGTATGGGTGGGGTGGGGGGGGAGAAATGTTAAATGGCTGAGGGAGAGAAATGTTAAATGGCTGAGGGGGTTTGGTCATGACACGTGGCCACTATTTCATTTTTGTGCCGGAACTTCTCCCCAGGCGGGAGATTTGGGAGATTTTTTTTATTTTTTTTTATAGATTTGAGGGGGATAGTTTAATATAGTGAAGTTAAAATAGAAGTCAATTTTGTGAATTTTTGATAAAGTGATTTGCTGTGCAAGTAGGAGCAAGTGGTGCAAGTGGGAGTACACGTGGAAACAACTTCATCAATTCAGTTACACCTTACTATGCAAAAAACATCTCATGTCTCATCATAAGCCAAACTCCCTCTGACCTCACATGTGGTAGGTCCCACATGTGATGGGTCCCACCACATGTGAGAGGGGAGTGGTAGGGAGTGGTTGAGGAGAGTGTATCTATCATTTTTGTATGCAGAATTATCCCCTGTGGCAGAGTCTACAAGTGGAGATGTGGTGATCTTTCTATCAGCAGTGACCACTTTTCAATAATGAGGGGAAGTGCAGGGACTAAACACCCCGTTACACCCCTAATCCACCCCTGTCCCACTGAGTAAATCGATGAATGGTTATCGTTGAATGGACGGTGGCCAAACGCGTTTGCTTAGGCAAAAGGTTCCAGTCCGACTCTATATATACAACCCACGAGCTGCTTCGTCCTGCAAAAATTTTTCTTCACTCTGCTAAAAATCATCTCTCCTCTTCGCTTCCGTTCAGGTGCTCTTCCGGCGAAAGGTTCCAACGTACTTCAAAGGCTTCTCGGCTATACCTAGTAAGGCCCAAAAACCTTGAATCTTTTTTCTTATGTAACTTTGTATATTTTTTTTCCCCAACTCAGTGTTCTTTTATTACAGAGAATTCTCATATTTTGTGCAATTCATTCATTTCTGGCTTCAGATCACCTGTACGAATCCTCTAATCCCCTTTGCCAATCTTAGCTTTACGTCATCTGTCCACTCTTCACTTCAATCCAAACACGCCACAAAATATGAAAAAGTAACTCAAAATCCGCAATTATCAGGATGTTTTTTGATGATCCATGTGTTTGATGTTTGATTAACTTCAATCCATGTGTTTGATGATCTATATGATTGATAAATATTGATGATCAGGGGCGGATTTACATCTAGGCCAAGGTGGGCACGTGACCCTCTGCCCTTCGAACAAAATTATCAACTTTACCCCTAGACCTAGTTGTCTAATCCCTAAAAAGTAACACTAGTGCCCTTAAATTCTTACAGCAACTCTTTTTGTAAATGTGAGTTGAACATACCGATTATGATATAATGAGGATTTCTTTAATTAGTCGTTAGAGCATAAATTAGGGGTGAATCATAAAAGGTGAAGAACTTCAACAATAAATATTGAATTTGTTGGGTGTATTTTATCGGTCTCCTTCCCATCCAAACTACTAAAATCCGGACTCCGTTCGGACCTCATAGTTACGGATCAAATTTCGACGATCCGAACAAACTACTCGAATCAAGCCCTTCCCGGTATTTGTTTTTGTTGATTTCTCGCGAGGACCTTTAAAAATACGTTTTAAACACATTGAGAGGTTCTGATCATGAAAATTTGATCGAGAAAGTAGGGTGTGAACGGAAGGTCTGCATTTTAGGGTGTGGATAGGAAGATTAGTGTGTATTTTATAAACGTTGTAAGACTTTATATGAAATGTCTACTAGTGTGAAGTATAAATATAGAACGACTACTATTATGTTTGCTTTTGGGAAAAGCAATTTAATAAGTTACGATGAATTAATTAGTGCAGTATCGTATATGAATTAGTCATATTTTTGGATCCGCCACCGTTGATGATCCATATGTTTGGTGGAGAATAGTGTAGGGGTCCTTCGTCAAAAATAACTCTTACTTCAGGAGATGATAGATGATGCTTATGTTTTTTGTTTTGGTGATCATTTTGATGATGCATACGTTGTGTTTGCATAGATTGGTCTTTTCACTAGGCTTGGAAATGCATAGTTTTCTTTCCTTTCTAACCACATAAAACGATTAGACATTGGTAAATCTTCTCTCTCTCTCTCTCTCTCTCTCTCTGTATGTAAATTCGCAAGTTTTTCTCAACTGAAATGTGAAAAAAATCAATAAACCAAAATTGCACGGAGAAGAAGCAGCGCTGAGTTCTTCGGATGATCGGATTTCTCCAACAATCTATAACATAGGTATTTTCTTCAGATTCTGAATTAACAGGGAAAGGAATTTCACTACAAGCTTTTGTTGGATTTAACATGGGGTACACAGCGAATGAGCCGTTGACTTTTGACCTAAAGCTGAATCTCCATTGCAAAAATTGTGGGAAACAAGTGAAGAAGTTTGTGCTGAACAAGATTAATGGGGTGGATTCAGTAGACGTAATAGATCACGAACAGGGAAAGATAAGAATTTCAGGAAAAGTGGAGCCACAAACAGTGATAGAGAAGCTTAAAGAGGGTATGAAAAAACATGCTGAGCTCGTGGTGGAAGAAGAAGAAAGCCCATCCAAAATTAAAGACCAGGAGATGCAGATTGTGCACAAATCAGTTCGGGAATCCGTTGATCAATGGAAGGTGGCCAAATTTCCTCCAGGTAACATCAAATTTTCTACTCCTTTTTTTTTTTTTTTCCCACGAATGACCAAAGTTTCTACTTGAATTTGCATGTATGTATCAAAAATTACTTAGTTGAGGGGTAATTTTGGCATATAAATCGTATAGCAAATATATTAGAGCTCTTTTTCTCTTCCTTTGTCCAAGACACTAGAACACGCCTCATTTGATAGACCATGTATGGGAAACTTTCCAATCTGAAAAGAAGAAAATTATTTGTTTTTTTTTTTTTTAATTGTGGAATGTGATTTCATGCTTAAATTGACTTCAACTGCTCTTGTTTTTATGGCTAATTGCCAAAATGATTTTTTTCTTTATGAATTCACAATCACCCTTCTTCAATTTTTAAACAATGCATCATATGTGGACATTCTCTTTCCTAAATGTGATCCAAATTTTAAATTTTCTGCGAATTTTTGTTTTATTGAGCTATGATATTGATTGTAACTTGTTTTCATTTGTATCGTTCTAATTTTTGGTTTACTGACCTATGGTATTGATTGTAACTTGTTTTTAGAAAATGTGGACCCAGAAACAGAGAAGGTTAAAGTGAGCAAGAGAAAACATGGTGAGCTCTTGGGGAAAGATAAACAAAGCCCACCCAAACGAGATCAAGAATCCGTTGATCAACGTAAGGTGGCCAAAACGCCTCCAGGTAACATCAAATTTTCTACTTTTTTTTTTCCCGCGAATGACCAAAGTTTCTACTTGAATTTGCATGTATGTATAAAAAATTACTTAGTTGAGGGGTAATTTTGGCATATAAATAGTATAACAAATAGATCAGGGCTCTTTTTCTCTTCCTTTGTCCAAGACACTAGAACACGCCTCATTTGATAGACCATGTGTGGGAAACTTTGAACTTTTCATCCTAAAGCCTTCTTTTTCCATATATGCAATAGATTTTAAGTATGTTATTTGGTAGCTTCCGATAATCGATACGTCTCCTGATACAATTATTTCAATCTGAAAAGAAGAAAATTATTTGTGTTTTCTTAATTTTTTTTAATCGTGGAATGTGATTTCATGCTTAAATTGCCCTCAACTGCTCTTGTTTTTATGGCTTATTGCCGAAATGATTTTTTTCTTTTTGAATTCACAATCACCCTTCTTCAATTTTTAAACAATGCATCATATGTGGACATTCTCTTTCCTAAATGTGATCCAAATTTTAAATTTTCTGCGAATTTTTGTTTTATTGAGCTATGATATTGATTGTAACTTGTTTTCATTTGTATCGTTCTAATTTTTGGTTTACTGACCTATGGTATTGATTGTAACTTGTTTTTAGAAAATGTGGACCCAGAAACAGAGAAGGTTAAAGTGAGCAAGAGAAAACATGGTGAGCTCTTGGGGAAAGATAAACAAAGCCCGCCCAAACGAGATCAAGAATCCGTTGATCAACGTAAGGTGGCCAAAACGCCTCCAGGTAACATCAAATTTTCTACTTTTTTTTTCCCGCGAATGACCAAAGTTTCTACTTGAATTTGCATGTATGTATAAAAAATTACTTAGTTGAGGGGTAATTTTGGCATATAAATAGTATAACAAATAGATCAGGGCTCTTTTTCTCTTCCTTTGTCCAAGACACTAGAACACGCCTCATTTGATAGACCATGTGTGGGAAACTTTGAACTTTTCATCCTAAAGCCTTCTTTTTCCATATATGCAATAGATTTTAAGTATGTTATTTGGTAGCTTCCGATAATCGATACGTCTCCTGATACGATTATTTCAATCTGAAAAGAAGAAAATTATTTGTGTTTTCTTATTTTTTTTTTAATCGTGGAATGTGATTTCATGCTTAAATTGCCCTCAACTGCTCTTGTTTTTATGGCTTATTGCCGAAATGATTTTTTTCTTTATGAATTCACAATCACCCTTCTTCAATTTTTAAACAATGCATCATATGTGGACATTCTCTTTCCTAAATGTGATCCAAATTTTAAATTTCTGCGAATTTTTGTTTTATTGACCTATGATATTGATTGTAACTTGTTTTCATTTGTATCGTTCTAATTTTTGGTTTACTGACCTATGGTGTTGATTGTAACTTGTTTTTAGAAATTGTGGACCCACAAACAGAGGAGGTTAAAAAGTGCAAGAAAAACCATACGCTTGAGCTAAAAAAGTACAACAAACCGTTCAAATGTAGCAGATGCAAGGAAGATGGGTTTACATTGGGATATGGATGCAAGCCCTGTGACTATGATCTCCACAAGGAGTGCTTGAACCCGAAACCCGAGATTACCCACGAGCTTTTCCCAAGATCCACCTTCAAATTTCGTGAGGAACCTCTTGAATGTAGAAGAATTTGTGTTGAATGTGACAATCATAGAAGAATTTGTCATGCATGCGGGACGAGAATCTACGGCTGTTCCTATCACTGCGAAGCACGCGGTTTGGATTTGCATCCACGTTGTGGCAACCTGCCAAAGCAATTGCGCTCCGATGGCATGGACTTTGTGCTGATGATCAGCAAAGACGTCAAACAAAGATGCTTTTGGTGTAAAAAGAAACGGCATAGCCAGCTCGCGGAGGAGAAAAAAGTACCGGGTTGGTGGTATGTTTCAGAGCCTGAGTTTTACTGCCATGTGTATTGTTTATTTCAAATCGTGCTTGAGGCTTGGAAAAGAGGGGCCTTGGTTCGTAACGATGATGATGACGACAATGATGGTACTTCTAAGGCGCTGGAAAGCGTGAATTTGAAGGATGTGGCTAAATCGAATGGAAGTGGTGGCGGAGGTGGTAGATCGTTGTCGAAGATGTTAACCGCAATTCTTAAGATAATAGTTGGTGTTCTGTTTGGAGATCCCATTGGCTTGTTTGTGGTTTTAGCGGATGTAGGAAAGGTCTTTGTCTAAAGGAAAGTTGACCAGAGTCAACAGTTGACTGACCTATCCGGAGGCGACGCGTGGCAAGAAAGTCTTGCAATACACATATCACGTAATGTACGAATAAGTACGCTACACGTCAGCACTATAAGAGGAATACTTGCATCATCTTGCTGACCCACAGAACATGTGGATCTTGGCTATGGGCCTCTTTTATAAGGGCCCGGAACAACTTAATGGACTGACGCGACCCGTAGATTATACGGGTAATTATCGCGATTAATCAGTAATATTATTATAACCCAGACATCCGCGTCTGCTCAAGTCACGAGGCAGGACTTGAGGGGTCCTTTGAGGCTCGGTCTACAATCCAGGCATGACTCATTAAGTCGTGACCTAGTCCGTGCGGGAATGAAGGGGGATTTAGTGGCTCGGTGGATTGAGGAGAAGGGATCGCCGCGAGGGTAGGGACGCGGCACGAGAGTGTCGCGGACTGCTACCCTTGTGGCCTTGCAATAGGGAAGGGACATGTGTCAAGTATTAGTTGGCCCAAGTTGGCTATAAATATAAGACACTCCTCTCATAATACAAGGGAGACATCTCCTCCTTAGAGAGAGAAAGTCCAAGAGTGAGAGCACCCCAAGAGATACTGCCTAAATCTCTTCCCTATTGTTTGCCTTCTCCTTCACCCCCACAAAATCCATCTTTCATTCTATTATTCTAAACACTAACCATTCTTTACCTCTCTAGCTCACAAATTCAGGGCTTTGATTTTGAACCCTGCAAAAGAGTGAGATTTTCACCTCACCTACATAGGCGACTCTGCTGGGGAGTGGATTGGTTGGCTGTTTAGATTTCAGATTCACTTGTAAAAATAGAAGATCCAGTCAAGAGCAGCAGGGCTCTTGTAGCCACGGTCTACATGTTCAGATGGGTGCGCCCCTTGTTTTGAAGATGGAAAGTGGCCTTTTATTTATAGATTTTTGTGATGAAGCTCTCAACAACAAAAATCTAGAGGGCAAGATTCCTTGGATGCTGTGCTTAGAAATCTGAGGGCTAAAGAAGTTGGTGCTCATATATATATATTTTTCTTTCGGAAGCACTAGAGAAAATCATCTATCAACCTTTAGATCAGGTCAGATCTATGTATTCTTTCATCAGAAGTACCCAAGCCCATTTTGTTTATAATTTTCTATTCACGAGTATTGGGATTAATCTTGGGCTAATCACCTTCTTGCTGGCAACATTTTGTTCGTCTACACTCTTTTCCCTATTCTTTATTTACCCAGGCAAAACAAATGGCTTGAATATTATTAGCCTTTTTGTTAAACTTTTTGGGGTATGACAAATGGCGAAATAGAGAAGCACTCTTGTCTATTTTTTTACACGTACCCTCTGTTGATAAAGAACAGTTGTCTTTCTCTTCACAATTTTAAAATGATACCTCATGTGATATGTGGTCCATCCACTTCATATCTTTTTCTTTGACTTTCAAAATGAGAGCTACAGAAACAAAAAGATGCGTAAATGGTGTCTAAAAAAAAAAAAGAAGAAGAAACTGCCCAATTCCTACACATGTAAACTGCCCTTGGCCGCGAGTCTATTCCTATACAATACTTGACCAATTCTTATCTCTCTAAAACTTGATCTCCTATCTGCTCGTTTGTCTGTACTGTTGCTCATCTTCCAAATTTTGTTTTGATGACAATACATGAGGGCTAATCTGAGCTACGGAGACCACCGTAGAAGAATAGCTTGAAGCGGGAGCCATCGCGAAGGAGAAAGCTTGAGCCAAAAAAAAAAAAAAGGGGAGTGTGGCCGCGAGATCCATCGCGGAGGCGAATATGCAGAGATTCAACCCCAATTGCGTGAATCGTTGTTTGCTAAAGGGCGAAGAGTTCATCGCGGGATCCACCGTGGAACCGAGTTCGCCGCGGAAGCCATTTGCAGCGAGCACACCGCGAGGAACATTTCTGTCGTTTGAGGCCATCTCCGCGAGAAAAGAGCTTTGTTAGTATTGACGTACTCGCGGCGGGGAGTAGCAGTGGGATTCAGACAGAGCCGCAGGAATCAATCTATGGCAAACCATTGCGAAGGCGAACCACCCATCGCGAGCCCAAACACGATGCGGGAGCCATCGCGAGAGCGTGTCACTTAGCCGCGAGTGGTGATACTGTATTCAACAATCAATGAAGATAACCGCGAGGGGCAGCCCGATGCACGAAGAAAGTCACAACAACCGCGGGAGTCGGTCCATCTGCGCGAGGGTTACTCCGCGGAGGTCAGCTGTTCAAAAAAAAAAAAAAAAAAAAAAAAAGTGGGGTGTCGCGAGAGCCATAGCGGAGGTGAGTATGCAGCGGGAGTGAGTCGCGAGAGATTAGTTTCTCATGGGAGCCCCCGCGGAACCGAGTTCGCGACGCAGCCATCATCAAAGATCTATATTAGGTGCGATATTCTCAAAGCCAATTTTATTATTAAAAAAAAAAACAAATTATTGTTTTACTCGTAATCTATTGTTCATCAATTCTCTCCCTGAGATTACAAGAACAAACTCATTTCTATGAAATTTGCTTTTTAAAGTTAGATCTATTTACTCATGTCTGATGTATTGGGATCGCGATTGTGAACATTTCAATTTGTAACTCATGTATTTGTCATGATCTTTTTTGCGAGAAATACACCGCGAGTTAAATTTCGATGCTCGCGGAATCCATGTCGCGAAGAGCCATCGCGGATTGCGGAATCATCTCTAATCCATGTCGCGAGACCAGTCACGGAGGTGAAGAGTCGTTCGAGTTGCGGGGATCACTGCGGAAGATGGCCTTTACCAATAGATTTTTATGACGGCGTCAACGGCAATCGAGAAATATGCCTTGAATATTATGGATGCAGGGAAGCTTGTGCAAATTTTTATTGTCTTTTGAAAGCCCTCACTTTGAAACCATATATCAACATTCAGAGAAAGAAACAAAGTTTGGCCCATAAAGTCGACCACCGCGATGGCAAAAGTGCCACGAGACATAGACCAAGCTGCTGGAATCACACGCGATGGTCACTCCTAGCCGCGAGAGTCGGTTGATACGCGCGAGATCTCATCGGTCACGGAATCACCAACATAGATTTGTTTCTTGGGTTCACTTGTGAAAGGGAGACGAAGAATCAAGAAAGCGGCCATTGTTTATAGATTTTTTATGTGATGATTCTATCACCACAAAAAAATCTGGAGGCAACATCTCGAGAAGGCCTCTTACGCGAACAAGTTCTGCTGGAAGGATTTGCAAAAAAAAAAAAATCTCCATTAACAAGGTCAAGTCTATCCCTTTCCACTTATGAAGGACTTCGTACATTTATTTCGTGCGTTTATTGTTATTATATGGGTCCAATATTCCCTCAGTGCACCCATATTCTTTTACAAATTAGAAAATCATGTTTGGTGCTTAGAAACTTATTTCTTTGTCATGGCGAACCGGCAATTACATGATCTTGTTGGGTCGCGACCGTCACCATTAAGGGCTAGAATTTGGCCCAACAACAAAAAAAAGAGAGAAGAGAAGAATCTCTTAATTATATTTCATTAATTCTTTCCATGTAGCTAATATTGCTCAATCTTTTGGATTTTATTCTAATGACAATATGTGTGGTCTATGCATGTGCCACGGGATTGGTGAGACGGATTAGCAAGAACCACCACCGCGAATCAACTCAACCGAGTCAACTCAGTCTCAATAACTCACCCAAAACAAAGTGATGAGGGCCCACGCGAGATAAGCTCAAGAGACCATATATACCACGGAATCGCCGTATAAGGTCTGTGATATTTAAATGCTTATTGATGAAATTTCAATTGTCTTCCCAAATATAATTATTTGAAGGCCAGCCAGTCGCGAGAATCATCGCGAGGGAAGACTATCACGGGGTACACTTCGAAATCAGAAAGCCATGTTTTATGTTTAGAAATTTATTCCTAAGTCATGGCAATTACATGACCTTGATGGGTAAAAATGGGTTGCGACCGTCGCTATTTCAAATCATAATCTGAAAATTAGTGTTGAGATACACTTTGAACACGTTGGCTTTGGCCCAACTTCATTGATTTCATTCATCCGCTACGGTGGCGAATATCTTCAAGTCACACGTATTTTCATAAGTAGGCTGCTTATTGGACTTTACATTAATTTGTTTGAAGAGCAATTCCTTTTTTAGCCTTTTGCTAAACAAGCTTGGGCATGAGCAAAGAGGGGCCTTCTGAGCTAGAGCTAAACATTTTTAGCCCCTACTAAACATCTTTGCTAAACATTTCTAGCATGTTAAAAAAAAAGAAGACATTTTTGGCATGTTGCTACTGGTGTGTCTCTTTCTGGGTTTTGGATTAACCTTATTTGCAAAGGAACCCCAATATTAACCTCTAAATGATGCTATTGTGCTATTATGAAGATGTGCCATATGTTTTCTCTTCCGTCTTACACGTGTGTTCTTGATGAAGGAGAGTTTGTATGTTTTCTTCACAACTACAAGCAACAGCTAGTATTGTAGTACAATGCCTGCCTTTATTTTATTTTTACCTTGTACAAGTGGCTGCTACATACATTTCTCTCCCTAAGGGATAGGGACGGTGAAAGGGGCATGATATTGATTATTTTTGGCCCACTTCTAACACCTATATGCATCCACTACAGTGGGGATGTTTGCAAAGTTCCACATGTTCTTTGAAGTAAGAAGATCAGATTGTTTACACTCATACTACCCCTTCCATCTCGGAAATATGTTCATTGGAACATACTGGGAAAATGGCAAAGGAAAATGGTAGAATAAATGAAAATACTACCCCTTCCATCTCGGAAATATGTTCATTGGAACATACTGGGAAAATGGCAAAGGAAAATGGTAGAATAAATGAAAATACTACCCCTTCCATCTCGGAAATATGTTCATTGGAACATACTGGGAAAATGGCAAAGGAAAATGGTAGAATAAATGAAAATACTACCCCTTCCATCTCGGAAATATGTTCATTGGAACATACTGGGAAAATGGCAAAGGAAAATGGTAGAATAAATGAAAATACTACCCCTTCCATCTCGGAAATATGTTCTATAAATGATGTTTTCTTTTTAAAAAAAAGATATTCATTGGAACATACTGGGAAAATGGCAAAGGAAAATGGTAGAATGATTTAGGCATCCACAGCGATGACCTCGCGGCACGAAATGTTGTCAGCACAGGGGGAAATTTCACCCTTCGCGAAGTGAAAAAAGTACAAGATCAAGTACTCACTTACGCTTGAGGCCTTTAAATGTTGCGAAATAAATAGGGACCAAGGAAGTTTCTTCCTTTGGAATGAAGACCCTCGCGACGGCCAATCCCCACAAATGATTGGGAACCAAAGTAAATTTCTTTGGAATCACCGACTTTAAAGTTGGAAAGACCCTAGATATGTCGCGGGCGGAGAATCTCCAAAAAGCCTGAAACGACAACGGGATCTAAAGCTCGCTATTTAAAGTGGGAAAAATGGGTTGCGACCTCCGCATAGTCCACCATTAGAGTGGCATGACCCTAGATATGTCGCGGGCGGAGAATCTCCAAAAAGCCTGAAACGACAACGGGATCTAAAGCTCGCTATTTAAAGTGGGAAAAATGGGTTGCGACCTCCGCATAGTCCACCATTAGAGTGGCATGACCCTAGATATGTCGCGGGCGGAGAATCTCAAAAGCTTTGAAACGACAACGGGATTTGAAGCTCATTTTGTTTAAAGTGGGAAAAATGGGTTGCGACCTTCGCATAGTCCACCTAAAATGGTGAGACACGCATTGTCCACCTAAAATGGTGAGAAGTGCATGCCAATAAGGCAATTTTGAGTCCACCAATAAGGTGAGGCCCTTGTGCTATTAAGGCAAAATTAAAGAATATATGCACAAAGCAAGTGTGTAACGCAATGTTAGCGTTGATCATCATGATCATTTATTCACGATTAAGTGTTTGAGGTCGTGTGCAATGCACGTAGGCCCACGTGGGCGACACCTTACAAAAGGGAGAATGTGAAAGTATAAATATTCGCCCATGCGATAGCCACCAAGCATGAGAAAAAGCATAGCGCCCAAACAAAGGGCACAAGATAAGCTTGGTCATCTCTTTAAAATATATTCGGGTCATGAACTGTCTCATATATTTCGAGGTGGCGTAGCACCCAATGATTGGAAAAGAATTGCCGACAAAAACACATCTTAAACTTTTTCATGCTTGTAAAACGAGCTCCACACGCACGCGCGGCATATGTAGGAAAGGTCTTTGTCTAAAGGAAAGTTGACCCGAGTCAACGGTTGGTGACCTATCCGGAGGCGACGCGTGGCAAGAAAGTCTTGCAATACACATATCACGTAATGTACGAATAAGTACGCTACACGTCGGCACTATAAGAGGAATACTTGCATCATCTTGCGACCCACGAGAACATGTGGATCTTGGCTATGGGCCTCTTTTATAAGGGCCGGAACAACAATGGGACGCGCGACCCGTAGATTATACGGGTAATTATCTCCTTAATGTCATAATATTATTATAACCCGGACATCCGCGTCTGCTCAAGTCACGAGGCAGGACTTGAGGGGTCCTTTGAGGCTCGGTCTACAATCCAGGCATGACTCATTAAGTCGTGACCTAGTCCGTGCGGGAATGAAGGGGGATTTAGTGGCTCGGTGGATTGAGGAGAAGGGATCGCCGCGAGGGTAGGGACGCGGCACGAGAGTGTCGCGGACTGCTACCCTTGTGGCCTTGCAATAGGGAAGGGACATGTGTCAAGTATTAGTTGGCCCAAGTTGGCTATAAATATAAGACACTCCTCTCATAATACAAGGGAGACATCTCCTCCTTAGAGAGAGAAAGTCCAAGAGTGAGAGCACCCCAAGAGATACTGCCTAAATCTCTTCCCTATTGTTTGCCTTCTCCTTCACCCCCACAAAATCCATCTTTCATTCTATTATTCTAAACACTAACCATTCTTTACCTCTCTAGCTCACAAATTCAGGGCTTTGATTTTGAACCCTGCAAAAGAGTGAGATTTTCACCTCACCTACAGCGGAATTACTCCTAAATTAGTCCAATTGTTGTGGATGATTGCATTTCCTTTTTTTAATTATTTATTGGGTGTTGGTATGTACCTTGCGTCTGAGACAATGGGATATTACTGCATATGAGTTTTGTACTTCATCAGATAGTAATAAGATTTTTCATTTAGAACCCCTTTCTCTTGTCTTAATTACATTTAAGATTTTTCATTTAGATTCCCTTTCGCTTGTAAGATTATTACATCCAAAAGTGCGATGATGCCAAATACTGTGATGCAAAAGGCAAAGGATGGAGGCCTTGTTAGAGGTATTTCGTTAGGCCGATCAAATGAGGTAGGTGCTAACACACTTGCAATTTGCTGATGATACAATTATATATTGTGAAGATTAACTTGTAGCAAAAATCTTCCATTGAAGTAGCTGGGTATGCCCTTGGGAGGCAATATTAGACTTAGTTGGAGGAAGCTCATCTCTTTTAGCGGAAGAGTTACATTGATCATAGTTGTGCTTACCAGCTTACCTGTCTATTATTAGTTGTTCAATGTGTCTGAGAGCGTAGAAGATACTTCTCTGGGGAGGTTCTGAAACCTCTAAAAAGATGCATATGAATATATGATGATTAGCAGATCCAAAGGAGGATTTGGGATAAGGATGGTAAGGATGATGAATGATGCTCTATGCTTCTCAAATGGTGGTGGAGATTTGCTTCAGAGAAAGAGGGCTCCACAACCAAGCCAAGACTTGGGGGAAAAAAACCCAATGTTTCACAATCAAAAACCACATATTAACGGACTTCATACCTCACCAATTACCCTTGTACCATAGGCATATAGTACTACAGACCCCGACAAATACAACTCGGTTACTTCCTGGCAACAACAAACATGAACTTTTTAACAGCAATTCTTGAATTCCTAATCCAAGCCATAGATACCTGCAAAATAAGGAAAGGAAGGGAAAATAATAAAGAGGAAAGTTGAAAAAGAGGAGAAAATTAAAATTGTTTTTTATGCTTTCCATTCTCTCTCTCTCTCTCTCTCCCCCCCCAGAAACCAACCAATGGAAGGAATTTTTTTAAAGATTTTCTCTTTTTTTCCATTTCTTTCCTAAAGTTCAAAACACAACCGTAGACTTCTATGCGGATAGATAAACCCGTTTATTCCGTTTTAAAAGAACAGTTTTGTTTCTTCTTCATTGTTTAATTGTTTCTTGACGAGATCTACAATATGAACGGTTCCCATAGACACCCCAATTTAAAAATCCACGAGCATCTTTAAATTCCCCAATGATGAAACGAATCGAAAAATCCTTGGAAGCTTGAACGATGCTCTCTCTCTTTCAAAACCCCGAAGGAAAACCTCTTCAAAATAAACCCTACCCCACACCATATTTTAGTACATTAAAAACCCTCTTTATCGATATATAATGTGGCCCGATTCGTTTTGAAATGAAGGAGATGTGAGGATTTTACCAAAATGACTTATTTTTTGACCACCTGAGGGTAAAATTGTCATAGATTTTGATGTACAAATTATTTTGGATCCAAACCACTTGGGTTAGAAAGTAGATGTAACAAGTTTTTCAACGGTACCAACCACGCGCGAATCGGAGTTCGGTAGCACTCGGGAGAGCCCCGCGAAGTTCGACAATTTCAGCTGTGCGTACGGCAGTCCGTACAATGCCGTACGGCATTGAGACCAAGAGCAAAATTGCTGTGCCACACTGCCGTACGGCAGTATTGTACCCCCACGCCGCAGTTGTGCCCACAGTACCAAAACGAAATTTTTTGTCAAGGGTGATTCTATATGGCTCCCATTTATAACTTCATACCACCCGATTTCTACATACAACCCAGCTGACATGGAAATTTCACATTTTTGCTTCAAATATCCCGGTAAAGTTCCCAAAATACCATTGGTTTAATTTTTCTCCAAATTTTGAAAAAACTCTCCCTCTTCTCCTCCCTCCTCCCCTTCTCATAACCCACGGCCTCTCCTCTCCCATACTCCACCACTACACCGAAACACCCATCACCACCCACTGCCCCTCTGACCGGCGACCACCACCACTGTCGCGACGACGACCAAACAACTCAGATCCGACCCGGAACTAAAAGGTGTGTTCATTACTCGATATATATACATATATCGTATAGATCTTTGTAAGGTTCTTGGAAAATCGTTTTATAGTTGTTAATTTCAAGTGAGATTGGTTGATCGGAAATTGTTTGGACTGAAATTTTGTCAGTTGAACCGCCATTGACGTCGAAGGAATTCGGTATAGAATTCCCGAAAAACAATATAAATTTCGGGAGTTAGTTGTCGAAAATTTCAATACCAGTTGTTTGGGCAATGATCAAACGGGAATTATCCACCGAAATTCAACATTGTTTTCGACAATTAACTCCCGTAATTTTCAACAACTTTCGGGATTTAACTTCTAAAGTATACCTAGTTTTTCGACAACTAACTCCCGAATATGGAGCATATTTTCGGTAGTCTATTTCCAAAACTTAGAATTTCATTTGCTTATCATTTATTTGTGATTAGAAGTTGGGGGATTGTTATTATATCTAAAGTATATCACCATTTAACATGCGGCAGGCTTTGCGGAACATATCGAAGATTTTGCGGCCTAACACCGAGGGAGAGCCTTCTACACCATTCACAACGGAGTCCTACACTAGACATCACTAGATGCTACTTGAGCATTGTGCTTACTTTGGTTAGACTATGATGGACCACGATTATGATGTATTTTGGATGGATATGATTAGACTTTGGTTATGTATGACTTTTATGTATGTTGATATTATGATGTATTTTGATATTTTGGTAAGTGTTTGCACACAATTACTATAGACTTACACATTAATTGACAACAATCTCAAAGTTACAACAATCTCAAATAAATTACAAGTACGCATTGTCAACACCAAATTACAAGTACGCATTGTCAAAGTTGCAAATTAAGTACATTGACTCTTTTAAGAGTAATATCAAAATCCTCTGCCGGTTGCTACATCGACCCGATTATCCTTCCAAACTCTTGATTCGACTAGCAAGCGGAGGTTCCCATCCTTTCGCATATGGTTCTCGATATCTGTGCCAATTCAACGCTATCGGTGGCATGGGGGAACTCGGCCTCATGTAACGCTGCCAATACAAGAAAACTTCCATCATCCAAATAAAAGTACTGTATATCATTTTAATTAGGAAGATTAGATTTGCTGGTATCAAAACATGGATATAAACTACCGAAATATTGTCTAAATTTTGGTTTATAACTACCGAAATAATGTCTCAATTTGAACTCAATTGTTGAAATATTTTCCCAATTTGGGAGTTATATCACAGAAACATGTGGCGTTTTGGACTTTGCATTTCCGTGTCGAACAAGCGGACGATTACTAAGTCGGAAACAATGCGTTACCTCGTGGGTCGTTTTTTACTCGAAAGTCTTCATTTCCGGGATACCAGCTTCACTCTCCACTTCCATGCTTTCTTCTAAGGTGACCGTCTTCTCTATTTCGGACTCTTTTGGTGAATTTGGAGTTCTAATTTGTTCCATTATCTCCCCAAGTTCTTCTAATTGAAGTGAGAGAGAGGATCCTTCCATCAACTCATCAAAAATTTCCATTGATTGAGAGAGATGAGAGATGGAGGGGGAGAATGTAAGAACAAGTATGAATTTTTTTTGACCTAACCTAACAATGGAGGAAGAAGAGGGGGAAGAAGAGGTCTGGGGAGGAAAAAGGGGTGGGTTGGTATGTAGTAATAAGAGAAAAAAGGTTTGTGTAAATGGGTTGGTATGTAGTAACTTGAGGGGCAAAATGGACTTTTCGCAGGAGGGGTTTTGGGATTTATTTTGGCCGGGTGGTATTAAGTCATAAATGGGAGCCATATAGAATCACCCTTTTGTCAAACCACAGTACGACGTTACAACACCACCACACGGCAGTGTCATAGTACAGTACGGCAGTCCACGCCATAAACCGCCCTATGGCGGTTCCCCAAATGCCGTGCAATTTCGAACCGCTACAGCCGCTCTTTTTGACGAAAACTTCACGTGAGATTCTCTGTAGAGAGAAAGGCTGAGCTTCTAGCCCACCATAGCCCACCGTAGCCTACCGTTGCTTTGTGTAGCACTGCTACATACACAGAAAACAAACCCAGAATTTACCCAGAATTTGAAAATCAATGGCCCAGATTCACTTGGAGTGAATCTGGGCTGTTGATTGACACTTTCGGGGTCAATTCTGGGTCCCCTTTCGGGGCACCCAGACTTACTGTGCTTTGTGTGGCCGCCAAGAAAAGAGTTGGCGAGGTTCTCTAAAAAAACCCTTAACCTTTGGGGTTGAAGACCATGGGAAAAACAACCAGAAAAAAGCCTCTGAAAAATCTACCGAAAAAAATGGTTCCAAGCTCTCTTCTTCTCTTTTCCTAAGTTCACCACCATAAAAACTCTAAGCCTTGTCCGAAATCTCCTAAACCCAGAAATCAACCCTTCATTTTGTCCTAATTCTGCACCAAAACTCTTGAAGTCTCATTTTCTCAAACACTCAAAGGCGTGGAGAAATGTTTCTGTGCGTCCAACGTTCTCTCTCGGGAAATTTTTCCTGCAAAGGTAAAAAATAAAAAATTTCGGTTTCGATAGTCATGGTTTTGCCAACTTGAGGGGAGGCCCTTCTAGTGTCCAAAATAATCATCCATATTGTTTTTGGATCTAGCAGGCCAATATTTTTCACAAAATCGAAATTAGAGTTTTTGGACATTGCGGTACCTTAATACCATACCACGGTACGGCAGTCCGCTTATTCCATGGAGGCGGGGAGCCTGCTGTGCATATATAAAACGCTGTCATTTAGTTAGTCAATGGCTTCACAAGATGTAATCTTGTGGGGCCCACTTTTGGGTCCCACACAAACGATCCGAACCGTTAAATAATTTTAAAATAATTTCAATTCTTTAATATCGTGGTCCTTCAGCAACACTACAAGAAAAAATGTCTACTGTGAGGATTGAGTTTCCTCGCCAAAGAACCAAATATCCTCGCTAAAGGAATTGGCGAGGAAAAATTTTCTCGCCAGGTTTCCTCGCCAAAAGGTCGTCGCAAAAGGTATTCTAGTGAGGAAAAATAAATTTCCTCGCCTAATCTGCCAATTGGCGAGGAAATTTTTTGTCGCCTATTCGGAACAATTGGCGAGGAAATTTTTCCTCGCCTATTCGGACCAATTGACGAGGAAATTTTTTTTCCTCGCCTATTTGGAACAATTGGTGAGGAAATTTTTCCTCGCCTATTTAGAACAATTGGCGAAATTTTCCTCGCCTATTACGACCATTTGGCGAGGAAAAATTTCCTCGCCAAAACTCCTGAAACAAAAACAAGTAGAAATCCAATTCTAGCTTCTCCGCCTCAGCTGGGAATCGAACCCGCGACCTCCTCTCAAGCAACGCGCGCCCCATCCATCACACCAACTTCCATTTCAATGCAAAGTCCAACAACTTTTAATATATAACCTTTTGTAGTTCTTTTTACCTCACTATTTTTTTAAAATCTTTTTGTCTAAATTTAGTCTCTTTGTAGTGTTTCTTTAAACTTCTTTCTTAAATCTTTTAATGTTATTTGTTTTTCTTGAAGTTCTTATTTTTATAATTTGATATTTTCCTATACCCTTTTATAAGTCTTTACTTGTTAGAATTACTTACCTTTGCATTAATATATTTGTTTATTTTTAAATTGGATTTTGTTAATATGTGCCCCCAAGGCACATGATAAGAACACATTAATTGCTCCACCTTACTCCACTTCCACAAGGAATTAAAGTAGAGAAATCAATTGTGTTTTGGAAAGATAAATCTTTTTTTGATTAGACGAAAATGCCACCAACTACCCATACCCATGGAACAAAAACCTAAGATGCAATACTTGACCAAATAAAAACGAAAAATTATTTGAGAATTAGTTGGCAGTGTTCTCCCATAAATTTTGGAACATAATTTTAGAAAATTAATTATCAAACATAAACCCAAAAATGAAGAAATGTTGTTGGGTGAGACCTAACCACCTTCTTCGTTCCAATCGATAACATAAATTCTTCTTAACATCATGTTTTTAAACATTATAAGTATGCTAAAGAGTAATTTGGAATTTATTGACAAATAATTGATCTACTCTTTGGCTTTCTTGAATTTTTTAAACTTCTTATCAGGAGAATTTACTTCACTAATTTGTTTTGAAGAGAAAATGTAAAAGTAAAAGAGGACTAAATATAAAAAGATTGAAAACAAGACAACATTAGCCCAAATAATAAGTCGAAAGTATAAATTTTCTGGCTTGGGGATTTTTTTTTTATATAAATTCTAGTTGAAGGGAAAAATCAATTGCTTTGTGTTTGTAGACCATTTTGGTGAGTGATGCCCGTAGGATTTTTTTCTCTTTAGCGGGTTTAAACCGAGTTGAAACACTTATTAGAAAACTAAAGGGCAGTTGAAAAGATAGCATTGAAAGAGAAGTTAAAGGGTAATTTTTTTTTTCATGACTATCAAAACCACATCCAACCGAACTTTCCCCTTCGCTTTTCCCATCAACATCGTTATCTGAAATTGTGTGTGTAGTATCTCGCATCCTAGGGGAAGACTCAAATTCGAATTCATGATCGGACGATTCTCTCTTCAAACCCTTCTTGGAATCACTATCCATCTTTCCTACATTATATAAACAAACAACCATATCGACATTTTTTTATTGGAAAATACAAAATAATGTACCACTCTCCATCTTTCCTACATTATCATTTTCAAAAAGTTTCCAAGGTGATTGTTACCATAGATAATACGGTATCACAACCAAGATAATAAATCTCAATGAGGTTGCCACCTAACCTAATTATGAAAATTATCCAATGTCCATTCACATTCTCTACCTACAATGTCCATTACCATTCTCTAGCTACATAATCTACACCAAATTCTTCTCTATCTATTGCCATAGCTATAAAATGATGTTGCTCTAATTTACTCAGCAGTTTCTTTCGTTCTAATAAGTATATTTCCCAAATCTATGACATACTTGCTTCTCCATTCTCTTTAATATATGTGTTTTGCTACCTGGGGTACAAAACTTGGTTTGATCAGTAGAGAGAGTATCATTTCCCCATTCTCTCTCCCTCTGAAATTTCCTAATCATTATAGTAGCCCATGATTAATACTCTTACCACAGACAACAGTACAACCTCAAAAAAAGTTGTAAAGGGAAAAAAACGTTCATACTACTCATCGATTTATAAGTCAGACCTACAAAATTAAGGATTCAATTTGTCACAATACATTTTGGAACCCAAATTATTAAGTGGTCTTTCAAAAAAAAAATGTACAGTAAGTTAAAACAGAACACAATGCATCTTCAATTTTTTTGTTTTACAGATTTTCTAGAATCTCATTGCAAGAAGAAGCACAAACAAGTAATCGAAACTGATGATAACCCATAACCATCAACAGAAAACAGTATCGTGCAAATTTAACTTCTAAAACCCTAAACCCAAACTCAGAACATCTTCATTTACTCTATTTATTCAAAACAAAGTCCAAAACTTTATGAATGCACTCTCAATTTTGACAAACAAGAACCCTATAAACCATAATCCGATTCTACCAAAAAAACATGTGAATGGCGTAAAACTTGGGGATGAAATTGCACATACCCAGTCGAGGCAGATATTCTCGCCGATGTCGGTAGGGTTTTGCTCAGATCTACTCGCCGCCCGCCTCTTTTCCTTCGGCAGAGAGAGAGAAAGAGAGACAGAGAGAGAGCTGCAATTTTCTGATCGATTTTGGGGAGAGGAAGTGAACCCCGGTTTCGATTTGAGGGAGAGGCAAATGATTCAACTTTTCGACTTGGACGAATACGGGGGCAGAGGAAAAATTTGCCCTGACCAGGGTTAAGTCCTATGGTTAGTTTTTTTTTTTTTTTCCGGGAAAGGGGTTACCGGTTCAAACGGTGCCAAGTAAAATCAATTTTTTTAATCAAGGGCTGAGATAGTTTTGGCAAGATCCAATGGTTCAGAGGAGGGGGGATATGGTGTGCCCAAAATAAGGAGGGGGATATGGAAGCACTTTCCCAAACATATATGATGGAGAAGATAGGTTAGAGAGATTACGATGGAAAATATTTTTCAAATAAAATAATTTTGTCAAAATTAAAGTTTTTCGTTTTTGTTTTAAGATGTTTGGTTGGTAATGAAAAAAGGAAGAATTTTTTTTGGACTTTAGGAGAAGAAATTGAAAGGGAGTGTGATTGACTTTAGAGAGAGTGTGTTAGAGAGCGGGACGAATTGGGGGGAGTGAGGGAACAATCAAATTGGGGAAGAGAGAGAGAGGAAAGGGGCTGTGTCTCCCATTTCAAGAAAAGGTTTTAGAAGGAAAACATTTTACTCCTATTTTGCACAACCACATACTGAAAAGTGAGTAAAACATTTTACAAAAAAATATTTTTAAGGCTAAACAAACGGAGGATTTCGATGTATCCTAGCAGTTATGATAAATGAAGTACCAAATAAACCTGTGATACTTGCGGCCCACGCTATTACTTAATGTTTGCTGCCCACGCTCTTACTTGATGCTTGCAGCATCTATATATCCACAATTTGACACACACATTGAAACTTAGGAGTTAAGTGTCTCCACAGTATACCTATGAGAAGTTGAGAACAGAATTTTGAAGTACAAAAAACCGCGTGTGCCACCTCAGATTCCACGTGAATGGTCGAAGTTGTTCATTCCGTAGAGGCAGGGCCGGCCCTAGGGTTTAGAGTACCCTAGGCCTAGCTTAAAAAATGTGCCCTAAGAGTATAACGCTTAAATACTTTTTCCATATTGCTTTTTCTCATATTAGTCAAAACACAAAGTCTCCAAATATATATAACGCACGAGTATTACTTGAATATAACTCGTGTTGTGTTTCATTTGCAAATGTAACATAAAAGAATTGGTTTTCAGTGAGGACATATGAAGAATAATCAATTTTTAGCACAAAAAACTAGTAATTGCTTTTGGGGACCTAAAATGATTGCTAATATCTAATCTAAGCTAAGCAAAATCCTATTAAACAAAACCCTATCGAACCTGACGAAATTCTTAAACTAATCTTCTACTAAACAAAACCCAATAAACTAGTAATAATTTTTGTTTTCATGGGTGGGACTGTGGGAGAGAGAGAGAGATGAGAGAAGGGTGTAGTTTCCTATTTCCCCTTTTCAGCTTGTGCTTGTGTGCCGACTGTGCTAAGGTTTAAATTAGATTTTTTTTAGTTTGGGCCTTTTTATTTTTCTTGGGCCTTTTTATTTTGGATCACATTGAGCTTTCTTATATTTCTTTTTGCGCTGCAAAAGACCCCTAGTCAAGCCTCCTACTTAAAATTCTTGGGGTGCCCCAAATTTTGAGAGTTTTGTGAGTGCCCTAGGCCGGCCCTGCGTAGAGGGTAATTCATTATCTAACCTGTAAAAAAAATCAGCTCAATTGAGTATCCATTCAATCAACTCAATCAGTAAGTTCTTGAAATATCCATTCAATTTTTTATTCAGAATTCTCATTAACAAATTCAGAATAAAAAATCAAATGACTCGATTAAGTACCTATCTGTATCCGATTGAGCTGATGTTTTAACAAGAATGTATAAAAAAGTATTCTCTACAAAATGAACCGCCTCAATCATTTGTTTGAAACCCGAGGTCAGCCCACACAATAGCTATAAATCGTGTAGTTCTACGCAGTGATACTTGAAACCCACGCTATTAACTGATACTTGCGGCCCACGGAGTTCCAATCTGAAAGTGTTGCCCTGTCTGCCTATATATATCCAGACCAGGAGTTGCTCTGCTTTGTTCCTATGCTTGACATAAAATTGCTCTGTTTTATTCTCTTGGGTTGAAATCATCTTTCCTCTTCATCTGGTGCTCTACAGGCGAAAGCTTCCGACATACTTCAAAGGCTTCTCCGCTAGCTAGTAAGACTAAAAAACCTTAAATCATTTTCTTATGTAAGTTTCATATGTATTTTGTTTTTACAGAATTGTCATTTTTGGCTTCAGATCAGGTACGAAACCTGTGTCCGCAGTACCAATCTGAACTTTATGTCATTTGTCCACTCTTCACTTGATCCAAACACCCCACACAATTCTCCCCTCGCAAACAGGCGATTGACACTAAAGCCCCTTTGGATGGAGGAATTTCTCAAAGAAAACAAGAAAGAAAAGGTTATAGTTTGTAGTCAAATCACTCCGTTTGGATTGATAATTTTTGTGAGAAAATGAAGAGAAAAAGTAGAGATATGTTTGATGTGTTGGAAAAATGAAAGAATTGTTTGAATATTTTGGTGAGCCTAAATATGAACAAAATTTATTTTTTGAGATGAATGAGAATTGTCTCATTGTGGGAATCGGAAAAGCCAACGGGACGCATGCGCGCTCGCCGTCCCTGAACACCTGAACGAGATAGGGGCCGGGACCGGGACTCAGGATTCGTGGGCCCGCGACCTGTGGTCCGAGGTCTGTGGTCTGTGTCTAGTTTAGGTAAGTTTGATATTAAATTTGGATAATTGGGTCATGAGTCTGATCCGTTGAATCATGTCCAACAGATGAGGAGTTAGTGACCCTTGGAAGTCCAAATTGTAACTTCATCACTTACGTGTGTAGCAATTGCTACATAATGGCTTTCAATTGAGCAATTGATGAATTCCCACGTTTTCCATGATCATTTGCAATAGTAATGTTTCGGTTTTTTCTTTTGGGAAAAATTGATACATCACATGTCACCCATGAATGGCTATATAATTGGTGCTTCCTCCAATGAATTTAAAAACACCGAAACACACCACAGCTACACAAAATTATTTGTTGATTTTTAGTGGGAGAGAGAACAGGCACTTGTTCGTTCAACAGGGTGATCCGGTAGGTGTTACCGTTGGTCATTTTAGCCGCTGTATCCTGGGAAGCAGACGCCGATCAATACCCCAAACACCCTACGTGGGGCGGTGAATTTGGTTTAAGGAGACCGTGTGAAACACGGGCCCCGGCTTTGTTTTTCCTATCCGTTACATATTCGTTATTGTTGAATTTCGATTTTATGTGATTTCGTGTTCCTCATTTTCCAAAAATAAAAGTGTCGATTATTGTTTTTCCGGTACTTGTTTTCCTACAATCTTAAAGCAAATTCAATTTTTTTTGGAAAAACAGTTTTTGATCATTAGGTTTTTCGATCCGGGAAAAATAGATCACAGTTTCCGGATTTAATTATTTTCGAAGGTTTGCTGTTGTGAACAGAACAGAATTGAGTTTTGAGAAACATGGGTTTTCTGTTTTTGCATTAGTTAAGAGCATCTAATTAGTTTTTAACTTTTGTTAGTGCTGATTGGCTAATTGGTTCAGTGGGTTGTGGTATCATGTTTCGAAAAACTAAAGGGTCTTGGATCAGTAGGTTTTTGTTACTTGGTAACCTTATGATTAAGACTAACATTTTTTGGTTTTGATCTTGATAATACAGTGGGTTACGTGATCAAGTTTTGGGAAACACACAATTTGATTGGGTTTCTCTTTTCCAAGAGTTGAATAGTCAAACACTTTGATTCATGGTTCAAGATTCTACTGACTTACTCATGTTTGACATGCCTATTTGTTTTATACTAATTTTGCTCGCGCTTTAGTGGCGCATAAACCAGTGGACTTTGTGTTTGGACTAATCATTTGATTTGGTTTCGGTTCAAAAAGGGCAAAAAGAAATACGATAGAATTCTTTTGTTTTGAAAAACAGATTGGGTACTAATTAAGATCTATTTAGTAATTGGTGTTTGATCTTAATTTTTCGGAAGAAAGATGTCGTTTGAAATAGCATTCAATAAGTGGCAGCAAGAGATGATGAACCTCACAACCCTTAACCTTGCGAGGTTTTGAGTAAAAACGCTTCTATCGTTGCCGAAGGCGTGCAAGATAGATAGTGTTTGGCACTGAGTAAGAACGCTTTTGTCATTGCCGAAGGCGTGCAAGACAGATCGCGTTTGGAGGAGCACAAGAATGGTTTTGTCCTTGCCGAAGGCGTGCAAGACAAAGAGCGTTCCCAAGCCTATTGTGAACGGCAAGAAGCTGTTCATGGGCATTTGTGTCCGACAAATGTTTCGATAAAATGATTGATATATATTTTACTTGGTTTTCAAGAACAGTTTCATGTTTATATCCTGGAGATATATATGTCTTATTACTGTGGTTATTTTTTCCAGTAGCATATTTAGATGAAATCCCTAACTTGTGGTGTTCTTAGTTTCTGAAAAAAGTTGGCCTTTAGAAGTGAGAAAAATACATGGAGTTGTATTGGCTCTCGGGACCTGAGCAGGAGTATGGTCACATGAACATGATGCATATTTGTGTTATACTTGTATTTGGTGATAATAATATTGGGTTTTGTGTCATCATATTTTCCTTGGTACAGGTGAATCATGTATGGTCGAAATATTTTTTGTCTAGATACATGATTCATATCCTTGCATTAGGAATTCAATTTTTAACGGTTACATATGTGATTATTTAGTATTTGCTTAACTATGACAAATTTAATGGGCCATATTCATTTTTATTGACCAGTTTTGCATGTGGGAAAATGTGTTTTAATTGCATTAGTTAAAACCGTGAAGCATATGCGTTATTATAGTGCTGCAAATGCCCACATTAATTTGTTATTTTAAAGCTCTGGAATACCTATGAATTATAATGGTCTTGAGTAGTTTGACCATAACTGTTTGGTGCGCCAACAAAACTTGTTCCTCTCATTGGAAATGAGCAGGATAGGCAAGTGGTTGCTTTTGTGAGAGTTAATTGGCTATGACTTCTTTTTAAGAAGCATTGAACTATTGAACTTAATCCACACTGAGGTGTGCGATGTAAAATTTGTCCAAACACGATGTGGCAATAAGTAATTCGTTATTTTTGTCAACGATAGCAAGAGATATTGCTATGAGTACTTGCTAAAAGAGATATTGCTATGAGTACTTGCTAAGTAGCAAGGATGAAGCATTGAACCATTAGATTTAACCTATACGGTGATGAGGAGATAATAAGTATTGCATAATTTTTCTCCCGGCATATGATGGTACTCTTAACGAGGTATTATGCAAGGTATTTGATTAAACCCAAGAATGTGGAGGCAAAAACCTTCATATATATTCTTACGAATGTGGGGGTTTCTTGCAAAAGTAGGTGTACCTACACCTAGGTGAGAATAGGCCTGACGCCAGTTTATTGTGTGCGCACAATAACAACTTGTGGCTGATACTACTATGACAAAGACTCATGTGGTTCGGAACCTCACTTATCCAAGAATGTGGGGGAAGACGTTACTCAATTAGAGTATTCTCGGATAATTGTGAGTGTAATGTACTTAATGAATTGTACAAAGGCTAAAATAGCCTATTCAGTTAACATGCTGAGTAAATACACAAGTAATCCAAGGGATGACCACTCGAAGGCGTTATTAAGAGTGCTACGCTACTTGAGATACACTCGAGAGTTGGAATCGCACTATACCAAATATCCAACAATATTAGAGGGATATTGTGATGTGAACTGGATATCATATAAATGTGAGAGACTTGAAATCCATGATTGGATGTCTTCATGCTTGGAAGTGCAGCGGTCTCTTGGAAATTTTTCTAAAGCCAACATGCATTATATAACAGCTCTTATTTAGGGATTGTCACTGTTGACTGTGTGAAGTCAAAAGACAACATTGCAGATCCGCTAACCGAAAGGTCAAAAGAGAGAGCTAGTTGAAAATACATCGAAGGGAATGGGGCTAAAGCCATTACGCTCATAGTTACCGTGGGGGTAGCCAACTGTGGACGGCCCACTGAGATTCGGTGCGATTCGCGTTCGAAAAGATTGTGATTGTTTGAGTCGCCACCCGGATTTGAGGTCCGAACCCGAGAAACCGATAAAAATATGACTCATTACCCACGGAAAAAGATTTCACTGATTATGGCAAAACCAAAGATTTCTCGGATTCGGGGGTTTGGTTACGAGAGGGGAAGGGTTTTACGGCACCCCTCTCGCCCGGTCCGTGAACCGGTCTCTACTCAACATTTTGTGGGATTTTGAAAGCACTTGAAATTCAATTTATTCAGAAGATAAGGAAACGGGGATGGGAATCACGTAAACAATGAGAAAGCATGAAAAAAATATAAATTTAAAGTGGATGCTTGTGCACATGATCTACATGGATGATGATGATGATGACAAGTGAAATTATTACAAATATTTACAAGAAATGTGAAATTATAGGAAATGCACAACAAATCCAGAAAGTACAAACTTTGAGACCCAACAAACTGTTTTGCAAACCGGATTCCAGAATAGGGATTGAGCGCTCAAAGACAGAGACTTGAGCGCTCAAACCCTTCGAGACCCAGCGCGCTCAAGGCCCATGGCTTGAGCGCTCAATCGAGCCTCAAGCTTCAGACTTTACTCTCTTTTCCACAGCCTCTCTTCTCATTCTTTACAAGATCAACATTAATCAAACGTTTTTCAAAGGAAATCAGATGAAAAAGACTGATTGATCCTTAAAAGAATAGGAAGAGAAAAGAATCCCCATAGATTAACAAGAAAATACTTTTGAAAAGAGAAATCCAAACTCTAAACACCATAATAACAACACACACACACCATCGGCAAGCTAAACCATGGTCCATCATTGAAACAACGAAGTAATCAACAAAACGCCCAAGAACAGCTTGAGCGCTCAGGTTATTGACCTTGAGCGCTCAAGCCATAAGCTGGCTTACCAATTTCTGACTTGAAAAAGGATGATTGATGATTCTCAGGACCTTCTGGAATTTAAACAGAAGCATTAGAGTATGATTTCAGTCACCCCTTTGCACCCTATGATACGGCTTACAAAGGTTTCGATTTTCGATCATCATAAAATGGTTTAAACAATGTTCATGCATACGGTTTTATGACACAAATAAGCAGTTTTGGGAAATCCAAGAACATTGATAAACATTGAATGATGATTGAAACCAAAGGAAGACACAAAAATCAACAAAAGGAATTTGTTCAGAACTGGGCTTGAGCGCTCAAAGCCTGAAGCTTGAGCACTCAACCCCTGCTACAACTGCAGATTCGAAAACTCTTTTTAAACGATTCTTAGACCTTTGTAAGTTCAATGCAAGTACAAAGAACTTGCTTGAACTCACTGGTCTTCCTCAGATGAACCAAAACAGTGAGGTTTTCACATTTTTACTACCTTTTGGAAATGCTTGTGAATTTGAACTTGATTCTGGGCTTTGGGGTGGACGATTGTGAGTATTTTGACTAGTATTTGGAGTGAATTCGATAATGTGGGTGGTTGGTTGATGATCAAGAACTGAATTTCTGGGTTTGAAGAATGGTTTTTGGCCGATGGTTTTGATAACAGTTGAGTGGTTTTGTTAGAGAGAGAAGTGAGTATTTGGATGGATCAATTCGGAGGGGTGGAGTGTGAGAAAATGTAACCCCAAAACCGGGGGGTGGAAGGTAGATTTTATAGAGTGAGTGGGAGAGAAGAGAGGAGAGAGGAAGAGTGGGTTTGTATTTTAGGGGTAGTTTTAGGTGTATTTTTGGGGTTAGTGGGGTGTATTATACACATGCAGATCGTATAAGATCGTCCCAGACGCTCCCCATGCAGAAAATCTCATGATTAGATATTCTGCAGGTTGCTGACTGGATCAGAGTTGAGCGCTCAAAGCCATGGGCTTGAGCGCTCAAGGTGCTTTCCCAGGGTTGAGTGCTCAAAGCCATGGGCTTGAGCGCTCAAGGTGCAAGATGACAAATTGCTGGCTTGGCTTGGTTCAACACTGTTTGGGTTGGTTTGAGCTGTTTTGGTTGCTGTTTGGTTAATTTTGATCAAGTTCAAGTCACTTTCACAAGTTCCAGGTAATTATGATTGGTCCGTTTCATCATCGTAAATGCTCGAGCACATCTCGGGTTCAAAATTGGGGTGTCTACACCAACCTAGTTGACTAGAGATCCCAAGATCTAGGTTCAATGAGACTACCTTTTGCGAGTAACCGAGAACGATCACTGAGGAGACTAAATCTCCTGCCCATTCCTGTGGTGTGTAACAGTGATACCTGTAAAGGATTCTAGGTTAAGCATTGCTTTTAATGACTCTTATGCGTCGGGAAGCCCGAGCGGGGTATAGCAGGATACCCTTTATAAGAAGGTCATCTATGTGAGTATGAAGTGGGGCCGCTTCTTTGAGAATTCTGGCAAAATTTCTCGAGAAAATACTTGCAGAACCAGGAAGAGTGTTCACGGCCAAAACGAACACGATAGTGAGAACAGAACTGTGTTAGGTGATGTTCCGTGTGATTCCTATTGTCTCGGTTTACACAAACGGCAGAACAGTTCAAAGCGGGACCGCACACTAGTCAGCCAGTAAACCCGATAGGTCTTCACAAGGGAATGTTCAAGGCCAAAAGCTACATATCCTATGCGGGATTGATCCGTTGTACTCTCTCTCCGAGTCATCTGTGTCAGTTTCGACCAATTTCATTCATGTGGGGGATTGTTGGAAAAATGAAAGAATTGTTTGAATATTTTGGTGAGCCTAAATATGAACAAAATTTATTTTTTGAGATGAATGAGAATTGTCTCATTGTGGGAATCGGAAAAGCCAACGGGACGCGTGCGCGCTCGCCGTCCCTGAACACCTGAACGAGATAGGGGCCGGGACCGGGACTCAGGATTCGTGGGCCCGCGACCTGTGGTCCGAGGTCTGTGGTCTGTGTCTAGTTTAGGTAAGTTTGATATTAAATTTGGATAATTGGGTCATGAGTCTGATCCGTTGAATCATGTCCAACAGATGAGGAGTTAGTGACCCTTGGAAGTCCAAATTGTAACTTCATCACTTACGTGTGTAGCAATTGCTACATAATGGCTTTCAATTGAGCAATTGATGAATTCCCACGTTTTCCATGATCATTTGCAATAGTAATGTTTCGGTTTTTTCTTTTGGGAAAAATTGATACATCACATGTCACCCATGAATGGCTATATAATTGGTGCTTCCTCCAATGAATTTAAAAACACCGAAACACACCACAGCTACACAAAATTATTTGTTGATTTTTAGTGGGAGAGAACAGCACTTGTTCGTTCGATGGTGATCCGGTAGGTGTTACCGTTGGTCATTTTAGCCGATGTATCCCAGGAAGCGACGCCGATCAATACCCCAAACACCCTACGTGGGGCGGTGAACTTTGGTTTAACCAATAAACCAAAATTTTCCAAAAATAAAAGTGCTGATTATTGTTTTTCTGTTTTCCTAGTTCTTCGGTGTTTTTCTTCTGTTTCTGAATTACCAGGGAAAGGAATTTCACTACAAACTTTTGTTGGATTTAACATGGGGTACACAGCGAATGAGCCGTGGACTTTTGTCCTAAAGCTGCATCTCCACTGCGAAAATTGTGCGAAAGATGTGAAGAAGTTTGTGCTGAAGAAGATTAATGGGGTGGATTCAATAGACGTAATAGATCAAGAACAGGGGAAGGTTAGAATTTCAGGAAATGTGGAGCCACAAACAGTGATAGAGAAGCTTAAAAAGCATATGAAAAAACATGCTGAGCTCTTGGTGGAAGAAGAAGAAGAAGAAAGCCCACCCAAAATTGAAAACCAGGAGATGCGGATTGCGAACAAATCAGTTCGGGAATTCAGCGATCAACGCAAGGTGGTCCCACTGCTTCCAGGTAACGATACATATCCTTATACGATTCATAAAATAATTATTCCAATCTGAAAAGAAGAAAATTATTTTTGTGTTCTCTTAATTTTGTAATTGTGGAATGTGATTTCATGCTTAAATGGCACTCAACCGCTCTTGTTATTATGGCTAATTGCCCCAACGATTTTGTTCTTTATCAATTCTCAATATCCCTGTTTCAATTTTTAAAACAATGCATCATATGTAGACATTCTCTTGCGTAAATGTGATCCAAACTTCAATTTTTCTCCGAATTTTTGGTTTATTGATCTATGATATTGATTGTAACTTGTTTTCATTTGTATCCATCTAATTTTATCAGATCTCATCATCAAACCTATTGGTGAACCGATGACAATAAAAGTTCGCGATTGGTACCGAGCGCATGATCATGAGCTTGAGCTAAAACCCTACAACAAACCGTTCACATGTAGCAGATGCAGGGAAGCCGGGTTTATATCGGGATATAGATGCAAGCTTTGTGTCTATGATATCCACAAGGAGTGCATGAACCCGAAACCCAAGATTACCCACAAGCTTTTCCCAGGATCCGTCTTCGAATTTCGCAAGAAACCTCACATAAATGGAAGCATTTGTGATGCATGTGGGATGATAATCCACGGCTGTTCCTATCGCTGCGAAGCGCACGACTTGGATTTGCATCCACGGTGTAGCGACCTGCCAGGGAAATTGTGCTTCGGTGGCACGGACTTTGTGCTGATCTGCAAAAACGTCGAACATAGATGCTTTTCGTGTAAAATGGAACTGCATAGCCGGCTTGTGAAGAAGAAGGTACCGGGTTGGTGTTATGTTTCAGAGCGTAACAAGTTTTATTGCCATGTGTATTGTGTATCTCAAATAGTGCACGAGGCTTGGAGGAGAGGGGACTTGGTTCCTGACAACGATGATGACGACGACAATGACGGTATTTCTAAGGCGCTGGAAAAACTGGATTTGAAGCTTGTGGCTAATTCGAATGGAAGTGGTGGGAGAGGTGGTAGTTTGTTTTTGAAGGCGGTAACCGTATTTCTCAAGGCAATAGTTAGTATTCTGTTTGGAGATCCAACTGGTTTGATTGTGTATGCAGTGACGGAATTAGTCCAATTTTTGTAGACGATTGCATTGAATAGTAGGGTTTACCATTTCATTTTTTTAATTATTTATTAAAATCTTTGTATGTACCTGTGTGAAATGACTTGATATTGAGTACTTTATAAGAGATTTGTACTTAATTTGCTTTTAAGATTTTTCATTTACATTCCCTTTCTCCTTGTCGCTTAATATGCTAATAGAGTTGGGCACACGCGATGTCGAGTTTTTAAGTTTACACGTCTGAAAGTGCGATGATGCCAAATACTATAAAGCAAAAGTAGTCTAAGCTAAAGTGGTAGAAAAACAAATTTTCAGAGATGGATCAACAGGCAGAAGATGGCACTTTACCAGATGAGAATATAAGTAGAAGAAAGAAAGCTAAGGAGGAGTATTGGAGTTTGAGTAGATTGCTAGAATGGCCATGGTTGCAGAAATCTAGACTGGATTTGAATCCTTTAAAGGAGACAAAAACACAAGGTTGAAGAGGGTGCATCCATAAGTTGATTGGCGAAGTTCAATCTGCTTGAAAAGTGAAAATTCTAGCCGCCGCTGTTGGAGACATTCATAACTCTAGCCGCCAGAGTGATAGTGATTTGTAGAAAGACAGAGAGATGAGAGCTTCAAATTACGTTGCCACCAAATCGGCTGTGACAGAGATCTGAAGTTATGAAATCGGTTGAGAGAGACAGAAAGAGGGATGAAAAATTGTACATTGTCGCTGTGAGAGAGAGGAAGATAGAACTTGGAACACAATGATCAATTTTGCAAAAGGATACATTTAGCTAGGGGTGAAAACAGTCCGGTTTGGTCCGGTTTTGGCCATTTTTTGGGACCGGACCGGTAATTCGGTTTGGGAAACTTTGAAACCAAAACCAGACCAATGAATGCCGGTTCGGTTTGCCGGTTTCAGTCCGGTTTGCCCGGTTTATCGGTTTGGGCTACTGGGTCACGTATTGGGCCAACTCAGACTGAAATTAAAATGGCCCAACACATTTCAAAACCAATTCAAGGCTCAAGCCTAAAATTAAAATGGCCCAACACATTTAAAAACCAATTCAAGCCCAAAATTAAAATGGCCCAACACACAACATTCATCAGTTCATATTTCATACTTCATATTTCATTCTACCAAGTACCTAGTACCTACTGCCTGCACAATTTCCAAAATAAAACAAGTTTCCAACATTTCTAGTCCCAACAGCCAACAAATTAAACAAGTTTCCAACGACCAAATTAAACAAGCCTAACACCAACAAATTAAACAAGTCCAACACCAACAAATTAACAAGTCCAACACTACAAATTAAAGGAAATGAGGCAGCAATTCAGCAAGGCTGAGGCAGCAATCCAGTAAGCCAGCAAGCTCCAACTTTCCAAGTATCATCTTCCATACACGGTATGACCGTACCTGACTACCAGAACTATGGATCAGTCGCGTATGGGTAGCTCCATCTCAGGTCTGTAAGTGGTGATTTCTTCCTCTTCGTATCTGAAACAATGAGAGAAATCGTCAATCAAGAGGGTTCGACCGTTCGTGAGAGAGAGAGAGAGAGAGAGAGAGAGAGAGAGAGAGAGAGAGAGAGAGAGAGAGAGAGGTACCAGCGGTGAGTGGTGCCTTGGAGGACCAAAGAGTCAGAGACGATGAGAAGAAGAGATAAGGTAGAGAGAGAGTGAGAGGGAAGTGTGCGGCGGTGGGGTACTGGGGTGGGGGGTTGTGTTTTTAAATTTAGGGTTAAGTTAGGAGAAAAGAAATAAAATAAAACTATATAATTTTATATATTTATATATCCGATCCGGGCCAGTTTTTCGGTTTTTCCATATCATGAGATCGGGACCAGACCGGCTAAGTTAAAAGGGGTCCCTAACCGGCCGATTCGATCTGGTTTCCAGTCTGGTCCGGTTTGGCCGGTTCGCACTTTCACCCCTACATTTAGCTGTAGGGGTTGGATTAAATAAAAGAGCCGTTTTTTTTACTGTTTTTATTGCAATGGTGGTCTAATTGCTAGTACTTCTATGAATTGAACCAAATGGTGTGAGGTTTTGGAAAAATACACACACACAAAAACATGGATCCACCATATCGACAAAATTAAAAGAGAGAAAAATCAGTTTGAAACACAGAAGATGTTGCACTATGTAGTGGTTGGTTATGCATTACTCAAGATTCGCTCATAGGTAATTCGCAAGCCCAATCTGTGTTGGGGAAGTGAAATGTTGGATATTACGTTTCTTGCACCAAGGATACAACAAGATCACCATCATCTATCAAAAGTCGTCGTGGTAGCTAGTAAGGTAGCACAGAGAGGCAAAGAAAGTTAGTTGTGGTGGAAAGGTAGTTGGTGCCTATAACTTAGTTACTATAAAATTGTGATTAGAATGTGGTCAAACCAAAGTTAAAATATATTAGAAATTATTTGGCAATTCATATATGAAAATAGTAGTTGGAAGTTAGTTGAGGAAAGAAGCCACATTTTGGCATGTACACCACTAGAGTAGTTTGGCCCAATTATGGAAGGAAAAAGAAAAAAAAACTACATCATGCCATTTTGGCATTTGGTGCACCAAAAAAAAAAAAAAAAGTGGCTCTTTCTATTGGAGTTGCTCTTTAGAGTTTGTACGGATCTTTTCTTTAGCTTTAATTTGACCCTCCAGATTTAGTTAAGGTATAAAATGAAATGGATCAATTATTCATCACCTTTAAGGTGAGTTTGAAATTAGGTAGGATATGACAATCCATTATAAGTCTCACATGGCCATAGATTGTCAGTTTTGTCCATGATTGAAATTTCTAAGAAGTTATCTGACATCTGAAACGGATCAACATAAAAAATTTATCATGGGAATAACAAAAGAAAACATTTTTTGACGAAAGTTTTTTCCCGATCAGAAATTATCTTTCTCGGGAAAAATTTAGAGGTGTCAAACGAGCCGTGCCGTGCCGCATGACCCATTTAATTGTGTCGACCGTGCGTCGTGCCGTGTAGTGCCGTGCCAGCCCGTTTACTAAACCATGTCGTGCCGTTTCTTAATCGTGTCATGCCGTGCCGGCCCGTTTACTTACTCGCATCGTGCCATTTTGTAATCGTGTTGTGCCCGTGCTGGCACATCTCCGAGTTTCGTTGAATTTTTTTGTATAATCTAGCCAAGTTTCATAAAAAAAAAAATGTATATCTAATAACTATAGCTATATTACTTATTAAAAAGTATATAACATATAATTCAAATTTTTTGTTAATCTAGCCGAATTTCGGCGTATTGAGATTCACAAAATATTTGTATTGACTTATTAAAAAGTGTAAAACATATAATTAGAAAATCCATGATTAAAATATTAATTTTTTGGTACATTAAATATTAGTTTTTGTTATGTCGTGTCTTAAATGCCCCGTGCAAAGGTTATGTCGTGTCCCGCCCGCCCACTTACATGTTGTGCCCATCTAAATTGTTTCGTGTCGTGCCGTGCCCAACCAAGTTCTCTGCTGTGCCCGTGTCGTGCTCATCTAAAATTGTGCTCTTGCCATACCGTATCACATTTAAACGTGTCGTGCCATACCGTGTCCATACCAACCCGACCAGTTTGACAACCGTAGAAAAATCTATATATTTCACGATGTTGTGCACACAAATAGTACATTTTTACAATAGTGGATGAGATTGAATTGATCCAATTGAGGTGCATCTTATAAATTTTATTTAAGTGTCCATGCTCACTATTACTAAAGAGGTCTTTCTATTGATAGCCCATTGAGTTGTTAATAAGTTCATAAAATGACAAAAACAACACACACTTTAATATATTTGTTATACTTTTTAATACACTTTCACATGTTTACACTCTTTTTAAACGTTATCAACAACTCAATCGGTTGTTTGTACTACCTCCTTTCGTGTTTTTTTGTCCATTTCCAATACTCCACACTCCTTGAAAATTGTGCATATATTTCAATATAAATCTCTAAAAATATGTAGGGTGATTTACCTATATATCCCTTCGACTTTCATGCGACTGTCACTTTAGTCCTTCATCTTTCAATATCAACAAAATGGACCTTGCATTTTCAATTGAGTGTCAATGTTGCCCCTCCCCAGACTTCCATCCAAATTTTGGACAGAAAATATGCATGTGATAGTCATGTGATAGTTTCCAAAGGATAATTAAGTCATTCCACCTTAATATTTCCCCCCTTTTCCCTATCCCATCGTCGGTTTCCTGCCATCCACCCCCTCTACTATTATAACCCCACCCATACCAAACCCCCTGTTTTATGCATACAAAACCTAGAGAGAGTGAAAGTGAGGATGAAGGCCATGGCTAAAAAATTACCCAAAAGAAAAAGAAAAAAAAAAAAAAAAAGACCATGGTTGGAAGGTTTACATAGTGATTATTTTTTTTCCCCATTAAACAAAGTTTGCATTTGTTAGTTTTGCGTCTATTTTTTGTGGTTTAATATTGGTTTGTCTCAACGAGATGAATCTAAAAAATATAAAATTATGATCAAAATTTTTAAAAAGTTCTCTAAAGACAAAAATAATCTAAATTTTTGTTTTTTATTGGATTATTTTTGTCCTTGTTCTCAAAAGTTCAAGTTTGGTTAATAATTTTATAGTTTTTAGATTCTTTCATCGAGACGAACCAATAAACCACAAAAAATCGACGCAAAACTATCAGATGCGGAAAAAATGTAATTAAGGAAAAAAGAATAAACCACTTAATTTATTTAGCCAAAGCAACCTACGTGGACCTTGGATTTTTTTTTTTTACCTAATTAGCTAATGTATTTCGGATATGGTGGTATGAATATATGGGTGGGTTGGCAAATTATGGTTGTGTGTTTTGAATTGCTGTTTAATGGAAAGGACAAAGGCTGCCAAAGCTTGCCCCAATGCAATGCAATGCAGTGCAAATAATGCCATTGCCCCAAAGGTATGTGTTGTCTTCGTTTTGATCAACTTGTGGTTTCCTGTTTGTCGGTAGAATTGGGAAAGTGATATGTAGTATATACTATAAGTAGGGTTTCCAGTGGGGAAGTGTGGTATTAGGGTGGAATGACTTAATTACCCTTTAGAAACATGCAATCGAAATTGAAAGATGAAGGACTAAAGTGACACTCGCGTGAAAGTCGAAGAGATGTACAAGTAAAACACCCAAATATGTAATATGAATTCTATTTGATAAATTTTAATTTAGGCAAACTCAACCTAAGTCTATTATGCCTAGAAGAAATTTTGAAAACATGAAACCCATTATAAATTAAAAGATATAAACAATTTAAAATATGAAACAAACGTTAAAAATGAACCAACAAACATGGATGGATCGAGTAGCAAGTCAAAACTAGGGGAACCTTTCTATATGTACAGATGGGTCTCGGGGACTTACTTTTGGATCCCACACGGATGATCCGAGCCGTTCAATCATCTTAGAATAATTTCCCGAGGGGCCCCGCGAGAAATCAGCTCAATCGGACGTGTGTAAGTGTTTGATCCAAATCTCCCCGTTTCATTCAACTCATTCAAAAGTAAGTCCCCGAGACCCATCTGCATGGTCTGTACATATGTATCTGTCCCCGTTGTTTTTCCGAAACTAGGGGGCGCCCAACCTTTTCCAGCACGAAACCGCCTCCCCGTATTCATTCGGAAAAGAGTTCCAGAAAACCGAATATTCGTATTTACGCAGCGGATCATCTCCCACGAGAAAGCCCAACGGGCGCTCCTTACTTTCCAAAAATTCAACAGAGCTTCTCGTGATGCCCAAGAAAGCGATCGCATCCGTTAATCGTCTTACCTTTCTTCTCCATCCAACGGTCGAGATCAAAATGCAAGTGATGAAACAAGGAACTCGACTCTCTCACTATAAAGTACCTCACTCAACGAACTTTCTTCCTCATTTTCTCAGACGAAAGTTCAGAAAACAGTCGATTGAGTTTTGCGATTTGACCTAAAAATGGTGGTGATCAAATCCGTTAAAGCACGCCAGATCTTCGACAGCCGTGGGAATCCGACCGTGGAAGTAAGTTTGATTTGATTCTATCGAAGTTTTGTTGTTTTTGTTCGTTACTTTGATCTCGAGTGCATACTGGTTTTAAATGATCTATCTGATTCTTTGGTCGTTTGGTTTCTTAGAAACTTAGGGAAACCGAATTGGAATGTTTATGAATCAAGGTTGGGATTAGATTTGTCTGTAACATGAAAGAACAAATACGTATCCGAATTCATATGTTTGGCTTGGTTGAGTGATGATGTCGTTCTTTTAACTGAGCGAAACCGTTGGTATCTGATGATCAGACCGCGATCTTTGTATTCCGTTGCTCGTTTAGTTTGCGAGAAAATGAGGTAAATAAAAGGAGGAAAATGAGTTAAATAGTTAGATGACATTTGCATGAAAGCAATTTTTTCTGCTGCCTTTTTTTTGTTGTGTTCTGTTAAAAGAAATAAGCATTTTACAGATTTGTGGTGTTTTCCTGGATATGTTTTTCGGTTTATATGGAGATAGTATTTGACTCCGGGGTGAATTTCAGGTTGATATTGGTCTTGATGACGGAACTTTTGCTAGGGCTGCGGTTCCCAGTGGTGCTTCAACAGGTGAAATTTCAGAGCGTCTGTTTATGTTTATATAAATTGATTTATGTGTTTGTCTTGAAAAAAAATGCTCCAAGGATGAACACTTTCCTCTATCATCCATGATAATTTTAGGTATATATGAAGCTTTGGAATTGAGAGATGGGGGGTCTGATTACCTCGGAAAAGGTGTTCTAAAGGTATGTAAACTGTAAATACTCTGTTTCTTTTCAGAAAATTCTTCTGTTTTGAAGTTTGTGATTTCTTCAATTGTCTTGCGAATTAGATTATAGAAACTCTGTGAGTCTTGAGACTTCGTGGAAAAGACTTAATTTGATGAGACACAATGGGGGATAATTGATTGCTTGCAGCTCATAATTAGTTGGCATGTTATGATTTTCTCCTACGTGTAGTAGGAATGTCGTCTGGTGAATCGTTCATGGGTGTTGTGAACTAACTATGCTGTGTCTAAATTTTGTTGGTTTAGGCTGTGGATAATGTGAATTCAATCATTGGACCTGCATTGATTGGCAAGGTACATAGCAACTGTGTTCATATCTCAGTGTTAACTTCAAATATGTTGCGAAACCTGGAGTAATTGGTCGTTTATGCATTGTTTAATCTTTATCTGCTCTTGCAGGACCCAACAGAACAGACCCAAATTGACAACTTCATGGTACAACAACTGGATGGAACAGTTAACGAATGGGGATGGTGCAAACAAAAGGTGCGATGCGGTTTTGTTTCTTCAGCCTAGATAAACTATAGCTATGAATCGATATAGTCTTTCTCCCTGCTGATGATCGGCAACTCAACTTGTCCTTCCACCTATTTAACTATGTCAGCTTGGTGCAAATGCTATATTGGCTGTTTCGCTTGCTGTGTGTAAAGCAGGGGCTATGGTGAAAAAGATTCCTCTTTACAAGGTATGTTCTATTCTAAGAAGTCACTTTCATTCTGCGTTGTTCAGCCATATTTATGCTGCATGTATTTATGGTGCTTAATGACTGTCTTGTGTCTACTATGCAGCACATCGCCAATCTTGCTGGTAACAAAAACTTAGTGCTGCCTGTACCTGCATTCAATGTCATCAATGGGGGTTCACATGCTGGCAACAAATTGGCTATGCAGGAATTTATGATTCTCCCCGTTGGAGCGTCTTGTTTCAAAGAAGCCATGAAGATGGGTGTAGAAGTATATCACCACTTGAAGGTAAGTTTTCCGCTTTCCCTCTTTAAGTTGTGTTAGCTGAAAATGGCTCTATCGTGGGCTGATTGAATTTCTGATGTCTGCTTTTCCAGTCTGTAATTAAGAAAAAGTATGGTCAAGATGCCACTAATGTTGGTGATGAAGGTGGCTTTGCTCCTAATATTCAGGTCTGTAAGTCCTCATACAATGAATATATAAAATTGCAAACTAGAAAAGCGATTTCATCTTCCATGTTACTTAGGCCAACTTGTGCTTCCTTTTATGACTTATCCATATTTGAATGGAGATCACACATAACAATACTCATACTGCAGTAGGGTTAATTCAACACTGCATAATCACTTCCATGTTCTAGACGTCTAGTAATCAAAGTAGCCATTGCAACCATTATTATTTACTCTCACCCGCACACTGAATCCATTCCATGAATAGATTTGACCTGACACATTTCCTTGTTGAGTTTTCAGTAATTTTACCGGTTATGCTATTACAGGAAAACAAAGAGGGGCTTGAACTGCTGAAGACAGCTATAGCAAAAGCTGGATATACTGGAAAAGCAAGTTTTCTGATCTTCGAGAATTTTTCTCAATTACTTAGCTGGTGATTCTAGTTCGCCATTATTCTGTTGATCTGACAAATTGGATGTATTTGCAGGTTGTAATTGGAATGGATGTTGCTGCCTCGGAGTTCTATGATCTCAAGGATAAGACATATGATTTGAACTTCAAGGAAGAGGTGTTAATCAACTCTATGAATACACTTTGGTTGGAATGCTACAGTTCTTGCAGCCCATCTGGCTTCTCCTGTTTCTAATGAAAAGATGTTTGGCTGCTAAACTATGAGGACCTACTGAGACATGTGTCCTACTCTAAGAAGCTGAACCATTGGATTTTTATGTTGCAGAACAATGATGGATCACAAAAGATATCGGGAGACAGTTTGAAGAATGTATACAAGTCATTCGTGAGTGACTACCCCATTGTATCTATTGAGGACCCATTTGATCAGGATGACTGGGAACACTATGCCAAGATGACAAATGAGATTGGTGAGCAAGTGCAAATTGTTGGTGATGATCTACTTGTCACAAATCCCAAGGTAAAGCTTGAGATATGACGTAACTTACTGTAAGTTATTTTAGTCTGGGTTACTTTATTTATTTCAAGAGTATACTAACGTTTCGTACTTACTTGGGTGGTTCAGCGTGTAGACAAAGCAATCAAGGAGAAGTCCTGCAATGCCCTCCTTTTGAAGGTAATGATTCACAACACCATGGAGAAAAACCATAATGTCTTACTTTTGTGTTTTTTCAGGTTAATCAAATTGGTTCTGTTTTTTCAGGTTAATCAAATTGGTTCTGTTTTTTCAGGTTAATCAAATTGGTTCTGTTACTGAAAGCATTGAAGCTGTAAAAATGGCGAAACATGCTGGTTGGGGTGTTATGGCAAGCCACCGAAGGTATGGTATCCTCCCCTCAAACTCTGGTTCAACTGTCTGCAGTTAAGTCACGTTCTATGTCGAGAAAGTGTCACTGATCCATTTGTTGTTTGTCTAATGTAGTGGTGAGACCGAGGATACTTTTATTGCAGATCTCTCTGTTGGTTTGGCTACGGTAAATTTTGATATTTCTCTCGTCTTCTTGTGCTTAGTCCTTGAAACTTTCAGGCAGTATGGGGTGACACATAGCTTTAAGGCAGCATTATATTTTCTGCAGTTTTGTGGTGCTGCATAGCAATTTGCCCCTCATTTTTGTGGTCTTCTGGGCTGGACTATAGTGTAGTTTTGGTCCTTATTGTTTCTACAAGTGAACCTTATACTGGGCTATTAATTTATGAGGTTCTAATAGTTTTGTAGACTTGGATATATGCCATTGATTTCTGGAACAAAGAAAAAAGGGTTATGGAAGCCGTAGAGAATTATGAGCTTAGGCCAAGTTCAGCTTATCTGATTGCATTTGCTTGGTGTGAAACAGGGCCAGATCAAGACTGGAGCTCCTTGCAGATCAGAACGACTTGCTAAATACAATCAGGCGAGTGACATAGCCTTTGAGGAATACCTGAAGCAGCAATTATCTGTTCCTCTTTTATGTGCTTAACAATTGCATTGTTCAGAAATTAGGAGTTTTCAAACAACATTTTCTCTTGATGTTTCTATAAATAAAACTAGAAGGTTGGCACACACTGTGTGTTTGCTTATTTTTAGGATTGTAGTGCACAGTGGGGTAGTCGTCACGTGCTTAGATTTTCTAATAAGCAGACAAGCCACTGATATTGTGTGCTAAGTTTTGGCCGGTTGTGTTGAGCCCACTACAGTAGTGATTTGGTGTGAATGAACGACTTTGCCTCATTTAAGTCTCCTGTTGGATTTCCCAGTTAAGTTGTTGAACCAAGTCCTAGTTTTAAAGGTTTCGGCAGCTTTGTTTTGGTGGAGGCATTGTATCTTCTCCTGTCATTTTTTGAGCTATGTCACGTCTGTCAGAAAGTGTTATTACCAAGGGATTAGCTTACTGTCATTCACATTCATCTCTCTATCTTAATTTTAGCTAAGTCTTAGTTTTGATTATCTGTAGTATTGCAGAGGTTAACATGATGTACATTTTTTCTTTACTGCAGCTCCTTAGGATTGAAGAGGAATTGGGATCTGCAGCAATCTACGCAGGAGAGAAATATCGTGCTCCTGTGGTGCCATACTAAATTCCCCGACTCCCAGTCACTAAAAAAGTATCTAAATAAGCTTTATAATCTGGTTCCCCCATCATCCCTTTCCTTTTTGCTCTCCCTTGGTTGAAAAATTTGCGGTTTAAGAAGCGTTTAGTTTTGAAAAACTTTGCTGTGTGCCTACGTAGAATGTTAATCTATTGGGGGAATTTAAAGCTATGAGAGGACCTCATTTTACGGCTCTTTTGTATGGTGTTCTCGTTGAGGAATACTAGGTGATGTTGAGCTTTGTTTTGTGGTCGAGATTTTATCTTGAAATGTACTTTTTCGGTTGTGAAGTGTGGTTTTTTGCTCCATCTATAAGCATGGTGGTTACTCGAGTATATTCTGAACTCCAATCATGGATTTATCTGAGCCCTTGTGTGAAAGATGGTTTTTATTCTACCTGATTCATCTTTTTCTTAATCTGCAATTGAGCTCTGTAAAGAGTTGGACCAAGTTTGGGATTTCATGGAAAACCTGCACCCGTGGAAAACAAGCTATGGGGGTCGTCGGCCAAATTTTCCGAGTATGCTTTTCACTTCGACGATAGCCTTGAAATCCCCTTGAATTTCGACGCCTTCGTCCAGTGGTTTGGCCACCAATATTGTTTAACCATGAATAGTGTCTTTCAAGAAATGGCAATGTTGATTTAATGCCGTTGTTTTTTGTAATTTCCACCTTTGTATGTTATTTTCAATTAACTTTCATCAACTAAAATTTCCTGGAGCCATTTGAGGGGGTCGGGTTTTGGTGATGTCACATAGACGGCCTCGCCATTTTTTCCAGTCATTTTTGGGTGACAATGGCATGATAAATGGCTCTGGCATGACAACAAAAATGGCTCACCATTCGGCACCAATTTTTGCAATTTTGACTGATTTTTGCTAATGACTCGAGCCATTTTTCTACGATTGGACTTGCTACGAGAATTAAAAATCACTGCCTCATATCAACTTTGGTGCCCATCTCGGTACTTGTCTGTGGCTCATTCGTGGAAAAAATATACTCCTAGACATGAAAATGAATGACAAGTGTAGATGGACACAAATCATTTATAATACTTGAAGTGCAGACGGACACAAATGATTGAAACAAAAAGTGGACCGCACACAAGATGTTTAAAGTTTCGGACTTCCAATTGCTAAAGTAGACATTAGAGCATCTCCAAGAGGCTCTTTAAATGGGTCCTCTTGGCTTAAGTAGCTATCCAGTACCTTATTTTGGTACTCCAAGGGCTCTCTATACCACTAGTTTTTTTGCCTTGGGTATTTTTCACTAGCTACTAGAAGCTACTGAAAGTAGCTATATCTACTAAGCATTAAATGTCAATTCTATCTTTTTCCCTACTCAACATTGAAAATGGTCTTCTCGTTTTTTTGCTTTTGGATAGCAACGTAGAGAGTAGTATTAGAATATGGAAAAAACCTATGGGTACCGATGGGTATGTCCAGAAAATGTACAGAGCTACTCGGGGGCCCATTTTTGGGTCCCACACGAGTGATCCGAAATTTTGATTGAAATGGTGAGATTTTGGTTCAAGCACTTATAACTGTCCGATTGAGCTGAAATTTTGTGTGGCCTCTCGGAAAAATGTTATAAGAATAATGAACAGTTCAGATCACTAGTGTGGGACCCAAAAGTGGGTCCCCGAGCATGATCTGTACCTTTTATGTTCATTTTGCTTTGTACATGTAGTCGGGTCCATTAGAATATATAGGTGAAATAGTGAAAATGAAAAATAAAGAGTACTTTTTTTTGTACTTTTGACTAGCTAATAAAACTAGTTGTAGTGCTAGAGATGCTCTTGGTACATATGAAACGGCCAGGTTTTTTTTCTTTTTTATCATCAAATGATATGTCCACTTAAAGCTTTCAAAATAAATAGATACTAAAGAAAACCGCATCAACTTTATTTATAATAATAAAAAAAAAATGTTACCATAATTTTATATTTTTTAAATTCCTCTTGTTGACAAATTAATAATCCACGAAAACTCGACGCAAAACTAACAAATGTAAATTTGTTTTTTAATAAAAACAAAACGAATAAACAAAAAAACCAATTTATTGTTTTTTTGCCAATACAGGTTTGAAGTAAACATCTTCAAGGGTTGAATTATCTTTTTCTCCTCATACTCAGATGCGAGGGTAAATTAAAGTAAAGCCTCACAAAATTATTGTCAAGGCCATTTACCTCTCAAAGAAGGATAATACTACACGACCACTCCAAAACTGAGCTAAAAATGAAGAAGAAAAAGAAAACATGCCCCATGCTAGCAATAAGGCATACTATAAAATATGATTTTAAAAGCAACTAGTACCGCAAATCATGTATTATGGGCCAAAATTATCACTGACATTGGAGTTCAAATTGCACTCCTGATATTGGATCGGGACAATTGGTTTTTGGTTGCTAAAACTTCATCAGTATGCAACAAAATAACTCCCAATTGTATGACACTCACTTTAGACCAAAAAAAGAAGCAACAAGTCCTTTCTCACACGGCCGCTCTTTTACAACCAACTCAAAACTGGGATACCCAAATCTTTGATCATGTATACCCAAAAAACACCAATGTAAAAGACCATCTTCAACTGCTCTTGTATATTCCCAATTGATTGACGAGAAAAAGGGGGAATCCATGGTCAGAAGCCGATCAACAGACTTCTACCAACTCAACATCAAAAACCAACCATGAATTGGGTGGAATTGCTTGACCAAAACCTTCAGCACCATAACTGCATCACACATGCAAACTAAAGGATGTCATCTCGGAGAAACAAAACAGTATCTCATAAAAGGCCCAATTCTTCATGCCATAGAGTACTCTTTTAATCTAACCATAAAGAGTCCATTTTGCAGGTCAAAGTACGAAGATTGAAAAGGGGCAGACTTGTGTGAAGAGGTTAAAAGTGAAAATGCTTGAATTGGGTGGTGAAAACTTGAAAGAAACTAAAAACATGATTCAGGCTAAGTTTCCACAAAGGTATTTTCGGTATTTCTGGACTACAAGTTGTCAAATCAACAAGGCATTCTCCTCACATACATCAACTGATTTGACTTGTTGTAATCCAAGAATACTGAAAATACCGTAGTGGAAACTCAGCCTTAGTGAGTACCGTAAACTAAATGAAAGGTGGAAGTGTTATCCAATGGGTTCAGCTTATACAATCAAGTGCAAACTAGACAGTAACAGGTAAGTATTGGAAATTAAAACAATTGCATACCCCATGGCTGGTGGAATTGTGAGTCTTCTTTTGTCCCCAACACGCATGCCTGATGATCAGATATGAACAAATATGTCATTCATTGCTATTTGCAAATAAAATGAAGGAACAATAATCCAAAATGAAAAGCCTCTTCAATCATAAAATGTTTTACCATTGACCCCAACATCCCATCCCTTTATTACTCCTCCTACACCTGAAAAGAAAAAACACAACCATTTAACATAATAAATAAAAGTTCATCAAGCTCTACTTGGATATTTGATTTGTGAAGGAATTTGCAGGAGAAAAGGAAACGCAAGGTTAACACAGCTTGGTATTGTGGAGGAGAACCCCTTTTATTTTTCCTCTACATATCCTCCATATATCTGACATCCAAAGACAGACTAAACGTGGTTATAACTAAGTGAAATGATTACCTAGGCGGAATTTAAAAGGTGCTTTGCCAATATTAGAGTCGAATATTTTGCCATTCTTTCTCAACTTGCCAATATAGCGGACGCTTACCTGATAACAAACAAACTTATGTTATTAGTGAAAACAAAAACTCAAAAATAACATCCAGTAGTGGAAAATTCAAAAGAGTATATGCACATATTTCCTTCTTAGTTGTAACGTGATACTTTCTTTCCTCTTTTGTGTAAACCAAAACGAAAAACCGTAGTGGTGTTCGTACTGCAAATGCATGGTGCAGGGATGAAATAATCTAGTGTGAGTGTACATCATCTGGTAATAGGAAAAAATGCACTATAATATTTTACAAGGAATTCGCCAAGTCTAGAATGGTTTCATCAAAATCAAATTGCAAAAAGTGCATTCCTTTCTTTGCCAAGAAGGTGCTCGTTAACTCGTTTGCACCATGTGTCTCGTGTATTCTCAAGTTCTAACACACTAGATGAGTACATCATATGGACCATATGTCATCTCTGAAGGAAACCATCCTGTAAATCATCATGATGACCCAAGGCAAAACAAGAGATCCGGACATGTGATTGCAACTTAAGGGGAACAGAGCTTCACCTTTTTCCCCGGAGAAGCTTTTTTCCCATCCGCCTTACCCATTGCCAGCTCTTCAATGACCAATCCATTTGGAAAGGACCTTACTCTAAATGGCTTGGATCCAGTTTCCTTCTCTATGTCCTTGTCTTTAGAAGATTCAATATTCTCTGGAACACTTTGGTCCGTATCTGCATTGCTATTCTGCTTCTTGCTCTTTTTCTTTTTCTTCTTCCTTTTCTTCTCGTCAGCCATAGAGTCAGCATCAATGTCAAGGTCCCTGACATATATCCACCAAAAGTTACCATGTATGTAGCATTAACATCATAATAGCACAACCAATGTTAAACCAACTTTTCCATCTAAGCAAAGAACTATAACAATAAATATGCAAATCACAATCGAAGATACATTATGCTATATGCAAATCACAATCGAAGAGACATTATGTGTTCAATGCGGGCGAAGAATCTGTCATGACATACCTATGAAGACTAGCCAAAAATTAAAAGAATGTGCACAGTGTAGTAATAATTACAAATACACAATCTTTCATTGACAAGTCTTTTTAACGAGTGTTTCTGAAGTCTGAACCTTTAAGTGAGACAGCTGAAAATCACATCTTAACATCTTTATTGCTTACATGTTAATACGTGTGAGACTCGCAATTCAAACACTGATAGATGCACACAAAAGCTGCAATATCGTCTCTGAAAAACTGCTAATATCATAGGTGGGGAAAAAACAAAGCAAATAGAAAAGAAAATCAGGCAGAGAGAACCAAAGGTTCTGATAACGGTCTTAGACTCTTAGTTGGATATCATTGCAGCAGGCTTGAAGATACGATTATTCCCACGTGATGAAACCACTGCATAGCCTCAAGTTTTATCCCTCCTCTTCCTTTCCTTTCCTTTTGTTTTCTATTAAAATTTTCTTGCAATTGTTTTAACAAATTACACCTATGACGGAAGCATGCAGATTAACAAGTTCAATGCGCAGTGAAACAGTTGTATTGTAATTAGCTTCGAAAGATAATAACCACTCACTTCTCATCATTTTCCTTCCCAACTGGTTGATCCTGCTCTATGTCAGTGGTAGCAGCATCAGACTGCATATTACTCTTGCTGCCAGCATCAATTGTCTTTTCCTCTTTATTCTTTTTCTTCTTCTTATTCTTTTTCTTGTCAGCTTCAGGAACTACTTCAGTATTTGCTCCTGAAGAATCTAACTGTTCGTTGGCCTCCCTGCAAACAAGAGAACAGGACCAATAAAATGAAAGAATCTCAGCAATTGTCAAAGCAATCAACCCGGAATCAAGCTCCAAATGTACTGGAAGCAATCAAAGTGGAGATCTTAGCACCTATCGATTAGTTACCAATTTGACCCTATTAATTCAGAGTTACTGACCTTGTTTGTTCGCCAACTTGAAGAATAGCATCAACCTTCCTTTTTAAGCTTTCAACACGGTCGCTGGCATCTTTTGCCACCTTCTTGAAATCACCATCTGTTCTCATATCCTTGTTTTTTCTCGATTTCTTCTGAGCATCAGCTTTGTTCTTTTGGGGCAAAGATATTGGAAAGCCATCTTCATCTTCACTCTCTAAGATTGAGGCACCAGTATCACTCTTGAGAATAAGTTGTCGCTCAGAGTTGCCATTGTTGTCAGAAGCGTTTGACTGGATCTTCTTCTTTCCTTGTTTAGCAATGCCATTCTCACCAGTGGGCTTTTCATCATCCAAAATCTCCTCAATCACCACTGACAATTTCAACACCAATAAAATTATAAATTGAGGACTGGGGCGTTCCATGCTGTAATAGATGACAATGCACATTGCACTGATAAACTTGGAGACTAGAAACTTACGTTAAGAGTGAAACTTCAATTACTCAATAAATAAGGGTATTACTATTACCTCATTAAAATCTGCTACCCAACAAAAAAAAAAAAAAACTATCTTTGCCATATGCAATTTGCAAAACTTTCTCACCATCCACCATTAGAAAGTTTGAATGTCTCTTCAGCTATAATTGCTAGATACTTTTCTTTCGAATAAGATTATGAGTACAAATAGATAATCATACACCTTGTTGAGAAATTCCCACCCCCCAACACACAAACCCTACTTTAGACGTTAAGCAGCAGATTTTAGTGCCATCACTACATCAACTTCGAGCTTTCTGTTTTCCTTGTCAAATCCAAGATAATCAAGCAAGTTTTTCACTACCAGAAGTACTCAAAGTACAACTTATGACAAGCATGCCGCTGGTAAATGCAACCCAAAAAAAAAAGTAAAGGAAAATCATTATTTCGTAGGCTAGATGGATTCACAAGAAAGGATTCAATAAGCTTCAGAACAATACCTCCACTGTTGGGGACAGGTGAGGGCGGGTACATATCCAAATCCTCGACACTAAAATCGTCATCATATTCATCTTCAGAGTCATAATCAGTAGACTCATCAGATTCAGTCCCACCAATATCTTCCCCAAAAGGATCTCTGTCATAGTTAAAGAACTTACAAATCCCAACCACATAATCACATGGGCATGCTATTCAACTTAATGTTGCCTTTTGTTCATAAGGATGACAAGATTAAGTTGAATAAGCCCATTTAATCAATGTAAAACCAGTTCAGAAATAATCTAAAGGATACGAATCATAGTCATCTCCACCACAATCATGAGTTTCACCAAGAAAGAAACCAGACAGATGAATGCTATGAGGACCAATTACTGAGAAGATCACTTCATCTTCCTCTTCAAATTCAAGATTCAACGGGCAATTCTCAAATTTCTCTGGTAACAATGAGCACAAGTAAACTGGTCTTTTATCTCCGACATGACATTGAAGTATGGTCTTCTTTGTAGATGAACCGGTGCCCAACGTTGCCTAAATCATCAAATGGTACATAATGTCTTCAAATTGTCCCGAACAAAACAATTGTAACCCTTGACTACGTATAGCCAAGTTACAGAAACTACAAAACCACAAGCGAATTCCTATCCCATTCCAAAATCCTACTCAGAAGTGGAGTGGGGCAGGGGGTGAGATGAGAAGCCACAACCGTGCAGCATATGACTAGACTCAAATTTTCCTATTCAGACAAGCACAACCCAAGGTCCCCAACCCGTCACCCACGAGTACTGTATCTCATAATCAACATTCTGAATCCTCATCTCATACAAATTGCAAAGAACCTTGAAGGAGCTAAAGATATGTAAAGAATTAAAACACACGAATAAATGTACTCCATGTACATGAAACTGCACTTCCAAAACAAAAATTACCATGAAACATTTTAAAAAATAAAAGACAAGTATAAAAAAAAAAAGGAATTTAGAACAAGTGAAAAATAAATGCTTAATAAGTTAGAATGGGATATAACCAACTAGGGCTAGCCTAGTTGGCCCCCCTTGTACACTCACAACTAAGGAATCAGTAGGTTAAATCTTTCCGAACAAAAGAATCGACTATTATTTCTCATTTACAGGAGTCTTTCCTTCTTATAGTTTATTTCTTCCCTGTATGGGGCTCTTTCTTGATTTGTTGTATATTTGGCTTGATTAATTGATTTAGTTTTGCAGACTCTCAAATGATTGATGTAGTATCCCCTTATTGTGATTCTCATGATATACATGATGTAATTCTCCAACTGCTTAACAAAAAAAGTTAGCATGAGATATTACCGTCACAATCACCTCAAAGAACAATGAAAATCCAATTGCTAAAACCTTACTTATTTTCATGTTCAATGACACAAGACTTCTGCTATATATTTACTAAGAGCCAACTCTGAAACCTTAAACTCCCACGCATTTGGGCAGGGTTCGGTTCCCCCGACTAACATCCAACACTACTAACTCCTAACTCCTCTAATCCCACTGACCCCCGCTAATCGTACACTGAGCTCCAAAACAAAAATATGAAACCTCTTCTAAGATGAAAACCAATTACACAACGAAAATAACAAAATTGAAAAATCAACTTCAATTTCGGAAAAAAGAAAAAAGAAAAAGGGATTGCACTTGACTAGCCCTCGGAAATAAATAAATTGAAAAAACATGACTCGCTTGTATCACATAATTCAACTATCGAAAAATCACATTTAGGTACACTTACAGAGCCCATAAGATAAAAAATAATGACTTCAGTTGAACTCAATTAAGTTACCTGAGATATATGAAGCTTTCCTCTCTCCTCATCGAAATTATGAGTGTACGGTTTGCTCGCTTTTACTTCAACTCCTGCGTGAAAAAATAATCCATCAACTATACAAATCAATGACAAACAAAATGAACTAAACTTCAATGATTTAAAGAGTTAAAATTTCAAATCACTGCACGAAGTGGGAAAACGTCATCGGAAACAGACCCCAGAAAGCCATCTCAAGTGCTAATTCAAGCTTCCTCTAAAACCCTGTGAGAGAGGCCGCTTGATCTTCTATGCCTCCTAAAACCCTAAAACGCCGCAGGTTTTTGTTAACTGCACCTGTAAGGCACGGAGGGAGCGTGAAACTAGAGTAAAAAGTTGACACGTGCAAATGAGCGTGAAACTTGGGCTTAAGCACTCGTCAAAAACGGCCCATGGGCTTTAGGCTATACCTAGACGTACGAGGATACTAATGAGATGAATGGAGGAAGGCCCATAAAAAGGTGGAATTCCTTCCATGTTTCTAACTAGGGTTAACTGCTAAAAAATTGATTTAAAATAATAGGAAAATTCTAATAAGGTGGAGGATAGTGTCTAAAAAGTGTATCAATATCCGAAAAAATATATTGATATTTGTAAAAATATATTGATATTCATGTAATGTGTATTGATATCCGAACTTATTTGTCATTGCATGCATATTATTCTCCGTCTAGTGGGCGGAAGTTAGCAAACCCCCCCCCAAAAAAAAAAAAAAAAAAACATTATCACCTTGTTCAGGGGGTCTCTCAGACCCACTGCATGGGCCCCCGAAAAAAAAAACTAATAATAAATAAAATAAAGGGTAGTGATTTTCACACTCTCCTTCCATAACGACACCACCTTTTTTGTCATGTCATATGTGTTAATTTATAAAATTAGCCTTTTATTTGTATGGTTTTTTTCCACTTGGATGGACGTCATTATAAATTCACATAAATATGGAAGGGAAGGAGTATTAATATTAAAGCATAGTCCAAGCATCCTCTTTCACTAAGTGGCTTTTTTGTTTTTTACACTTTACAAGACATGTCATTATCCTCACATACGTCAACTAAAAAAACCCAAAAAACAAAATTTAGTGGAACGGGAATCATTCTTTTTATATGTTTTGAAAAGATTACAACTCCCATGATCATCAGTTGAAATCCCGAGAAATCCATTTTTTAAGAGTGGGTAATGAACATTTGCAAGATGGCATTTTCCTAGTGTACACAATTATCTTTTAAAAAGTATCGAAAAGAATCAGTAACTTTGAGCTCAAGACAATTAAAGTAATTTCATTTGATTCGATAATTGAAACCCCACCAAAACAATCATCAAAGTTTTAATTTTTAAAAAAGGGGGGTTTTAATTAAAGTATGAGGTGCACATAAAACATGTGTACGAACACACATATACATATAATAATAGTGGTGGAAAAAGTTGACCGTGTACAAAAAGTATTGGACAGTAACAAGCTACAGAGAGAGAGAGAGAGAGAGAGAGAGAGAGAGAGAGAGAGAGAGAGAGAGAGATGGACCACCATAATTGGAGCTGGTTGGGCAGGACTCCAATTTCTGGTCATTCCGCAATGTGTTTTATTATGCAAAAATGATTCGCGTACACCAGGACGCGTACACGACATGCACACCAGCACATCCCGACCGTCCAAATGCTTTTTTCGACGTTTCAGATTTGAAATGAATTCTTACCGGTAAGAATTCATTTCAAATCCGGACCATCGATTCCTGAAATGAACGATCGGGATGTGCTGGTGTGCATTTGGTGTGCGCGTATGTGATGTGCACGTAGAATTGTTCTTTATTATGAGGTTTGGCCTAACAAACCAACTTAACTTATTTTTTTGTCTTTATCTTTTTTTCTTTTTTTTTTTGCGTTTATTTGTTTTGCATCGATTTTTTAAGTATTATTGGTTCGTCTCGGCGAGAGGAATCTAATAGGGTAAAAGATTATGACTAGAACTCTCAATTTTTTGAATAAGACCGAAAAAAATGTAAAAATTTGACTTTTTGGCTTATTTTTGTCTTTATTAAAAAAATTATGATTTTGATTCCTCTCGCCGAAACGAACTAATAATACACAAAAAAATTGATGCAATACTAAAAAACACGAAAAAAATCAAATAAAGACGAAAAAATAAGTCAGCTAACTTTTTAGGCCAAAACACACGATATGTGCTTCAAAATGTTCGATTAATAAAATTTATTAAAGTTTGAGCTTTAAATTAAAAGTTCATTAAGTTTTGTAAACTTGCATGAGTTTTGTTTGTTTGTCAAATGAACGGTAAACGAGTTGTAATCGAGCCGATAACGATTTGCTTTAAATTAACTCAGTAGTTTCAAATGTCGTTAGAAGTTTTGCTTAATTGGCAACTGGACGATTACAACTAACATTAACGAGTCAAATACGAGTGAAACTAAAACATTTTTCCGAGGGGCCCCACCAAATTTCAGCTCAATCGGACGGTTGGAAGTGCTTCAACCAAAGTCTCACCGCTCCAACCAAAAATTTTAAGAACAATGAACGGTTCGAATCACTCGTGTGGGAACCAAAAGTGGGTCCCCGAATGCAATCGGTACATTTTCTGTACCATGGCCTCTGTACCCCTAGTCGGTCCCCTGAGATGAAGAGATGGGCAAAACTTATTGATTGCTTTAAATGAAAATGCTTATCATCACATTGAAACCAATGAGGTCCAATGCTTTTGAAAAAATTACTCATCACCATTCCTAGTGTATGAGAAAATTTTGGGTGTCGGGCTGGTATGGTACACGTGATGTCGAGCGCACGTCTCGGGCGTCCAATCACTTTCGGACGGCTCATATTTCTCCAACCATTCGCCTCTCTCTCTCTCTCTCAAATCTGGGCAGTCCCAAATACTTTTGGACCGTTGATGTGTACACTCGGCACCATATCACCTGCACCCGGCACCCAAATTCTTCTTGTGTAGGCATATATTTTTGTATCAATCATGACGTTCGTTGGCAAACACAAGGGATTCCCTTGTTTCGCAAAATATGGCAATTGGAAAACGGGCTGTTTGGCTAGGGTGTGCAATATTTGATTCTTGGAGTTACATATACTCCATTTTTGTTTGGCAGCATGTTTTGGATTTGCAGACAACCATTTGGCTCGTCAGTTAATTCAAACTTCCAGCAGACACCTAAATGAGCATTAATTACTGAAAAATGGGCATCCTCTAAGGATTAAAGGGGATACCAAAAAGGTCTATTGTGGATGTTGGTGTAACCTTTGTTTGATAAGGCTATGTAATTTGTCTCGCTCGTTTGTAATAGGTCTTTTTTCAATTATATTTGATACACACGGTGAGTAATAATTTTTTATTATCAAATGGAGTTCTTATACTCTTCCACGAAATCCATTGATTCTATTAAGTTAGCTATATGTTGTATATTACAACGGTTTCCGCATAAGAGGGTTTGATGCTATCGTAAGTAGTTACATATTTTTACACAAATAAATGCGTCAGAAGTTCCAATTCTAGTTAGATTGATTTTCAATACAATCTCTTGCAAATTCGATATAATTTGCTCGGGGATTCTTTAACCCATTTTTTTTTATTATTATCAATGGAGTTCTTACTCTTCCACAAAACAAAGTGTAGTCAGTAGTGTGAGTTTGGCCTAACACTTTCTTTGTGACTTTTCTAGTACGGTCAGTGGTTATTTTCTCTTAATCTGTACCGGATTGGAGTAAAAAAAAAACCTCTAATGGAGAAATCGGATACTTATAAAAATGTAAGCCAAAGTTGAAAAAAACTCATATACTCTATAAAAAGATGAAAAAAGGCCAAAAAGTCCGTCTTTCTCGTATAAAAAAAGGCAATGAACTTAAAATATGAAACCATCTTCCAAAAAAAAAACCAAACATATGTGTCGTGGGAGTGTAGACCCCCTAAAATAAAATTTGATGTCCCAATATGTACTTAACAAACGAGACAAAATATTTTAAATCAAGGTTTGTGAGAGGCAAAAAACAAATTGAAAGTTGTAAGCCACCGCAGAAAGGAGTGGAAAAAGAAGTTGCAAGTCCTTGGTGCATCAGTATTTAAAATGTGGCGTACACGTATTGTATAACATGAGTTTTCACACACGTGCATACATACATACACAACAATTAATAGCAAGAGTACACTATTTTTGTTAGTTCGACTGTTCGGGCCAACTTTCATGTATCTCGACTAATTTTGGAGGAATTGTGGGACTCTAGAGGCCAGTGACAGCCCAGGATATTAAACAAGGGTGTTCGTAAATCTTAACTATCTTTAAAAACCTCAATTGCATATAAACAAAAATTGATCTTTTAATATCAACAATGCGAAAAGACGTGTAATTGATGCGAAAGATATAATTAATAATAATCTCTCATTATAAGTTGGAATTACAAAGTTACATACTTAAAAAGGGACATAGACAATACTAATTTTTATACTTGAATGAAATGTTTGGCTCAATTTTATATGTAGATTAAATATTTTGGACTATAAATAACAATTTTAATGGTTTTCATTGCTGCCAAACAGGGACTAACGGCTGATTTTGGGGAATCATTTCAAGGCTAAGATCATGCCGTTTCATGGCACGGCAGCTTCCCTCGTGGACAACAGAGTCCCCCAATATCCCTATAGCCCAATCTCACTGCCCAGTTACAGATTTTTTTTTAAAACCGGAGCAAAATTTCATATAAACTAGCGTTAAAAGTATTGATAGCACCTAAATACATGCATAAGAATATAGATGTGCACCGATAGTAGTAGATAAACAACAAAATTACATTGGATAATGAAAAAGGATCTGGTCTTCAATCCCTCTCCCAAACAACCCCTAGGGTTGAAAAACCTATTGCTTTAGGTGAGATTGCCATCATGCACCTTGCAACCAAACAAGAACGCTTTTTTGACTTTTTCCATATCCACATGTATATGTACATGCATACTGATACTGGTAGGTCCGTAGGTAGTTGTACATGTTTTTTGTGTGTCAAAACTTCTGTCGTTTGGCAACATCTTTGATTCTCTTTTTTGGCCAGTCATTTTTTTCTTTTGGTTTGGCAGTCGGGATATCCGGGTTCAGCTTGTGCGCAGCTCGACTAAATTTCATTTCTGATCCGGTTAAAAATATATAGATCATCAACGCAGAGACTAAGGATTCACTAGAGAAGCTTTTAGGTTGCCAAGTTTCAAATTCAAGATTTCTTTATTTACAACTGATGAAAACGTACTAAATTAAGGCCTATGTCAAGCGTTGTTTTACTTTATTCTCGGGTGTGAATTCGTGAAATAATTTATCGAGAGAAATGAGAAAATAAGAAAACAATTACTATAAGGTAATGAATTAAATGAAGAAACTAATTGATACAATTTATGTAGATTCATGTTATTTTCATATTCCCTTTGTAATCAATCCAAAAATTTACTACAATTAATCAAACCTTAACCTTGATTATTTAGCTATATTTTAATGTTTATCAGTTTATATATGAATCTATAACTTTTCATATGTAGATGATAAAGAAACACGGAGGCTGATGGCTGCTCACATCTTCTTTTTCTTTGTATATTAATTTCAACTTGTCCAGTTGGTCAGCTTCTACAAGAAAGCCTCGTTAATAGTAGAGCTACTGTAACAGCTGCTCATTAACATTTTGTGTGCAATTTTTGGCAACTGACAGCCGGATTAATTTATGCTAGACGTGTCCTTCATTTGATTCGGTTATGTAATTTGTCCTTCTTGTGTACATTATGTCTTTTTTAGTTGTATTTTTTAAGTCGAAAAGTTGTAATATTTTCTATCAATGATGTCCTTGCACTTTCAACCAAAAAAAACTCGTCCACAAAAAAACTTTAATGCATTTCTTGCCATTCCAAAAAAAAAAACTCGTCCCAGTGTATTATTATTTTTTTTGGTCTAAACTACCGGTATCCGGAAGCCCACTGGACCCCAACTAAATCCGGTGCGAGCCGGGTCAGCCCACAAAGGGGTAAAGCTCTCCCAGCGCAAGTTTCCTCCATTCACAAGACTCGAACTCGAGACCTTGCTTAAGGGGAACAAGTGCCGAATCACTTGAACCAACCTGCGTTGGTGTCCCAGTGTATTAATGATGTAATACATAAATATATGCAGAGCATGGGGTCACACTTGGAACCAACCACTTCACCAAATTATCAAGCATCATTTGTCCATCACCATCAAATAGTTAACCACTTATTGCACTCATTAATGAATATCTCTCAGTACAAAAATAATGTTTGGCCGTTCTCCTATTTTCATCACACTAATTATTTACTAATTTACGATTAATTAGCACGTGATTCTCTGTCTGATTTTTCTTCGGCCTTCAGTTTTTCTTCTTCGCGTGATACAAATCTTTTACGCATTACACATAATTGAAAAAAGCTCGGCACAGAATGACATGCTATTTTCTTATACGAATAGTGGGATTAATTCTTTTTATAAGCTAGAATGATGGAAATTAAAATATGGGTATATATGCACTAATTACAAGTGTTATATAATTTAGTGCGTTCCATTTCTGCCCAAAATTGACTAGAGGGTATATGTGGGGGATTCATTTGTTTGTATAAAGTGGGCAGTACTTTTACACCAACCAACAAAATAAAGCTTGCATGACTTGGTCACAGGCGACTTTTCATTTTTTAAAAGCATTGTTCATGTCATTCCTGTTGGAGTAACAAGACAAATATTTATATACTACCAAAAAAATACACTATTTACTGGTAATCTAATTTCAATTTTTAATCATTTCCTTTGCGTGATAAAAGGCTTTTTTTTTTGTTTTTAATTATATTCTTTTGGCAATGTATTCACTGAATTATTTGCAACTTTTGTCAAGCTTGGAATAATGCAACGAGGCCCCATAGACCTCAAAAGCAGTGGCAGCTCCAGGAATTTTTAACAGGGTGTTCAGAAATTACCTTTAACTCTACTAGCTTAACCAATCAGTTGTATCTTCACAAAATTTCATATACTAGTGTGTATAATGCAACCTCAAAAATACAAAAACACGTAAAACGTTGTAGTGGTTTTCAGTTTTTTTATATTTTTACCAAAGCAAAATCAAACAGGAGCATAAATATGCTTATTTTTTTTAGGAAATTATGTAGCGAATACGTTTGCACGGATCTTTTTAAACATATGTTTTTATTTTTGGATTGTCTGCTCTAAGAAAAACTAGACCATAACGATACCAATAGATATTTTTTCCTCTCCATTTTTTTGTCATTAAGATGTCTATCTTGTTTTGAGATGGTATATTAAGTATTCAATTGTAAATCACTTGAATTGCAGTGTGTTTTGTTTCAAACAAAATATTAGATAAAATTACTAGATGCAATATAACAACAAAATAAAAAAGCGTGTTCAATTGACCACATTTTCTTATATGCGGTGTCACCTATGATTGGGCTATAACGGGATGTAATTTAGGTTGTTCAAAGTAGACTGATTTGTTGGTGGGTGTTCATTTAATTTTGCACTGGGTGTTCATTCATATTTCGGCTGGGTGTTTAAAATATGAACTAACCTAAAATTTGTACAAATTTTTACATGTATTATTAGTACAAAAAAAAATTTAGGGTGGTCATGTGACCATCCACCCTATAGGGTAGAGCCGCCAGTGCTCAAAAGGTTGGTTATCTGAATTTTAGACTCGCTATGGGCTTCATAGGAAATTCAATCACTCGGAAATTAATTTCGACAGGCCATCGAGGGCTATAAGTTCATCACCGAACTTGTAAAATGACATGTTGTAAGGGGGCTTTATTCTGATCATATTTACAAGTTTGTGATCTCCCGGGGCCATAACATCTCGAGAGTAGTCAAATGAGTCTTGTTAGTTGTACTAATAAGACTAGCGGTGGCACAAGTGTTAGGCGGTGACGGTAGTTGGTTTCTGATTTTGGATCTTGCGGTGGTGTGGTGCTGGCTGACATGCCGCGATGGTAATTTTTGCTTGTTGGGTGGCCATGGGCGAATGTTATTGATGCTGATTCCGACTTTGGTTACTTAAAGTGATGCAGTCGGGTTGTTCAATGGGACACTAATAGGGCTCGTTCTCCGGGTTCTGGATACGGCAGTGGCATCAACGGTTTTTCTTCTGGTTGCTGTGGTTGGGTGTTAGGCATATCAACAAATAGCGGATGGTGGTTGGGTGGCGGCCATGGACGGTTGGTTCTAGTGAAGCTCCTACTCCGGCGACTTGAAGTGGTTGTCGGGTTGTTCAACAAGGGAGCAACATGGGCTCGTTCCTGGGTTTCGGAAACTACGGTGGCAGCGACAGTCTTTTCTGGTTGCGGTGGTTGTGAGCTTTTTAGGGTTTTACGTGTTTGGGCTCGGCCCATATTCGGTCATTGTGGGCCCATATTGGTTGTTGTCTGGTTGTATTGTTTTATCTGGATATTATGACCTATTGGGATGTTGGGCTTCGGCCTTGGTTTTTCTCGATTGGCTTCTTGCCAATTGTTGGGGAGGGTCTCGTTTCCCTTTAAGCTTTGTACGGTTCCAAAAATTAAGTAAAATATTTATTTTTGCTCTTCAAAAAAAAAGTTGTTCTAATTTTCACCGGCACACCTAGTTCAATCCGGAGCTTGTTTCAAAATGTTTAATTTATTTCATAAGCAAGTAAATATAGTTTTATTTTCCTCATGTTTTTGTATCTTTATGATTGTACTTAATTTAATTGACGGAAAAAATTTTGAGCCAAAAAACGCATGTCACTCAGTTAATTACTACGACGACATTTAAAGTACTCAATGAGTAAAATTATATAGAGAAATATATATTTTGAAGGTTTAAAATTGCTCGTATCCCTATAACGGACATTAAGGGACGAGGACTTAACATATTTTTATTGAGAAATACACAAACAATTAGGATTGTTCAGTAACTTATGGCCCCGATAGAGATCTACATTTTTCTTTTAATAATGTACCCATAAAAATCCGAAAGTCGATGCATGGATCTCTGTTACTCAACAAAAGCCGCGATATATATATATTAGATTATTAGTACATAAATAATATTTTTGATGTCAGTTTTTTATTTGATACACTTGAATTGACAGTACTTATGAAAAAACTCGTGCTAATTTTTTTTATTAGTGCAGAAATAGGCGGTGCCAATGAGTTTATCGTGTTTCATGATGGTCGGAGTTGGCAAACCTCGGAATTATGAAAGACGTTTAATTTTAATTTTGGTTTAATGTGCCCTTTCAACAAAATAAAATAAAATATAATTCGCCAGAGCAACGAATGAAAATGAGAGGGAGCAATAAGTATTTATCTTTCTTTCATGAGGTTGAATGTTCGAATCTTAAGGAGGTCAAACGTTCTAAACTTTAGTTTTTTTTTTTTTTTTATGCTTCGGAATAGAAAACATTTCTAAACTTTAGTTTGTTTTTTTTTATGCTTCGGAATAGAAAACATTCTTAACTTTAGAGCAACTAGCGCGTTCGCCCAGAGGTGGCTCTACAGAGTCTTGTGGGTGGTCAGTTGAACATCCTAACAAAAAAATATGTTTGTTTAGAATACATATGTTAGGACCGTAGGCCACAGTCTGTCTGTATTGGCAAATCTCACGACAAAACACACATTTACGTGTATCCCTATTATCGAGTTGTACTTTTTTTTATTATTGTTTTTAGATGCGTCTGTTTAGGATTGTGGAAGGAAATCAATTGTTAATGTTCTAGTGTGTCTATGGTTGGATGTAATCCAAGGTTATAGAGTGTTTTGAGCTAAATACATCGGTCCAAGCAAAGTGCTCAAGCACTTTTATTTCACACGTCCAGCAAGTGGACTGTAAGCAAGTTGCTCGAGCAACCTTCATTGTGCTCGAGCAGTCGGATCAGTAGCTTATAAAAGCCAGCAGCTAGGGTTTGAAAAAGATCATATTCTGCAGCCTTCTTTTCACGTTAAAAGAGAGAGAGAGAGAGAGAGAGAGAGAGAGAGAGAGAGAGAGAGAGAGAGAGAGAGAGCAGCTTCTTTGGCTAGGGTTTTTGGGTCTTGGAGTTTTTACATGAAGGATCAGGTAACATAATCAAATACTCCAAGAACTTTATTCAACTTATGAATCAACCATTTGTTCGTTCTTCCGGTGGATTTCTGGAAGTATCTCGGAAGGCTTGAGGATTCAAGGCTTGCGGCAATCAAACACTTGGTGCGATGAACGTGGATTCGGCAATCGGTTCTTGGGTCAATTGAGAGGAGTTTCAATTGTAAGTATAAGTCGATTGTAATCGCGCAACGTTATTTTTAGTGTTTGATTCCTTCCCGTGGTTTGTACCTTATTCGGGGTTTTCCACGTATATCGCGTGTTCATCGTTTAATTTTTAATTCCTATTATTGCTTGATTATTCTATTGATAGCAAAATAGGATTTTTCAACATATAATTTTTTGTACTTTTATTTAAGTTTTGTCTTGTTGAACACCCGAGCTAAAAATAATTCAACACCATTTCCAAAAACAATTGTACAATTAGCCCCAAAAAATCAACCTACAAGCAAAACCAGTGTAAAGAATACAACTAAAAGCCATAAGAGGCTCCATAGCTTCTCATAGATGTTCTAATTGAACAACCTAAACTCTTTTACATTTTATATTTCATGGAGTAATTTTATTTCGAGTTTGTTTGAACACTTATTACTATATTGTAAATATCCATTAATCTAAGAAATTCACAATTGAATACCTAATCTATTAGCTCAGAACAAAGTACAAACTCTTAATGACGAAAATTTTAAAAATAGAGAGAGCAAAAAGTATCTATTGATATGGATTTTGTGCTCTAACTTTTCTCTGAACAACTATCAACTCTATATCTCCAGAAAATAAGAGTATAAGTAAAAAAAAATCCGTGTGAACTTATTCGTTAGACAATTTTCTATAAAAAAAATAATGTGTTTATGTGCCAGTTTAATTTTGCTTGACCTAAAAAATAGAATTCGTCAAGAACATGCAATTGTGACATATGTCTTACGTAAATTCGTATTATTTGATCTCATTAGTCAAGCTAATATAGAAAAAAATGTATATATGGCTAGTTAATAGAATTATTAGAGTTAATGTAATTTTTGAATCTTGGAGCCGCTACTTGCCCGATCGTTTACTCTTTAAGGCTCCATAATTAGTTGAGGTGCCGTAAACTATCCCGAAAATCTGGTTACGAAAGAAAGGGAAAGAAGAAAAAAACAAAGAGAAATTTGCCAACTCCTCCTGTCCTACATGCCAGCAACGCTTGACCTGAGAGTTGACCATACTTTTACTGAGTCAATTGCCCAATGGCACTTGTTGACAAATCTCAAAATTTAATTGGCTGAATCCCCACACGCGCTTTTGGCTGCACGTGGAAAGCACATGCCAATTCTGCATCTTCTTTATACCAACGCTCGTTAACGAAAAAGCTATGGTACACCAATTATACACCATATCATGTAAGGCTCGTCAGAGCCGTTCAATATTTTTAAATTGTTAATTTAAGAGTCCTTGAATATAATCAACTTATTCGGATATCAAAAAGGGCTTTATACCTATGTATTTTTACCTATGAACACTGATCAAGTCCTTCTCGATATCCGAACGAGCTGATTTTTTTCAAGAACTCTTAAACTAATAATTTAAAAATATCAAACGGCTCCAATCATTATTATGGGACCCGAAAATAGGTCCCACATGATATAGTGTACATTTGGTGTACCCATAGCACTGGTATGCATATCACACCTCATTATAAAACTAGAAAATAAATAATGAAATTAATATTGGTACTTCATTTTTTGTCTCTATTCATAAAATGCAAAAATAACCTTACCTGATAGTGACAAAAAATGGAGTGCTAATAGAAAAAAGTGATCTGCCAATATCACTTCTCATAGCAAGTGGTGGTTAGCTCATGCGGTAGAATTCTAGGATTCTCCACGCTACATCTCCAGATCAAATCTCATTCCCCCTCCCCCATATAATAGCTTAGGAATGACGAATGACAAAAAAATAAAAATAAAAATAACTTCCCATAAATAAACCTAAATATTTAGGCTTAGGTTGGGTTTCCCAACTGATTTTGTGAGATAAAATCAAAAGTACTCTCCAATAATAAAAGCTAGAACAAATTTTATCACCTCTTATCAAACTTTATACTATAAAACTCAATTAAAATGGGATTTTATCAATAGTAGATTTTATTATTTGGGAATACAATGTGATTTTATCATCACTCCATAAACCTCAACTAAGGGGGAGTTTTTGAATGGATTTTATGAGATAAAATGTGAAATTTGATTTTAGTTGGTGTTTTATGGAGGGGTGATAAAATCACCTTGTTTTCCCAATAGATAAAATCTAGTGTGATAATAGTTGTGGATAATATAGTGTGATAAAATCTAGTGTTATAAAATCACCTTCCTTTTATCCATTCGTAAAAGATGATGATAAAATCGAAAATGATAAAATTAAATAATCCATTGGAAAACTCCCCCTAAAATGAAGATGTGATTTTATCTCATTTTAGCATTCGGCAAACTCAGCTGCATTAAACGATTCCGAATACGTGTATACGTATATCTGTTTACGAAATACTCCTACTAGTAAAATAAAGTGAATAAATACTCCACGAAAACACGTAGGAAGGAGAAGAGCATCAGCATCCCAAGTCCCACCTTCCCTCACTTCTCCTTCTCTCTCTCTCTCTCTCTCTCTCAAACTCTGCCAATACTCTTCTCTCTCCAGTCTTCAACCTCAATTTCAGCTAAACAATTCGACAAACACCTACCACGCCTTTTTCCACTCCCACCCCTCAAAAAAAATTGCCTCACTTCCTCCCACCAAATCGCCGCCTTCCGCCATGAAACTCCGGCCACACCCCAAACCCCAACTTCCCACCGCCGTTTTCCCCCATCTAATAAATGCCCAAAACCACTCCTGAAAAAACTCCAACCACCCAACTTTCTCAACTCCCACCTCCAATGGCTAACAACACCAGTTCTACCTCCACCCCATCGGAAACCTTCTCAGCCGAAGACGTCACCATTAAATCCTTGAACAAGCGGTTCGAAGGCCTAGTCACTGTTAAAACCAAGGCCATCAGAGGCAAAGGAGCTTGGTACTGGGCCCACTTCGACCCCATTCTGATTAGAAACCCAGATACAAACCTCCCAAAGGCCGTTAAACTCAAGTGCATACTATGCAGCGCAGCGTTTTCGGCCTCGAATCCGTCTCGAACCGCTTCGGAGCATCTCAAGAGGGGTACTTGCCCAAATTTCGGCTCCGTTTCGAAACCCATTTCACAACAACTGCCCCCTTTAGCTTCCCCTTCTTCTACTTCTCATAATCACAAGAAACGGAGTTCCCAAATTGCCCCAAACCCAGTTAGTGTTGTTGCTCCTATAGGGTTTAATAATCAGCAGCATTTTGTGTTATCTGGTGGGAAAGAGGATTTGGGTGCTTTGGCAATGCTGGAAAGCAGTGTTAAGAAGCTAAAGAGTCCTAAGTCTTCGCCTGGTCCGACATTAAGCAAGGGTCAAGTGGATTCTGCTTTTGATTTGCTAGCTGATTGGGTTTACCAGTCTTGTGGGTCGGTTTCGATTTCGTGCCTCGACCACCCAAAATTCAGAGACTTTTTAAGCCAAGTGGGATTGCCGGCCTTGTCGAAACGGGAGTTTTTGGGTGCAAGGCTTGATTCGAAGTTTGACGAAGCGAAAATGGAGTCGGAAGGTAGGATTAGAGAGGCCTTGTTTTTTCAGTTAGCTTCTGATGGGTGGAAGAGCCGGGGTTCTGGATATGGGGATGAGAATTTGGTTAAGTTCACTGTGAATCTTCCTAATGGGACATGTGTGTTCCAAAAGGCTGTGTTGATGGGTAGTAATTCTGTGCCACCAGATTATGCAGAGGAGGTGTTGCGGGAGTCCTTGGCTGGGATATGTGGGAGTGATGTGCATAGATGTGTAGGTATAGTTGCTGATAAGTATAGTGGTAAAGCATTGAGGAATTTGGAGATTCAAAACCATTGGATGGTTAACTTGTCTTGCCAGCTTCAAGGGTTTATTAGTTTGGGCAAGGATTTTATCAAAGAACTTCCACTTTTCAAGTCTGTTATTGATAATTGCCTGAAGGTTGCTAATGTTTTTAATTACAAGTCTCAGGTGAGGAATAGTTTTCAGAGGTTTCGGTCAGAGGATACCGAGCTTCCCGGACTGATCAGGGTTCCTCTGCATAATTGTGATAGCTCAAAAAACTTTGCTTCTGTCATTGGAATGGTGGAGGATATAATGAGCTGTGGTCGGGTGCTACATGTACTCACAATGGATGATTTGTACAGGGTGATGTGTGTGGAGGATCCATTGGCAAGGGAAGTGGCTGAAATGATTCAAGATGCGGGATTTTGGAACGAATTAGATGCTGTTCATTCACTAGTGAGGCTGATCAAAGGCATGGCTGAAGAGATTGAGGCTGAGAGGCCTTTAGTTGGGCAATGCCTTCCTCTTTGGGAGGAGTTGAGAGCAAAAGTGAAGGACTGGTGTGCCAAATTCCGGATAACTGAAGGTCCTGTTTTGAATATTGTTGAGAAGAGATTTAGGAAGAATTACCACCCAGCGTGGTCAGCTGCATTTATCCTTGATCCACAGTATTTGACTAGGGATTCAAGCGGGAAATACCTTCCCCCATTCAAGTGCTTGACACATGAGCAAGAGAAAGATGTGGATAGGCTTATAACCCGGTTGGTATCAAGAGAAGAAGCTCATATCGCATTAATGGAGCTTATGAAATGGAGATCAGAAGGGCTAGACCCACTTTATGCGCAAGCAGTTCAGGTGAAACAGCGAGACCCTGTGACAGGAAAGATGAGAATGGCAAACCCTAAGAGCAGTAGGTTAGTATGGGAGACTTGTCTAAAAGAGTTTAAGTCATTGGGGAAGGTTGCGGTGAGGCTTCTCTTCCTTCATGCAACCTCGTGCGGGTTTAAGTGCAATTGGTCTTTTATGAGATGGGTTTGTTTGCAAGGGAACTCAAGGGTGGGCCTTGATAGGGCTCAGAAGATGATTTTTGTTTCTGCCCATTCCAAGCTTGAAAGTCGTGATTTTTCGAGTGAGGAAGAGAAGGATGCCGAGTTATTTGCCATGGCCGGCGGTGACGATGACATGCTCAGTGATGTCTTTGCTGATGCGCCCTCAGTGTAATGTTATTTTTTTAAACTACTGTAGAATTTTAGCAAGTGTAGGATTTATTGTATTCTTTCAACCTATCATTTTTGGTGTTCTTGTTGTTTGCTTTTATTTGAAGATTTTAGGTAGGGGTCTAGAAGGGAAGGAGGTAAAATTGAGCTATGTAATAGCAGAAACAGAATCGCCTCATGATTCGGATGAATCGATGGGATTGCATGATTGGAGTGGTCCAGGAACAGAATATCAAGAATGTTATAGTCATTGTTGTTAGAGTAATTTGATATAAATAATATTTATGACTTCTGTTGTTTAAACCTTTGTCTCTTTCACGTCTAGGATATGCGAAGACCATTTACTGAGTTTGTTAACAGGCTTTCGTCTTGTCAAATAGATGAAACTTTGGCATGAATTTTGCGTTACATTCTTTCTCATGGGTACTAAAGGAAGTAGAAAAGTAGGTCATAGGATTTCTGGCCAGCAATGATTAGCAAGCCTTTGTTTCCTGCAGGTTGCTTTTGAATTATGCCTTTTGATGACATTTTCATTTGTCTTCTACAACATTCTTTTGTTCACTGCTTTTTTAAATTTAGCCACAGCAGTTAAACACTTGATTTTTCCTTTTTATTCAGGAGTGGTAAAATCATGGGTATTGCGGAGATAAGGTGGGCTGGACTTACTCATATAGTAAATCATGGTTCCAAAGTTAGCAATTGTATATTGTGCCTTCCAGTTCTAATGCATACATATGGATTGGTTTTCTTATGGAAATGCCAAATGCCTGTTTCCATTAACTTCGCTTTTGTTACCACATGATGGAGCCTTAGAGGTGGAACGCGTTACCATCTTCACCTAGATGTTGTTAAGAGTTTGTCATTCGTACAGCTAGGTGCCGTATATGGAACCTTGATTAATAATTGTGCTTTGTACCATAACATGATAATCTTCTTCCTTCTACAGTTCTACTTTTTATGCCTAACTTTGTTCATCTAGATAAACTAAGGGAAATATCTTTGTTGCTTGAATTTCTTTTCACATCGATCCTATTTCATTATAGATTTTAGATTTTCTTAGGAGGTACACTGCTTCATTGTCTATCTAAGATAAAGCGTACCAAGCTGATAACCATTGGAATGCACGTTAGCGTCTGAGAGGAGTCACTTTGTGCAAACAATGCCAACGTTAAGTGCCTCTCTAAGCAATAATATAAGGAGCTGTTGATGCTAGTGTTAGGCTCTCCTCTGTATTAAAATCTCAAGACCAAGTTCTTGCTGCTTATTCTCATGAAATTCTAACATTCTTCCCCTTAAGAAAGGATACAAACAGTGCGTGTTCTTGACATTTTATTATCACTCGGGCCATGATTTGAGAGTATCTCTTAGTGTGTTGCAGCCTTAGTGTACTGCTGGAAATGGGGCTGTGGTTTGAATCTCATTTTTGCAGCTTTAGGAAAACTATAACCCGTTAATAGCTTACATACAATTTTGTTTGATAGTATGAGCAAGTGACAAACATGTGTTTTGGCAGGAGTTGGCCGCGATAACTCATGATAGAATTTGGAATGCTTCAAGTTTGCTTCAAAAAGATGTTCCAAAAGGGTACAAATGGGCATCGTTTGGAATTTGTTGAAGTACCTTTTTGCCACATCAGAATTTTCTTGAACTGGTTGGGTCGATGATGACGAACCAGACTTGATGATCACATGGGTCAACCTCAAAAAGAGCCAAGAGCGGATCTTTGTTGCCAAAGCAGCACTATAGACATCTCAGTAGAGTCTGTACACAATGGAGCCCCACCATGAAGAGTAAAAGTCTATCTTATTGCTTCACTACTTTGGTTGTGATGGTCAAAGAAAACCAAGGACCAGAAAGATCTCTCTCTTCAGTTATTCATTTATTTTTCCAAGTTCTAATTTCAGGATCTTTCGGTAACCTGATTAATAAACGTCTCCATTATTGTTTTCTATCAGGTTGGGCCCGCTGTAACATAGATCCCCATTGAAAGGACGTGATTTTGCCTACTACTGTATCAGTTAGATTTGCCATGATTGCTAAAAGGTCTTGAGCAAGCTGGAAGCAAGAGAGCCTGGAAGCATCAGGAATCACATAATATGGCTGAAAGGATTGGGCAACCAACGGAAATCGACTTTTATTTTTCAGGTAATACTTTGCTGCGACATTCATTCTTGACTAATTCAGTAGGTTGGTGGCACCAGTGGTATTGCTGTTATTTTTTATTCTTCTTTTGTCTTTGGTTCGGGTATAATTATGTACACGCATATTGGTAGTTTCTTGCTTGACTAATACAACGATCCTTCTTTCTCTTGGTTCTGGATTGGCTTTGTAGAAAGTCCGAGTCCCTAAACCTTTGATGTTCAATATTTGGAGGTTTAAGCAATTTAGATGTTTGATTGCTGGACTGGAATACGTGGGATACGGATCCTTGGCCCAGGGACATCTAACCTCAGGAGAAAATTTGGCTCCATAATCCCATCTTGCATTTGATCTATCATCTAAAAAAAATTAAGGCTTTCACACCGTTTTGGGATTAATTCGGTTGCTGGGGTTAATAAACCAAAAGCTGGACCAATTCAAAAGTTCCAATCGTGCGAGACTTAATCCCACAATCAAATGTGAGCATAATCCCCTCCCTTTTGGGCTTGGCATTAATAGATAAGAGTCATAAGACGTAAATGTTGATATACGTGGCTGGTTCGTTTGGGGAAGAGTTACATGGAATTGATTCCACTATCAGCTTATTGACCGTGACGAAAAGCACATGCAAAAGCTAAAAAGAAGTATGCTCAAATCATGTATCTTTTGATTTGTATTAAATGGCATAGCTGTGGAAAATTATTCAGGCAATGCAGTACCTAGCAGATAAAAAATCAAAATCTGCTATACTTTTGAATCATGGTTCAAAGGAAAGACATTGAAAAGAAGAACAGTACAAGGGATGGGAGGAGAAAGTAACAGAGGTGATAAATACAGTAATGGGTAGAGCAGCATAGCATATGGGTTCTGAAGTTGGTGACTATCCAATCCTCCTGTTGTAGCTGTAACACAGTGGTTCTTGTTTTGCTATTCCTTCGTACTATTTTACACTAAGAATAGCATTCCCTCTATTTTTTAATTTTTTTTTTGTAACTTTAGACTTTATACCACATCGCTCACCTAAGCCACCCAAGCTTCATTAATATAATATAGAGGTTACTCCACCTATTGCTAATTGGTTTTAGGTTGGAACCTTTCAAGAAATCTAATATAGTATCAAAGCTAGATCTTGGATGGCTTCACTTCACGCGGTCAAGTCTCGGCCCGAGTCAATTGCCTCACCTTGGATGACAATCGCCTCATACCTCTATGTGCACGCGGGCTGCACGTTAGAGGGAGTGTTAGACTTTACCCATATCGCTCACCTAAGCCACTCTTGGTTAATATTATCTAGAGATTGCTCCACCTATTGCCAATTAGTTTTAGGTTAGAACCCTCCAACAAGTCTAACACAAACCATCTCCATTATTTCCTATAACAATAGCACTATAGAACAAATTGAAATTTGAACTCAACATTCAGCCTACCTCTCTTATTTAGTAAAAGCCAAATGGGTATGCAAAATAATAAGTTAAGCCATGTTTGGTTGTGTGAGAATTCTCTACTAGAGTAGAATCATGTAGTGTTTGTTATTCATCTCCACTTTTTTTGGCCTTATGAACTCATTTGGTGGAGAGCTGACAGCGGATCTTGTCGGCAATGGGGACTAATACAGACTGCTCACCAACTAGAAGGTAAAGCTTTTCTTCACTCGTATGGTATTTGCTTTTATTATTCACCCCACTCATGTTTTTTGTAAAAGTGGAAGGGAGATACAATTATTAGTAGAGGACATCACCTTTCTCTTTATACAAGAATCTTTCCCCTTTCAATGCTCCTTCATAATTAATCCTCTTTTTTCTTGTTCTCATCTCTACTCTTTCCCACTTGTTATTCAACCCTTTGATTGCTTTTGGATTTGAACACCATTATAAGTAATGAGTATGGGCTATAATTGGAACTACTATGGCTATACTGTAAGTAATCACAGCAGCAATTTGGAACAAGTTTTGCAAATAATGAAACTTGGTTTTCCCTTGTAGATTCTCCTGATGATATCTGTGGTGAAATTGGAATGATGATGATCATGTATTCTCCTTGCACGTATATTATTTTTGTTTCGACTGTCAGGCTGTCCGAGCCAGCTTACGTGCACCTCAATTATTCCCCTCTTTGCACATATTAGTAAAAACCAAACGCATTCCTGTTCATTTGAAGTCGTATAGGCGCGTGTTTTAAACTCTCTGCCCATTACTTTGGCTAATAAAGAACAAGCTCTTTCCATTCCTCACAATATGTAGTGTTTCCCTTGTACTCCATTATCTTTCATCTGAAAGTTGATCTCTTTCTTAATTCTTGGGCATATTCTTTATTTTTTTTCCCCTAAACAAATCTTGTGAAATATTTATAATCAAGCTCTAGAAGGCATACTGTTTACCTAAGCAAATACAAACTGGAATACTATTTGATCACATGTTGTACTTGTATACTTTTAGGTGTTTCACTTTCGGCACTTTTACTTGTTTTTTGTCCACCAAACCATTGCATTGTTGGTTGTTTCTTTAAAATTGGGACACTAATACTTTGGTGATCATGTCTGAATATCGCATTTTGGGTATCATTTGATGTGTCACCACTGTAATGGTAGAATGTGCCACATTTGTCATGTAGTGAAGCATATTCTACCAATGCAATGGTGACACCTCACATGGTATCCAATATGTGATAATCAGACATGGTCACCATAGCATTGCTGAAATTGGAATCGGTAGGAATATATAAATACGGGGTACCTAATGAAAGTCCAGTGCTAGTACCCTTATGACTTACTATACTTTAGTCTAATCTGAATATATATGCTCCATCTGTCCCTCTTTTTTTTTATTTATATATTTCCTTATTTTATTTTTGGCGGTTCCTTAATAAGTGTCCATGTTAAAATTTAGTGGAGTAAAAGTGTATACATTTCCCATCTTATCCTTAAATGTATATTCTATTTAAAAAATTTAGTGGATAAAGTGTAATGGTAATGTCTCATTCAAGGACAATACTGGTAAGTTAGAATATCTAAAGTATAATAATGATGTTTCTATAAAAAGTTGGATTTACGAAGTTCTACACTTAAAAATGGAAGGTGGGAGTATCGTGCTTGTCTGTATATATCAATGCCAGGACTAGGGAATATATAAGAAATTACTTTCTTGATACCTAACCTCAAGGGGTGCTTTGGGGAAAATAGCAAAAAATGATTTTTTTTTGTTTTTTCATTTTGTTTTTATTCAAAAAAAAACTTTATTTACATTTATTAGTTTTGCGTCAAGTTTTCGTAGTTTATGGACGAATCCGACAAGTATAAAATTATGGTCGAAGCTAATATTTTTTTGAATAAAGCCGAAAATAAACCAAAATAAACCAGAAAAAAATTGAATAAAGACAAAACGGAAAAACCAAAAAATCAGTTTTGCGCTTTTTTGCCAAAGCCCCCCTAAATTTTTAAAATAGAATATACATTACATTCAAGAATCGAACTCTAGTCATGTTAAGAGCGTATGTATCTGACACGAATTTTTTTAAAATAGTAGAATATACATTTCTCATGCTTTAAGCTACGAAAATTATTTATAAGCGTATACTAGTGGCTGGAAATTAAATTAAAGCGAATTTATTTGCTGGTGTACCCATAGTCAATCAATTATTGATTAATACCTAAATGGTAAATTTACTTTCGATTAAAGCGAATTTATTTGTTCGTATTCTTATATGAAGTAATTTCACAAAGTGACTCCTTAACTGTTAAGAAGAATAAAACAGCCACGGATCCAATATCCCCCTCACCTTATCGGATAACCATTACCTCAAAATACTTGCGCAGAAACATTATTCCACTTTCTTTTTTATTATATAACTCGGGTAGGGGTGCTTACAGTCCGGATTGACATGAATCCAATCCTAATCCGCTAGTCACGGTTTTTTGAAAATAAAATCTGTGTCCGATCCAATAGTCTCACGGTTCGGTTCCAATTCAATCCGCGAGTCACGGATCGGTTTCGGATTTGTCAACGGATTTTCAATTTATTCTAAAAAAAAATCATCAACTCATTTGAAACTCAAACTCAACATTGAAACAAATAATGAAAGCTTATTAAACATTTCAACAAATTAATTGAACAAATCTAAACATGAACATTATAGAATCAAAATAGATAACCAAAGAACAAAACCCAAAATAGTTGCTCCACTGCTTAAGAAATATCCATCGCAAACCAATCATCAAATGTTTGAGCGAATGGTTGCTAACTTAGTTGGTTTACATAGCAACTGATCCGGCTAAAAAAGAATTCACTTCAACTCCTAGCCTGATGTAATAATAGTTTAGTGATAAAGTACAAGAAATGCAAGGTAGTATAGTGGTAAAATTATAAAAGTGGTAAAATTATTTATCTATACATATATATATTTATTTTAAAAAAAAATTATATATAATAAAAATCTCACGGTCCGGATCGGTTAATCCACGGTTTCAAAATCAAAATCCATGTCCGGACCGCGAGTCACGGTTTTTTATTTTTTGAATCCGTGTCCGGACCATTAATCCACGGTTAAAATCCAAAACGTGCGGATCGGTACGGTCCGGACCGGACCAGATTCACGGTTCACCGATTTTTTTTAGCAGCCCTAAACTCGGGTGTTCGGCCGTGTTTACGTGTATCTCGACTAACTTTGGAGACAAACTCACCGTCCACCTAAGGAGGGCCCAATTCAAACCGGAAGAGAGCAATTTGTACTACGAATTTGTACTACGAATGAAAACCATTATTACGCTTTCTTTATATTCATCTACCACAACAAGTGCAATTTGTACAACGAATAAAAACGGTCACCTAACCTACCTAAACAATTATTCGATTTTTCAATTTCAGATCATTCACTTTTTCCCAAAGGTCCACAGTCCAACGGCTTGTTTGGTCTGGATTCAATAAAAATGATGTGCCTAAAATGTAGGCTTTCGAGTAGGGTTAATGGGTTGATGAGGGTAGTCTCTAATTACGGAGAAATTTTTGGGTGCCGAGTGGGTATTGCCCACGTGGTACCCATTCGACAATCCGAGCCGTCCCTAACGCGATCCAACGGTCCAGATTTTAGAGGGAGAAAAGGAAGAGAGAGAGAGTGTTTGGGTGGGAGGAGAGAGAGGAAATCAATCCGGGCCGTCCAAAACACATTTGGACGGCTCGGATTGTGCTTGGGTACCAAGTGGCAATACCCACTCGGCACGGAAACAGGGGGGTGCTGCGCAGCCCCGTGCTGCGCAGCGTGCTGTGCGGGCCCTTTTCGGCGCCACGCCGGTAACGTTCCCACGATCGGAGTCGTCCACCGCGTAGAGCTCGTCGAGTACTATGAGTGTACCAAAAATCAACTCAATCCGATATCGTTAAGTGTCTCATCGGAACACAAATATGTTGAAAAAAATGATTTCAATGGTTTTGATTTAATGTTTCAAGACATGTGTGTTCCAATTTTTTACAACTTATTTGTGTTCCGATGAGGCACTTAACGATATCCAATCGACTTGATTTTTGAAACATTTGTAGTACTCGACGAGCTCTACACGGTGGGCGTCTCCGATCGTCGAAACAGTGCCGGAACGGCGCCGAAATGGGCCGCACAGCACGCTGCGCAACACCTCCCCCGGTTCCACTCGGCACCCAATTTTTTTTCCTAATTACGGGTACCTAATTAATTATGTTCTTTTTACTTTCGTTGACTCGCAAGTTTCCTTCTTTCTAAATGGGAAATGTTTAAGGCCACCAGAATAAAATCCATCATTAATTGTTGAGGCCTTGAGTTCAAATTATTCTCAGCCACTGCAAAATATGAAATGTTTCATTATTTTCAAAAAATTTAAGCTCGTTCTATTTCTTGGCCTCGAGAGAAAGGGTAGTTTGGGGGTTATTTGAATTTGAGGATGGGAACATAACTCTTCGAATCAATTAGGATGGAAACATAACTAAGTTTTCCGAACAGAACCCGTAAATAACTCCCCGAACAAGAAAAAAAGGTCATTTGTGTTCTTTGCAATAGGAAATGTCTAACAGTTGTTTTTAATGGTAAACAAACTCACCGCATATGCTAAAACATCTAGCTGATCTTTAGATATAGGTGGATTTCTTTTTTCTTGAGTTAATTGTTCGGACCAGCTTGTCGCACTTCGACTCTTCAAGTAAAAGCTCACACTTATATAAAATAAAAGTTATACAATATTTTGAATAGTAGCAAAATAAATTATATCCACACAACAATGACTAACCAAAGATGTTTGAGGAAGAGGGCATCCTGTAGTGCACTGTCGCAGGGGTGCTATTCAAGGCCAAACAAGCCGAACACACTATTGCTCAAATTTGGCTTAAACTCTTTCGTACAAAATGTGAGGCTCAGCTCGAGCTAGAAACACTACTAGAATAATAGATAAAGATCACACTAGAAAAATTAAATAGCTATTGAAAATAGCTATTGAATCAAGATAAAATAAGTTTCCCACAAGTTTGTTTTTCTTGGGCAATGAACAACTAAATTTTAGTTTTCCTTATAGAATCACTTTATCAAATGAACACTCACAGGAAAATAGATTTTCTTTTCCTATACCTCACTTTTTTTCAGGATTGATTTTCCTGGACATCGTTCCTTGACTTTCCTGGACACAATTCCTGACAACTGAACGGAGCCTATAAGGTAATTCTACCTTTTTTCCATTTTCCTGTTAGAAAACAAATAGGAAGGTAATCATAGTCTAATAGAGGTCGGTCATAGAGTCTTCCTTTTTCCATTTCCCTGTTACAAAACAAGTTGGAAGGGGATAATAGTCTAATACAGGTTTATCTTGGGTCTATTTCAAGCCCATCTGAAAGACTATTGTGACTTTGAGGAAGAGAAATCAGGCCTAGATTGAGTTTTGGGCCCTTAATCAATGATTGTCCTCAACTATTTTGAGCAAACCAACATGTGATCCATATTCTAATGCGACGGCCCATTAATCCCAAGCCAGGGAGAAGTTAAAAAAAAAAAAACACGAAGAATGGGAGTGAAACATATTTTCTTTTGTAGTTGAAATATGGATGAAAACGTCCGATTAGAGGAGCATTTTTATTGGATTCAAAATTTCAATTCCCATAAAGATCTACTTGCATGAAAAATAGTATGTGTTAGCCACGAAATCAAGAGCTATTACGAAAGACCAAATCACAACAAGCGGAGTGATAACTCAGCGATAAACACTTATGTATTTTTTAAAATTTGACTGAGTTCAAATCTCATTAACCACAATTAATAATAATACTCCCTCCGTCCGGATTTGTTGGTCCGTTTTGGGGATTCCAACTTTTTTTCCATTACTTTTTGTGTTGGTTGTTTTCACATCATCAAAAGTAATTTTCCCCTACTTACCCTTTAACTTTTGAAAATGGGACAAACATTTTCGGACTTGAAAAAGTATGTTTGTGGACCAACAAATCCGGACGGAGAGAGTACCGTTTTTTCATCAAGCGGGAAAAAAAGAGAGGGAAAAGTACGGGCCGGTCCATAAAATGCAATGGATTAACAACGCACTCCACTAGAAAAACTAGAAAGCACCGCTAAGTCACTTGTCGGTCTAGAAAAAGGTAGAAATGGTGCTAGCCCATGGGTAATAAGCTGGTGGATACTGTTAATGTTGGGGCAGCCTATGCCCAACATCTCTCACTGTCTTTCTCTCTCTCACACACACTTTAAAATTTTAAAACCCTCAAACCAACCTTACTCCATAGTTTTCCAAAAGATTTTAGCAACTCAGTTGCGAAAATCATGGTATTTCAAATAAAAAATTAAGTGTTTCCGTGTATTATTTTTTGAATTTTGCACACCGAATTAAAGTACACGAGGAGTACTTTAATTTGGTGCGGGAAAAAAAATTTGAAAAACGATACACGGAACCACTTCATTTTTTGATTTCAAAACCATGATTTTAGTATCTGCTGAACTCATTTGCTAAAATCACCATGATTTTAGCAATTGGGTTGCTAAATTTTTTTCGAAAACTATGCTTTAAATCTCAAATCGTATGCAACTGTCTAAACCACTAAAACCCTATAATAGGAAAATGCATCCTAAATCTAAACCCTATGGTACCCTATGAAAGTGCATAAACCTAAATCTTAGGGTACCCTAATGAAAGTGCCTAAACCCTCAAAATCATATAAAAGTGCCTAAACTTCTAAACCCTATGAAACCGTATGATACTCTAAGTGCCTAAACCCAAAAAAAGAGTGATTAACCTTAATGGTAATTAAAAAAGAGTGACTAATCTTAATAGTAATAAATATTTGTTTTCTTACCTTAATGGTAATTGTTCAAAAAATATATATATGTGACAAATGGCCCTAAGGCCCAAGCATGAATAAAATCTGGGCCCGTCAGAAGCTCCACGATAAACGGAGGGAGCCAACTGCCAAGCCAACGAGGAGGGATTATTTAGTGCGTCAGGCACACGGATATATAGTGCCTAGCCGTGTCCTTAGGTGGACCTTAGCCAAGTATTTTTGGGAGGGTTTTCCCAAATGATTTTATGAGATAAAATCTAGTTTTGATAAAAATATAATTTTTATGGAGGTGTGATAAAACCACATTTTCTTCTCAAATGATAAAATTTAGTTTTGATAAACTCCACCCAATGCCTTTATTTGACAAAATCTAATTTTGCTTTTATCATTTGAGGATCTTAGATTTTATCAAAACTATATTTTCTCTCATAAAATCAGGCCAGTTTGCGAATTGATAAAATGAAAATTTGATAAAATCTCAGATTTTTGAAAGATTTTGCATTACAAAATATGATATTTTATCAAATTTCTTCCTCAATTGATAAAATCAAGTGTTGATTTTACCAAATCTTGACTTTATCAAGAATTTATAAATTGGTAGACTAGGCCTCAGTTCGACAATGGGTATACCATTTTGTATATCGTATACACCCAATGTATGCGAGCCATTCCTTGGTGTTCTACACAAATAATCAGAGCTACTGAATTTATTTAAATTATTTTTTAAGATCTTTATAAAAAGTCGGCTCACTTGGATATAGGTAGAAGTTTGATCAAATTTTCGTTCAATTCTCTGACAAGAAACTGAACGAAAAAATGAATCAAGCTTTTGCCAGTATCTAATTAAGTTAATTTATTGATGAATAGTTAAAAAGTTATTTTAACAAATTAAACAACTCCGATCATGTGGAATCCAAAATTGATCCACCACAATTTTGTGAGATGGAGACAAGAAACGTGCCGATGGCACCGAATAATTGTTCACCAACGAGTCTTTATGTACTCTCTTTGCCTTGATAGTTCATTTCGATTTTCAATGCAATTTTTAAATTATTAATAACTTTCAATCTACAATATTTTTAAAGATTTTAAAATTTTTGTATAATAAAATTAATTGAGATCTATAATCCATATTACATATATAAAATTGATAGATTGAAAGATATTACTCTCTCCGTGCCTTTTTAAGGACATTATCGGAATACGTGTAATTTCAAACTCCTAAAAAATATATTTATTTATATAATTTTTTAATGTTTTGATACCATTTGATGCAAAAAAATAAAATAATTAACAACATATTATGGAAGTGCATTTTTTAACGACTACAAAATACACGTTATTTAGGAGTATCATTTAAAAAAGAGACGGAGGGAGTAACAATTTAAAAATTGCATGGAGCCAAGAGCGGACTATTACAGAGAAACCGTATCCATTCTTCTCCATTGTCCATTGTTGGTTTTTCAGAGAGAGAGAGAGAGAGATAATCGATAATGACTCGGACGGCGAATCGTCATCGTAAGAAGTCGAACCCTGCGTCGGCGAAGGTGAGGAAATCGACACCAAAATCGAAACAATTGGACGTCGAATCAACTCCCGTCGATCAGAACAACATAGAATTGGAAATCAAAGGCGAAGAATTTGAATCCACAGAGGGCGCCTGTAATCAACAAGAAGGAGTGTCTGCTGCGGTTAACGACGGAAAATGCGAACATGTGATGATCGGCGTTGGGAAAATCAAGCAAGAATGTTTTAGGGCTTTAGACTCGAGTACTGCGTTAGGACCGAAAGTTAAGGAGGAAGTAGTTGAGGAGGAGAGAGACGTGGAAGGTTTGATGGGAGATAAAATGAAGGTGAAGATGGAGAGGTTTGTAGAGGATGTGGAAGAGTGTGGAGAGAGAATGGAGGGTGTTCAGAGAGAGGGTGAGCGTGAGAAGAATGACAATGCACATGCGGTGGAAGTAAGAGAGGAATGCGACGCTGAGGTTGAGGAGAATGGAGCGGAGGGTGAACAGAATGAAGGAATGGATGGGGGTAATGGTGCAGGTGGAACTCAATTGGCTATTATTCCAGGTAATTGAATCACTCCTTACTAGTAGTTGAATGGTTAGTTTGAATTAAACATTTCCTTTTGGGTAATTTCAATTTCATTGAATCAAAACACAGATAACAGAACACCAGAGCAACTGGGAGAAAGACCACCCCTAACCAACAAGAAAGATAATGCATATGAGGCGGAAGTAACACAGATAGGTAACAATGCAACTGAGGGTGAACAGAATGAGGGAAGAAATGGCGATAATGGTGGAACTCGATTGGCTATTATCCCTGGTAATTGATCACACCTTACTAGAAGTTGACTGGTTAGTTTAATTAAGCTAATTTCAATTGCATTGTACACGATAACGGTGAAAGAGAATGTTAAGCTTACCACCTGTGAAACAAGTATACTGATGGCTGCTAACGAATTGAGCTGTTCGGGTGCAGTTCGAGGCTTGGCTTGTCGGTAAACTAGTCAAGCTTGAATTTTAGCTCATTTAGTAAAACGACCGAGCTTGAGTTAGTTGTAACTTGGCTCGTTTATAGAGGCTTGTCTAATGTACGAACCAAGCTTGAACACCTTGATATTAAACATGCTGAGCTCAAGCTTGATTGGGTTCCACTCGACCTCGAGCTAGACTAGTTCTGAATGAGCCGAGCTCGAACACTTCGAAGCTCAGCGTGGTCTGCTCGTGCCTTTCGTAGTATAGGGGTATGGGTACTGACGCATTAGTAGTATTATTTGTAACAAGTTTGAGGGGGAGACTTCATGTTATTTCTACGGCTCAGAGATTCTTGGTCAGTGATCCTAATGGAGCTTCATAGGGCATGTTTGGTGGCGGGATTATAATCCCCTATCCGTTGTACAAGGGAACATGTGGGGCCACATGTCCCTTAGGATTAGCTAGTCCCACTTTTTTTAACGTGGGATTAAAGTTAGGACTGGACTAGAGGGGAGATTATTTGGGTCCTTAATATCCTATCTATGGGACTACCCGATACCACCTGAGGGCAGGCCCGGCCCTGTGTTTCGCGAGGCCCCAACCCTATTCTCAATTTGAGGCCCTGCATAAATTTTTTTTTTCTACGAGAAGGGGCCCCAAAAACCGGGGGGGCCCCAGTCCTGGGCCTGCCCACAGGGCCGGCACTGCCTGAGGGGGCGGACGCAAGATTTGTCATTAGGGGGGTCAACAATCTATAATATTTAGTCTCTTCGTTTCATTCTATGGTTCCCTATGAGTTACATGCAAATTTTCAGCACATTTGGGGCAAGTAATTTATTTGTGGGGCAAGGAACACAACGTAAAGACAACAAGATATACTCCTGTGGGGCAAAATTACAAAAATAGCCAAAAAAATATGCATATCCCAGGGAGAATTTCCAGCTCAGGGGGGTCAGCTGACCCCCCTTGCCCCTACATGGGGCCGCCCCTGGGCGGAATAAGCTAATCCCGATCATTGGAATAATATCCCCCTTTGTCCAATGGTAAAAAATGATTCTCCATTCTTTGTACCATCATTTATCCTGCCTAAATCAAACATAGTACAGCTAATCTGGTACTATATACAATCTCATCTATTATCCAAGGACCCACATGTCCTCTTTATCCCCATCTTTAATCCCATCTTTTCTAATCCTTCCAAAAAATAATCTGGCAATCAAGCGTCCCCATACGTATTGGACAGTAGTAAAGCACCAGACTATGTTTCTAGACTAGTTTGTTGTCCATTCTAATCCTGTCTTTTAACTGTATAGTTCAACTCTATCCAAGTCTGTGCTTGCTCGCTGATGTTTCTCGGATTTGTATTTCGCCCCTTGTGACTTTGTCTGGAATTCCTTGTTTTACAACGTTCAGGCTCATAGTTGATGATATTTAGTTGTTAGTTGCAGAACAGAACTCATGTAATGAAGGAATTTCTGCTCCTCAAATTGGTGATGCTAAGGCACTTGGTGACAATGACAATGTTCTTTTTATATGTGAGGGCGGGGATGGGAAAGGAGGGGATCAGGTGGGTGCAATAGATGGTATTGGGGATAGTGGTGAAGATGACAAGGCAGACAACGAAAATGGGGAGAACCCTTCCATTTTTATCAATAATCACTTTATTGAGAGGAGGAAGGAAAAGGATTTGGAAATTTTTGTTGGAAGGCTGGATAAAGGGGCTGTTGAGGATGATCTGATCAAAGTCTTTGGGAAGTTTGGGGAAATAAGATCTGTTAAGTTAGTGAGGAATCCAACAACAAATCAGAGCAGAGGATATGCATTTATACAATACGCAACTGTTGAGCAAGCCAAAAACGCTCTGTCTGCATTAAAGGACGGGATCCAGGTTTAAATTTTGCCTTCTATTATGCCTATTCCAGCTAAGAAACAATGAAGATACTCTTCTCTGTATGTTGATTTAAGATAGCAATAACATGGTCTTTTCGGCTGGTAAGGTCGGAGGCAAGCATGTTAAGATATCGGCGAGCCAGGACAACGATACACTTTACATGGGCAACATTTGCAAATTATGGACAAAAGAGCTTGTAAGTTTTGAATTCGACTACGGCTTTTCATTTGCACGTCATAATGTTTCTGGCTTATTTATGTGGTCATGACCTCCGTGTTATACTTTGCAATTGTGTCGTCTTCATATATTAAGGGATTTACCAGTGGTGGTTGTCATTTTCATTGTGACCCAAATTATTTTCCCTTTCCCTCGGAAGGTACTGGAAGCATTGAAAAGCTATGGGATTGAGAACATTGAGGAGATACATTTGCCAAATGACTCTCAGAAAGAAGGGAAGATCAAAGGATTTGCTCTTCTGGAATTCAGCACCCACTCGGATGCATTAGCAGCATTTCAACGACTAAGAAAACCAGATGCAATCTTTGGTCGTGATAGAAGTGCTAAGGTTGCTTTTGCACAAACCCCAATGCATCCTAACGAGGAAGTTCTGTCTCAGGTTTGAAATCTGAGGCTGCTTTTGCTTTTGCTTACTGGACGCCGTAATTTGCGAAGTATTTGCTATCAAAGCTTGTGCTAGTGTGTTTGAGTTTGAACTTGAAACTTGCTTGGGTGCAAGTCTAGAGTGCGAGGGGTAGCTAAAAGCATGTCGTTGTGAAAAGGTTTCCATCTCTTTAATGAGTTTAACCAATAATCCATCACATAAAATCTTCACTTATCCATTTTTGCCCCTAGTTACTGTGGTGAGGTTTCAAGAATGACTTGCCAAAAAGCATACCTGTTTGGAAAGGCCCGTGCAGTCCATATCAAACTTTGACTCTTTGCGTGACTTCCGTCAGGTGCAAGTACCTTTAGCATATGGTGAGGCAGACACGTACAAATGTATTGCAAATAGATATATAAGTTGGGAGTCAATTATGAAAATATATTTCATAAGATAGTTAAGCCTTCTATTACATACAATATTTTCATGCTTCTAAGCTCTCACACAACTTGAATTTGTACATTATCTTGTTTTTGTGGCTGAAGTAAAGGAAACACTGTGATAACACTAAATTTATGGCAATTTTTCCTACACAAGGCAGCCATTCCTTAGAGAATATATCGTTGATGCCATATTTCTGCAACTTAATTGGTTTAATTCTTGGAAGTGCATGAATGACAAATACAAAATTTTCCTTCTTTTAGGTTAAGACTGTCTATGTCGAAGGCCTAACTGATGCTTGGAATGAAGGGAAACTAATAGAAAACTTCAAACAGTACGGTGAGGTTGTGAGAGTTAAGTTATCTCGGAATCTAGGCACCAGACGAAAAGATTATGGCTTTGTGACATTTTCCTCTCGAGAAAGTGCCCTGGCTTGTGTTGAAGGGATTAATAGTATTGGAGAAGGAGATGTGAAGGTAGTGAACTGTTTTTCCTTGCTTTCTCCTCTGGTTCCTTTTATTTGTTTAGGAAAACAGTGGTCTTAGGTTAAGTTTCTTCAGGTTACAGCTAGCATTGCAAAGCCTCATTTTAAAGGGCGGCTACAAAAGCAAGGTACTCGTGGTGGATTCAAGGTTACGGGATCGACAGAAGGCCCACCGACAAAAGAAGAGAGTGGAAGGGAAAACAAAGTTGTATCTCCAAAGATGAAAGGTCATGCAAAGTCTAAAAAGGTGAAAAAGAAGGCAAATATGCTGGCTGAAGTAAAGGGAAAGGCTCTTTGCGAGCAGGAAATTGATGGAGGTAGTAAACCAAATAAACACCAAACTATCACTGAAGATCAATTTGTTCTACCATCATCCAAGTTGGAAAAGAAAAGTCGCAAGAGAAAGAATCTGCACTCTCAGGATGAGGGCCGTGGGAAGACAGGAGCTGACCATGGTCATAATGACAAGCGATTAAAGAGGCAAATGGGTACAAGTACCTTGCAGTGGATTATACAAAGCTACCCGTTTAGCTGCTTTTATATAAGGTTCTGAAAATTGAATTTCCTAACCTGAATACGCAGGCAACAAGGGGGGAAGGAAAAACAATGGCTCAAGGAAGCCAAAGAGGCATCTGCATACTAGGAAAGGGGCAAACTATGGTGCAGATTCCATCAAATACAGAAATCCACAGGTACCTGGATTCAGTACATCATCTGTTAGTTATCAAAGTCCTGCCTACACTGCCACCATGTCTGGATCTAAAAGGCCTTATGCAGATATGGTAAAGAGTTAAACTTATATCTCATTCATCAGTATTGCAATTTTCCATTTTCTGCTTTGATTGTGTGGAATGGGGTTGTTACAGGAGCCACATGCTGGGTACCTGGAGCCTGTTGCTCGGAAGCAAGGCCGAAGCAGTTCAGGTTATCTTGAACCTTCTGTAGCAATGCTGTATCAACCTCTTGCAGGATACCGAGAAAGTGCAGCAGTGACACAAAGCCAACCTCAAACAGGATATCGTGAACCTGCTGTCATAAAATACAGTATAGCTCATTCAGGATATCGTGCACCTACTGTTGGAACTTATGGTCAACCACCTGTTGGATACCTTGAACCTGCTGTTGGAAGTCAAAGTCGGGCCCATGCTGTATATTCTGAGTCTGCTGTTCTAAAATACAGTCACGATCCCTACTCGAGAAGGTTTTTTCATACAAATTTTCCCATTCACTTTGAGTTCCAATTTTGCTACTTCGGTCAACATAACTGTACTTGTCCTGTTGACAGGGCCGTTGCACAGGATCTCCATGCCAGTGGTCAGTCAGCATATGGGGCGGGTATTGTGTTAACTCCATTTGTCAGTCATTCGTTTTCACGGCGCACAGAATCCCCAAAAGAAGTAAAAACTAAAAACATAATAAAAGCCAGAACAGCCGAAATCTAAGGAAAGGAAAAAGTATCGTATATTAAGTTTCTTGATGACTTGTTCAAGTTCAATGTAGTTGGAAGGGCAGGTAAATATGCAGATTCTTAGTCCTTTCCCTGCTGCCTATTGTATGGAAAGGGTTCCACGTGCTCCCTATTTCGTCTCTTTATTGTATTTGTCAAGAAATCGGGGGCTAACAGACAAATGTATCTTCACGACATTCTTCATTATCTCAAGTGCTTTCCCGTTGTCAGTGACATATGATATGTCTGCTAATGCTAGTAATGTATCATGACAAGTCAGTTATAGTAATTCTTTTGTGGTGGTTTTCCTGTAGGATATTCTCTTCCGCGGTCCTATGTTCCAAGTTATACTACCTATGTTGTATATGAGGTCTCTCTCTCTCTCTCTCTCTCTCTCTCTCTCTCTCTCTCTCTCTCTCTCTCTCTCTCTCTCCATGTGTTCACGCAGAATTTAATTGCATTACTATTTTTCACTGCATAGAATATTTGTACACGGGTATGCCTAATCTCCAACAAAAGAGCCTATGTCCTTGATTGTAGGCTATTTTGGGATTTGGGGCAATCTTGACAAGAATTTTTAAAGTCGGCTGGAAAGATTGTTAAATCTCAAGTTTTGCTGTCTTTGCCTCCATTGAGTTATCATAAACTGTTTGTACCTTCAAAGGAGTCTTCATCCGTCTTGTTTGGTACTTGAAAACATGATATATTTGATCTGGAAGTCCTCATATAGCGCTTCTCCAACAAATATCTTTTCCCTTGTTGTCAAAGCTTTCAGATTTTGTAATTGTCCTCTCTCCTGAAAATTAGGAAGATAATTCTGTGTTTACTGTTTACCATTGAAGGCTTCTATTTCAAGTCCATGGTTCTCTGGATGTTCCGTCAGCTAGTCAATAATGAATTGTCTGTTTGTTACTACATGCAGAGTGGTGGCAGTGTTGGTCATTACGAAAGCAGTGGAGGAGCACACCTACCTCGAAGGGCGTTCTACTAGCGGAAAACAAGAGAGAGATGCAGTTTCTTTAACTTGTCTCGATATCAACCCGTTGTTGGATCTCTCTCTCTCTCTCTCTCTGGTTTTTTACGTGCTTAGGAATATGGGCGGTCGTCATGCTAGTTGACCATATGCAATATTCAGCACATAGATAGGGTTCTGTAAAAATGATATTTTTCCTGTCTAATTTCAAAACAAGCATTTGTCAGTTGTGTTCTGTTTGTTTGTTTGTGTTCTTCCAGAGGCTTTTGATGTCCCTTTGCTCAAAACCTGTTCGGCACGAAACGACATTTGTATCAGATCTTTTACTTGGGCCACTCATATTATGCCTGTCTCCCGGCCAAATCCACAGCCCCTGGAATATGCTGATGAAATTTGTTGGAAAAAGTAGAGGATAGAGCGACCACTGAACCCTTGTAAAGTCCAAAAGTTTGCGACTGAAAGGATCGTAGTTCCATATTAATATGCAGGCCATTAACGTACCAGAAACCAGAAAAATTAGAGAATGTCTGTGTGTATTGAACTGACCAACATTCCACAATACTGTATTATATTTCACAAAATCTTCTTCAATTAATTCAATCAACAGGTAACATCTTTATCAAACCTTCTTATTTGGCCTCGTTGGCCGAGTATCAGCGCTTAGCACAAGCGAATCATTGTATAAACAACTTTCTATTGCTCGATACTATTGATGTTACTTGAATTTATATCCCAACCTAAACAAAACAAAGAACAAAAAGCAAAAAACAAACTCATATGTATATACTATCAGAGGAAAGATACTTTCAGGAGGATAGTACCCATATCTCTCAGAAAATCAATCAGCAGCATTGATTTGAGCACTAGCACCTTCCATCATCCCATTGCGAATCTGCTCGCTAATATCCCTAACGTGACCAGGACCATGTGGTATAAACACAGTGGTGTTCTTGGAGGAGTTGCCGAGGTCCTTGATGGTGTCAAAGTACTGAGTGATCATGATGAGGTCCATCACCTCCTTGGCCGAGGTGCCTTCCACCTTGTGAGAGAAGTTCAGGATGTTCTCTCTCAAGCCGTCTGTAATTGCCTGCCTCTGCCTCGCAACGCCAACCCCACCTAGGTACTTGGACTCAGCTTCGCCTTCTGCTTTTTTAACTTGGAGAATCTTCTCTGCTTCCCCTTTGTATACACTGGCAAGCTGAAGCCTTTGAGCTGTAATAAATAAATTGAACAAAAATTTCTTCAGTTTCACACACTCCAATAGATCCATTTGATTGACAGGCATACAATAAAGTAGCCAGATTTGGGATTATTCATCAGTAGATACCATAATATCCAGAATAAATCAGACTTCACATTAAATTTCAAGAATTGTTTGTGTGAAAGTCTACTTTGTGAGAGGTACTAACCTGCATTAATCTCATTCATTGCCTTGCGCACAGAGGGATCAGGTATTACATCAACCAACAGAATGTGTTCTATGCTGTATCCGTATGCTCCCATCACCTGATCCACATATATACTTTTAGTTATCATTCTGAAAAAAGGGAACCTTGATACAGAAGATTTGTAATTTCAACCAGTCATTAACATCATACTGGACACATGGTTCATGCCTAGGTGGTGCCTAAAATAAGAATCACGAACCCAAAATTAAGTTGCTAAAGGAGAAACATGTTTACACATGTGGTGCCTAAAATACACAAGTTTCACTTGATCTATTTTCTTCTTTACAAACTAAAAAGTGCCAACCATATCAAGATATTCAAGAAGCAGTTAAAAAAAAAAGATAGTCAAGAAGAACAGCTGGATTGCGTACATGAAAATTCCACATAACATTTGTATCGCATTTTAAGCACACTTACAACAGAATCCAGTCCCCCAGACAATAACATATTACTCCATAGAAGATAAAAGTATCATATGTTGAAAGTAAACAGAATTCTAAATTAAGCTAATACAGTTCTGAAAGACCTTCATTCTAAGATGTTGGACTCTTGCCACAGGCAAACAAAGGGCTGAATCTTATAGGTGAGTAGACAACGGGTATAAGGTCAGAACTTAGCACCATATCTTGAACAAGTATCCAGTATAAAGTGCCAGAAAAGCTTTCGCAAGTAACATTTTGTCTGTCACATTATGATCATCGAACCCAACAGGAAACATACATAAACACAAATGAGGTAGTTCTAAATGAGAAGCTGGCAAATATGAATAGGAACTAAACTGGCTCAAGGGGAATAGAATACCACGCCTAAAATACTGGATACAAGCCTACATGGTTTCAATAGGATGCTGGCATATGAAAGACAGTTTGCCCCACAAGATGTGAGCAGACATGAAATGTCCCTCCAATATATCATGTTAAATTCATCTGGTAATCTCAGTACTGGTTGTTGCGTCCTAATGGACAAGTTGTAGCAGCAAGCATATGGTCGCCTGTGGGACTAAGACTAGTTTTTCCTTCCACTTTGTATTCACCACAAAATTTTGCCAACCCTGATATATCTCTGGATCTTCAAAACAACCCATAGTTCGCTTATACCAGCCTATAAAAATTAGTTGCACAATTCATGATAAACTCACAAGCTTAATCTGCAGAGCAGATCAATAAGATCAAGACATGAGTATGAAGCTATGCATCTAGCCTTTCAAACTAAAGCAGCGACAAAAGATGAGTGTCTCAGTCACCGTATAGATGACTGAAACACATAACCGAGATAAGTATTTGCAGCTACAAATGTTATAGAATGTGATTAGGTTACTATAAATAACTTCTCATATTGGAGCAATGTAAAAATGTCATGGTGATCAAATAACCAACAATTTACCTTCTCAAGCTCCTCCGAGACAGCTTGAGCAACATCACCCTTCTGCTCAAAGAGCGCATCAAGAGTCATTCTTGGTACATGAGCTCGGACGACTGTATATTAATGGAGGAACCATTAGATAGTGGGAAAAGGCAAATGAGAAAAGAAACAACACTTAAGAATAGGTATTCCAGAAGCCGGACTAATGAAAATTACCATCAAAGACGTAAGCCTGAATCTGTTCCTTGGGGTTTTGCAACTCATAAAATGCATCATCAGCATTTTCTTTAATGACTCGGTATTGAATTGAGCACATAAGTTGCACAAAGACATTATCCTGTAGAAGGAACAATCATTCAGAAGTGTACTTCTCTGATAAATAATGCAATATGCGTCATGCCTAAAACAAATATTTACGGATTCTTATGCCAATGGCACAAGCATGCCTTGTTGCTACCACCACGACAACTCTTAGGTAGTTTTCCAACTGGATACACAACATATGTAAACAGCTGATAGTAAAAGAAATTAAGCTGAATTCAGGTTCTCGAAGTACATCAAGGGAAAAACTACCATCTTCGTCTTTAACAAAACAAACTCTATCAACAAATTCGACACCACCTCCTTAATGATTGGTGATGACGTTTCTGCATCGTAAGTGGATTTAACTTATACACATTAGCCTTCAATTAGGTTGATGATGCCCCTAACTACGCTGGAATAAAGTTAAGGTAGGACAGATTCGACAGAAAACGAACTGGAATTAAAAAGGCATTTACGAACTACATGGCTCAAAACCTAATTCTGGGAGATACACCAATGACAGGAGGAACTACCAGTTGATGGTAATGAATTGAGGAAATTAGATTAATTGCCTATATGCAAGGCTTAAATCAAATAAATATCAGCATAAAAAAAATCAAATAAATACTAGTAAATACAAGTGAAACATGACAATGGAAACAATTGAATTCACCATGGCATTCTGCTGACTAATTGTAAACCCTTTTCACATCCAACACGCCTGTAATGATTTCTACTACCTATTATAAAAGAGGGAGTTGTGATGTTTGTCAAGCAGATGAATTCAAATGACAAATATACCCTCCCCTTCATAATTTGTGGCACGCGCATCCTTAGAGCTAAGGAAGCCCAAATAGATGATACCTTGCGCCTGCCGCCTCAACAGATCTTCTTTGTCCGCTTCTTCACGCCGCCCCAGCCCAAAAGCGCACAGCCACCGCCAAAACTGAATGTGTACTCCTAACGCAACAATCTTGCGGGCAATATTATCGGTCGCACAATCAGCCACAGCCATTACTTGCGCCTCCTCGGACATAGTAGGCCACGGTACCTATATATGTGGGATGCTTAATTACATTCACTGTCAACCAAGCGACCCAGCTTCGGCTATGCCAGCGCCCAGCGGAGACACTCACGAAACCAACAGTTTGTGGGGAAGCTGTATGATTAAATGTAACCAGAACTTCTACCCCGTACTCTTATGCAAATTTCCCCCCCAATTTTCCTGTTCAACTGATTGGACAATTGGTCCATTGAGGAGCCTGTACGTGTTACTTGTTTAGCACTTAGAAAGTTTGATACGGATGTCAGAGACAAAATTAAGGTTGTGCTATGTGTTAGTTCACGAAAATCCCGTGTTTCTTGACGAGCTGGTTGTTTCAAACCACCCACCAGGTGTTCGACTAAATGGCACATGAACATGTGCCCTCCTGTGGTATCATTTACCATTTACTTTCGTATGATTTCGCCACTATGAGGCTTGCAAAAATTGCTTGATCCCTGACTGTTTGCTCAATTTGCTACTTTTAAGGTAGAAAAGCCCCAAAACAAAAAGGAAAAAGAAACTTTGCCGGGCTCATAAATACCTACTAAAGGTTGCTACACGATTTTTGTTCATTTGGCACTACCGTGTCTTATATTCGGCGTACATAACATGACGAGAAAGAGATCATGCCATAGGGTGCTACAGCCCCAACTTCCAAAGTAAGACTTCAAAGAAACTCAAGAATGGCATACAGAGTGTTCACCACAGAAGCAGCTATGCTAATACTAACAATTGACAGTTTAAGAAAGACGAGATTCCTATCATCAATTAGCGGTACATTGGCCGAGTCTAGAAAGTATTTACAACTAGGTTTAATCACCAACTACAGTGATACCCCTGTCTAAGTTTCACAAGCCCAACAATACCATCGGGAAAAATAAATCCTAGGATGATAACAACGTGAAAGAAGATCAATAAATCTCTCATGTTCATCGTTAAATATTACCCAATTCCAGAATTCGCTTATTCTACGATTGTTCATTCAGGATACGGAAGTTAAGTGCAAAAGAAACTGGAGATAAACGAGAGAGAAAGAGAAAGGACCTTGGTTTTGGTCTCGACGCGAACGTCGAGAGAGCTGATCCTGGTGGAGAGTCTACCGGCAAGGCACTCGCCGGAGAAAGGGTTGAAGAAGTGGAAACCAGGTTGGGCTATCTTCTCGAACCGGCCCCACCTCTCTACCACTCCGATGCTCGCTTGCTCTACGCATCCACAAAACACGCACGATACGTTCCCCATCGCTCCCTCCCTCTCTCTCTCTCTGAAGAATGAAGAAGGAATTTGTTTGTTTGGAAGAAGAGGCAGACGTGGTGTAGATTTGAAGGCGACCGACAGGTGGTGGTGGTGGTGACGGGAACAGCCGCCTTCGCGGGTCACCAAAAGTTTTTCATTTTTAAATCATATATCCCTAGAAGTGGGGCAATGGATGTCACTGGGCTGAGCCCGGCCCAAGTTTCAATTCTTTCTCTGGTCCAGACACAATGGGATCAGGCCCAATGCGACAAGCTTCCGGAATACAATGGCCTTGTTCGTTTTCCTGTTTAGTTTTAGTTTTAGTTTTGATGACATCATCATTTCCATCATTTCTCTCTATCTCTCTCCACTCATTACACCTGCTGAAAATAGGATCTTCGTAAAGTTGATCATATAAGAATGTTATGATTCATTAGCTCGTTATTTAGTACAAATCGGTCAAATGACAGAATCTATAAAAATTATTCAACCGACTCCAGAAGGAATTCCGGGAGGACCCTATGAAAATTTTGAAATCCGGTGCTTTGATAGAGTAAGGACTGCCGAATGGAATGATTTTGAACACCGATTCATTAGTAAAAAACCTTCTCCAACTTTCAAAGCAAGAACTTTATGTAAGAGTCGAAGCTCCAAAAGGAGAATTGGGAATTTTTTTGATAGGAGATCAGAATGTTTTTCCTTATTTGTTCTTGGAACAGAGGTCGGGCGGGTGCGATGCGTGTAATGGTAAAATTAATATGGTGAAGCGTGGAAAAACTTCAATAGAATTCTCAACGTTGTCGTGAATGAAATCTATCTCTCTCCACCCATTACACCTGCTGACATATCAAAACTAAACTAAACTATCTAACCAAACAAAGCTAATAGGATCTTCGTAAAGTTGATCATATAAGAATGTTATGATTCATTAGCTCGTTATTTAGTACCAATCGGTCAAATGACAGAATCTATAAAAATTATTCAACCGACTCCAGAAGGAATTCCGAGAGGACCCTATGAAAATTTTGAAATCCGGTGCTTTGATAGAGTAAGGACTGCCGAATGGAATGATTTTGAACACCGATTCATTAGTAAAAAACCTTCTCCAACTTTCGAAGCAAGAACTTTATGTAAGAGTCGAAGCTCCAAAAGGAGAATTGGGAATTTTTTTGATAGGAGATCAGAATGTTTTTCCTTATTTGTTCTTGGAACAGAGGTCGGGCGGGTGCGATGCGTGTAATGGTAAAATTAATATGGTGAAGCGTGGAAAAACTTCAATAGAATTCTCAACGTTGTCGTGAATGAAATCTATCTCTCTCCACTCATTACACCTGCTGACATATCAAAACTAAACTAAACTATCTAACCAAACAAAGCTAATAGGATCTTCGTAAAGTTGATCATATAAGAATGTTATGATTCATTAGCTCGTTATTTAGTACAAATCGGTCAAATGACAGAATCTATAAAAATTATTCAACCGACTCCAGAAGGAATTCCGGGAGGACCCTATGAAAATTTTGAAATCCGGTGCTTTGATAGAGTAAGGATTGCCGAATGGAATGATTTTGAACACCGATTCATTAGTAAAAAACCTTCTCCAACTTTCGAAGCAAGAACTTTATGTAAGAGTCGAAGCTCCAAAAGGAGAATTGGGAATTTTTTTGATAGGAGATCAGAATGTTTTTCCTTATTTGTTCTTGGAACAGAGGTCGGGCGGGTGCGATGCGTGTAATGGTAAAATTAATATGGTGAAGCGTGGAAAAACTTCAATAGAATTCTCAACGTTGTCGTGAATGAAAACTGTTTGATCCGAAAGTAAAGGGCGATAAGATCCAAACAATCTCCAAGGGAAAAGCAAATGAAATCTATGATTTCCTCATTTCATTTCTGTCCCCCTAACTGCGCACCCCTCGGCCTTCCGATTGTGTTTTGGACGGCCCGGATGTGTTTTGATATTTTACCGGTAAAAATAAACCAAAATTAAATTAAAATTGTCGAATGCATCCGGGCTGTCCAAAACACGATCGGATAGCTGAATGCTGCACCACACCCCCGGATTCCTAAAGTGGACAGAGTTACAAAAGAGTTTTCTAATAGTTTGAGAAAATTGAACTATTGTAGCTTTATTTTGAATGGCTTCCTGTGCGTTCTATGCTTAAATCATTCCTTGTGTTAACAAAAAAACTTGCATCTCTTGATGCTTAGACATTTTGAAATTGTCATTTGGGAAGCAGTCTTTACTCACAACAAAGAGTAAAAGGGAACCAGATATGGTGATAACCGGAAGCGGAGGTGCTGGAGTGCACTCCCTGGTGTGCATCACCAAGGCCGTCGGATGAATTTTCAACGGATCTGATTTCATCTCCGCACTTTGTAGATCCGAGCTGCCCATTGTCGAGGAGAAATCCGAGCCGTTGATTCCCAGAATCAACGGTCCTGATGCGACCCATTGTGACTTGCAGAATCCATTCTGGGATGGAAGCATAAATTTCTCTAGATGATCCCTACACTGTTTTCCCCCAACCTAAAATCCCAGAAAGAGTTTTTGTGAGAACCCATGACTTTGTCCCACATCGGTGGGAGTGAGACAATAGTATATTACGAGTCGCTCGCGAGCAGCTACTTTATAATTCAAGGTTAATTTTTTGAACTACGTGATTAGGCTAAGGGTTACGAGGTGCTATCACTCTCCAATGCAAGTAGCTGGTCGTGTACTTTTGTAAGTTAGCAGTTACAGCAATGTAAAAATGTTACTGGACAGTATATCCTGAAAGTGAAACTGTTACAAAATCATATGAATCATATGAATCACGTGTTGCACATGTTGTAAATCAATTAGGCAATTAGACAATTAGGAAGTTTGTAATTAGTCTAATTAGGTAGATAGCAATTTCCTTATTATTCATTTCCTAAATTATCTTGTACACAGTCTATATATTGTGCCTCCTAGTGAGAAGAATATACAATCAATTATAATCTTTCAACATGGTATCAGAGCCACACGGAAAATCCAAAGCCAACCCATTGATGAACCCACTGCTATAACCAATCTCAAACTCCACCGAAAGCATTTTACAAAACCGTATCCTACAAAACTCCACCGATTAATCCGTATTACCCTTACCAATTAACCCGTATTACCCTTATTCTCCACCGAAAAATCTGAATCCTACAACCATGACCACCGAAAAATATGAATCATCTACAAAATCTGAATCGTCCCAAATCGTTCATATTCAATCCGAAACCTCTGGTTTCAAACCATCCATCATCCTTACCGAATCCAACTATGATGTATGGTCTCAAATCTTGGAGATGCAGATTGCTGAACATGAAAAGATTGAGTATATTGTGGGTCAAACACCTCAACCGAAGGAAACTGATGCTTCCTACGGGAAGTGGTATGCGTAAAATCAAAGGGTCAAGAGATGGTTGCTTACGTCTATGTCACCGGAAATTATGAAACGCTATCTCCGATTGCCCACAGCACGTGAAATCTGGAAAGCTCTTGCCAAAGCCTTCTATGATGGATCTGATGAGTCGCAAATTTTTTCATTGAATCAGCGAGCTTTTTCTACCAAGCAGATGAATCGACCTCTTTCAACCTATTACGGTGATCTCATAGAAATTTTCCAAGAACTAGACCATCGTGATAGGATTGTAATGAAAGACCCTGATGATATTGTCGCATATCAAAAATCAGTTGAACGATTGCGTGTGCATATCTTCTTGAATGGACTCGATGCAGAATTTGAACAACTCCGAGGTGAGATTCTGAGGAAAGATCCAGTTCTGGATCTTGAGGAAACCTATGCATATGTACGCCGGGATGTTATTCGCAGAGCAACCATGAATGAAGAATCCAATCATCTGGAGTCCTCAGCCATGGTGGCTCACCGATCCAGGCCGCAACAACGACAAAATAATCCGAAAAAAGGAGCATCTGACCCCCAAAATTATGAACAAACTCGATCATCTGGTGGATCACAGAACCGTAGCTATGAAGTGGGGGCTGCACGACTAGACCGTTTTTGTACTCATTGTAATGGAACCGGACATACCAAGGCACGGTGCTATGAACTGATTGGGTATCCTGAATGGTGGGATCCTG